>CM070634.1:29143541-29797159 GCA_036346255.1 Ampelocalamus luodianensis | reverse complement strand
ATTGCTAGGGAAAAATGTAGAAACTTCTAGATGATTTGATGAGACAACAAAAGTTTTATTTCTCCTCAAAATTTTACATTGGAAATACAAACCCTAAGTTAGAACATTACAAATCTCCCCCTTACGAGAATCTCGCCCAGAGATTTCGATCACTGAGAGAAGAAGGGCCAGTGTCTGCTCGGAGACGATCTTCCCGCTCCCAAGTGGCTTCATCCTCGGAGTGGTTTGACCACCGAACTTTAAGGAACTTGATCACACGGTTCCTTGTCTGCGTTCAGCTTCTTCGAGGATCTGAGCAGGCGCTCACGATAAGGCAGATCTTCACGCACATCGATATTTTCCATGGCGTTTCTCCACAGAACACGAAGGCACTTCTTCAATTGCGACACGTGGAAAACATCATGCACCCTTCCAGTGTAGTGGCAATTCTAACTTGTATGCAACAGCTCCCACTCTCTTGATGATGCGTCTGGCCCGACATATCGAGGAGCGGTTTGCCCTTGACAATCAAACAGCGATGTCCCGTGAGGTGAGACTTTGAGATACACAAAGTCATTGGGTGAAACTCAACTCACGGCGACGCCGATCCGCATAGCTCTTACGCTGGGTGAGCTACGCGCAAGTGCTCGCGAATCAAGCGCACTTGACTTTGACTTCATTGATGGAATCGGGCCAAAGCGCCTTTCACCGTTTCGACCGGTTCAACGGGGTTCGCATCGCCTCCCATACAAGGCCTCAAACGGTGCCATACCGAGACTAGCCTGGAAGCTGTTGTTGTAGGAGAACTCGGCAAGTGGTAGGCACTTCTCCCAATTCTTCCCATAGGAAAGAACACAAGCACGGAGCATGTCTTCAAGCACCTGGTTGACGCGCTCCGTCTGACCATCAGTCTGAGGATGATAGGCTGAGCTGAACGAAAGACGGGTCCCCATGGCTTCCTGTAGACTGTGCCAAAGTCGGGAAGTGAAAAGAGAACCACGATCTGACACCATCGTTCGTGGCACACCATGCAAACTCACAATGCGGGATATGTAGAGTGCGCCAATTTCGTGGCGAGGCGGTACACACGGATGAAAATGTGCTACTTTTGTCAATCGGTCAATAACCACCCGATAGCATCCTTCCCGAAGAAATGCAGGGCAAACGGTGATGAAGTCCATACCAACGGAATCCCACTTCCACTCTGGTATAGGCAAGCAGTCGGTGGAGACCTCTTTGGGCGATGATGCTCGGCCTTCACGCGACAACATACGTCGCATCACGCAACGAACCCGGCAATTTCGCTTCATGCGAGTCCACGAGAATCTCGGCGCAGATCTTGGTACATTTTAGTGGCCGGGATGGATGGACAAAGGCGAATCATGGGCTTCTGAAGGATCAAATCCGCCTTCGGGATCTTTGGGACCACGAGGACGCCCAAACCATACAACACCGTGCTCATCCTCTGCATGAAACACTTGTTTGAACCATCACGATGTTACGCTTGATTTTACCTACGCCATCATCGATTGCCGAGGCGCCTTGATTTGATCCACCAAGGTTGGTTGCACAACCAAGCGACAAAGGAACCATGCTCAACCAAACCCAAGTTGAGGCTGGAATTTCGCAAGAAGCGCGAGTTCTTTGCTCTTGGATCATCAAAGTATTGCAATACACCTTTCGACTAAGTGCATCGGCAACCACATTGGCCTTGTGGTGATATGAATACCCATGTCATAATCTTTGATTAATTCCAACCATCTCCTCTGCTGAGGTTCAAATCTGTTGAGTAAATAAGTATTTCAAACTCTTATGATCGGAATACACCTCACGGTTTCAGATCAAATAATGCCGCCAAATCTTGAGTGCATGAACTCTGCAGCAAGCTCTAAATCATGGGTGGGATAGTTGAGCTCATGAGGCCTCAATTGCTGGATGCATAGGCAAGCTGCCTTGCCTTCTGCATAAGAACACATCCGAGTCCCGACGAGAGGCATCATAATAAATATCGAAGCTCTTGTGGATATCGGGAAGAGTAAGGACTGGAGTGAAGTCAATGTTGTTTGAGCTCGAAAGCTCTCATCACAAGCGAGGACCATACAAACTTCTTGTCCTTCTTAAGCAATTCGGTCATCGACTGCGATCTTGGAGAAGTTCTCGATAAAGCGGCGATAGTAGCCCGCTAAACCAAGAAAACTCCGCACATCGGTGGTGACTTGGTGGCCCAAGATAGAACATCGACTTTCTTTGGGATCTCTGACTATTCCTCCATTGAAAGAACATGGCCCAAAATGCCACTTCCTTCAACGAACTCACATTTCTTGAACTTCGCGATACGGTGATGCTCCATAACTTGCCCAAAACAATCTTGGATGCTCGGCATGCTCTGCTTGATCTTGGAATAGATAAGAATGTCATCAATAAAAACCACCACAAATTTGTCCAAATACTCCATGAATACGAATTCATAAGGTTCATGAACAACATTGGAGCATTGGTCAAACCGAAAGACATGACGGTGTACTACGCATGCAGAGCCATAACGAGTAGTGAAAGCCGTCTTGAATATCCTCGGCCCGATCGGACTTGATGATAGCCCGATCTCGATCAATCTTGGAGAACACACGAGCTCGGACAAGCTGGTCAAAAGATCATCAATGCGGGCAAAGGATATTTGTTCTTCACCGTCACTTCATTGAGAGGGCGGTAGTCAACACACATACGCAAAGTCTTGTCCTTCTTCTTCACAAAGATCACCGGACAACCCCAAGGAGATGGCGGGACGGATGAAACCCTTTGCTTGGAGCTCACCAAGCTGCTTCTTCAATTCTTCTAGCTCATTGGGAGGCATCCGATCGGCGCCTTGAAATCGGGATGATGCGGGCAGCAACTCGATGGCAAACTCGGATCTCGAGCGAGGCATCCCGGGCAAATCTTGGAAAGACATCCACAAAGTCGGATACTATGGGAACATCTTGAATTTGCAAGGTGGCTTTGCTTCTAATGCACATAGACACGGGCCACAAGGCGTGGCGAAACCCGACTTGCTCACCCGGAAGTGGTAAGATAGACAATCTTCTGGCACAATCGATTTGCCCAAGTGTTGGGACAACCAATCCATGCCAAGAATCACATCGGACTCATTGATGGCGAGAATGAGATTTGCCAAAAATCCCACTCCTTCAACTATGATAGGAACATCCCGACATCAGTAAATCGGCTCTCATTTCCGACCCGGAGAGCGGATGAGCAAAGGAACTTCAAAGGAACACGAGAAAGACCACTAGCAGCAAGCAAATGATCTTGAAATAAAAGAATGCGATGCTCGAGAATCAAATAATACTGCGGCGGGGCGAGAATTAACAAGAAGTGTACCAATCACGACATCGGCGCCTCCCGAGCCTCCTCGGTGAAAGGTGGTTGACTCGACCATTGCTCGCACCTCGGTCTTGAACAATCTTACGGTGGTGGGTGACCACTCCGCCGCGTCCTCCATTAGGGCGAGGCTGCTGCAACACTCGAGGCGAGCGTCGCATAATGGCCCTTGTTGTGGCAATAAAACAAGTAACCTCGGCCGCCGGATTGCGAGGCGCTCTGTCTTGGATCGCAGCGCGCGTGGTTGGTAAACACGGCTGCGGTGGGGAGCTGGTGCAGATGGTCTCGGCGCCGGTGGAGCAAAAGCAGGCCATCAGTGCCGCCCGGCCGAGACGAGCGAGGTGGTGTGAGTAGACGTCGCCTCCCATTTGCGCTGCGGGACTCGCGACGCCTTTGCCTTATGCTCGGCAACAATGGCCTTATCTACCAAGGCACGAAAGTCCGAGAAGTCCACAATGGATAGCTTGTCTGCGGCTCCTCGGACAAGCCATCCATAAATTTCTCTGCTTAGCCTCATCGAGGCCACCTCCCGGAGCATAACGAGCGGATGATTGAACTCGTGCAGGTACTCCGTCACGCATTTGCGCCCTTGCTTGAGCGCGAGGAACTCCTTTTCTTGACTTCATCGGGCCATCCGGGATGTGGGCCCGACGAAAAGGCCGCGAACTCCTCCCCGCGACCACATGGCCCGCTGGGCTGCATGGCGAATAGTTCTCCCACCATGAGAGTGCCGCCCTCAAGGCGGTGGGGACGCGAAGAGTGCCTTGTCCTGCGCGCGCGGCGAGCTATGTTGAGCTTCCGCTCAACCATGCGCGCCAATCATCCGCATCGAGGGTCCTCGAGCGGGAGAAAGTGGCGGCGTGTGTGCGGAGGAACTCGCAAGTCCCCGCGAGTGCGGTGGCGCCACCACGGCGGAGTGGAGGTATTCCTAGCAATAACCTCCAAGATGCGCGTGTGGTCCATGCGGTTTCGCTCGATCGGCGAGAACCTCACCATGGTTGGAGGAGGAAGCTCCTCATCATGACCAATGGCGGTGGCGCCACGCGTTCTCCCGCCATCTGTTTCACTAAGACAATTTAGCAACAAATCTAACCGCACAAAACAAGCACAAGACTTTTAAGTTACAAAACCAAGCGACAAGATCGGACACTTAGCAAACTCATACATAACTTACCCTTATGCCCCACAAATTTTTAATTAAACTAATTCTCTATGGTTCTCCCAAAGGCGATTCTACCAGTATTAACTATCTTTTGATAGGAAAGAGAGAAACCAAGTTTCAAAACTTAAATTAGAGTAAGATGAGTAGAAAGCTAAGATAGGTAAGGAATAAAATCGAGAATCGCCTAGGTTTTCATAAACCTTTTATAATTTGAAAATAAGACTTTCAAAATATCCTAAGGACGGCTATGCTTGGGTTACTACGGTTAGAATGGCTCGATACCAACTTTGTGAGGACCCCATTTATTTGGCTTGTAATGTAACCAACCACTGGTCCTAGCATCACAAATCAAATAAACGATCCTCGAGATATGTATACTTCGCAGCGATATCGCACCTCGTTACAAAATTAGACATCAACTCCATTCAAAACATAGAGTCCAAACATTACACTACAAGCGGAAGATAAACAAATAGTAGAGATTATACAGACAAAGGCCGGCGTGCCACAAGATACACAAATAACAACGAGAAAGACAGCGAAGCAAAGTGCCATAAGATGGCTATAAACAAAGCCAATCGCGTGCCTTCAACCCACAAGGCATCGGCCAGGACCGCCAAGTCTAGTCGCCCACGAAACGGCAACACGACTCACGAAGTGAGGCCCCGAGGCTCACCTTCTTCCTGCAACAAAAACATTAAGCAAAGCACTGAGTACAAAGATTGTCTTTGTACCGCAAGACCGACGTGTGAACTAGCGCACTGTTCATAGACTACATGCGAGCTTATTTGGTGGAGGTCATATGTTTCATTTGCATAAAGCCAATTTTCATTTGCAATAAGGTAATCTGTTTAAAGGCAAGTTTGCAACTCATTTTCTTGTTGAAATAAGCTGCGAGATAAAGATAGATACAAGTAACCACACAGGTGACTATCCCAATAGTCACCACAACATAGCACAATTCCCAGTTCGTACCACCCGCAAGTTTTAATTTAAATGTTGTAGTCTAACTCTCGATAAGCTTACCCAAGCGTGTCCATCACCTAGGGCGAGGCTATTCGAATAGTTTTAACCTGCTGGGGTGTACCACTACCCACACCTCGAGACGCCTTTAAGCCAAAGCACACTTAGAGGTATGTATGCACAGCTAAGTCCTACGAGGCTGTTTCCAATATTGTGTATTAACCCGAGCCGCTCGTATGGATAGAAACCCATACGCTTACATGGTAAAGCCGAAAGACAACTACCCACTCGGGATAAAGCTTTTGGACAACTACCATGCTCCCACCTCCGTCCCTCCTGCGACCTCCTGCGACCCGGGACCAATACACGCCAAAGTACTAGGTCAAGAGAGGTCCCATACCCTCTAGTGTGGTTAGCACGCCGAAATGCTGGATAATGAAACTCACAAGATGTTCGGTCCTTAATTGACCGGGCACCTTTCGATCACACACCCAATGATCACACCAATCTTACCATTGTGCGCGTCTAAATCATTTTTGTTTTTGGTTTTAGTTTTGCAAATAAGCATAGCAAAATGCTGAAACATAAAGTTGTAGTAAATTTTGTGTGATCAAGGTTACCGACTAAAGTCGATAACCGCCCAGTTCTACCGATACTAAGCATGTCTAAGCAGCTGAAATCGTATCTACTAAGTAACAAGAAATCATCCAGCGATCTCTAATCACAACAAATAACCTAGGCTCAGTAGTAGAGATCAATATTTGTCTACGAGGATATGCGACTCACTGATTTAACTAATCCATTTTAACACAAATTAAGCAATGCATACATACAAATGAAACAAAATATTAGAATTAAAAAATCTTGGGATTATCATGATCAAAGCGCTTGCACGATCTTCGTTGCTCAATTTGGTGCGGAGGATCGTCCTCAGGGTTGCCGCAAATATCGAATCCTAACGATCGAACAAAACAGCGAATAAGAACGAATAACACCGGCAAAACTCACTAATCAAATACAAACACCAATTTATACACAGGTGGACCATCACAAAAGAATGACAAATAATCACTCAGAGACCCACTCACTTATTTGCTAGGTTAACCACAAAATCAAACCTCTAACCTGCTTTAAACTTTGGAAGGCTTTGATGGTGATTGTGTGCACATCTATTAATTAATCATCAAGTTAACACATCAAAATCAGCTAGCTATACTAAAACCACTATTGACAGGTGAGAGCACAAAATCTACAAGAAGCTATTGAAAGCATAACTAGCCAAGTATCCAACTAAGAAATGCTAAACAAAAATCTTCTACCTAAGATAGGATGCTAAGGATGCTCAGCTATTCATACCCCTAAGCATCACACCTAGATTTTGCAAGGCTAACAAGTTTCAGCATGTGGCTACTACCCAAATCTTATAACACTGACAACTCAAAAGTACAGAGGCAAATAAAATGAGCAGCTAACTATCCCTATGATCAAGCATGGCAACAGAAGTTTAGAAACTTAAAGATACCAACTAAATGATTTCATGCTAACCACCACAACAAAAAGGAGGCATTAAGTCTAACAAAACCTAATAGCAAGCATGATACAAATTTTCAGATTACTCACAACAGATAAAAATGACAACAGAGAAAAGCTACAAGGATACTTGCACTAATATACTTTCAAACCTCAATTACTAACTTTGATCATGCATGAGAGTGAACTACAGAACAATCATAAGCATGATTAGCGGCTAACTAATTGGTTTTGAAGAGTAGGCCCCAACGTCACCACAACGACAACGAGGAGCACAAGGAAGAACAGAGAGGCTCGGACACAGCTGCCGCCGCGAAGGAGTGGCGGCGCGGTGGCGACGGCAAAATGGGTCGCCCGAGGTTCTTGAAGCTAAGGGTGGTCGCGGGTTGCGGAGAAGCACGGTGGCGGTCTTTGCGACGAGCACGGCGGCGGCGGTGGGGGTGACAAGGTGCGGATCGCACTAGAGAGAAGACAATGAAATTTAGCGCGCATGGGCATCGATGAGTTACGAGAACTCACGGTGTGCTGCGGCAGCAGAGAGGCACCGGAGTGACCGGCGACGAGAGCCCACGGCGCAAAAGGCGATTAACGGCGGCGAGGCACGGGTGAGCGAGAGGACACGAGTGAGTGGAGAAGAAAAGTGGAGTCGGTGGTGCTCACCGGCGAAGAATTGAGCTGGAGCTCACCGGAGAAGATGCGGCGGTGGAAAAGGCGGTTTCGGCGGACTTGAGAAGAAAGTCCACGCAGCTCCACTGCACGATGAATCTGAAATTCCTTGAGGTTTACTTCCGGGATGTGGAACACGCCGCGGACGCGCCGGCGATGGCCGGAGCCCACGGAGCGGTGAAATGCTCGGGCGTCGCGGCGACGCTCACGGCTCCTGAGCTCGGTGGAGAAGAAAGGCAATGGAGACGAAACGAGGTAGGAAAACCCTCGATGGCTTTTGTAGAGCAAAGCGGGCAAGCGAGGTGAGGCGTGGGCGGTGAAAAGACCGGTGAGGCGGTGGCGGCATGCATGCAAAGCGCGAGCGGCGAGCCTTGCGGCGGCGGTGCGCTGGAGCTGGCGAGTGGCGTGTGGAAAAGACCCGGACAGGATGGCCCACAAGTCAGCGACAGCAGCAAAGCGGTGCGAGCCAGAGGTTCTACTCGATCGGAAAGATGCTGACCGTTGGATCTGAGATGGACGGTCGAGATTGATGTATGCATTCGGACAGGTCGGTTGCACACGCGACGTGGATCGTTCGATTTGCATCGGACGGTCGCGATCAATTGGACTCGCGCGCGGTGCAGCTAGTTGACGCGACCGAGTCAAGTGGCGCGGTCGGACTCGAGCCCAAGTGTGGTTCGGGCCCGACAAACAGTGTTTTCAGAATTCGATTCAAAAGACAGAGAAGTTTTGGGAAATTTTTAGAGATAGCTCCAGGGCTCCAAAAATTTCGAAATTTTTATGGAAGCTAACTGGAACAGAGGACCACCTTGTGTAATTTTTCCAGGAGTTTTTATGCTCTAGATTTCTCCCACTAAAATTCACAAGCTGCTGAACAGAAGTTTGACCAGATTTCAAACTAGGTTGACTTGGCCATTTGAAATTGCAAATAAAATCTAAAAATTGTGAGATAATTCAGGGAGGTAGATAAGATGATCAAGATGACAGGAAAAATAATTTCAGAGGATGATCACAAGTTTGAAAGCTAAGAATTTGCTGACAACAATTTCCATTCACAAGAATTTAATTCTAGAAAATGGGAATTGCTAGGGAAAAATGTAGAAACTTCTAGATGATTTGATGAGACAACAAAAGTTTTTATTTCTCCTCAAAATTTTACATTGGAAATACAAACCTAAGTTAGGGTCATTCTGATTATATCTTGGACCGGATACTCTCAAGCAAGCGTAAGAGAAAGTCGATTGATCGAGATCGTTTACAAGTCGCCGGTCCGCAGAAAAGTTATGCCGACAACCGTCGTAGAGAGAGAGTTAACTTTCGAAGTTGGAGATCATGTGTATCTCAAAGTGTCACCCCTTCGCGGAATGCGGAGGTTTAAAGTGAAAGGCAAGCTTGCGCCAAGATACATAGGCCCGTTCCCAATCACCGCCAAGCGTGGAGAGGTAGCTTATCAACTGGAATTACCAGAAAATTTGTCAGACGTCCAAAATGTGTTCCATGTTTCTCAGCTCAAGAAATGCCTCAGAGTACCTGAAGAACAAGCTCCGATTGAAACCATTGCACTCCAGAAAGACTTGTCGTATCCAGAACATCCAATCAAGATTCTTGATGTCGTGGAAAAGCAGACAAGACGTCAGATCATCCGCTTATGCAAAGTGCAATGGAGTAACCACTCGGAGAAAGAAGCCACTTGGGAACGCGAGGACCAGCTGAAGTTGGATTACCCCTACCTGTTCTCTGAAGAGCTCGAATCTCGGGGTCGAGATTCTTTTTAAGGTGGGTAGGTTTTGTAACATCCAAAATCATGGATTTGCAAAATCTCCAACGTTCAAGAACCCAACCGAAGTTTTCCCCTTTGCTCAAGATTCGATTCCCAAATGCCGAGCTTCTTCCCGTTTAACCCTAACCTAACCCTAGCCCGCCGTCGCCATACCCCGGCCGTGTCAACGCCTCGGTCCTCGCCCCGCCGGCCGTGCCTAACGCCGGAAAGCCGCGCCTCGACCCGCCCCATCCCGCTGCCCGCCGCCCTCGGCTCTTGCGCCGTGCCATCGTCAACGGCTCCTTTTCCCCCCGGATCCAAAGCCTCCCCCTCGGCCTTTAAAGCCCCGGCGCCCTCCCTCCGTTCTCCACCCCCCCAAGCTAAAGAAGAAGATCGAGAGGAGGAGGAAGAAGCCGAAGGACGTACCTCCGTTGCCCCGCGCCGCTTCGTCTCCTCGGTCGTCCTCTCCGTCGCCGTGCCCGAGCCTCCCCGCTCCCCTTCGTCGCCGTCGTTTGTCGCCGTCGCCGCCGCGCCCCCTCCCGAGCTCCTCCTTCCTCCCGTGCGCGCCGCCGCCGCCCCATTCCTCCCTCTCCCTCTCTGCCCTAGCCCCCCGTCGCCCCTCTCTCTTTCTTTCCTCTCGGGCCGAAGCCCCCCTCGCCCTTCTTCTCTTCCGCGGCCGGGCCGCACCCACAGGCCGCGCGGGCCGCGCGCGTGTGCGCCTTGGGCCCGTTTTGCGCCGGGCCAAAAAGCCGGCCGTGGGCCTTTTTCGTTTTTTTTTTTTTGTGGTTTTTCTTTCCCTTTTTCTTTTCTTTTCCAAAAGAGAGACTTCAAAGATTTATTTCTCCCTCATTTTAGCTCCAAAAATTGTGAAGTTTGTTTCTAAAAATTTCTAAAATCAAGCTCTTTCTTTTGGTTCTAGTTTGGTTTAATTTGGAGTTCATTTGATGAGTTTTTGTTATTTAATTAATTTTTTTTTTGCTCGTTTATTTCTTTTCCGGTGCGATCGATCGCGTAGAGTTCGGAGAAGCCGGAGACCCCCACTTCGATCAAGCTCAAGAGTATCAAGATCATCTAGCCGTAGACCCAGGCGAGTCGACACTTTGATCATACTGAACCTACATTTTATGCAAATTATGTTCTTTTAAATATCAAATTGCATGCTTTATTTCCCTTATGCAAATGTATGTTAAATACCCTAAGGTAGTTAAATGCCATGTTGATGCTTTATTATTAATACACCATCCCTTGATAATTGAATTGCCATACACCCATGTCACTCTAGTAACTATTTGGTAACTATACTAGTATAGGCTATACTTAAGCGCCATGCTAGTCTTGCTTAAGTATCGGGGTATTATCTACCCCATTCATTGTTTTTTTGAAATGAACATGATTTTGGGCAGTCATTGGGTGTAAATGACTGAGATGGTTATGATGTTGTATTTTTCCTACCTCTTAAAAACCCTAAAAATTGCTTATCACATCTGGGCGGGTGGTATGATGGATGGTATGTTGGTGGGTGCTAATGCAGCCCAAGGAATGTTGGTTTGTGGATGGTATGTGGTATGAACCGCCTGATGGTCCCTAAGGACTTAATCTGTGATGATCTCCCAATGTAAGCGATGCGACCACATGTCTATAATAGTGTCGACTGGCTAAATAATTTGTACCGTTAGTATGAGTTGCACCGAGCGGATGACCCGCTACGCCATAAGCCTATGTGGCTATGGGTTGGGGTGTACGACTTACTGGTCTATGTGAGCGTAAGTCGTGTGGCGCAAGAGGGTTACGGGAAAGAGTTGTGGGTCTATGTGAGCGTAACTCTTCTCGGGTGAAACCTTAGCGGGTGTAACAAATCTGGTGGATGCATTGTAAAGGCCTTGTGACGATCTCCTTGACTCACATGTCTACGAAACATGTGTATATGTCGAATGATTGTCTCATGTGGGTAAAGTGTACAACCTCTGCAGAGTGTAATAACTGTTCGAATAGCCGTGCCCACGGTCAAGGGCGGACATGGGAACTTACAAGAGTTAGTTCTGTTTATAAAACCTTGTGGGCGGGATAAAATGTGTTGGGTCATTTGTGACCACAGTTTTGGTTTTTCCTGGGTGGATGTACCCAGTGATGTTAAGTGGTGGATGTAACCGCTATCAAAAATAAGCATGAGGTGGAGGTAACCTCTACTGTTATAAATATTGCACAAGTAATCTCTTTAACAAAATGCAATTTGGTTAAAATGCTAAGTGATAGGACTTTTTAATATTGGTACTCAAATATGGCTTTGTGCAAATAAATGAACCCGAGCCATCCTTGTCAAGCCTTGCATGTATAATATTGCATACTGTGTGTTGGCTCGCGAGCACGGTAGTGGTGCTCATCCTCGCTCTTTCCCCCCAACCCTCAGAACCCGTGGATCATGGAGACTACGTCTACTACGAGGACCAGGACGCCGAGGAGCAAGGACATGAAGAAGAGTAGCATAGTTCCGTAGTCTGAGTCTCGCCTCAGTCTGGTTGGCTCCGTTGGTACTCGTGTACATCCTATATTATCCAAGCCTGTGGCTAATATCGGTCGTACACATGGTACCCCAGTCGCTTGCCTGTGGAGAGACTTGCTCTACCCCTTTTGCTTCCGCTAACGTACTCGAGATTTTGTAATGAACTCATTTGGCCTGATCGGCCCTTTTGTAAACTCGACCCGACGTGGTCTATTTGAACTCTAATGCTTGTATTAATGCATGATTCGGTCTACGCGATGTATGAAATGATTCAGCAATGTGTACTGTGGGCGCTATCTACTGATCCAGGGAATAGCGCAGTTTTCTCACAGAGGATTCTGGATTACGAAATCCGGGTCCGACAGTTCTGAACTCCATAGTGTGATTGCAAAGCTAGAGGAAGACCAATGCAGTCCAACCACTAAGTTGTAATAGAGTGTAATGTTGACAGTATGTGGAGGTGTGATGCACATGTTCAATTCAGCTAGCAGCATCTTACACTGCAATTGGACAAGCTGACGGCTGACCATCAATAATTTTATTGCTCATCATTGATGTCAAGGTTGTTCAGTTCACATTCTTTTATTATGGAAATTGTCTAATAGAGGATTCCATATATGTTCCATTATTGCAAAGGTTGCTATTGTATGCCCTCCTCTTCGGTTACTTTGTTTATCCCCAAAACCATCAAAGGTCAGGCTGACACAAGATTTTCTCCATAGGATTCTTTCTTGTTATGTCAGGAACTAGGAAGTGAGATGTGTTGCTGCCCACCAGCTGGGTCGTAACACAAGTGCTTTAGTTTCTATATCAGTTTGGTTTTTTTGAATTTAGGTGTCCGTGTCTATTGTAATTTGTAAATCGCCTACCTAAAGTTATCTCCGATGTAATCCTATACTTTCCTTCAAAAACTACAATAAGTACTCACATACTTAACACACTGTAATAATCACTAATATGATCCTAACGATTCCTGCACGCTCGCAAACGCGCGCGCCAGGCTCTAGTACATACAAAGGACGGCTATATTCTAAAGGCGGCCGAGCGGATAGAAGGCAACATCATGAAGCCACTGGGTTTTCAGACGCTGACCAGTTGCAAAAAAGAACATGAAACGTCTGCAGCACTGCTACGTGCCGTCGAATACAAAAAGAGCATCACTTCGTCTGCATGCAATTGCAAATTTGTGAAGCTATATATATTCCTTGATGCTACGGAGACACTTGGATGCAGTTCTGCTCCAATAATTTGATTTATCATTCAGGCAGATAGAAACATCTCCACGCTCCGGTGACGCCTGGGACGGCATAAGTTTGTCCTTTTCGTCTTTGATTGTTTTCTGCTCTTGAGGAGATTGACGGCAATTGTTTGTCACTTCTCAAGGTTCTGTACCTCTCTGTCTTGCACGTTTTGCTGGATAGCGTTATTCGGCAGTGTTGATTATGCCATCTTATCTTTGTAGGCTCTTGAAAATCCTGTGCAATGGAGTAGCCAAATGGCAACTTGTAAAATGGTTCAGATGCTTTCCGTTGGGTTTGGTTTGAAGGGGACTCGGGCTCCCATATGGTTCTCCTTATCACCAGAAGGTTGCTCGCGTTCGCGGTCCCGTTCAGGCTACTGCTTGCTTGAGCTGCAGCTTATCCAAATTCCGATTTCTTTTCTTGGCGTAATTATCCTTTGTGACATTAATCACATCTGTCCCGCCTTTGCTGCAAAATCACGCATGACGGGCGCATGTATTTCAAGTTTTCAACACATTTCATTATGGGTCTGGCTACACAGAATTCAACTATTTTCTCTATAAAAAATTATCATATTCTGAAAGTTTATCTACAACTCCATTATACATAAATTATAGTAAATTATTTTTGTAATTTTGGTTCTTAGTCACTATAATTATTCTTAAAAGTCTTAATAACTCATATTTCCATCACATAATTCAAAATCTCACATATACTTTGAAAGGTTAAGCAAAAACAAAGATAAAAAAGTTATATACCAACAAAATACGTCAATGTGATGAACCCGTTATGTTCCGAATAAAAAATCATAATAAATTCGGACCTAATTCATCAGATGGGAAAAAGTGCAAATCTCAAAGCATATTGGACGAATGAAAATTCAACTATTATGATTTTTTTCTTACAACACATCAACAACACGAATTTTATAGCACATCTAACGAACATAAAAGTGACAGTTTTGACTTTAAAAAACCAGCGGATGTTATATAGCAATTGAAATGATTTGTTCAGATATATAGATACATCTGTTGTATGATTATTTTTTACAAATCATTCGAATTTCGAACCTTACCATTTGCTTGGAGATTCATGCTTCTGCGCCATCTTCCTCTTCTCCGACGAGCGCAGCCACTGAGCTCACGCTCCGCCAAATGCTCCCCTTCTTTTCCTTATTTCAAGGAGATGCGCCGGAGGAGGACCGCCCATCGAGGGGAGTCCGGAAGTAGTTGCGGTGGCAGGCGGCGGCGCGGGCTAGCGTTGCGTTTGCTTGCGTCAGGGTGGGAGGGAGACCAGAGGTAACTCGCTGGACGTGTAATATGGTTGCTTACTTGCTTTGTTCTTGCAACTACAATAACCTCCACAGATACTTAAAAATAGGTGATATAAGTGACCAATAACAAAGGTGAAAAAGTGGCATGCATTTTGCAATCTCTGGTAGAGTACTACAAAGAGATCATTATCAGCCATGCAATGACGCAAATGTGTATCATTACTATCAAATAGAAATTCATCTTTCCGATTGTACATGTTTTCCCGCACCTTTCATCCTCTACATTCCAAATTCTAGTTACAGAATCTACATCCAGTCTATCGTCTTTACATCCTAAAAAGAAAAGAAAAAGACAAAAAAAAGCACAAAAGTGAAAGGAGAGAACGAATCAGAAGCTCATTACATAAGACAAGCTTTCCATCCTTTTAACCTGGTAGTAGACTAACACTTTTCACATCTAGATGACAACAGTGCGATGATACGACGACAGCCATGGAAAAACCTGCAGCCGCGGTGTCCTAACTCCTAAGCATGTGTCAGTATCGATATGACCATTCGCCATTACTATGGCTAACTCCTGTTTGACAAATGGGCCACCTGTCGCTCTCCGTCTCGGTCTCGCAACGAGATCTCGAATAGGTCGGACTCGGCGTCCAGGTCGCCCGTCGCGCCGCCGCCATTCTCCTTCTTGCTCTTGCTCATCCGGGAGGCTTCAAGCCAGCCGGAGTCCACCCGGCCCATGGAGAAGAGGTCGCCGCTGTCGTCGAAATCGAGGCCCATCGACCCGCTCCGGCCGTCGCCTGCCGACGCCGCGCGCACGAAGCACGGGTTGGCCGTGCGCAGCGCGTTGGCGGGCGCGTACCGGAACTTGCCCTGCCCGAGGTTGACTAGCGCCATCACGTCGAAGCTGGAGGCCACGACCGGGTACAGCGGGCTGGAGAAGGCGTCCGCGTTGCAGCTCACCGCGTGGACGAGCTGCCCGTCCACCGTGAAGAACACCTTCCGCTTCGCCGGCTCGAAGCGGCAGCCGACCACCTTGTCCACCCCCGCCCACGACGACTTCTCCGACTCGTACACCAGCTTCATCCCTGAAAAAAAAATCCATGAACTCTTCAGATCATGATTTGCACGGTCGCAACGCAAGGACTCTGGATCGAAACAGTGTGCTTAATTATTACCGCCGAGGTAGACCGTGCCGTTGGAGTGGAAGCCGATGGACGACGCGTACGTTCCGGCCAACGACGGCCGTAGTGGGGCGGCGGACGCGGTGGTGAGGCCCAGAGACATGACCGAGTGCCTCTGTTTGTCTTGGTGATCGTCTTTCGTGGCTCTGGTTTCTTGGATTGTGTTCTTGGTGTCCGGTGCAAAACTGACGAGCTTGACGCGGTCGCTCTCGCTGGAGCCGTCTCTCCCGCGCCTGCTCGCCCTCGACGCCAACCATTCCGGCCGCTGAGTGTTCAGGTATATGATGGTGATCTCGAAGTAGGCGTCCTGCGGGAACGGCGTGCCGGCGAGCGGCGGCCCGGGCAGCGGCAGGCTCATCCTGGCAAGGCACAGGGCGTTGGCATTTCCAGCGTCCTGGTCGCTGCGGAGGGGGCTCGGGATGCTTCCCGGGAGCCACTTCTTGCTCGAGTCCACGGCGGTGGACGCGGGCGCCGGGTTGAGCCGCACCGCCTGCATCCGCTCCGACGATCCCGCCGGCACCTCCCACGAGGCCTCCGCCATATCGCGGCTGGTCCCGGGGTCGCAGACCGGGCAGAGCCCCCACAACGGCGACGACGACGACGACCTCGCCCGCGGCGGCGCCACCGCGAACACGAACTGCGCCCACCCATTCTCCGCCGCCTCCGTCACCAGCCGCGGGTGGTCGCCCCACTGGAACGGTCCCTGCTGCGCACCGCCGCCCGGCCCCCGGTGCCGCACGTCGACGTGAACATGGTGGTGTTGGTGCAACTGTTGGAACCGGGGCCCCGCGCGGCCGCTGGTGGCGTAGTACCTTATGTTGAGCTTGGCCAGCCCGGGGTTCGTCGACGCGTCCCAACCCGCAACATCAGCAGCAGCTTCCCGTAGCTCCGGCGGCGCGTTACGCGGTAAGCTTCGACGGCGGTACACGAACAGGACGACGGCAAGCACGGCGCCGACTGGGAGGACCACGGAGAGGAGCAGCTTGAGCCATAGCGCCATACGTGCGCTCTTGCAGGTTGCTGCTGTCACTCACTGGGGGAGTCGGATGTGCGCCAGCGAGTCGGACATGGCCATGGGCATGGTGCTCTCTGGGGTTTGGGGGGTGCGTGCGTGTTGGATTGATTCTTTTCGGTGTGTCATTGAGTTGATCTTGTGGGGTTTGGTGGAGGGTCTAGGAAGGCCGGCGGGGGAAGGAATGCTGACCGGCTCAACGGAAGAGGCAAACAACGGGCGGTTGGAGCTGGAAGGGTTTTCAAATTGCGCGTGTTAAGAAACTTGGGCGGGACCGGAGTCCGGCTCAGGTGAACTCCTCATCCTAAACCCAGAAAAGTCGTATAAATATAAATAGGGGTGCTATTCATTGTAAAGATTTGATCGTTTGATGAAGGAATAAAGAGAAGCAAGAAGTCCCCTACATCTCGTGTTCTATCTCTTATTACATTCTTGTTGTTCATGCATTGTTCTTACGATTCTATGCATGTCTCACGAGGTAATTGCTCGGATTTGGACTCGCAATGACGGTTCCTCAACACGTTATCGCGACGATCGACTCTCCTCGCATCGAAAGGTAACCGTCGATGAGCGACACTCGTAGATTGAATCGTTTTCTAGATTGCTTTCAATTCGCAAATTTGGCTTTCTAGATTGGTTTTACGGTGCAAATCCGCTCTAATCTACCGCGAGCCGACTTGAAGTCGCCGCCAAGCCGATCGGTGGGTTGCATGAAAGAGTAGATGATGATTGTACCGTAGGTTGTATATGCGATCGCATGAAAGGCATCATGTGCACGGCACGCGCCGCAGCGGTCGTCACTACCTCGCGACACGTTACGGTCGGCATAGTCGCCATCACGTATCGCCACGGAGGCAACGGCGTGAGCCACCCGCTAGCACGCGGCAAGCACACACATGTCGGCATGAAGCGGCGCCTCTGTTGCAATCTCATACTACATTATATTGCATCGCATACATGAACAGTAACAAAAAAAAAGGGACGGCCGACGGCCCTGTAGAGCCGCGTCGCCGTCGATTTTAGTGTCACACCCGGCCACCTGAAGATGGCACCGCCAGCGCCAGACGGCACGCAGGCGGCAGCGCTTGCGCCCCCGCATGAAGCGATACCAGCGGATGAACCGTGCTGCGGCGGATGAAGCGAGGCGCCCGCATGAACAGTACCCGCGCGGATGAACAGTGCGCCCTGCATGAACAGTACCCGCGCGGATGAACAGTACGCCCGCATGAACAGTATTTCGTGTACACAGTAATCCGGCCATGAACAGTGATTCGCATGAACAGTGTTTTTGCGGATGAACACCACACGGATGAACAGTGCGCCCGCATTAACAGTGTTTCGTGTGAACAATAATCCGACCATGAACAGTGCTTCGCATGAACAGTGTTTGCGGATGAGCGATGCTGCTGCGGATGAGCGATGCGTCCGCATGAAGCGATGTTCGTGCGAGCGATTGTCGGTCATGAACAGTGTTTTCCGGATGAACAGTGCAAACGAAGAATTTTGCTGCGCCCCCGCACGGGCTTCTCGCCGAACATAACCGTCGCCCGCACGCGGCACTCCTGCTCGATCGCGGCCGCACACGGCTCGCCGCGCCGCACCGCGCTCCCCCCGCCGGGCTCGAACCGGTGCATCGCGCCGGCCTCGCGAATCACCGCTGCCGCCGCCTCCGTGTGCCTGCGTGTGCGTTTTCCCGACCGCCGCCATCTTGTATCGCACCGGCCACCTCTCGTAGTGGAAGACCGCCACTGGCTCGCAGCCGTGACGATCGCCTCGCGCCGCCCTCGGCCCTGCATGGCCACACCGACCCTAGGTTTTGCGTGGCCAGCAGCCACCCCGCGCCGCCCTCGAATGGCCTTGCGCCACCGCTTGAACCACCGCAAGCGAAAAAAAGGGGAGGCGGTGGAGAAAATTCAAAATTTGCGAATTTGTCGAGAAGTCATTTTCCTAGCAGAAAGAGCTTGAATTCAATTTTGAATTAGTTTTGCATTTGAAGCATGTTTATTTTTGTTATTATTATTTCTATGCAATTTATTTCTTTGTATTTCTTGTTTTGATTATACGTAATTGTTTATATTGCTTTTAATCATTGAAAATAGCGATAAATCATGAAAAATGCGTGAAAAATACGGGAATACTGAACACGGAGTTCGATGAACATTATGAGAATTTTGCAACTATTTTATGCAGATTACTAGCAAGTAATCCTTTGAACTTTTGCATGAATAAGAATATGATCGCATCACGAACCGAGAGTTGAAGAATCGACCCAAGATGGCGAATTTGTATAGAATTTATATCGGTCTCAATTACGTGGTAATGTGATCACGGATGAGCGACGATTGGGAAGACCCTCGCTACCTTGCGGTACAATCCGTACGCAACTATCGTTAAAACGACTACATGAAGTATGCCGAATTAATTGACATCATGCAAGTTGCGAAAGCTCAAGGTGATGTTCTAGGAAAGAACTTCATCTTGCAGCCACCTAGTAGCAATGTTGGCCATGAAGCCACTGCTAGCAGCTACAAGGTGATGAAGCCTCTCACAAATGAGAGGAGCAAGAAGGGTAAGGTCGTGCGTCGCACATTATTGATGCTTTACAGTCTAAGAAGAAGGGCAAATGATAGCATGAGGCATACCTCGCCATTGCAGGCACAGAGGATCCACATCCATTAGCTGCACTTATGAATGTGAACAGCCCAGTAGCAGCCCCATCATCCCTCCTTTAGATATCGCGGCGACCACGGTAGTAGCGCCCAAGAGGAGAAGATCGCATGGAGCCGATTTGGCGAAGTTCACGAATACTTCGCCTATTAGATCCAGTGCACGCATTGCACTCGGACCTTTTATAGAAACTTGCAGTTTGTAATTGAAGTAGAATTTTGAATTATTGAATAATGGTTGCAAGCTCTAGGAGAGCAAAGCATTAAATTCTTATTATGAGTCCTGCAAGACTTATTTTCCGTTTTATAATAGCAAGTTACGTTCTGATATCTGAAGTATTTTATTTATGTGTTGCTTGCTTTACGCAACATATTAATAAAGTACATTATATTAGAACGCGTGTGGCGCCCTATGGAGGAAGTGTGCTTAGCATGTAGTGGCACAACGAATACCATCACGAGAGAAGCAAATTTTTGATCGATCAAGAAGAATCTTTGTAGTCTTCTGACGATCGCGAGCAATGATACTTGTATAATAAGCTCAGGAAGGGCCATAATTATACTCCCAACGGGCACAACTTTGGTCATTAAAGAAGACTTGTTGTACCGTAATCGACTAGAACTCTCAAGGATATTTGCGCTAACAGTTTCCATGTAGAGGCGAAGAAGAGTATGGCATGCGAATACACGCTCATTACAAAGCGTGAAGAAAGTGAAAAATAGCATTAGAATATCTTCCTTCATATGAAATTGGGCTATACTACACTAATATTAAGGCACTGCGGCATATAACGCCTTGAAAACCGTATTTAGAAGCTCTGAACTTTTCTATCTCGGCATGATAGATTGTGTCATCTAAGTCTTAGGATGATGAGAGATATAATTAACAATTCACAAGGACATGATATGAATGTTAAGAATTTCTCGAATCGGGAAGATTTTGTGTGTCCCACATGTGCCATAGAAATTAATTACTAGACCTTTTGCTCAAAGCGAAGGATGAAGTCCTTGCATTCTGGACCGTATCCGGGAGACCTTTATGTCCTATATAGCCTGTAAGGGTCATTTTAGGTATTTTATAGTGCTCATCAATGCTTCTTGAATGGTTGCACGTATATTTATTGTCTACGAGAGATCATGCTTTGCATAGCTAAATCTCATGAGATAATTAAATTAGAAATATTTTCCCTCATCATCAAGAGAAGTCCACATGAATGGACAACGCTGGAGAACTTACTTCGAAAGCATTTGATGATTATTGCATGAAAATGGGAATTGAAAGTTGAGCATTCTGTACCGCATGTCCACACCCAGAATGGACTAGCAGAACTTTGAAGAATTGTAATTTGCCAACTACATGTTGGGGACGTGCAGTCCTGCTCGCAGCAGCTCTCATCAATTTTAGACCGTCGGCTTATAACATCCATCCACCTATGCAACTAGCGCAAGGGTCAGCACCGAAAACTACTCATCTTCGCAGGTTTGGTCGTAAGGTTTATGTACCTATACCATCACCACAGCGAACTGCAATGGGTCTTCTCCGAAAGTCTGGGATATACATTGGTTATGAGACAGCATCCATAATCAAGTGTTTGGACCCTATGACTGGAGATTTGCATAATGCCCGATTCGTTGATAGTATATCAGATGATATTAGTTCCCCGTCATTAGGGGGAGGAAATCAACCCTTGATAATAATGTCGGGAAATAATTGAAGTCTAGAAGACAATTGAAGTCCAGAAGATAATTGAAATCTATGCATATGACCCGCGCACTAGTAAAGCAAATAGAGAAGTCTAGAAGATAATTGCAATCTAGAAGATATTTGAATTGAAGTCTAGAAGACAATTGAAGTCCAGAAGATAATTGATTTGCAAGCATTAGCGAATCAACTGCCTGACCACTTTAGTGATTTGAAGTGCGTGATCAAGTCGCATTTGCCTGTATGCAATGCACCGGAGAGGGGTGAAATACCAATGAAGGTATCCCTAATCCCGTCAAAGGCCTCGAGAATAAAGGACGAGAACTCCGGTCCCTCGAATCCGAAGTAACCGGGGACGCCTGGTGAAAAAGGATAAGAAGGATTTGACACAGCCGATCACCGAAGTGCCCCAGAACCAGAAGGGGAGCTAGTTGAGACCTGGCACCGGTATGGAACCTTCAGAAAAGGCATACCAGAATTGAACATCCCCATGGAGGGAGACATCAGCATGGATGTGTGCGCACACATCGGAGCTGAAAAACTAAAGGACTTGCCCGCAATTGGAAGCAGCGGTGAGCGAGTAGAAGCATTAGAAGAATCGCCCCTTGAAGAAATAGTTATAAAATTTATGACCTCGGGAGAATCTTTGAATATGACAACAGCCAATGTCGACATATACTTTGCAAAGAAACTTGCCACAATCATCAATCTTGATTTGAGCTCAGACATTCATTGAATGAAAGAAAAGATCAGATTGAAAGAAGGTAATAGAAACTGAATTATTCTCCTGAATAAAAGAAGGCGTTTGGGCACAGAAGCGTCACGCCTCCCTTGTGCACCCGTATGGCATAAGTGGATATTTGTTCAAAGAAATAAAAAGAAATAAGGCTCATTGCATAAGGTTTCATTGAACATCCAGGAGATGATTATGAAGAAACATATTCCCCGATCATGGGCCGAACCCGCTTTAGACATTTATCTCAATGGCAGTGAACTTGAAGTTAGAAGTGAAATTGATGGATAGGGTACCAAAGATACCTTTATGAAATATTGGATTCGGACATTTATATGAAGATACAGAATGTATCCTGTCCGAACCAAGATAGAGCAAATAAAAATATGTACATGTGAAACTCGGAAAGTCCTTTGTCGAACTTAACAATCAGCGAGAATGTGGTATAATCGCTTGAAGCGACTTTCTATGCAAGAAAGGCTACACGAAAAATGAGAATAATCTCTGTATGACGATCCCATAATGGATTTTGTATAATCTCAGTGTATGAAGATGATCTGGATATCATCGGAACCCTGAAGGATATTAGGAAAGCAAGCTCTTACCTAGAGTCGGAGTTCGAAATGAAAGATTTGGGTAAAACCAAATATTGTCTAGGCTTGCAGCTTGAGCATACCCCTGAAGGGATTTTAGTACATCAGTCAAACTACACTCAGAAGGTGTTGGAAATGTTTGATTTTGAAAAGGCATACCCTTTGAAAGTGCCAATGGTCGGAGATCTTTGCGCAGAAGACAAGGACTGTCTGGACCTAGAAAAGAGGGGGAGGAAGTCCTAGGACCAGAATTCCCATATTTAAGTGTGATAGAAATACTCATGTATTGAACAAACTGTACTAGACTGGGCATTGCATTTGCCGTGAACCTATTAGCAAGGTATAGTACAGAACCTACCAAAGACATTGGCAGGGAATGAAGGACATCTTCCGATACCTCCAAGGAAGCAAAGAACTTGGTCTGTTCTATAGAAAGAACCAAGACCTAACTATGAATGGCAATGCAAATAACGGGTACTTGTAGGACCCGCATACAGCCAAATAGCGAACAGGATATGTATTTCCTATGTGGTGGAACTGCAATTCCATAAAAACCGTCGAAGCAGAGTCTTGTACCGACTTCGACGAACCACTCGGAAATGATAGTACAGTATGAGGCCTCACGAGAATGTGCTTGGCTTCGGCGGATGATTCACCACATCCAGCAGTCGTGTGGATTGAATACCGCACAAACCCCCACTGTTATCTATGAAGATAATGCAGCTTGTGTTGCACAAATGCAGATGGGTTATATGAAGAATCCTCTCACAAAGCATATCAACCCCAAGTTCTTCTATGCTCATGAAATGCAAAAGATGGACGAAATTAAGGTACTGCATACTAAGTCATGTGAAAATCTTGCAGATTTGTTCACTAAGTCACTTCCAGCATCTAGCTTTGAAAGGTGCATATGTGAAAATTGGAATGATGAGACATAGAGAAGTGCAAAATTCAGGGGGAGAATCTTCACAAACTCATTACTAAAGCTTGATCACGAAGATCGAGTACCCAAAGAGCAAATCCTGAAGATTAAATGAAATTGGGTGGATTGTACTCTTTTTCCCTTGACGAGTTTTCCTGAAGTTTCTCGGCTAACGTTTTTAATGAGGCAATTCGTGCAGCATAACAGAACATGATTCATGTACTCTTTCTCCAAATTTTTCCCACTGGTTTTTTATGGAGTTTTGATGAGACATGGATATGAAGGATGAGTGCCCAAGGGGGAGTGTTAAGAAACTGGGCCCAGGACCGGGAGTCCTGGCCCAAGGTGGGCTCCTCATCCCAAACCCTAGAAGGGTCGTAGCCTATAAATAGGGGGTGCTATTCATTGTAAAGATTTGATCGTTTGATGAAGGAATAAAGAGAAGCAAGAAGTCCCCCTACATCTCTGTGTTCTATCTCTTATTCTCGTTTCTTGTTGTTCATGCATTGTTCTTACGATTCTATGCATGTCTCACGAGTAATCGCGATTTGGACTCGCCATGACGGTTCCTCAACAGCGCGAAAGCGGCATGCATTTGGGTGATTCCGTGGATGGGTTATTTTTCGGGCGCCGACCGAATAGGCGGCGCCTATCTGCCACGGGTACAACGGCTGCAGCCTCGCAAGCCGCAAGGTATGCGTTAGGTTTGTGACGTGGTATGTGAATCGTACTTCTATGTCAAAAAAGCTTATTCGTAAAAATCTTTGGAAGAAAGAACTTTTTTTTGCGATACATATGTGAACGCTTTTAACATGTATGCTTAGCGTATCTCTTAATTGGGCCTATAGAAGCTAAGAAATTACTTTAATACACAAACATGGATAATTGTTTCATCGATTTAGATTCGGGTGTGGGGACTCTGTATCGAGGGGACAATTTTCACAGCGTGGACAACGATTGGTTGAAAACCCAATTGAATGGAAGGTGTCGATTTCGAATGAAACTTTTTTTTAACCTGATGCTATTTCACGAACGAAACCTAGCTGGAGACGTGTTAATTTTTAGCCCGTTTCCGGCAATACTTACGTAAATCCATGTGCTAATTGTTCTATGCAGTTAGATTTATTATTTTGGGTGTAAAGAAAAATTGGGGGAAAACTATGCATGCTAAGAGGTCGTTTAAAACGGATTGTTGTAAAATGTTTACAAAAACCGACTAACCGCCCTCCATTATTCATCATCTAGTGAATTGTAGCCGTGTTTACCCTTTACGTATATCGTCATCCGGTAGCATTGCTAAAAAAGAAATGGTACGCTCCCATATGGCCATGTGATTTGTGGCAATTAACAGTGGTTGATCAGTTACTATCACTTTCCTAATCACTATGAAAAACAAAATGATCTAGTTGACCGACGGAAGAACGCAACACGTAACTTTCACCTACTTCTCTTATTTCAAGATAAAATTGGAGATACTATAATCATTTGCACATGTATTACAGAAAAATATCATACATGAATCATGGGCTCATGGTATATATTTAAAACTTTGTTCATCCTAGCAACTTGTCTATATGATTATGACGTATGTGCAATGGAGCATCAACAATGTTAGAATTCGCAGTGAAGTTTAAATATTTTTTTCAAAACTGGTTTCCAGCAATATGAGCAACTGACGGAATTTAGTTACTTCTTTTCAGCTGAAAAGTAAAAAAAAATAATCACGCTCCTCTAAAAAAAGAGTAGTAAAATTCTAGCGTAGAACTTGCAAACGCTTGCTTTTCTTTGTACACAGTTACACTTTGATTCTGTTCTCACTAAGCTGTTCTGTGGTTTGTTAGGAGGTACGAATAACCAACGGGTGGATGGTAAAGCAGAGGACACTTGAGAACGTCCGATACCAAATCATAAGAAAAGTATTTGTGCTTTCTCTAATGTCGGTGTTGCAGCTAACGTCAGATGTGCAGGCCTAATCAAAGTTGTTCTGTCCAGAATTCCTTTAGCTTTTCTATTCCGATCTCTCTCTTGTCGAGTTAACGAGTAATCAAATAGCACGCGGTATGGAAGGTGTTCTCACGTGGAGATGGATTTGGGTATCATTAGGTACGCGTTTTGTTTAGGAAAACACTTTAGTTGATCTCAGACGAAAAATAAGTAGAATTTGAAGCGAGCTTTTTTAGATCATGGGCCCTGCACGTTTAATTCATTTTCCATGGCTGTTTGTTTTCAGTCCCATAAGTTGGTTCCTCCTTTTTCATAAACAGTTTGTTTTCTTTTTAAATCGCACTTTGGTCAAATCTCTGTTTGTTAATAACAGTCAAATTAGAGGCAACACCATCCTAACATTTATAAAGCGGCTCATTCAGATGTGCTTCTTAGAATACAATAGTTTTGCTCCTGATTTCTGAACCAATGCTTCGTTCGTTGAGTCCACAAGAAACCTAAGAAAAGCAAACCTATGCACTATGCCCGTGCGTATGTAAGTGAGAAGAATTTTTGGCGCAAATAGTACGGTTGGAAACCTTATTTGCGGAAATAGCGTCTCTTGCGCAGAATTTGCAAAATTATCATCAGATCCGCACTGCCACCAGCCGGACGTTACGTGGCTAAAAACGGCCCGTGATCAGCCGGACTTGGCTTATTTGGCCCATGGCCAGCTGGTTTTTCGCAACATCACCAACGTCTGGCCCGTAGCCAGTCGGACGCCCTCCATGTCAGCCACGTCTGGCCCGTGGTCAGTTGGACGCGCCGCTCCACCTGACCACACCCACATGCCCCCACCAGATCCTCGCGTCACCTCCATCACCTCCTGTCCATATGCATGCATGCATGCACGGATGATTTTAATGTGGGAGGCAATCCGACTATTTAATCGCAGGAGAGTGCGATTTCAGTTCGCACTCTCACTCGCTCTCTCGCTTTCTCATTCATTTGGTTTCTATTATGCGGACGCTTAAGTATTATTTGCAACTGTCATTAGCAGTCATATCAACAGGTTAGTTTCTCCTCGTACGTTATTAATTTTTCAATTTTGTGGTTAGTAAATTAGTCGTAGCGAATTAATCTTACTTAATTTATTAGTCGTAAGTTCATTGTTTTACTCAAATAATTAGTCCGAAATAGTTAGTTGGAATTAATCTTAATACATTAGCAGTCATTAATTAGTCGTAAATAATTTAGTCCTATTTTGTAAGACGTGATTAATTTCCTGTCCTTAATTAGTGCTAATAAATTTGGCGTAATTATTTAGTGCTACTTTGGTCATCATAATTAATTCAGTCATGGCTAATGTAGATGTCATTACGTAACACATGTTCTCCTTATTTATGCGTAATTTATAATTTATAGTAATCTATCATCATCATCAATTTTTTCACTAATAGTCTGTCTCTTCCATGTCTTGCAAATCATGCCTCTAGTGGAGCTTCTGGAACCCTTCTACGACGAGAATCACCGGTGCAAGTCGTGGATCGACGGGGACGCGGATGGCCCTCCACCCCTAGCGCTTCGGGCCGGGAGGGATTGCTGGGACCTGGATGCTCACTACGTCCCCATCCTCCGGGATACGGGCTTGTTGCCGTTCGCGAGGCTGGTCTCCATCGGACGCCAGTTCACCCTGGACGACAGCCTGTTGTCGGTACTTGTCGACCGGTGGAGGCCCAAGACGCACACATTCCACTTTCGGTGGGGGTGAGATGATGGTCACCCTATGGGGCGTCTCATTCCTGACCGGTCTCCCGATCCAAGGTGAGTCACTTGTTCCAGGCTGTCCATCGACGGACTAGAAGATCAGGCTGGGGAACAGGCTCGGCATACCTATGCGGGACAGTGCCCGTGGCATCCCTCGGACTTGGCTGAGGCTTTTTAGCCAGTGTCCGAAAGATGCACCCGACGAGGTTATTCGAACGTACCTCGTCGCTTACCTTCTATATCTCTTTGGTTCGGTTATGTTTACCACGTCACAGGGAGATTGTGTGTACCCCAGCTTCGTCCGTATCACCAAGTATTTGGCTGATGCGGAGGCTAGCGCGATGCCTCAGTTCAATTGGGGATTAGCCGTCCTTTGCGTCACACACAGGGGGTTGTGTGACACTTCGGGGCGCGACACCGATGTCAAACCCAGTCTTGCCTGTTGCTACCTGCTTCTACAGGTGTGGAGTTGGGAGCGCTTCCCTGTTGGGCGGTTGTCCTTCCACAAAGCAGTGCACCCGTACCCCGAATTGCAGGACCTGATAGACGGACCCACCATGAGCTACTGGTGGACTGTTGCATAGCTACGCTGGGTGAAACCGGCAAGGTGCTACTCGTTATTCCACAACGAGTTCGAGTCGTTGCACGACAACGATATCATCTGGGTTCCATGGACCCCAGACTTCGTGGGCTCGATAGCGCCACACAGGCTGTCCTTGCAAATGCACGCAAGAGGCCGGACTATGGGTGACGACATGCCACCTGGTCTTTGCACATATGGTGGAGCCTTACGCGCCGTAGCACGTAATGTGGCAGTTTGATTTGTACCATGCCGTGCCCCCTCCCGGCGGTAGGATGCTGCATCGAGTCGTCCACTTGTGAGTCTAACTACCGTCCGAGTAATGTTTACACTTCATACCTATATCCTCTGTTCTAACATCAATCCTTTCGGAATACAGGCAATCGAGGTCAGGCCGACATGCTGATAACTGGCAAGCACTCCAGCATGAGTGGATTATGGCCTGGACAGAGATGGCGCACATCGATATTTTGTTGGAGCAGCGACCGTACGATGTACAGACATACGGTGAGTGGTACGTACCACGGTCGCACACCAGACTCACCCGTCCTCCGCCAGAGCGTCCGGAGCATGTGACGCACCAGGAAAGCCTCGGCCACTCGTTTGATTGACACAATGCTTCGGGCGTGACGACACCGTGAGACACTTACAAACCTTCGGTCATTTCATTGGTGATATTTGTACTCTTTGTTACTGAACTTGTTTTGTCTCACTTTAGTTGGAGCGAACGAAGTGCATCGCAAGCGCATCGGAGATAGCCATCCGTAGCCCACACACAGTACTGCCGGGGCTGCTGAGCACGTTGAAGTACATCTTCGCGGAGTCAAAGAACATAGTAAAGAACATGAGCTGCGATCGTTCGACGGATGACATCCTGCGCATCGGGCAGCAAGTGGGGGACTGTTCTCACCTGCTAGGTCATCACAACCCAACGAGTTCGGCCAGCATCGTAGCGCTCCCCGTCGGTCATCCGCGGGCCAGATCGATGGGGAGGTAAGTTATGTACAAATATACGTTATGTTTTTGGTTATGCTTTATGTTCCGCTAACATTATGTCGTTCTGCCGTCGTAGGTCCGTCAGGATGCATCACTTCTGCCATCCTCACCCCGTGCATAGACTAGCGCTCCCCCTCGGTCATATCCACTGCACATTCGGGAGGTACGAGATTCTCAGTTTATGTCCAGAGTATTTATTTTGACTAACATCGTTCCGTCTTGCAGCCTTTAGTTGACCGTGGGGGTAATGGCCAGTTTACGTCCACTGATGACGATATGGGCCTCCCAGCTCCTGCCAGGGAGCAGTACACGACACCAGGGTTTGGACCATGACACCCAAGGTTTGGAGTGTACGCAGAGTAGAGCTCCTCCGGGTTCGCTCGCACACCGTACGTTCAAGGCCAAAGCTCGTCTGGGTTCGCTGGCACACCGTACGTCTAAGGTCAAAGCTCCTCAGCACGACCAGAGTTGCAGACATCGTACCTTGGGAGTGGACAATTCGGGAGTGGATTTATGCAGTCCCTCGTTCATGACTTCATTGCAGGTTGCCCCCAGTTTGGCATGTCTCAGCAGGACGATATCGACGTTTACCAAACTCAGCTTCCTTCGACTCAGCTTACTGGTGCACCTCCGCCCACTCAATAGACTCAACGGTCTCCGTACCCCCTCCGATCTGACAAGCGCTCTCCGGACCGGCTGACGTATCCCACAGGACATGCTCGACGCAAAACAAGGACGAGCACGCGGACGTAGCGAGCAGAGAGCAGTGGCTCAAACGAGTGAGCCATATTGTATCCTGTGTTATGCGATTTTATTTTGCTATTTTTGTATGCATATTTTGTATGTTATGTGTGTACTGCTGTGCTATATCCACATGAAAACAGAGAATAAGGAGTGTCGACATTTCCAATGGAGTTGCAATGTAACTTTTCATACATAGAATTAACGACATTTCAAGCGTTACAAGCTTTGTTAATTTATCAGTTTAATGTGGATGATATTATTTAATACTGTATTGTACCACAGGCTAGATAAGTTTATACATGAACCAACTGAGGGAAATACTTGGTATGCAGATCATATAACATTGTACCGTAGCCTCTGACTCGTGTGCGTTTTGAAGACTATGGTATGTTGTTATATGACCTGCATGCCATGCATTTCCCTCAGTTGCTTCATGGACAAGCTTATCTAGTGTTAAAGAATATCATCCACATTAAACTGATAAATTAACAAAGAATATGCTATTTAACAAAAAAAATAGGATGGAAATTAGTCTTGGCGGCACATCGGTCCCTTCCCCTTGTCTCTTGACTGCCCGCAACATCGGTCAGTCTCGAAGGAAGCCATGTTTTGCGAGACAGACTGGAAGATTGGATGATGTTTGCAGAACGTAAAGCGAAATCAATAATTAGCACTACCAAGTTTTGCATGTTCGAAATTACCTAAAGCCACGACAACCAGATGATATAACAAACATGGTATGTAGTTACCACAAATTAATTAGTAACCAATTGAATACTTGTCCCGAAAATACTTACGAGTTATGCATTCATAGTGTAATTAGCACTGACAAACCACGACTCAAACAAAGATGATTTATTAATTATGACTGATTAATTACAACTAAATTAATTATGATTATTTAATTTGCGCTAGATTAATTATGCTTAACTAATTGCGACTAGCTAAGTAAGAATACAAGCTACATTAATTGCGACTAGCTAAGTAAGACTAATTAACTATGACAACAGTAATAACGACAACTGAAGTGGACAAAAAATTACCTACCCTGCGGGAGAACCGTTCAAAGTGGTACGGTCGTAACAACTGCTCCGAACAATACTCCCCCCCAAAAAAATTAATTATGTTCTATATGTCCTCAACGACGAGCACGAGAACGAGAACACGATTTGCGAGAGTCTGGGATGAGCGAGTGCGAGGGCCTGGAATTTATAGCCGCGAGGAGAGAGGAAAAGTTCCTAATTCGTCCGGGGAGTCGGGATGCACAAGGGTCGCGCATACATGGACAAGGATGTGATGGACATGATGGATTAGAGGGGACAAGGGGATGGGTGCACGAAGTGGGAATGGGTGCACGGAGTGGTTGGGTGGAGCGGCGCGTCCGGCCGACCATGGGCCGAATGTGGTTGACGTGGCGTGTCCAGCCGACCTTGGGCTGGGCGTGTATGACATGGAGGGCGTCCGACCGGCCACGGGCCTGACGTGGGTGACGTGCAGGGTGTCCGGCCGGACGTGGGTGACGTGGCAAAAAACCGGCTGGGCACGGGCCGGATGAGCCAAGTTTGGCTGGTTGTAGGATCAAGGATAACCAACTAGAAGGGGGGTGAATAGGAGGTTTCTAAATTTTATCAACTAATTTAAAACCTTAAGCAAGATAGTTCTAACAAAGCTTTTTAGCACAATCAAGATAATAGAACTACTAGCTACTTAAGGCAACAAAGAATTAATGTCAATACTAGATACAATTCTAGCTAAGCAAATCAAGCACAATAGAATTGCTAGAATTGTAAATGCAAAAAGTAAAAGACAAGAATTAACCACAATGAAGACAATGAAGTTTTTCCTGTGGTATCGAAGACCGAAATTTCACTATTCCATGTTGAGAAAGCTCGAACCAATCAAGCTGGCTCCACGAATTAAGCATTCCCTCGATGTCACTAGTGGTTGTTCTTCCTCCGTTCCGGAGATGGTAAACATCAAACCACTCACAATCTAGCACTGGGCCTCTTCACAATCTTCTTGAAAAGATCATCGTGCGAACTCCCGCTAAGCCGTCTAGGTGTTGGCAACACCAAGAGTAATGAATCACAATCTTTGCTTGACGACAAACAAGTGCAATGGATCAATCTAGAATGAATGCACTTGAATTTTGGCTCAACAACCTCACAATGAATGCAATTGAGAGTATGAGGTGTGGAGTGAATGCTCTTGGCTCAAAGACGTAAATGTGTAAGCACCAACCATGTCCAAGAGCAGGTGGAGGGGTATTTATAGCCCTCACACACAAATAAGACCGTTGGGAGCAAATTACAGAAAAGTTCAGCACAATCGGTAGTTTTGCCGTTGATCTGCCAGTACTACCGCACTTTCTCAAAACGTCCAATAACGGCTAGCGCAGACGCATTAACTGCTCTGAGAAAGCCATTGGAAATTCGGCGCGGTACTACCGCCAACTATCATGCGGTAGTTCCATTTTCTGGTTGTTCCGATAAATAGAGTGGTACAATCGCTTAGCTTTGAGGTCCTAAAACAACACCTTTTGGAAAAAAATATACCGCTATACAAACTTCGGATGTACCGGGATGCGGTAGTTCCGCGAAAAGCACTGCGGTACTACCGCTCTTCAAGAAAGCAAACATCCTCTGAAAAACACATGTTCTGTAAAAAAACGTACCGCGCTTTACGCGATGCTACCGTTATACGGTAGTTCTGCAGTAATAGCGCCGGTACTACCGTAAGCATAAGAACAACCAGATCAGCGTTGTCCGATCGTATTGAAACGTGGATGACTCAGATTAGATTGAACGTTCGAACCACAGGTCTTAGCCGTACGATTGGATCATGCGTTCGGACGGTCCGAACGTTCACCGGTAGTACCACCAAAGAAAACCTGGTACTACCGTTGAGCCAAGAACACCCAGAACAGCTCATTAACGGAGTGTCCACGTGGACCGCCCAGATTGATTTGAACTTTCGGACCAAGGGTTTTGACCGTACGATCAGATCAAACGATCATAGGTCCGAACGTTTCACGGTAGTTCCACCAAAGGATCTCCGGTACTACCGTTGAGCAGTAGTACCGCTGAGTACATGCCGGTACTACCGTGCTGCTGAGAAAAACAGTGTTTTGTTTTCAACACAAACTCCAAAAGTATGCATGATCCTAGATTGATCCAATATGCACAAGAATAAGCTATCAAGCTACTAGTTGCGATTCCTCTTAATAGTTACGGTATTTAACCTAAAATCCGGTCTTTCAACCATTTCTCATAAGACCGGTAAACCGAAAAGGATTCTAGACTACTTGTACCTTGTCTTTGAAACATATTGATCTTCATGTTGACCTTAAGCATGCATCTCCATGTTGTTGTATTCATCACTGGGACTAAACCTTTTTAAATACTCAATAATCACATTAGTCCATATATAACATATTATCATTAATTACCAAAATAATCTTTAGGGGCATAGATACTTTCACCGGTCACGGGCCGTTTTTAGCCACGTGGCGCGATGACGACGAGTCTGGCCGGTGGTAGTGCAGATCTGGTGCCAATTTTGCAAATTCTGCACGAGAGGCGCTATTTCCGCAAATAAGGTTTCCAACGGTGCTACTTGCGCCAAAAACTTGAAGTGAGAGTAGGATGTTCCGTAGTGCGTTATTCGGCTTGCTTTCCATAGTAGACCATCCACCAAGCATATGAGATTTTTTTTTCCCCTGGTCTATATAGGCCTAGGCTTCATTTGGGCTTCGTTTAGATCAAATGCCGCGCCACCCACCACCCGTGCACTGAAACTAGCCTACAGGGTCTAGCAGCGCCCCGTCATTCAAATGTTGACGATGCATCGTAATTCAGGCGATGTCATATTGTCATTCCCGCAGGCAGTTTTATGCTGTTCTCTTGAAATTGGACCTCTAACCAGATCGTCTAGAAAGCAGGCTTGGAATTGGCCAAAATATAGGAAAGCCTATTAGCTTTTGGCTTCGCTCCTTTTTTTTTTCCAACCAAGAACCCGCAACCTCGCCCTTAGTAAGGGTGTGTTTTGGTTGAGTGAAACAGAGTGAATGAGATGGAATGATACAAGATGGATGGGATGATTCTGGATGGTATAGTATAACTTGTGTGTTTGGTTAGTGAGACGAGATAATTCAAGATTTTGTTTGATTGCATGAATGTAATGGTACCAGATGGTTTAAGTGATGTTTGGTTTGAGAGATGAAGTTGAATGAGTTGTATACACAGAGGAGTATTAGCACGATTAATTATTGAAATATTAGCATGATTATTAAATTTACCTTAATTACAATAAGAGTATTGAACTAAATTATTTATTCCAATTATCCACTAATTGGTATGATCCCACTGGTCAGTGATGTATACACAGAGGGAGATGGGGTAACAGAGGGGATGCGTTCATCCCTGTACCGCTTGGTTCGCTCGTTTTTATAGAACCGTTCGGTACAACATATTTGGGGAATAGTATCAGAATCTGTATGACCCCATTCAGAACGAGTTGGTTCGGTTCACTCAACCAAACACAGGGACAAGAACATATTCAGGACCATCCCGTACATGTACGCTATGATTCACCGAACCAAACACACCCTAAGTCCCGCGGAAATCCTAGCATCGCGCTGCCCACCTCGGCCCACCCTGGTCCACCTCACTGACGCGCGCACCAAACCCGTGGACCAACTCGTGGTCGTGAGAAGCTAGCACGCGCAGGCCGAGTCAGTGTCCCACTTGTTCAATTCATGTTGCCCTACCATTGGGACATCGTTGATCCATTGGAACATTGAAACTAAACGCGTGGAATATAGAACTTTAATGCGTGGAATGTCATCGATAAATTGTTGGAACATCGAAATCAAATGCGTGCAACATCGTCGATAAAGTGTTGGAACAATAAAACCAAATGTGTGAAACATTTCATTTTACTTACCGGAATATGATGAAAATATGGATAATATTTTAATTCCAGATTTTATTATAAGGCAAAGATCACAAATAACTAGAGATGCATAAAGCAATATTAATAGCAGACAACTCATTGTACTTCTAAACATACACAATAATAGGATTATAACATAGTAGTTTGGTCGCACAACCAACTTGAAGTCAGGCTTGATGAAAAATAGGAAGCAGCATAGACTCGATGCAGTGCAGAACGATGAAGCAGTGAAGCGAGCGGCCGCGCAGTTGCGCTGCCCAGAAATCTTATTGCCGTCTCATGTAGGTACTCTCTGCGACAATGGTTCAGAGATATCTATTCACCCTCCTCGGTACATGCCGAGGAGAAAGGATGGCTTGGTTCGACAGTACAACACACCAATACAGTAGAACAAAAAGGAAGAAGAAGAAATGGAAGTGAATCAATTGGTCTTAGGTCTGGACGTCTTCATATCCTTTTAAGGTTGAGACAATTACTCTCTAGTAACTACATAATAAAGCACATAATGAACCACTTGTAAGTGCTAATTGAAAAATATAATTAATGGTAATTAAGTAGTGTTTATCAGCTCCTGACTGTACCCTGGTCTATAGCTCCAACCAGTGACCACACTGGTCTTCCGAACAATGTAGTTTGACCAGTATCAGAGGAGAGAGAAATGCACGATTAGCAAAGGAAAAGTGAGCTAGGTTCACGACACGTTCACGGTTGCGCGTCGCAAGTCACGCGATTGTCACGCGAATATACACTTGCGCGACGCGCAACTCACGCGATTGCCACACGAATATACACGCACATGTGCGTACGTGCGTGTGTTATTTTAGCTATAATCATTCTCATGTCATCTCATACGATGTGCCACATGTTTCTATGAGTGGCAATAACTCTATTTTATAAATTACTTTTTCACCACTTGGTTAGGTAGTATAAGACTAAACCATAAATATTTTAGAATTTAAGGATATACTAAACCATGAATGTTTTAGAATTTAAGGAATGAATGTGTCTTTATACTTATTGGTCCAATTCTAACAGAACATCCAACACTCATCTGATTCATTCTCCTTAGCCAATTGAAAAGATGTGTGCTGGAACATCGTTCATAAACCCATAGAACATTGGGAAGTAATACGTGGAACATTTTATTTTATCCGTGGAACATATGTCTAATAATATTTATTCAGTAAATCTAAATATATGTGAGTGAGTTCTATTTTTGAAGATCTCGGTGTAAGGAACCGGTTGAAACGGATCACATATTCGATTGCTCGGTTTAAAAGATACGACTATTCGAAGTTTCGGATTGCAGAATAAAAATGGTAATTCGAACTTCGTGCGATGACGTGAACTGCTACCGCAGCGCTGCGCTATTGAGGCTAGTTGTCGTGGACTGGCCCGGAAGGGGTGGACTGCGCGCGTTTTTTTACCGCAGGGGCCGCATATAGACGCGCCCGCCCCGAGTCCTGTGGAAGTGATTTTGTACGGCAGTAGTTGTGCACAAACGTGGACCAGGATAACGATGGGGGTAATCCAGCCCAGCCCGGAAGTAGCGATGGTCCCGCAGTGCCTGCTAAAAACTCCGCGTTGAGACTTGAGAATTGGGCTGGGCTTTTTCAAGTTGGCCCGCAGCATGGTAGGCACGGTACGGTGCAAGGTCTAGACGCGATCGACACCGACAGCTTGACTTCAGCGTGCTAGCTCAGAGTCTTAAGACAGCAACGGGGGCAAGAGGAATATTTTTTGCGAATCACCCAGTATAGACGACAAAGTTTGCTCTTGTAGTTCAGTCGATGTCTCCTCTGTTCTGTTCTGTTCTGTAAAAGCAGTCAAGCTACGGCAAGGTATGTCGGCATGAGAGACGATCAAACGAAGTGTGTGGATGTATACGCTGCCGTAGAACCCTTTTAACCTGGGACCGAAGCCAAGTACATCCAACTAATATTCAATTATTCATCGTCTCCAGGAAGCAAATCATAAGAAAGCAAAAGACTGCCGTGTTTCTCGCTCCAAGCAGAGGTTCCGAATCTCTTCTCTTCACTTAAAGTAGTATGCCGTACATATTTTGTGTTTTGTTTGTTGCTGTCAAGTTATCATATGTAGTGTTACTAGGGGATTTTTTTGGCTAATATAGCACATTTTCACTCCTTATTTACAGGATTGACCACGCGCAAAACGTATTTGCACATATAATACCGTTGCCGCACGACCGCCATGCGGCAACACCTCCCCCGCCCGCCCCCCGCTGCCACGTCGACCGTTGCCGCACGGCGGCCGTGCGGCAACGGCCCACAGGCCGCCATGGGTTCGGCTGAAATTTGGACGAATTTTAAAATATAGCAACAGTCTGGAATCCAATATGCTAGGCAACGCATTGCCACCTAACATTGGCAAACTTCTTCCTAATCTCGCAGCACTCACCTTGGGTGATACCCCTCTGTCGAGAAATATAAGGTCTATAGTTTGAAAAATCTTGTTGATATATAATGCTTGTATGTAGATTTAATGATGCTTTTCCTCGTATGCCCATTAACAAGGATCTAATAATCCTTATTTAATTATTTATCTATAATTCTTATTATAGATAATAATACCATCGTATGGGTCTTGAACATACCCCTTAATGTTCATAAGGAAGAAGCTAACCAAGTGGTCGTAAGTCCTTCTACGACCACCCCCATAGTCCTAAGTCCTTCTACGACTACCTCATGGTCGTAAGCTTTTTTACGACCACCATGTAGTTGTAAGTCTTTCTACGACTACCTAATGATCGTAAGCCTTTCTGTGATCACCATGTGGTCGTAAGTCCTTCTACGACTACCTTATGATCGTAAGCCTTTCTGCAATCACCATGTGGTCGTAAGTCCTTCTACGATTAGGTCAATTACGACCACCCTATAATTAATAGAGCTTGCAGACAAGTAGGTCCAATTGATTAAGAAATCTAAGCGATGTATACGCTGTTATTTTCTAGAATAACTACACGTAATATGCCTCTGTCTCTGATGATAACTGCCAAACGATGTGGATGGGTTACTACTCCAGCAATAACTACCATCAACGTGCTCATTATATGAAATGATGAGGCGCCTCTTGGCCTGGAGAAACGGCCACCTGTTCGTGCACTATATAAAGGCTACAGTCAGTTGACAAAAAGGAGAAGGGGACAAGACATGAAACTTTGGTCTTTCTCCTACTTGTAACCAATATAGTCAATATAGTCACACATGAGTAAAGTTATTATTATCTCCGAAGAAGGCCTGAACTTGTATTAAATCCCTGTATTATTCCTTCTGCATGGTTGTAACATCCCAAAGTGCTGTTACCAAAATAAAAATAAAATAAAGTTATTATCTTATTGGATTTTCTGAATTTGATAGAGTTTCATTGCTGTATTTGAATTTTCAAAATCTTAAAAGTTAAAATTTAAAATTTAAAATTTATCTGAAGATTTTGAAGTTTTATTTGGTTGGATTTGAAAAATAAAAATTTAATTAATTTCTGGAATTTTCTGAGATTTTAAAAGCTTTTTCCTAAATATTTTAAAGCCAAAATAATTTATTTGCAAAATTAAAAGCCAAATTTGAGTTGGAAATAAATTTTATTAAGTCCAAAATAAGTATGGGAATTTCTGTGAATTTTCTCATAATTTTTGGATTTATTTTGCTATTCTCTAAAGCCTTTTGAATTAACTAGATTAAATAAATTGCAAAAGCATTTAAAAATCCCAAAATGCCTTTTGGCGAAAACCTTGTCAGCCCACTTTTCCCAGCCGCCCCGCCCACTCGGCCCGGCCAGCTCGCGCTCCACCCCGCCGTCCCTCCTCCTGCCACCGTCCGATTTACATCGGACGACCAATAATCCACTTTGGCCGCTTCCTGCGCCATCGGATGAAGATCAAGCGGCCCGCATCCTCTCTTCTTCCCCGCGCTCTTCTTCTTCGCAACCTTCTTCTTCCCCGAGCCACCGCCATTGCCGCCTTCACGGGAGCTCCGTCAACCGCCCGCGCCAACCACTCCCGCCTCCCGCGCGATGTGCGCACGAACCGGCGCCTCCAACCACCCTCGCCCCCATCCTCTCCCCCTCCTCCGCGCACGTTCTCGCCCACGAACTCCCGCAACGGCCGCCGCCTCCCCCGCACACGATCTTCCACCTCTGGCCTCCTCCTCCCTTATAAAAGGGAGCACGAGGTGCTCCTCGACTCACTCGGCCTCTCCCCGGCGCCCACTCTGTTGGAGATATGCCCTAGAGGCAATCATATTGATGATGATATTTCACTGTATCCATGATTTAATAAATGTTCCTTGAATATTGCCTTTGTGTTGATTAACAAGTATGTGATTTGTTTGTGAAACTCTTTACTTCTATGGTTATTCTAAAGTTGTCCCTAGTCGGAGTTCATGTGAGGACACACGTGAATGATGGATTAGCACATGTATCGGTTGATGACCATGTTTCACAGGTCATAGACATGGAGATGTCAAACCAATAATGTGGACACATGTTTAGAACATGGGGTTGGACCGACCCAACATGAGACATAGTAATTATTCTTATGGTTCTCTCTACACAATGTATGCGCCTTGTCCTTAGACACGAGATTGTCGCATGTACTTGAGATGTGAATCGACCTGCTTAGGGAGCTATCAAACGCTACTCGTAACTAGGTAGTTATAAAGGTAGCTTCGGGTTTGTCATGAAGCATCTTTGAGGCATGGTCGGTCGAGATGGGATTTGCCCTCTCTACAGAGAGAGATATCTGGGCCTCGGTGATCGGATCCAGAAATGCATGGCCATGCTACTTAAGGTTAAGAGTTAACCTAGTAAGGGATTTGGATCACGGGATCGAGAAAGAGTGGTCGAGCTTGGAGCTCGACCGAATATCGTGAGGCAAAGGGATTGGCATGTACATAACGTTGTGATGGTTCGTCCGATATGATCTTTACGTATGTTTAGGAGTTGTACGTCTTGCTAGAGGCGCTACCAACTATTGACCAAGTATGTGTACTCGCGTCATGTCTAAACATATGTGAACCATAGGTCACACACTTAAGAAGTGAAGCCTAATTCGGATTGGATCCGAATTAGGCTGGGTATTGAGTCCTAATGGGCCTCTATTCGTAGAAGCCCATTATAAGGACGTCTATAAAAGCGAGGCGGCGCGTTGGTTGAGGATGAGTTTTTCGTGACATCCTCAAACCCTAGCCGCCACCCTCCCACGCCCTAGTCGCTCGCGCGGATCTAGTAGTCCGTGCGTCGCTTCCTCTCCATACATGTGGATACCTTTGGGCGCATTTGCATGCGTGGCGTTAGGGACGAACCGCAAGAAAGGAGTGCGTGCGTGGGGCGCGCGGCGCGAGGCGAGGAAGTGTCGACTACTGCGCCCGATGTCTGCATCAGCGAAATGCGACTACTGCGCCGACGCGTCTTTGCATCAACTTCCGCTTTGCGCGTCTAGTGGTAAAGACCGTGATCTATAATCTGCGGTGATCTTGGTTTACGGGTAGAATTTTTAATTTGCGCTAGTGTAGCCTACCCGTTTCCCTACGATGAGTATCGAGCGAGTTCTTTGTCATGTTATAGGTTGGGTGATTTGCATATGGCGATATGTAAATCGGTATGATCGATGTGATCGATTGTATAGTTACGTAATGGATTGTGCGGTTTAGTGATCATTTGCTAAGGTCGTGAAACAACATACCCCTACGGTCGGATTCGCCATCGGGGTAAGCGGTGACACGTAAAACCGGTTGCGGCATGCGAAGATCAATATGATTGATCGAATCGGAACCTAGATTGATAATCGATGTACGTGATCATGCTGCTAAGGTCGTGAAACAACATACCCCTACCGGTCGGATTCGCCATTGGGGTAGACAGTGACACGTAAAACCGGTTGCGGCATGCGAAGATCAATATAATTGGTCGAATCGGAACAATAGTCGATTTGTGGTAAATATGATTTGCGATCATGCGCCGCCGAACCCGCGAAGAACCCCTCGACCCCCTATCCGGTAGATTGCGATTCTATGCATAAACTTGTTTTGCGGGATGTATGTGACAGATATGGCCTAATGTGTATGTGATGCATGTTTGTAATATTTGCATGACTGCGTGTCGTGGATGCGGCAACACCAGTTTGGAGCCATTGTGTTGTCAAAGTATTGTATTAACGGCTGCGTGCCGACTTGTGATGATTCCAAGTATCCATGTATTTTATTACTACATTGTTATGAGTAATAGCTTATAGTAGTACTCGAAGGACACATCACTTGGAGGATGGCACACATGAACCATGGAGATGGAGATCATCATGGTGGGCTGATTCTATGGCGATGGAGATCACCATGAGAAAATGGGCCATCTTGAGTCTGGCCGTGTGAATGCTATTCCTATTGTTTTACTCCTATGCATGTTTGAATGGTAGAAGTATAGCGATCCCTCACAAAATGTTAAGTTAAACATATGCCCTCCCAATTAAACTTTGCACCATCCCATGTCTTGTAAATTGATGGTGGGTCTATAAAATTAGGGCACCATCAACTTTCCTTGACTAGATGGGTTTTGTATTGGATACTTACATGCATAAGGATTGGTGAACTTAACAAGATTATCATAAAGGTTATGGGCCTTGGGGCATAAAGGTTGGGCGCCGGGGCATAGAGATGTCACCCAACAACAAGAGTCATATAGAGATATGATTAGCAAGGTGTTGCTTACCGAATTACCTTGTCTCCTAGCGGTGATGCAAAAGCTCACTAGTAGACTCGTTAATTGCGGATCTTGAATCGCTAAGAATCAACGAGAGGATGTTGATTTTAGTGGGAGTACATTCTATTAAATTTGTTTAATACAGTTTACTCTATCATGGTTTTATTTGTCTTAGTATTTTGCATTTCCTATTGTAGATCAATGGCATCTAGCAACCACGCACACCCTTTTGCTTTGCGATCGATTCTTGAGAAGAGAAATTAAATGGAACAAACTATTGAATTGAGTCAGTAACACGAGAATTGTTCTCGGGAAGATAAAAGAAAACATTACGGACACCCCAATCCCGGAAGAACACGCTAACAATCACGTCTGCTTTGTTAAAAATGCCTACAAGAAAGCATGTGATGACTCTCTTGAGATTAGGCATCTTATGCTTGCATGCATGGAACTGACCTTCAAAAGCGGTTTGAGGATCGGAAGCGTATGATATGATCATAGCGCTTAAGGACATGTTCGAACCACGGGCCGGGACTGAGCGGTTCAATGTCTCTAAGGCTTTTACGGAATGCAAGTTATGAAGGTGCACCCATAGGCCCACATGTGATCAAAATGGTTGGTTCTGATCGGACTTTGGATAAACTTGGTTTTCCAATTGGCCAGAGTTGGCAAGCGATTTCATTTAGCGTCTCTTCCACCTAGCTATGGGCATTTCATTTCGAACTACCATATGCATGGGGCGGATAAGGGCCTTAATGAGCTTTGTGGGATGCTCAAAGCATGAGAGAGTGACATTAAGAAGTGTGCGGGGCCTAGCCATGTGATGGTGTGCTGGAACAAGTCTAGCTTCAAGAAAGGGTAAGAAGCCATGGCCAAAGAATAAGGGCAAGGTTAAAGATATGATCTAAAGCCAACGCCTAAGCCTAATCTTTGGACTGGAGTGAGACAGTATGCTTCTATTGTAAAGAAACTAGCCTTTGGAGAAAGCGCAAAAGTACATGGATTAGATGAATGCAAGAAGAAGGTGGAAGTAAGACTTCCACCCATGGTACACTTGTCATAAATGTTTTAAACATTTTTCTTGCTGATTCTCCTATTAACTCTTGGGTATTTGATACGGATCGATTGCTCACATTTGCAACTCAATGCGAGGCTAATAAAGTAGAGAGTCGCAAGAGGTGAAGTTGATTTTGCGTCGGAAATAAAGCAAGGGTTCTTTGCGTTGACCGTCGGCATCATGCAACCAAGCTTCCTTCAAGATTTATTATGGAATTGAATAATTGTTATTATGTTCCTAGTATGAGTGAAACATTTTATCCCCCTCATGTTTGATGAGAGATGGTTATTCATTTGCAAGTAAAGACAATGGTTGTTTGATCTCCAAAAATGGAATGTTTATGGCTTTTTGCCCATTGTGAATGGGTTATTTATTTTAAATCTTGATGATGCGCCTATCTTTAACATAAATGCTAAAAGACTTGACCTAATGATTTGAATCCCACCTATGTTTGGCATTGTCGTTTGGGTCACATAAGTGAAAAGCGCATGAAGAAGCTCCATCTTGATGGTCTTCTAACCGTTTGATTTTGAATCATCTGAGACATGTGAAGCTTGTTTGCTTGGTAAGATGACCAAATCACCTTTCAAAGGTTCTTTTGAGAGGCGTCGGACTTGTTGGAAATCATACATGCGATGTATGTGGACCAATGAGCACATTGCTAGAGGTGGATTTCATTACTTCATAACTTTCGCGATGATTTTAGTAGATATGGTTATGTCTACTTAATGAAGCATAAATGCAGAAACTTTTGAAAAATTCAAAGAGTTCGAATGAGGTTGAAAATCAACGTGCCAAGAAAATTAAGGCTCTGCGATCGATCGTGGTGGCGAGTATTTGAGTCATGAATTTAGCAATCATCGAAGAGTTGCGGAATTGTTCCTGACTAACACCGCCGAACGCCTCAAAGCGGGGTATCCGGCGAGCGTGTCGGACCTTGTTGGACATGGTTCGATCGATGATGAGCGATCAGATTTACCATTATCCTTTTGGGGTTACGCTCTAGAAAACGACAGCTTTCACACTTAATAAGTACCGTCTAAATCCGTAGTTAAGACACCATATGAGATATGGGTGGAAGAGTCACAATTTGTCTTTTCTAAAGATTTGGGGATGTGAGGCGTTTGTCAGCGACTACTGATCGGACAAGCTCACACCCAAGTCGGATAAATGCATTTTAGTGGGATATCCAGAAGAAACCTTTGGATATTACTTCTACAACCGACTAGAGGGCAAAGTGTTTGTCGCTCAGTGGTGTTTTCCTAGAGAAAGAGTTTCTCAACGAGGAGACAAGTGGAAGAGCGGTGCAGCTTGAAGAGGTTCAAGATGAACCAATCGGGAAGACTCGACGAATGATGCCCATGTGGCGAGAACAAGTTGAGAACCCATGGCAAAGGAAGCACCACCACCACGAAGGTCGGAAGGCTCGCGAATCGCGAGATATATTATTGTTAGACAATGATGAGCCTCACGACCTATGCGGAAGCAATGATGGACCAGACTACGAGAAATGGCATAGTGCCATGAGATCCGAGATAGCATCCATGAGAGACAATCAAGTTTGGAATTTGGTTGACGCTTTGATGGTGTTAAAACCATAGAGTGCAAATGGATCTATAAAGGAAGATTGATATGGATGGAAATGTTCATATCCATAAAGCTCGACTTATCGCAAAGGTTTCGGCAAGTTCAAGAAGTTGACTTCTGATGAGACTTTCTCACATGAGCGATGCTTAAATCAATACGGATCATTCTAGCTATTCTTTGCATATTTCGACTATGAGATATGGCGGATGGATGTCAAAGCGGCTTTCCTTAATGGAAATTTAGCAGAGGGCGTGTATATGATACGGCCAGGGTTTTGTCGATCAAACAATGCTAGAAAAGTATGCAAACTTCAAAAATCCATTTATGGATTGAAGCAAGCATCTCGGAGTTGGAACATTCGTTTTGATGAAGTGGTCAAAGGTTTGACTTCATCAAAAGCGAAGAAGAATCTTGTGTTTACAAGAAGACAAGTGGGAGCTCACTCGTATTTCTAATCTTATATGTAGATGACATATTCTGATTGGAAATGATATTCCTATGCTCGAGTCCGTTAAGACCTCTTTGAAAAATAGTTTCTCAATGAAGGACTTAGGGAAGCGGCATATATTTTAGGTATTAAGATCTATAGAGATAGATCAAAAGGCTAATAGGATTAAGCAGTACTTACATTGACAAAGTGTTGAAACGGTTCAACATGGAGGAGGCAAAGAAAGGGTTCTTGCCCATGTCTCATGGCATAAATCTTGGCAAGACTCGGTGTCCTTCGACAAGCGATGAGCGAGATCGCATGAGTAAGATTCCATATGCTTCGACCATTGGATCTATCATATGCGCTATGATGTGTACTACGCCGGATGTTTTCTATGCTCTAAGTGTTACGGCGGATACTGGTGATCGGTGAGAGTCAACGGGCAGCGATTAAAAACATCCTCAAGTATTTGAGAAGAACTAAGGATGTGTTCCTAGTCTACGGAGGTGAGGAAGAGCTCGTTGTAAATGGTTACACGATGCAAGCTTCCAAGCCGACAAAGATGATTACAAATCGCAATCGGGTTTTGTGTTCCTTTTGAGCGGTGGTGCGGTAAGTTGGAAGAGTTCCAGCGGAGGGCTTCGACTCTACTGCGAGGTGAGTACATTGCGGCTTCAGGCGGCAAAGGAAGGTGTTTGGATAAGGAAGTTCATAAGCTGAACTAGGTGTGGTTCCTAGTGCGTGCGATCCTCTAGATCTTTCTTTGTGATAATGGTGGGGCCATTGCGCAAGCCAAGGAGCCGAGAATCACCAAAGAACAAACACATCTTGGCGGTTTCATCTCATTCGAGAGATCCTTAATCGAGAGATTTAAAGATATGCAAAATACACACGGATTTGAATATTTGAGATCCTTTGTGAAGCCTCTCCCACGGCCTAAGCATGAGGCGCACACAAGAGCTATGGGTATTAGATATCTTCTAGATTGACTCTAGTGCAAGTGGGAGGCCTGTTGGAGATATGCAGTAGAGGCAATCATATTGATAATGATATTTCATTGTATCCATGATTTAATAAATGTTCCTTGAATATTGCCTTTGTGTTGATTAACAAGTATGTGACTTGTTTGTGAAACTATTTACTTGTATGGTTATTCTAAAGTTGTCCCTAGTCGGAGTTCATGTGAGGACACACGTGAATGATGGATTAGCACATGTATCGGTTGATGACCATGTTTCACGAGTCATAGACATGGAGATGTCAAACCAATAATGTGGACACATGTTTAGAACATGGGGTTGGACCGACCCAACATGAGACATAGTAATTATTCTTATGGTTCTCTCTACACAATGTGTACGCCTTGTCCTTAGACACAGAGATTATCGCATGTACTTGAGATGTGAATCGACCTGCTTAGGGGCTATCAAGCGCTACTCCGTGGCGGTAGTTATAAAGGTAGCTTTCGGGTTTGTCATGAAGCATCTTTGCGAGGCATGGTCGATCGAGATGGGATTTGCCCCTCTCTACAGAGAGATATCTCTGGGCCCTCAGTGATCAGATCCAGAAATGCATGGCCATGCTACTTAAGGTTAAGAGTTAACCTAGTAAGGGATTTGGATCACGGATCGAGAAAGAGTGGTCGACTTGGAGCTCGACCAGAATATCGTGAGGCAAAGGGATTGGCATGTACATAACGTTGTGATGGTTCGTCCGATATGATCTTTCACGTATGTTTAGGAGTTCGCACGTCTTGCTAGAGCCGCTACCAACTATTGACCAAGTATGTGTACTCGCGTCATGTCTAAACATATGTGAACCATAGGATCACACACTTAGAAGTGAAGCCTAGTCGGATTGGATCCGAATTAGGCGAGTATTGAGTCTTAATGGACCTCTATTCGTAGAAGCCCATTATAAGGGCGTCTATAAAAGGAGGGCGGCGCTGGTTGAGGATGAGTTTTTCGTGACATCCTCAAACCACGGCGCCACCCTCCACGCCCTAGTCGCTCGCGCGGATCTAGTAGTCCGGCGTCGTCGCTTCCTCCGTCACGTGTGGATACTTTTGGGGCATTGCATGCGTGGCGTTGGGACGAACGCAAGAAAGGAGGCATGCGTGGGGCGTCGCGGCGCGGACGCGGAAGTAGTACGACTACTGCTGCCCACGTCTTGCATCAAGCGAGTGCGACTACTGCGCCCGAGCGTCTTGCATCAACTTCCCGCACTTTGCGCGTCTAGTGGTAAGACCGTGATCTATAACTGCAGTGATCATGGTTTACGGGTAGAATTTTTTAATTTGCGCTAGTGTAGCCTACCCGTTTCCCTACACACTCCTCCTCTCCCCTCGCCGTTTCGCCGTATTTCGCGATTGAAGGATCCCCGCCGAGCGCCCCTTTCTTCCTCGTTGCCGGCGTCGTCCAAGCCGCTCCGCCCCCGCCGACTCTGGATTCGGCATCGCCACCTCAACACCTACCCTGTGCTCGCGCCGCCTTTGCCGGAGCGCCACTCAAACGCCCGCGCCATGAAGACCCTATCTTCGCCGCCGCTTTCTCCCCGCCGCCGGCCGCCTACGTCCCCCTCCGGCCACCCGGGTGAGCTCACCGTACTCCTCGCACTCCCCTCTCCCTTCTTGTGTCTTCACCGGCTGACACCGAGCTACGCAACGCCGTTGACCCTCGGTCCCGACGCCGCCGCCGGCCTTGTGCCACCGTGGGCGCCACGTCACTGCCACCACACCCATTTTGCCCTCGTGGCCGCCACGTGCTAGCCTCGTCACGCCCGCGTGGACACACGCGTGGCAGTCTCCACTGTAGCGTGTGCCGGGTCCATCGTGGACCATTGACCGGCCGTGGACCCAGTCTTTGACCATCGGGCCCACATGTCAGTGAGTCAAAACCATTTCTTTTACAAAAATAATTCGGTAGGAAAAAGAATTTCCCTCGCTGACGTCATGCTGGCGCAATAAAAGCTTTTTCCTTTAGAAAAATAATTCCAATAATTCAGAAAAACCTTAAATCTATCATTTCATGTAATTTTAATCTTCCAGAGCCCATATCTTTTGCATCCGAACTCCGATTTGGGTGATTCAAATTTATAAATTTGTCTAAATTCAAGATCTAGCCAACTAAACCAAAATTATTTAATTTGGAGTTCATTTTAATTGCTATTTGAATTTTATTTGAATTTAGCTTATTTCGCGATTAGATTTCGACGACTTCGGAGAGTCAGATTTCGACGCCGTTTGAAGAGCACATAAGAGGATTGATTTTGACTGTATGATTATCGTGATTGTACACCTGGACTACCCGGAGAAAGTGCTTGTGAGTACTAGGTGACATGTTAAGAAAAACAACATCACCTCAGTATCGGTTGATCTGTTCACCTTAAGCAAGGCAAGTTACATTCTTGATCATATTTGCACCCATTATTTAAAATTACTTAAATTCTCTTTTAAATTATTACTGCATGCTTATTTATATTTAGTAATTTAAATTCCTATTTTAAATTTATAGTTATGCCTAAATTCCTTTGTATGGCCAATTTTGTTAATTGAAGCGAGCATATTGTCACCCTAGATAAAACCTAGTTGATACAATAGTACGGACTAGGATCATTTGAAAAATATTGTGCTTAGTCATGCTTATAGACCAAATATGTTTCATTTGGGAACTTCAGCCAGAAATCAACTATTGTTTAAATGGTACCCTGGCATTGGTGTGTCATGGGAGTTTTATAAATGACTTTAGAAAATAAAATAAAATGAAGGTTTGGACTTGGGCGAATTGGTTGTCTGGTGGGTACAGGTTTATGCACGGGCTCAATCGGGTAGGTTGAGGCCTAGGGTTCTGTTGGTTGTCGCCTAGGTCGGTTAAGGACCGGTCTTCGAGCCGCATCTTGCTAAGCCACATCGTACTACCACATGTCCTGTATGGGCAGGACCTGGCTGATTAATTTGCAAAGTTCCATCATGGTCATTTCTGTTGGTATGGTGGGTAGTCATGTTATGACCTATATTAGTCCCACCTGGCGCAAGAGGGGGCCTGAACCCTGCGGACGGGTAGTCCAAAGGGGGTGAAACCTTAGCGAGGAAGGACTATGGTGGAATGACTTATTGTAAAGGCCTTGACATGTGCTCTAGACTGCTTACCTAAGGTAGTGAGCGGTGGTATCGCGGATGCCAAACAACTAGAGAATTCATGTCTTGTGGGTAAGTTGTACAACCTCTGCGAGTGTAAAACTATTCGAATAGCCGTGTCCACGGTCATGGACATCTTTGCAAAGCCACTCAAAGTTAGACTTTGGTTTTGAAATGTTTTGTAAAGCAGTTTTGACATGGATAGGTGTCCATGAGAAAAATTATGGGTTGAAGTCGGGTTGGTGCAGTGTTTATGTTGGTGTTAGGTCGGTGCCTACACTATCTTTATCAATACAAAATCAATCTTTGATTTTATTAAATGTGAGCTTTTGAACTTAGAATGGTATTTAATGCCAAATCTGTTTTGCACAAATAACCCTATAAGCCATCCTTTGTTACATCCATATATGCATGTCATTACATTTATTTGTGGTGTAACTTGCAGCACGGAAGTTGTGCTCATCTTGCTTTATGCAAATAAAATTTGAGAGGAGAAGGACTTCGCAGGTGTGGATCGTGATGACTAGCGCTACGATCGATTGCACTGTGGCGGTCATTTGGACTCACTACTTCTTCATCGTCTTCCGCTGTGTTTATTTAATGTTGCCCTGTAAGGCTATCTTGTAATTAACTCTGTTGTTTATTAATAAATTTTAGCGTTTACGGTTGTGTTATCACATTTGTTTACTGTGTGAGCTAGCCACTGATCATGGGACTAGTTCAGTTATGCACAGAGGATCTGGGGTGTTAATCCCGAGTCTTGACAATGGTCAATCTTTGGAAACCCCCGAATCAAATAATTATACGTAAGATCGGTTCTAGAACACCGACATCTGGCTCCGTTGGTGGGGATCCTCCGGTGATTCCTCGTTAACAAGTTTTCTTAATTTTCTCAACTCTAATGCTTCCATGGCAGGAGAGTGGAACGAGGAGAACTGGTTCGACTTGGCCGATTACGTAGATATCGACATGGATGCTGGTTTCGACTACGAGCCGAGTATCATCTCATTCGATGGTTATGCCGCCTCTAGAGATCATTCGCCAGATCCAGAAGACCATACCACCGATGGAGTTGAGGAGAGATCCTTATTCCTCACAACAGTACGTCCAACTGAGAGACCAGTTTCCTCAGAGGGAAAGGGTCTATCCAACCACAATCAGGACTGCACCAAGGCAGGCTCACAACATAACGAGGGTTTTCCCTCTAAATGTTCGAATCCACCTGAGGTAGTCCAACCTGGTGAGGCAAGTCTTGGAAGCCATCATTCCGGAGCTTCATCGGCATCTGGTGGTCATCTCTCTTCGGTTAGCCCCACAGAGGATGGGTCGAGCATGCTTTTCCTGCAAGTTCGACCATACCCTCGCAAGGCTCACCTGCGGACGGAGACGGTTATAACCCGGAATTCTCCTTCTTAGAGGGGCTTGCTCTAAGTCGCCAGACGGTGTCTTTCGACTACTCCTCAAGCGAGGATGCCTCAAGCGCAAGTGGAGATCATCAACGGGAGGTCTTCGTCTTTCCCTTGGATAATGATCACTCTCCTAGAGACAGGACTGAGGATGCTCCCCGACGATCGCACATTGCGACCCCTTGTGGTGATGGCAAGGACACCTTCGGTGATGAACGGGATCAGCACTCTGATGAGCGTGTGGTAAATCCTCGAAATAATCGTACTCCATTGAGGCAAGCTCAAGGATCGGATGTGGATGATCCTGAGACAACCCAATGGAGAAGAATTGTGGCTCAGACTGCTGCTCCTAGTGTCTTGAAGATACTCACACGTGCGCTAAATGGCCAAGTGCAACGATGCTTTCGTAGATGGCGAGTAGCCCGTAGCTTCATCGCCGCTTACCACCATCGCGCCGCCGCATCGGACCACCCCAGCCCTCGCCGTCGGCACCATCAGGTGCGCAAGGGCATGGGGAACCCATTTTTGGCCTTCCCCGGCACTGCCGTGCACCACCGTGCCGGCGACAAGCTCGACAAGCCAGTGCCCTAAACGGACAAGCACTGTAGTGGCGCCATTAACTCACGTAATCTCGGTCGTTAAGACAAATCGAAGTTTAACTAATTGGTTAGTTAATGCTTGAGTCACTGATGCGTGGGCTCCGAAAAAATAGTAAACGAGATTCATTAAAACCGGGTTTCACTTTGAGTCACTGACACGCGGGCCCCACGGCCTTTAAGTGCGTAGCGCACGTCCCATGGACCGTGCACAGTGCACATGGACCCTTGGTCTATGCATTGTCATGTGGATCGAGTCGCTGACAAATGGACCCCACATGTGAAGATAATAAAAATCAGAAGAAAATATAAAAGGTGCGTTTAGTTTTAAGGAAATACGTTTTCTCTGTTTAGAAAGCGTAAACCTCTAAGAGTACAGAGGATAATACGCTTTCCAGTCCCTACTAGAAAGCGTAAACCTCGTAAGAACATACGAGGAAATATGCTTTCTCGGCTAGAAAGCATATTTCGCTTTTTCTTTAGAATTTCCAAACCGAGCTAAACTAAAACATTAATATATAACGTTTGCATAAAAACTCCAAATTAAATGATTTTTGTTTCTAAATTTATCTAAAATCATGCTCTACCAGAATATATAAAAATATTGGAATTTGGCCATTGTTGAATTTATTTGTATTATTTAATTCGTTTCAGGTTTTTTTTGAATTAGACGTCGATTGCTCGAGCAATTATTTCGACGACCAACCATCCATATATTCATAACAGTAAGAGCAATGAAAGCACTTCCTTTGATCATGTTGATCCCACTATTTTACTTAATGTACTTTGTTTTGTAAAATTCTATTATGCATGCGTGTATGTCTGTATAAAAATACTATGTTTGGGAGGTCAGTAGATATAAATCTTATTCGATGCATGTTTCTCTTTGAAAAATTGATCTTACTATTGTAGCCATTAGGATATGGGTTAGACAATGTATAATGTCAATAGAGAGATTTCAAGTGCGAGTATCGCACAACTGCTCAATAGAATGATAAATTTTTCGTAAAAGTATTAAAAGGACAATATGATAAAAATAAAATTGGATGTTTTATGAAAAATGTTCAGAGGGATGTACCTATGTTTTTTTTGTATAAAAAAACAAAATAAAAAACCTAGTTTTCGATATGGGCGAGTTATATTATATTATGAGAAGAGTGAGGGGTGTACCTCACTAGTAGATAGGGGGGGTCCTCGCCCGGGTCAATTAAGAACTGAACGCCGGTACCACCAATCTAAGCCTAAACGTACAACCACATGTGTTGGTATGTGACGATATTAGCTAATTAAGTCATTGAAAACTTGCCTTGCACATTGGTAGGACCAAATGTACTGGTATGTCCAAAGGGGCTCCCTTCACCGAAGCGTTGGGAACAAAGCTTGCCAACACAACTGTGAATACCTCACTTGACAGGGGCGTAAACCTGGGTAAGTGAGGATAAACATTCGCTGGGCTAGTGCAAGCGTAGGACTAGATGATGTAAAGGCTTCTACACATGCTCTAGACTGCTTACCTACGGTAGTGAGCGGTGATATTGATGGATGTCAGACAAACTAGAGAATTCGTGTGCTGTGGGTAAAGATGTACCCCTCTGCATAGTGTAAATCTATTTAAATAGCCGTGCTCGCGATCGAGGAGGGTTCTGAGTTGTTTTATTTTTTTTGTGCTCGTAACCGAGGAGGGTTGCGAGTTGTTGTTATTATTTATTCAATTGCTTATTTACTGTCTTGCACATATTTAACTGCACTTTTAAACTTTTCGTTGCAAATTACTACATATTGGTATTACAAATAAAAATGGCTTTAAACAAAATAACTTGTAGAGTAGAGCCTCGTTCATTGATAGCCTTGCGTGTGTGTGTGTGTCTATATATATAATTTTACGATACATTACAAGTCTTGCTGAGTAAGCATTGTACTCAATCTTGCTTATATTATTGTTCAGGGTTTGAAGCTGAGCTGACGCCTGACGTTACGTTCTTTGCATCCGCAACTAGAGGGTTTGGTGACGGGTCTATCTAACCCTTGTTTCTTGTCGGTTGCCTGAGGGTTGGATGGGTATACCGCTGGAATTTCTTTACTTCAATTACTTCTTACGCTGTTACTTTTACTTTGTTGATACCTGCATGTAATAACTGTAACCGCTTAAGTTCATTACCACTTTGTTTTATTTTTGTATATGTATGGATGTGAATATCAAATGTTGTGAATGTGTATACTAACCACTGATTATGAGACTAGTACGGTACACACATAGGGTTTTCGGGCATTCCACGCCCGGAGGTCCAACAAAAAGGTAATTATTTGTGTATGATACTATTATGAGTATAGGTCGGCGGGTATTAAGTTTACCTAATTAATAATTATTTGTGCATAAGGAATTCTGTATGGTTGCTTTATTATGTTGATTTAGTGTGAAATTTGAGTTTCCAATGCAAACAACGGCAACCTACTTGCGTACAAAGTGAAACTTATTTTATTTAACATAGTTGAGAACTTATGGTATCATTTATTTGAGATCGGCTATAACTCAAGTGCACTTTTTTCTCGAGTAAACTCACGTTCGCTTTACTAGTCTAAAAAAAGTTTGACTACTCAAGGTCTTCGCTCCAACGGCGGTAGCTAGGTGTGGAAACAGATCGAATAGTCTCGAATACGAATACAATCCATATTTTTAAAATAAATACGAATTCAAACATTTTCGAATACGAATTGAATGTTGTAACAAATTCGAATTCGAATCGAATATGTACTCAATTCGGTCGAATACGAATATCCTATAACTTTTGCGATAAATCTTGGTAGAACACTCAACAACCACAGATTCGGTACCGAATTAAGACCCCGTCAAAACAGAAACGCTTCGGGAAAAAAACAGATAACATTCGTATTCGTATCCAGAAAAAAACCGATACTATTCGTATCCGGGAAAAAATGTATAGTATTCATTTTTCCCCGGATACGAATAACACCGAATACGGATACAGATACTATCCATTTTCCCCAGATAGCAACCGGATACAAATAACACCGAATACGGATACTATCCATTTTTCCCATATAGTACTCATTTTTCATTCGAATACGAATTTTACTTACCATATTTACATTTTCTCAAATACAAATATCGAATAAAACGAATTATCCTTTATCAATTCCCAATTCCCATCCCTATCGGTAGTAATAAGATACAATGGGGAAGTGTGTGGACGTACGCTGCTCTAAAACTGCTTTTAAGCCATCTGGGGCCCCAGCCAGCTGGGCATCAAAATTGAAGTTCGCAGTTCACACACCACCAAGGCAAAAACAAGAAGAAAAGGCTCCCGTGTTGGGCGCGCTCCGGTCGAGCAGAGGTGCCATATTCTCACCTCTCCCTAGTACTCAGTACATCTCTTCGGCTGATTGCTTGCTGTCAACCTTGTGATATTTAATTTGTTACTGGGAGTGAACTGTGAACACTCGACAAAGTTAAGTGTTTATCTTTTAAACAGTTGGCCGTTAATTAGCAAACACACGCAATTTGACGGATTGTTACTCTTAGCTTGCCATAGTTGGTTAGAGCAAGGAAGCACAAAACATATAGCTCCGCCGGGGAACATAGTATGTCACGATGTTTATGCTTCGTATTTTGCAGGTAACAAGGGCCTCCTTGTGCCAAGCACCCGGTGAAGCGCACCATGCTGATACTACTAGCACTCTTGCTGTTGTCTTCTGGAATTCGAAGAACCCAGTGCTCAACAGTCCCTGAGAATACCACTGATATGCTCACTTTGCTCCAATTCAAGCATGCCATCGTCGATCCGAGAGGAGCCATGGTATCTTGGAACAGAACCACCCCGTTCTGTTGGTGGAATGGCGTCACATGCTACAGAACAACACACCCAGGGCGTGTGAAAACCCTGGACCTCGCGGGCCAAGGTTTGGTGGGCCAAATCACGCCCTCTCTCGGGAACCTAACTTTCATGCAGCAACTTAACCTCTCGTCAAACGGCTTCTCTGGCCCGTTAGCTCATCTAAACTATCCCCAGGATCTGCTCGTTCTTGATCTCAGCAACAACTCATTGCAGGGGGGGATTCCATTTGCACTTACAAATCTTTCAAATCTCGAGTTACTAGGACTCGCTAGCAACAAGCTAGAAGGCCCAATCCCCCCGGGAATAGGTTCGCTTTCCAATCTAAAAGGTCTAGACCTTTCTCGGAACAGTATAACCGGGGTTATCCCGTCTACCTTTAAAAACGTTACCCATCTAGTGATCCTAGTGCTTCAAACAAATCAACTTGAAGGGAGTATTCCCGACGAGCTTGGGACATTGTCAAATTTGACGTATTTGTTACTAGCCGAAAATAGGCTATCAGGTGCAATTCCACCAACCATATTTGATCTAACCTCTCTTACAATACTGGACTTACACTCAAACATTCTAGATAATGCGTTGCCACCTAACATAGGCGATACCCTCCCTAATGTCCAAGAACTTTTATTGGGTGCCAACAAGTTTGAAGGCCATATCCCAGCTTCTCTAGGCAATGCTTCTCGGCTAGCAGTGGTAGACTTATCATATAACAAATTCACTGGCCAAGTTCCTACTTCCTTCAGAAAGCTTTTAGGACTGTCCAAACTGAACCTTGACAACAACATGCTTGAAGCAAGGGACAAGGTAAGCTGGGAATTCTTGCATGCATTGAGAAACTGTAGTCTTCTACAAGTGCTCTCAGTAGGAGAAAATCGACTACAAGGATCCGTACCAAATTATGTTGGTAACTTAACGGCCCTCGAATATCTATATTTCAATGGAAACAGCCTGTCAGGGATAGTCCCCTCAAGCATACGGAACCTAAGAGGCTTAATTTCACTCGATCTAAGTAATAACAACCTTACTGGTACAATTGAGGGATGGATTGGAAAGCTGAAGAAACTACAAGGCTTGTATCTTCAAGAGAACTATTTTGTACAACCCATCCCAGCCTCAATTGCTAATCTTACACAATTGGTGTATCTCCGTCTGGCAAGCAATGATTTTGAAGGTCTCATACCTCCCGGCTTGGGAAACCTTCCACACCTCTTGGAGTTAAACCTTAGTCATAACAATCTCCAAGGGAGCATACCCAAGGAGGTCTTTAGCGCCACGACACTGACCAAGTGTATATTATCCTCCAACAATTTAGAAGGTTCGATACCTCTCGAGGTTGGTAAGCTTACACAACTCACAGAACTACAGCTTTCATCAAACAAGCTTACCGGGGAAATTCCTGGTAGTTTGGGCGCATGCCAAAACTTGCAAACCATCCAAATGGAGAAAAACATTCTCAAGGGAAACATTCCAAAAACTTTCGGCAACCTGATGAGCTTGCAAACGCTCAGTCTTTCCCATAACAATTTGTCAGGAACTATCCCAGCAACATTAAATGATCTAGATTTTCTCACGAAGCTCGACCTTTCTTACAATCATCTCCAAGGAGAAATACCAAGAAATGGAGTATTCGAAAATCCTACAGCTGTTTCACTTGACGGCAATTGGGGACTCTGCGGTGGAGCAGTAGGTCTCCATATGCCCCCTTGCCGTCTAGAAAGGCAATACCATTTAATCGAAATATTGATCCCAATATTTGGCTTAATGTCACTCATATTGTTGATCTACTTCTTATTCCTTGAGAAGAAGATGCCCGGAAGAACACATTTATCATTGCCTTATTATGTTAAGGAATTCCGGAAAGTTTCTTACAAGGATCTAGCTCAAGCAAGCTACAGGTGATTTCTCTGAATCTAACCTGATTGGGAGAGGAAGCTATGGTTCAGTATACAAAGGGAAGTTACTGGAACCAAACATTGAAGTGGTAGTGAAGGTTTTTGACCTTGAGATGAGTGACGCAGAGAGAAGCTTCATGTCTGAATGCGAAGCTGTCACGGACTGGGTAAATTGCTGGGCCCACGGCCAAGTTTGCATCATGGGCCGTGGTGGATGTTGGGCTGGCCTGATCATCCGGTACAAGAGTCGAGCAGAAGCAACACAGGAGGACATCGAAGAAATCATTCGGACATGAAGCTTCCTTCTTCCCCAAATGCTGCCTTCCTCTCAACCCATATTCTATCTACGATTCTCGTCTACTTCTTCTTCTTCTTAGCATGGATTGCTTCTTCCCATCTCGATTCTATTTCCCCAATTTGTATCCCCAAGAACCGGTGTATTGAGTTGGATTGGATCATCTTGTTATTGTTCAGTGTGCATCGAGTTCATTCAATGGGTGCGTAACAAAATGGTATCGAGCCAGCGATTCGTGGGATTTCGAGCAAGAAGATAGTGGGGCGACTCACGGTGGCAACAGTTTTGGTTGGCATCCGGTTTGTCTGATGGTGGCGTCTATGGAGGAGGCGCCGTCACTGTTCGGACAAACGCCGAGCCACCGAGAGGTCACCACCGGAGATGTTCTTAGCGTCACCGTGAGCCATGTGCTCTATCCGGTGACAAAGCGGGTCCGCACGCAAGTCTTCGATGTTTATGGGGCGAGCAAATGGTGGTGCTCGAGAAGGCGGACCATGTCGGCGCTCGTTTGGTTCCGATCGAGCCATGACGCGGAGTCGCTCGAGATGTCACCCATGGCGCTGTGTCTCGGACGGTTCTTCTTTGGTGGGCGTCGGTACATGCGGCCGACCCCGATGGCGTCGTGGCGACACCGCTACATGTTCGACGGCGGGTCGAGCCACAACACCGACATGTCGATGGCCACGACTACCTCGGCGACGGCGACACTCACGACCTCGATCACCTTAGCGGCCACGACAGCGACTTCCCTTGTCAGCAGCGAGCTCAAGGAATTGGCTCCCAAGGAGACATCGGAGAGCCAAGAAGGCGGTCCAGAGTTGTGCGAGGAGATCTTGCCCGCTGAATAGCATGATCGAGGGCTGCGGCGGCGTCAACGTCGACACCACCTCCAATGTTGTTGCGTCTGGCGCCAATATGTGGTCTCCTTGCCGGCGCCGCCCGCCACCGTCAAGTTGAGTGACATCATTGTCTCTAGCCCCGTGGCACCTTTGGTCATCACCGACTCGGTTGCTTGACCGAGGACTCCATTGGTCACAAGGTACTCGAAGAAAGATCGGACATGAGTATGATGACACCGTGGCGCCACCTACACAAGGACAAGCGATCAAGGATCTTGCAAATGAAATTCTCGGTACATCCACCGCAAGGAAATGGGAAAGTGTTCTTCACAAATAGCGGTTCGAAGCAAATGACTCTCAGTGAAACTAGTTTGGTATTATAACAATGCATTGGGAGGCCAAACAAGAAGAAATTTATAACACGCTCAAAATCATATCATGGATCAACGTTAATATCGACTAGTCTATCAAGTCTTCTGCTCTTCACCAAAAGTTTGATCTACGGTCGTCCTCACTCTGGCGTTTCCATCTTCTGATGAGACAGAAGAAGAATTTGTAACTAGACTTGCGATAACTTGGAGAATCTTATCCTCAAAGAAGGACCAAAAACAATTCTTTGTTTTCATTCTTGAACTGTGATGGGTGCTGGTGGTGTTACCCCTCCTCCAAAGACTTATTTTGAGAAGATTCAAGCAGTCCTCGTGAAGTCGACATCTTATTAGTAGCGGATGAGGTCATTACGCATTCAGCGATTGGGAACCATGTTTGGATGTGATATGTATAACATTAAACCGGATCTTGTCTCAATAGCCAAGGCTCTTTCTTACGCCTACATGCCAATTGGAGCTACTCTTGTTAGCCCGAAATAGCGGATGTAATTCATTCACGAGCAACAAACTTGGTTCTTTCGCTCATGGCTTTACATACTCGGGGCATCTAGTTTCCTATCACGTTGCCATAGAAGCACTGAAGATTTATAATGAAAGGAATATTGTTGAACATGTTAAGAAAATTGCTCCATGGTTCCAGGAGGGAATTAAGGCCTTCTCTGGAAGTCCCATTGTCGGTGAGTTACATGGTTTGGGATTGATACTTAGAACTGAATTTGCCGACAAGAAGTCGCCAAATGATCCCTTCCCTGTTGAATGGGGTGTCGGTTCAATGTTTGGTGCTAAGTGCGATAAGTGTGGAATGCTTATCAGGGTTGTAGGGGATAACATTATGCTGTCATTGCCGCTGATAATGACTCCTGATGAAAAGAAAATAGTTCTTTGGAAGGAAAATCTTGCTATCAATTTATTGGTGTTACTAAGTGAAAGGTGAATTGCAATCTTGGACTTTACTAGCGATCACCAACGAGAATCATATTGGTTGCTCTTACTGGATAGGTGTGAATAGTGGAAATAGAACAACAATTATGCACTGGACTGATCAGATTCATCATTATTTGGAGGATGATCTGAAGACAGTTGTTGGCATTAGTCTACCTTTATGGGCCTGCTCTGTTGTCATGCTCCTCAATGTTCATGGATGGCACAACCTATTCTGGTTCTCTACAATTGAGTATTGGGACCATCTTGAGGGCAGTATGCTTCTTCCTATGCGCCTAAGAATCCACAGGTGGCTAATGTATCTGGAGGCCATCGATAAGCCATGGGTTCAATCTGCACATCGGGTTTCCAAACTGTTCATTGGGAAGGAGCCATTAGAAGAGAAATTTCAGGAGCAGTTTTTATTAGTGGTAGAATTCACGGCAATGGCAAGGGTGAACAAAGTCCTCATGCCATGACATGTGAACTATGTCTACGAGCTACATGAGGCTTCTTAATGTGGTTGTACGACTAGAAGCATTCTATGAGGTATGCTACTATGAGTTGAGGAATATTGAAAGTAGCCGGCCACATTCAAAGAAGGTGCAATACACTGTAGATGTTGCTGTGAAGAGTAAGCTTGGTGATGGCTTGTTCACTTCAAGTGTCACTGAACTACAAGTGCCCTGGGATCCGGGTGGCTACTTTGCATCGGCTTGGGGACAAGCCGAATTCGAGGAGGGAGGAATGTCACGGACTGGGTAAATTGCTGGGCCCACGGCCAAGTTTGCATCATGGGCCGTGGTGGATGTTGGGCTGGCCTGATCATCCGGTACAAGAGTCGAGCAGAAGCAACACAGGAGGACATCGAAGAAATCATTCAGACAACAGAAGCTTCCTTCTTCCCCAAATGCTGCCTTCCTCTCAACCCATATTCTATCTCTGATTCTCAGTCTACTTCTTCTTCTTCTTAGCATGGATTGCTTCTTCCCATCTCGATTCTATTTCCCCAATTTGTATCCCCAAGAACCGGTGTATTGAGTTGGATTGGATCATCTTGTTATTGTTCCGAGTGTGCATCAGAGTTCATTCAATCGGGTACGTAACAGAAGCGTTAAGAGGTATTCAGCACAGAAATCTTCTTCCCATCATAACTGCATGCTCGTCGGCACATAACAATGGTAATCCTTTCAAAGCTCTAATTTACGAGTTCATGCCAAACGGGAACTTGGACACGTGGCTGCATCATACCAGTGACGGCAAAGCTCCAAAACGTTTGGGATTAACTCAAAGAACAAATATAGCTGTTAACATAGCCGATGCATTGGACTATTTACACCACGACTGCGGAAACCCTATTATTCATTGTGATTTGAAGCCCAGCAATATCCTTTTGGATGATGACATGAATGCTCGTCTGGGAGACTTTGGTATTGCAAGATTTTATCATGATTCTAAGTTGACATCAACAGGCTCCATCAGTTCAATTGGTGTGAAGGGAACTATAGGGTATATTGCTCCAGGTACATCCTTCTTACATTCTGTACTTTGGTTTAGTCAAATTTTACGGTGCACCTAACAGTTTCTTACCGAATAGTTACTTACAACTAGCCGAATTGCCTGTGCTATTGTGTGCCTAGATTTAAAAATATATATATAAAATATTATATAACTCTAATGTCAATAGTTTGTGATAAATTTTAGAACAAACTTATTTATGCTGAACACGAAGAATAAGCATGCATACCTACCAGTTGCGCTAATCGGTGACACTTACCATAATGTAATTTAGAAAAGATGGATGCCATTACCTGATGCTAAAGAGATTATATAGGTTGTTTTTTAGTAAGGATTTTTCGAGATAATTCTCAGTAAAGATTTAATTGATGAAGATGATGGCACAGAAAAATAAGATGGTCTGTGATGTCCTGACCGTCTTGATCGATCGCATTATTTCCCAGCAGCGTAGGTAATTACTCCACTTTTTCAGAAGTAATGTGTGAAGGAGATCTCCTATATTGGTAGGTCTAAAAAAAACTTTTAGCTGAGACAAGAATACAATCATTAATGCTTTTTAGGAGTTGACAAACAAAATTTACAGATAGCTTGCGAACCGAATCCTATAAGAAGAGGAGACATGTTCCAGTCGTGATGTGTATTGAAACTATCTGTATGTCTTTTTTGCTCTCTTTTTCCTTTTCTTTTTCTCTCTTTGTTTCTCGTACGGCAGGATAGGGTCGCTATTTTTTGTTTCCTTTGTACACAAGCCGCCTTGGAGAAAGGGGCAAGACTTGCTTTTGTTTTTTTTTTAGATTGAGTTTACGTAGGTTCCCTAATAACAACCATAGATTATGAGTTGTTCACGTAATAAGGGTCCACCGGATGTTTTAGACCGTAAAAGGTCTGTCATCGATTATTATTATAGAATATATCATCTACAAAATGGTTACTTACTAATTCGTAAGCTGGTCTGTTGTCAAATGGCTAGGCGTGCGGGTATGCATCCAACCCACTAGGGTTTAAGTTCTAGACTTAACGCTGGTGTCCAAGATTTTAGGAGTACACATGTGTGCGCGTTGAGTGGAAAAACGTGTGTCCACGATTCATGAGACCTTGGGTGCAACTGTTTTCTAGCGTATGTAGGGGACGCGCATGTGTGGTTGATGTGTGTTAGAGTGTGTGCGTCTGTTTTGTACTGTAGAAAATATAATTTATTTTCGTTCAGAAAAAACACTATAATTTATGTTGCACTAATTACCTGTGCCTCTTTTCAGAGTACGCGGGAGGTTCCCATATATCTACTTCAGGGGATGTATATAGTTTTGGAGTAGTGCTTCTTGAGATTCTGACAGGTAGAAGACCAACAGATCCTGTGTTTAGGGATGGCCTTGACATCGTCAACTTCGTACACAGCAAAGTTCCACAGCAAATATTTCATATCATTGATGCTCATCTCGTAGAAGAAAGCAAGGATCAGTCCGCTCAAGAAAACATTGTGTCAGAAAATGCGGTATACCAATGCCTGCTGTCGCTGGTACAGGTAGCACTTTCTTGTACGCCCCCATCCCCAAGTGAAAGAATGAACATGAGAGAAATAGCCAGCAGGATTCATGCGATCCAGACATCTTGGATGGGAAGCTAAAAAGTTTGCTTCACTACAATAACCCAGAACGATCTGTATGTTTGGAATTGTATTACCTGTAGCTTGCCTTTTACGTAGCAATAATTTAAATCGTGGTCACGCCACGGCAACTGTTATCAAGAACAGTGGAAGCTGTCCTACATTGTGGTTCAACTAAAAATATGTTCTGTTGTGTAATAAATGGTTGTGTTGCTAAACTTCAACATATCAACGACTGCACACAGATCAATCATAGAAAATAGAGACAAACTGAAAAGACAAAGGTCGTGTTTGGTTGCGTACCTGAGCCGTGCTCGCCTGGCCGGAGTTGAGCCGGGCGCTCGCTAGGGATCCGTTTGGTTGGCACCTTGGGAGGCTGCCTGGTCCAGGCAGGGACTTCAGGCCCAGGCCTCTGAAAACGTACGCCTGGCTCCCAGGCCAACGCTTTTTCCTCACGTCTTCCTCCAAGCCACCAGCCTCCACCCCGAGCTCCTCTCCCCATCCCGTCCCTCTCCCCGTCCCGGCCATCCATGTCACGGTCTTCGCCCCCAAGCTCCTCTCCAAAAGCCCCATGCCGCCGACCCCGGTTTCGCCTCCGTCTTGCCGCAATCTGGCGACAACCCGCCGCTGCCACGAGCTCTTCGCCGTCGCATGTCGCATTCCGCCACCGTCCATCGTCCTCCGCCCGTTCCGTCTTCACCGTTGGAATCACGTGTCCGCGTTCTACGTCGTGCTCCCGTCATCTTCGTCTGAGTGTCACCGAGCTGCCGCCGACATCGTCCTCCCCAAAGCCAGCCGCCTCCTCTTCCATTGATCTCGTCGCCGGTGAGTTCGTTTACTTCCCCGAGCGCGTCATCTTCTTTTCCCCGAGCTCCTCTCCAAAAGCCCCATGCCGTCGGCCCCGGTTTCGCCTCCATCTCGCCGCAATCCGCCGACTTGCTGCCGCCGCCGCGAGCTCCATCTCTGTCGCATTCCGCCGCCGCTAATCGTCCTCTGCTTGTGTCATCTTCACCGTTGGAATCGCGTGTCCGCGTTCTACATCGTGCTCCCATCATCTTCGTCCAAGCGTCACCAAGCTGCCGCCGAACTCATCCTCCCCAAAGCAGGCCGTCGCCTCCTCCGTCGATCTCCTCGTCGGCGTGTTCATTTACTCCCCCGAGTGCGTCATCTTATGCTTTTCATTTCTTTCTCTCTGGCCCGGCCACCAGCCCAGCCGCTTGCCTCCTCCTGTGCCGTGCGTCACGATGCCCTCGGCCGCGCCGCTGTTCCCACGACACTAGATCGCCACCACCTGCTCTTTTCCTCCTCCCCTCGACACGTCGTGTCTTGCACTGGCACCATGCCGCAAGTGGCAAGGCCGCCACTGGTGCCACATCACTGCCATAGCACGCGCACAGGGGAGTTGGCACCCAACCCGTCGCTCAACCATGTCGGCGTCGCATCTCGGCTACTACTGCCCCTACAGCGTCACTGTGAGACCCCGGTTTATTAAGTTTGTAATACTTAGCCTTCCATTGGCCCTAGCATCACAAACCAAATAATCCGCGTCTCGATGGACATGTGCTTCCCAGAAGATGTAGCACACATACATCAACAAAAGCATGCATCATTTCCACACAACAGCATAAACGAGTCTAGAAAAAGACATACATAAACTAGAGTTATTACAGCAGTGCCAAACCGGCCAACAACAACAAGATACTAAAATGACAGCGGAAGCAAAAGATGCCATAAGATGGCTTGAACCAAAAGACGACCGGTTAGTGTGGGGACCCCGGTAATTATCTCCATAAGACCGAGATTAGACAAGGCCTTAGGGACATAATCACGGTCTCGGTAAATGAATTCAATTTAACTCTATCCAAGTGAAAGGCTTAGCGAATACTAGAGCCTTAACGATCATGCGCGCTGCTCCTTTGTGAGCGCTACATGATTGTCGATTCTCTTTCGATCCGAAGCACTACACTTAGTGAGTTACATGGGAATTCATCAACAACGAGTATGACTTATATTGGCTCCCAAGATCAACGACCAATATACTCATACCCTCATCCAACGTTGATTACATCCATACAACGCATACAACGAGAGATTAAAGACATCTTGCATAATAGTTAAGGTCTCTGACTTATTACAAGCGGCCGATGGCCAAATTCAAGTAAAGTATCAAGTAGCGGTGAGTAAATAGATAAAGCAAAAGACCGCAGTGGTATGCCCATCACCCATCGACAACCGATGGGGTTAAATGATAACACACTACTCATTAGTGTCACCCAAGTCAACACTAACGAGATCGTCATACTCATAATCTTCCTCACTTTGAAAAGGCGACAAACATCCGGCCGAGTACAAGTGTACTCGCAAGTCTTACACAAATAAAAATAGTTATGCATAAGGGTCATTCAAAGGATGGCTCATATTGGTTTAGTTTTGCGAAAGAGACGCAACAATTAACATCCTACACATACTAGTTTTCATGTGCCCATTTAAAATCAGGTTTGAAGTAGAAGTAAAGCATATAGTAAAGCATTTGATAATAAACAGTTGAATCATACAAAGACCAAAGTGGCAGCCCACTTTGATGTACTAAACACATGAACAACCCATTCATGACGAATACCAAGTTCAACCACAATTTTAATTAAAAGTCTAACAATAGTAACTCCGAACTCAAGCGGTTGTCCATAGCAGTGGACACGGCTATTCGAATAGATTGATACCTGCAGGTGTACTACTTTACCCACATGACTTGATTAGCCGTAAGCCTCCATATGCCTCCGAAAATAGCATACTTCCTATGGTATGCCGCCCGGGTAAATCAAGATATAGTCATTTTCAGCAAGAAAGCCCTATTGAGCTAAGTCCCCTTGTGAGATGGTTCCTTGCCTAGTACAAGCGTCGATAGCACTTGCTATGGGGCTCACAGTTATATCGGAAATACCGATGCAATCAAAACAAAAGAATTGGCGCTCCCTTGCACACTATAAAGGATTACATCGGCTCCTAAGAACATAGGATTTCACGGTCGCTATGCCCTTACACCACCAAGGACTTAACACAATAAAACCCTCCCCTACTTAACCATACGGCTCCCAACCGCGTGTGGCAGACGAGTGTACTTGATTAACGACGTTACAAAGTTCGGTCCTCAATTGTCGGACAAGTCCTTCCACTTACCCAATGCTCGTGCACAAAGCACCATCACTAACCAACACTTGTCGGACCAAAAGCTCATTTAAAAATGACAAAATTAACTCATAAAACAGCTACAAGATCTGAAGTATAAATCATAAAATGAGAGTTGTGTTTATCCCAAAACCGCCGGGTTATTCCGACGATCGAACTCACAGTATCTAGACTTGCATGGCTAAGCAATTCTACAACTCATAATTCACACATCCTATCTTAAGCATATAGGAGTTGGCATAATTCAAGATTAACCTCAAGCATAGGACATAACTAAACTACACATCACAAAAATATTGACATAATCAAAATAGCATGCAAGCAATTATCATTGCACTAACTTAACCAAAACTGGGATCAAATATGATGCAAAAGAAAGTTCAAATGATGCTTGCCTTGCTGGTAGTTCACTTTCTCACTCTCGGTTACGTACTCTCTTACTTCCGGCAACTCAGAATCTAAAGAAAGACGATATCGAATAAACATCGAGAAAAGTCAAAAAAAAATCAAATTGCTCAAAAATGCATGAATTTTCTACAGTAGCTAGATGATGATTTTATATGAATTTAGGTGAAAGAATTATTCCATTTGTACTTAGTATGCGAGAGTTATGAAGGTTTGAAAATTCAGTTTTCGAGAAATTCCAATTTAATTCAATTCGGTTGTTGTTCACTTAATTTAATTATTTAGCCAAAATTTGCAGAGCAGTGGTGAGAATGAGGATTATATGGATGGATGGATAGAGAATAATAATATAAGACCAAAATAACTTAGTTCATATCATTTGGAGTTTTTATGAAACACTTATGCATTTTCAAAGTTAGAAGCATTTCTAGTGTAAAAATAATAATACGTTTATGAACTTCCTATTGCACTTAATATTTTTTGCACTCAACTTAACCTAGCCTCTGCCATGATAAATGCGGTCTATGTATTTTCTTTTATTTTCTATTTATTTCCTAAGGAAAACATCTACCGACAAATCTAACCTTCTCATAATCGTAGACATAACCGATTCCTCGGTGTTGAATCCAATCACATGCATAACACTCTCCAATCATATTCTCATATCTTGATCTAAATCCCGTACTAACCTCCACTAAGACATTATCAAGGTAGTTTATCCATCGAGTGATACCCGAACTCACAATCTTCCAAATATACAACCTATCCGATAATTACACGAAATCCACCGACTCATGGGCATATGACCATGACTAACTCCATCAATCATTCTCAAATATACTATTTAAACTAATACTAACTATCTAGTCCAACTAGTCTTGCCTCGGCAAATCACATTCCTATACACCAAAATTTCCACCAACCGAGGTTTATTTGACCAATCGATACATAATGAGCTTAACAATTTTAATAACACATCCCACATCTAATAGTTTATTAATAAATCAACTTACATCCATTGCACCGGACTAGTCGTGTAGGACAACTACTAATCCAATCACATATATGCGCCTCTACGATCAACTAATAATAATTCATCCACTAATCCAATAGAGGCACAATTCCACCGACTCGGTACGTAGGACTTTTCTATTAATTACATGGCAATCCGAATATTTATCTACAATCAAATAATCTATTCTACCATCTCCCAAATTCTAGCATGTAAGATTAGCATAACAATCGATTAAGGCCTCGATCAAACAATCCAAAATATACTTAATCCGACATCAAACGAGCAACAATACACATATATAAAAGATATATCCTTAAACATCAGCACATCGTCATCCATCAAGTAATCATTTATAAACATCTTTATCGTCCCATCTCCAAAATTACTAATCCAAAATGAGAAGAAACCTCCAACTAATTTATCCTCCGAAGATCACCACAAATTTTCCATGTCTCTCAAAATAATATCATCCGATCGAATAATCCAATGTATATTTAATCTAGCATCCACCGATCAACAATACACACATTTCGCCTCAATAATCTAATTATTTGCATTCACCAATATATCAACACATAATCATGCCTACGCACAAATAAGACATAACTGGAGAATTATACTGGTCTTAATTTACCAAATAATTTTTGCAATTAAACATGCATAAATAGTTGACATGCACATAACTAATATGCAACATGCACAACTAATGTCGTAATGCGATAGCACAATTTAACGCGAAGTATTTTACCACGACACTAGGCGTGCCCAATATGGCCGGACGTCCTCTTCTCGGCTCCGCGTCCGCGTCCACCGTAGTTGTTGCCGTTACCGCGTCCGCGCCCTGCTCCGCATCGGCGTCGCCGCTCTCGGCCACACCCACTGAGCCGCCTTGCCGACGCCGCGCTCAAGCGCGACATGCCATAACGCCTCACCTTGCTCGGGCGCGCGGCGCTACATGCATGCGCGGCGTTATGCCGGCTCCTCCACGCGCTGCTCCGCGCCCATGCCTCCTCGCCGGCGCCCGAGCTCGGCCATCCTCCGCCATCACCGTCGCCATTTAGCGCCACGATGAGCCGCTGCCGCCACCATCGTGCATGCATGCGAGGGGCGCGCGCACCGCTTCGCATGCGTCGCCTCACCGAGCCGCGCTGCGGCACCTCGTCTTGCTCGATGCTACATACGCCGCCAAACCTCGTCTGCGGCGTGGCGCTAAGCGGTGCTCACGCCTCGGCGGCCTTGGGCGAGGCGGTCCGGCGTTGCATGCGCCGCTCTCCGCACGCCCTTGGCGTTGTTGTCTTCACGCCTGCTGCGGTGGCCTTTGGGCAGCGCGCGCGGTCGCCATGCCCAGCTCGGCCATGGCGTCGCGCTCTAAGGCTGCGCCACGCTGGCTGCAGGGGCTGCGCGCCTCGCCGACCTCGCTCTGCGCAGCCCCATGCGCCGCACAGGTACGTGCACGCTCCTAACTAGAGCGAGCGGCTGCATGCTTCTTCTTTCCCACTTCTCAAGAATGCTCAAAGGCCATGCATGCGAGAAACTCTTGGATGAATGGGTGCTTGAGTGATGGGGAAGGCAATGGTATGACATGCATTGCATGATTTCCGATTTTGATTGGGATTGGAAGGAGAGAAGGTGAAGAACTTTGCTTGTGTTCAAGGAGAGAAGAGTGTGTTGTTCGGTTTGGGGAGAAGCTGGCGTGAGAGGAAGATGGCAGTGGGAGGTGTGTCTCACAGTGGGACAAAGGGAATAGACAATGCATGTGGCTTTGGTTGTTGGGGAAAATAACAGAGAGAAAGAGGGTTGTCTCATTGGGATAAAAAATGGCGAGGATGAGGAGCTCGGTTGGGAAAGGACATGGCAGTGGTGCTCTCTTGGGAAATGGCGGTGGGAGATGATGTTGGCGATAGGGATGAATTGCTTTGTTTGGGGATTAAAGAAATGGGGATGGATGGTGATGAATAAAGAATGGAAAGGTGGATGTGTGGTGATCTGTTGGGAACCAGAGAATGGCGATGAGTGTGGTTCGGTTGGGCAAAAGGAAAATGGTAGGAGTGCCCACACTAGCTAGCCACCGATGCATATAAGTATATACTACTAGCTCCCCACTTCATACCTCTCTCTGTTTGTAAAGCGACTGCTACATGTATATAAGTGTGCAACTAGCGACTACTAGTAGTATATATAGTGGATCGAGTAGTGGACTAATGAACACGCAGCATTTCGCCTACGATCGATTGAACCGAAAGCGGCGGCAATGATCTAAATGAATGACATGCTATGATCTTTGATATGCGCTAAAACATGAAGTCAAAATAATTTAAATTTTTAAATGCAGTCTTTCATCTCGGTGCCGTCCCATGCATCACGCCGTCGTGTCGACACCACCTCAGGTCTTTGGTTGGGTGAATAAAACTACAAAATAAATGGTAGTGACTAAAGTGGCTCGGCTAGCACAAGGGTGATCGGGAAATAAAAATTGACAGTGAAAAAAATAGCAGCAATTCTTCCTCCTTCTTGCATGCCACGCAAAAGAGCTCGCACTCGAAAACCGATTGGAGAAACAGAACGCCCTCGAGGCGGCGATCGTAGCGCTATAACATGCGTCGCATGATTTTTGGTTTTCGGTTGTGTTTGCGAGGAGGAAGTTAGGAAAAGAAATGGATACAGGCGTCTACGCTGCGATCGGTCGGATGAAAAAGAGCGGCGGTCTAATGTATGCACCACGGTATGATTTTTGAAATGCATGTGAAAGCAAGAGACCAAAATAATTTTCTTTCATTTGTAGTCTCTCGACCAATTCAATTTAATATTGTTTGCTATTATTATTATTATCTTTATACAACTTTTAGACAACTCGATTCGATTTTAAAGGCAACATTTGAATTAAACAAGGGAAAATTTTTAAAACATTGCCAAATTTTTATTAGATCGCCTACTTAAATATTAATATCCTGATCCTGAAAATCGGGATGTTACAGTTAGCCACAAAACACCACAGGGCAACCGACCGGGCCGCCAAGCTAGTCGTCCCACACACCACCACAGCATAATTCACAAAAGTGAGGCCCTTGGGGCTCACCTTCTTCCTCTGCACACAACAAGCAATGTAGATGAGTACAATTAATGTACTCGCAAGACTTACGAGTAACAAGCCTATACATAGCTACATGAAAGCTGAAATCAAAGGAAACAGGGTCATGTGGTTATTTGGACGCATAAAACAATTTTCATTTGCAATAATGTAATAGATTGAAGGCGATTGATAAAATCTGTTTTTAACATTGAAATAACAGCGAGTAATCATAAATAACAAGTAACCACCTAGAGGTGACTTTCCCAAAAGCCACCACAACAATAGCATGAATCCCAGATTCATACCACCCATCAAGTTTTGATTAAAAGGTTGTAGTCTAACTCTTGAAAGACCTTACCAGGCGTGTCCATAACCTAGGACGAGGCTGTTCGAATAGTTTGAAACACTGTAGGGGTGTACCAATGTACCCACACTTCAGACTGCCTTTAAGCAACAAGATTAGCACACTTCCAAAGGTATGCCAGCACGGCTAAATCCCACGAGATAGTTCCAATATTGTGTATCAACTACGAGTCGCTCGTATGGATAGAAACCTGTACGCTTACATTGTAAAGCAAAAAAGACAACTACCCCTCGGGGTAAAGCTTTTTGGACAATTACAATGCTCCCAGCACATAGCCACCTCATTTTTACCACAACACAACACACACAGGCCCTCCTGCGACCCGTAGCCAATACACGCCAAAGTACTAAGTCAAGAGAGGTCCCAACCCCTCTAGTGTGGTTAGCACGCACGAATGCTCGGTTTAGTGTAACAAGATGTTCGGTCATTGTTGACTCAGGCACCATTCCAGTCACACCCAAATTCACACCATCTTACCATTGTGCACAAGTCTCAATCATTTTGTTTTCAGTTTTAGTTTGCAAATAAACAAGGCAAAAGCTGAAAACATAACTATCAATAAATTTGTGTGATCAAGGTTATCGACAAGTCGATAACCGCCCATTTTTACCGATAGCTAAGCATGGCTAAGCATCATTAACTCGTACTACTAAGTGACAAGGGTTCATCCAACGAACCCAAAATCACAGCAATAACCTAGGCTCAGGTAGTAGAGGATAATTACATTTGCCTACTGATAATGCATCTAATAGGCCAACTATCGACAATAGTTAAAACAACATAGCAATGCATACGTAGATTTTGCAAACAACATATTAGAATTTGAAATTAATAGGAACAACATGATCAAATGATGCTACATCTGCTTGCCTTGTTGGAGTACAGGTTCGGGCTGCTGTGGCTCAGGATCAATATCAATAATATCCTCGGAACCTAACGCGAAAAGGCGATAAAACCAATAAGAACGAAGAACTCCAAATAAAACTCAAATAGCAAAAGACATCCAAACTTGATGAAATTCATACAACAGCAAGGTTATGATTTTAGGCAATTTCAGGAACAAGAATCACTTCATTTGGATTTAGTATGAAAAAGTTATGACTAAAATAGATTCTCTCAGCTCTAAATTCAATTTAAATCCTATCTGTTACTGTTCATGGCAAAAATTTCGGGAATGATCTAAAGTCTAAAATTTTTATGGAAGGTAGAAAATGTCATCCTAAACACAGCAAAGTTGGGTTTACTAAATTTGGAGTTATAATGATTTACTTATGATTTTTCTAAGTTGTAAATCTAGCACATGCCACTTTACAGAAAGGAAATCATGATCACCACTTATTTCATATTAAAGTATGCTATCAGAGGAAATTAATAACACTGATTTGACATATTTTGGAGTTACAGGGAATTACTTGTGTCTTTTTTAATATTATCAGAATTTTTAAATGCTACAAATAAGATTAAACTTATTAACATATTTTTCTGGGGCTAAACTAGGTCTACAACCATTTTTAGATTAAAGTTCAGTTAATGACCAAATTAACAAAGTTGAAATCATTCAATTTGCAGATATCCAGAAAAAGATATGCATTTTCTAAGTTTTAATTCATTTTCGAGAATATACAAAAATGACTGAAAACAAGTTATTAATGATTACAGAATTTTCTACCACAGAAGCATAGCTAAAAGTATTTTTTGTAATAAACTTTAGTGAAGTACAAATTTATTACAGTTGGAAACATTTAAAAAGGATCTATTTTGATTTATATAAGAATTTCTAAAGTTTTTATGCAATTTTCAGTAGATAACTAAATACTTACTAAAATATAAACGAACTTAACCGATAAGAAAAGACGTGGACGCTCGTGGGCCGTTGATGTGGAATCCAACGGTCCACGCGAACAGGGAACAGCGCACGCGCGCGATCCTAAAAGGAGCCCACCGTTGGATCAAGATCCAACGGCTCGCGGGAAGGAAACATTCGGACGGTGTGGTTGCCTCGGCCATCCATAGCCGCAGATCGCGAGATGGACGATCTAGAATGATAAGGGAACCGAACGGTCCGAATGCACTCCAGATCTGGGCCGTTGATCACAAGATTGACGGTCCAGAATCAACGAAGAATAACGCACGGGGCTTAAGTGCGCCGGGAGGGATTTAATGAGAGGGCCCACATGTCAGAGAGACAGAGGACCAATTAGGACGGCGATAATTACTAAAAATCAATGATTAGTAATTAAATATGTCCTAAAGATCTTGCACAGAGGTGGATCTAAGAGATGGGGGCCCACCTGGCAGTTTCACAAGATGGCGGCTTCGGACACATTTATTGCTAACAATGATTAGCAATAAATAAATCCAAAATTAGCCCTAATGATTTCTGGGTTTTCGATTTTAAGCTTACGGGCCCACTTGGCAGTGGCACAGGGGTTATTCCCGACAGCCATTAATACCGACACTTAACTAATCAATGATCAGACATTAATGATGTCCTAATCGTCGATTAGCGCGTGAGGAGATTACGAGGTTGGGCCACATGTCAATGAGACATTAGGCCGGATTAGGACACAATTAATACTTCTAATGATTGATTATGATTAGGCATTAAATGTGTACTAATAATCTGACGAAAACGGGCGCTTCGGCCGGCAAAACCCGAGTGGGTTCCACGGCTTGTCGCCGGCGACTCCGGTCGCGGCAGCGTCCACAACATACCAAAATGGGTTCGCAATAGTGATGCGGACCTAATGGTGGTGACCTCGCCGGCGGTGGAGATCTAGAACGCCGGCGAGCCGGAAAACGAAGATAGAGGTTCTTACGGCAAAACACGAAAACCGCAAAATGCTCCGCTGCAGTCCAAGAAAGCGAGTGCCATGACCTCAAGGGACTAATAAGAAGCTACCTTAATAGAGAGGAGCTTCAAAGATGGCCGGGGAGGACTTGAACACGGTGGAGTCCGCCGGAGCCGAGGAAGAAGATATGAAAATGACAACCTGAGCAAAATGAACACCGATGGGTGATCAAAATAGCTTCATAATGGTTCCCAGAAGCTCCACAAGCAAGTAATTGCAAAAATAATCACTTACCGGAGTTGAAGAAGAAAAGGGGTAATTTCTGCCGAAAATCTCCAAACTTAAAATTGAGTGATTCCTGTGAATGCAACCCAAAATTAAGTTAGGGAAATGTAGAGGAAGTTGAGGAGCTCAAAAGGGTACAAGAAAGATCGAAGATGAACCACTGGACACCAAGATCATCAATAGAGCTTCTCGGGATGACAATGGTGCATTAGGTGTTTTTGAGGCTTTGAGCTCCAAAAGTGAATAAGGAGCTAATGGTGGTGTAAAGGAACACCAGAAGGAACCAAGGGCTATTTATAGAGGGAGAATTAGGGTTTTGAGCAAGAACAAGAGTCCATAGTGGGCTCGGTTCATGACTCGGCCCTGGACCAAGGAGATGATGGGAGCAAGTGAAAATGGTGACAACGGAGGAGAAAGCCTGACGCGCATTTAATGCCCCACAGAGAGACGTTGACGAGAGTGAGCTCGAAGTGACAAAGCGAAGCTGCCCCTCTCTCTCCCTGCCATTGCTTGCATGCGCCGCCCAGCTAACCAGAGGAAGAAGAAGAACAGAAGGAGACGCCGTGACCGTTGGATTCGAGATGGACGGTCACGATTAAAAAGGTCCTCCAGAAGGTCCGAATGCTCTCTGATGATCAGGACCGTTGGATCGAGATCCAACGGTTTAAATTGAATAGCGCATTCGCACGATCCGAAAGTTCGCGCGAACATGGGCCGCTCGATAAGGATCCAACGGTTGGGATTGGATGCGCGCTTTTAAGCCGGACCGGGTGCAGTTAGTTGACTGGACCAAGTCAAGTGGCTTGAGCCCAAGTTTGACTCGCACCCGAGGAATAGTGAACCAGGTTTTAGGGTTTTAATTTAAGCTGGAACTTCAGGGATTTCTTTGAGATAGCAAAACGACTCCAAAAATTATAAAATTTTTACTGGAGCTCGTTAACCCAGACATTAACCTTGTGTAAAATTTTTAGAGATTTTTATGTAGTGCATTTTTCTCCAAAAATTCTGTAAGGTTCTGTTTTAGGGTTTGACTGCCCTCTAACAATATTCAAACAATTTCTAAAAATTGTGACATTTTTCAGAGGGGTCACATATCATCCCAAGAACTCAGGAAAAATATTTCCAGGTGATGATCAAGAGATTCGACAGGATTGTTTTTGAAAGATCAAGATTTGGATCAAACGACTTGTGACTATGTATTTCCATAACTCTTATACAAGAATTGTTTAGCACTCACAGGAAATACATGATGTAAGAAAAAGTTTTAATTTCTACTCATTTTCTTACATTTGAAACACAAGTCCAAATTTGGGATGTCACAGTCACTGCTTCAACCATCGCCATCTCGGTGCATGTCGCACCAGCCTAGCACTAGCCATATGCTCTCCCCCTCCATTCTCTCTCTCTCTCTCTCTCTCTTATCCTCTACGCCAGAGCCACATGCCCCTCCCACTTGCTTCGCCCTCCTCCGACCACCGCACCTGCCCCCTCCTGGCCTCCATGCCGCAAGGACGCCCCCGTGTTCCTCGCGTCACGCCCATCACGCGCCGCAACAGAAGGTTGGCTGCCAACCCGTCGCTCCGCGGAACTACTCCCACACCACCCCGATGCCACTTCACCGCCGCCATCCCATCTAGCGCCTCACCTGGTGTCGGGACCCAAATATGCAAATCTGGACCTTCTACGTATAATACACTAGTACAGGATCAAGCTAGTATACACAGTGTCAACATAAATGAATATCATTTCCAAAAGACGATTATAAGGATAAACGACTAATTTGAATAATAAATAACAGTTTTGACCTTAGGGCCGAGTTTACAATTATTAAGCCACGCAGGGCTGACACTAAATAAAGAAACAGCAGTGGAATGAAAGCAACTCCAGCGGATACCCATCGACTCGCCACAGGCAACCGACTGGGATCAAGACCTAACGATCACCATCCTCTTAAAGCTCCTCCTCAAAGGTAGGCAACGATTTCTCCACTTCAGCTGAATGATTACAACAAGAATGAGTAGTCCGAGTACTCAAAAAGTTGTACCACAGAATGCAATTATAGATGATGACTTATTCCAAAGGAAATGACTTCTGTGGCTATTTTGCAATAAAGCAACATTTGCAAAATGAATACAAATAATAGATTGAAAGCATAACTTGAACCAAATATCAACAATAATTTTAACAATTATTTTCACAAAGTTTCCATAATCTAATCAATTTCTTTCACGCTGCTGCATAAGTTATCCCATACAACTGTCCTTTCCCAATTGTTTTATGAAAATCTACCCATCGTGTGAAATCCCTGAGCATATCCATGACCGTGGATGCGGCTATTCGAATAGATTGATTAACACTCTGCAGAGATAGTACACTTTACCCATAAGATGCAATCAGCTGGATCAAAGCTGATCACAACAAAACATTTCTGAAACTTCATCCCAATAATTGACACTCCTGTTGTGCTTACTGCCAGCACCAACCCCCACAAAGGTGGTTAGCCCGCGCACATCGTTGGATCTGAAGACGACGAACCACTCATAAATATGAATCGCCACACAGATATAGAAACACACCTCCACCCTAGCACATAGCTTAAACTATCTGCCTGAGTAATCAATATCAAGACTCCATAGCTTACTAGGTTAGGCCCGTCCCATCAGGCATGCGATTGTGCAGCTGTGGTTCAGTTCAATGGCGCACAAAGTTAAGTCCTTAATTGACCAATACGAGACTACCAATTACTACCAACTATCACATCATATTTTCCCAAAGCACATAGCTCCACCATAACACATTTCCATCCAATCGCTCCAGTCTAAATCTTTTTCCACCCTGTTGGTTAAGTGCAACACATGCCATCAACGAGTAGCAGCATACTGCACACAGTTTTACACGAACTCCATAACCACTTAGTCAAGTTTATATTTGCAACTCAAATGATATAAATGACTCGTTGCATGGCTAAGAAAACTATTTGTGACTAACCAACCCATGTTGGTGCTATAATATTACCAACTAATAATTAACCAAGCTAGGGTGATAAAAGATCATGATAATACAATAGACAAAGTAGATATAATCAAATGGTGTATAACTAATCTCAAAATATTTAAATAAACACTTAAAGTAAAATACAATAATTTAAATCAAGATAATTTTGGAAAACTGAGTTCAACATGGTCAAAGGTACAACTTGCCTTGGAACAAGTCTTGGTATTGGTCTTGAGCTTGATCAACTTTTCCTCCTTCGAAAACTCCCAAAGTATCAACGTCTACTCGCAAACGAAAGCAAATAACCAAATAAATACAATAATAGAGAGATAACAAACTCTAAAAATTAAATAAAAATATCAAGAAGGTAGAACTTGAATTTATATGAATTTAAAAATTTGAATGGGCTCAATCGAAGTTCATATAAGAAATAATGGGCTTTTGGAAGATCTAAACCTAAGAAAAAGATAAAGAAATTACTATTTCTAATTTCCCGAATTTTCTTTCTAAAAGAAATTCTGAATCATTGTGTTATCCTGACGTCATCCATAATTTCGGAATTAAAAGAAAATCCAGAAAATCCAACACAGTGGCTGACAGGTGGCCCTCTAGTCTATGGACCGAGTCCACAGGGTTGGCTCACTAGTCTATGGCTCATGGGTTCACGGTACTGTAGATCTGACACGTGGGACCCACATGGCATAGGCTTAACTCACGGTGGACTAGGTTTAACTGGGTTTAGGGTTTAGGTTTTGGATCTGGTTTAGATTGGGATTGTCACGTGGTGATGATGGGGATGACACAGAGGCAACGGGGTGACGTGGCGGCTGAGGTGGCATGCCACGGTGACTCAACGGCGAAGAAAGCTCTGGGCCCGATTGTAATACCCCAAAAGTATTTGAAAGGATTATCGAGAGAGAATTAAGTTATTTAAAGAGAAGGACTATTTAGAAATTGAATTGAGGGAAGGATCAAATAGAAAATAGTTATTTAAGCAGTTAAAGAGGGGTTTACAGCGAAATTTGGACAACCTGGGCCAAGGCCTTAGGCCCATTGGTATTTGGCCCAAAGGTGGGAGGTGGTGGCCGACTATAAGGGGGGGAATTAGCCATAGTGGCCCATGAGAAAATCAACCACCAATAAAAGGAGGAGGGGAAACCCTAGGTTTGCTACTGATAATTCAGGTGCTCACGATCGCCACGCCATCGTAGCACGACATCTCTAGCAATCCATCTCCTCCATGGTGGTGCCCTCTCCTCCGATGCCTCTTCATTGTGGTGGCGGCCAAGAAAAAAGAAGAAGAAGGAAGAAGGAGAAGGGAAGAGGAGAGGAAAGGGTGAAGGTTCGTGGCGGCATCCTGGTCATCGGCGTTCGTCAAGGGTAACCCGGATTCCCAGAGTAGATGCATCTTTTGATTGTTGTAGCAATGTCGGTATTTCTGTCTCCTCAGAACAGATGGCATTAGACAGACGTTTTGATATAGTTAAGTGCGTATTCAGTCTTGGGCTTCTCCTAGAGAGTTGTAGAGGACGTCAATAGCTTTCTATTAAGTGCTAGATCATATTATTTGGACCTCTGTAGCAAAAGTTATGAATTTATTAGTGGGACTGTCCTGCGAATCAGTCAGTGTTTTGACAGGTTTTAGTAATCTGACTTGTGCGATAAGTTAAATGGGGAATTAGAGGATCTCAGTATAACGAAAGTTGTATATAATTGTCGTAGCTTTCAGGGAAGCACAAGAACGCGAAATTTGGACAAACGAGCTGAAAGTAATGATCAATTTAGTGTACTGTCCAGAGAACCTGACGTGAAAACGATGTTCTGTTATTTCGCATGTTAGGGGTAGTAGATGGCCGAAACAGGAAGGCTCACCAACTAGGTTTAGTTGGGGAATTTATTAACCTTTCAATGAAGTCCAAGACCTGTACGAAAAGATATGAATTTTAGAACATAACTGTCCGCAGAGGGGACAAAGCGACATCTAGAAATTGGGGCTGGGTTCGCGTTAAAGGAACTTTTGTGAGTCCGTGTTTACTTTTATGGTTTGAGTGGTCCTCTATTGCTGTCTTAGCATTTCTTAATTGAATGTTTAGGTGGGGGACTGGTTCCGGAGGCGCCACCCTCTTCGCGTCCTTCATTCCCGCACGGTTGAGGCAAGTGCGTCGTTTGATCCTTGTTTGTGATTGCTTGGACATGAATGTGGGTTTGATGCTTGTTAATGTCGTATGGCTGTTGATAAGTGTGCATAATCAGAGTGGTGAATGTTCAAAGTATGGATATGCTTTATTCATGAATGTTGTTATTGCCTTTATTCATGAATGTTGTTATCGCCTTAATTCATGAATGTCGTTATTGCCTTTATTCATGAATGTTGTTACCGCCATTGGTGCTTGATGTTGAAAAGAGATGGTGCATATGCATTTTGATATCATGTTGAGGCCTGGTCTTGTGATGACCAAGCATGCACATCTTTGAGGTCCTGTCATGAATGTGGCGGGCTTGAGATCCCCACACTCGTGGAGTGTGGGCTTGAGGTCCCCAATACTTGCGGAGTATTGGGCAATTGTCCTGTCTTGCGCGCACGAGCATGCATAGGTATGCTGGCGGCGGTTGCATACTTTGCATTACGGTAAAATGCACAAAGAGATAAAGAAAAGGAATCCTTGAGCATTGCATTTGCATGTGGAATGATTTAGTGATGTGCTCCACGAATATGGATCCGATGTTATGGATTGAATTTGCGTCTTTTATTTATGTACTTGCTGAGTCTGTGGACTCACTCTTGCTTTCTTGTTGTTTTTAGGTACCCATTCAAGCGCGGTATGCATGGGAGGAGTAGCGTTATGCTTTGCACGCACACTCGTCATGAACTTAAATTCTCGGATCATGCCTTATTAATTAAGCTCACGATCAAAGATTTGACCTGTTTATGTTTTCGTATCGGATTATTTGTAATAATGATGAGTAGTCCATTGGAAGTTTGAGGATTTGTTCGATCGATTAGTAAGTTCTTGAGTACTTATTGTTGATCATGAATATTGCGATGCCGTTATAACTCCCTTTAATCGTTGAAACCCATGTGATGTTAGAAATACAAAGGAGACTCATGAAATTTAGTAAATTATCTTAGTTTAGTTTTGTGTAAGGTTACTTTAGTAGCATTCTTGGCTCTTGTGGAGTTGGGGTGTTACGGTTGGTATCGAGCAGTGTAGGTCCGTGGTGATTGGATTTACAACTTAGGCAACTTAAGTTGCTAAATTTTGTAATGGTTAATGAACTTAAAATTTGACACTTTGGTGCACGAGAGAATGGGAATGGGCATAGCATTGCAATTTCGTTTCCGTTATATCGTATTGATGATTCTTTGGTATGAATTGAGTATGATTGCTCATTAATTGATTATATAATTATTATGTGTGGGGATAACCCATCTTGAGAGGTTGAGGTCGTGGTTGTGGCCCTGGGTTTTACCAGGTTACACCACCGTTCGCGGTGTGAGAATAGGGAAGTGGTTACCTCGGATATCTTAGTACAAGTGTTGATAGTGAGTATCTTAGTACAAGTGTTGATAGTGGGTTTTACCAGGTCACACACAGTGGGGACATCGCGAATCTCCAATGCTGGCTTTGCTTCAAGGGCATAAAGATGGGGCTCTCGCAACTGCGGTGAAAACCCAACCTGTTCACCTGAAGGGCTGGTGAGGTAGACAATCTTCCTGGCACAATCGATTTGCCCCAAGTGTTGGGACAACCAATCCATGCCAAGAATCACGTCCAGGCGCGCTGAGTCGAGCAGGATGAGATTCGCCAAGAATCCCACTCCTTCGATGTGGATAGGAACGTCTCGGCATACAGTGGCTCTCATTTCCGAACCGGAGGCGAATAAGTAGTGGAACCCCAAAGGAACATAGTGAAGTCCACAATCAACGACAACGACCTCGAAATAAAATAATGCGAGGCTCGAGTCAAATAAAGCGTAGCAGGGCGCAAATTAACAAGAAGCGTACCCAACACCACGTCGGGCGCCTCCTGCCTCCTCGGTAGAGATATGGTTGACTCGGCGCTCCCAAGCACGGGTCTTCGGTCGGTGGGTGACCACTTCCTGCTGCGTCCTCCATTAGGGCGAGGGCGCTCGGTATTCTTAGGCAACTACTCGCGTAGTGGCCCTTGTTGTGGCGATAGAAGCGGTGGCGTCGGCGCGGTTGCGGGAGCAACTGCTTGCTGGTCGCGGCGCACGTGATCGAATCACGGCTGCGGAGGGCGAGGCGGTGCCGAAAGCCTCGGCGGTGGTGAAGCCAAGGCGGGCCTGGTGCGAGGCCCAACTCGGGGCGAACGAGGCCGGCTGTGCGAGCCGCCGGGCCTCCCACTTGCGCTGCGGACTCGCCCGCGCTCGCCTTGTGCTCGGCGACGATGGCCTTGTCCACCAAGGTCTCGAAGTCGAAGTCCACAATAGAGAGCTTGTCACGAAGCTCCTCGACAAGCCCTCCATGAACTTCTCTGCTTGGCCTCATCGAGGCCACCTCGAGAGCATACCTGCGAGATGGTTGAACTCGTGGAGGTACTCGATCCACGAACTTGCGCCTGTTTGGCGCAAGGAACTCCTTCTTCTTGACTTCATCGGGCCGGCGGGGACATGGGCCCGACCGAAAGGCGGCCGAACTCCTCCCACGAGACCACGTGTCCCGCGGCTGCATGGCGAGAAGTTCTCCCACCATGAGTGCCGCACCCTCCAAGCGATGGGATGCGAAAGTGCCCGCTCTGCTCCGGCGAGCAACGTTGAGCTTCCGCTCAACGGACGCAGCGATCGTCGTCCAAGGATCCTCGGACGGGAGAAGGTGGGAGGCTGCGTGCGAAGAACTCCGCAAGTCCCCACGAGGCCGGTGACCACCTCCGGATCGGAGGCACGGAGGAGTGGAGGTGTTCCTCGCGATAACCTCCAACACCCTACGGTCCTCCGAACGATTGCGTTCGATCTGCATGAGGACCTCCGCCATGGTCGGAGGAGGGGGAAGCTCCTCATCGGGATTACCCGGCTGATTCCGACCGCTACGGGTCCCACCAGCCATCCTGTTTCATCAAGATAAGTTAGATACAGTTCGAGACCCAAGAGTACGGAAATCCAAACTCAATCAAAAGGGCTCAAAAGTAACCACAAACGAGCACAAGACCATAAGCCACCAAATCAACTTCTCGAAACGACTAACCCGTATGGAAGAACGAGTAATCGTTTGAGAAGACCCAAATTTTCAGAACTAACTTCTAGCTCAAAACAGTACAAAAATCAAGGTATAACCACCTAATAGAGTATAGGCATTTAGCTAATTTCATATCACTTCTTACCCTTTTATTCCCACAAGTTTTAGTTGAATTTACCTCTCATTTCCTACCTTATTTACTAACCACTAGCTAGCTGTCCAAATTTCTTCCTCCAAGCTCTCATGGTTCTCCCAAAACCCATTTAATCGATAGTGGCTAATTTTTGAAAGGAAGAGAGGAGCAACTCTTTCAAAACTTAAGCGAGAGTAAGGTGAGATGAACAAGCTAAGATAGATAAGGAGTAAAATATGAGAACTTACTTACGTTTTCATAAACTATTTGAAAGTAAGTTTTCAAAATATCCTAAGGACGACCAAGCTAGGGGTTTCTACGGTCAGTATGGCTTTGATACCAACTTTGTGAGGACCCGGAAAATTTAACTAGTAACACTTAACCTCCAAATGGTTCTAGCATTACTAATTAAACATTCTAAGCCTCGATGGACATATGCTCCCAGAATTGCAGCATATGCACATCATCACAAAATTACACATCATTTCCATACAACAAACACCACTAAGTTCAACAACGACATACATAAAGTAAAGTTATTACAAAAGAGCCGACCGGCCAAATAGAACAATATACAAGAATGACAGTGAAGCAAAGGTGCCATCGGATGGCTAGAACAAAAGTCGGCCAGGTTAGCCATACACCCACAAGGCAACCGCCGGCCGCCTGACTAGGCGCCTCTCGGGCTACACGGACAACTCACGTAAGTGAGGCCCTCAAGCTCACCTTCTTCCTCTGCAACAAATACATTAAGCATAGCATCGAGTACAAAATTTGTTTTTGTACTCGCAAGATGACGTGTGGAATAGCGGACCTATTCATAACTACATGCAAGCTTATTTAGGTGGAGGTTGTATGTCTCATTTTGCACAAAGCCAACTTTATTTGTAATAATGTAATACATTTAAAAGCAAGTTTGCAAATATGTTTGGTTATCAAAGTAACAATGAAATAAAGATACATACAAGTAACCACAGAAGTGACTAACCAATAGTCACCACAACATATACAATCCCGATTCGTACCACCCATCAAGTTTTAATTAAAAGGTTGTAGTCTAGTTCTCACGGGGCGTAGCCGGGCGTGTCCATAACCTAGGATGAGGCTATTCGAATAGTTTTAACCCTGCAGGGGTGTACCAATGTACCCACACTTCAGACCACCTTTAAGCCCAAAAGCACACTTCCGAAGGTATGCCGGCACGGCTAAGTCCAACGAGACACTTTCCAATATTGTGTATTAACTACGATCCACTCGTATGGATAGAAACCCATACGCTTACATTGCCAGCCGAAAGACAACCACCCGTTACGGGGGGGGGGGAACCTTTCGGACTCTACAATGCCCCCAACACCATCCCTCCTGCGACTCCCTGCGACCCGCAGCCAATACACGCCAAAGTACTAAGTCAAGAGAGGTCCCATACCCTCTAGTGTGGTTAGCACGCAAAAATGCTCAGTACGGTGGCGCAAGTAACTCGGTCCTTAATGACCCGGGCACCATTCCAGTCACACCCGAAAATCACACCAATCATACCATTGTGCCCAAGTCTAAATCATTTTGTTTTCAGTTTTTAGTTTTCATAAGTAGACATGGCACAAGGCTGAAATCATAAATCATAATAAGTTTTATGTGATCAAGGTTATCGACAAGTCGATAACCGCCCATTTCTATCGGAAGCTAAGCATGGCTAAGCAATTAATTCGCAAACTACTAAGTGACAAGAGCCCATCCACGAGCTCTAATCACAGCAATAATCTAGGCTCATGGTAGTAAAGGATAATCATTTGTCTAAGGAAATGCATCTACTAGGCCAACTATCGACAATAGTTAAAACAAGATAGCAATGCATACATAGAAGTTGTAAACAACATAAATACTTAAAATACTGGGATTAACATGATCAAACTGCTTGCCTTGCTGGATTTGTTCTTGCTGCAGAGGGGAGTGCTCAGGTTCAATAAATTCTTCGGAACCTAACGCAAAAAGGCGATAAAAACCGATAAGAACGAAGAACACCAAAAGGAACTCAACAGCAAAGAACATCCAAATCCAATGAAATTTATACAGCAGCTAGAGGTTGATTTTAGACAATTTTAGAAACAAGAATCACTTCATTTGGATTTTGCATGAAAAAGTTATAGCCAAATTAAATTCTCTCAGCATGAAAAATCCTAATTAAATTAATTTCGGTTACTGTTCATGGCAAAAATTTCTAGAATGATCTGGAGCCTGAAATTTTTATGGTAGGTAGATAATGGTATCCTAACAACATCAAAACTAAGTTTGCACAATTTGGAGTTATAATGAATTAGTTATGATTTTTCTAAGTTCTAAAACTAGCATACATCATTTCTCAGGAACATAAATAAAGACAAGGCCTAGTTCATATTAAAGCATGTCCACAAAAAATTTTTACCAAGTTGAGTTTGCTCAGTTTGGAATTACAGGGAATAAGTTATGCATTTTCCAAATTTTCAATGAATTTCTAGACATCATTTGTCCCTAAACAAGATCATGTAGTTAAAATCATTTTCTGCTACATAACTGTAACAGCCCTAACTTAGGGTTTGTATTTCCAATGTAATATTTTGAGGATAAATAAAAACTTTTGTTGTCTCTTCAAATCATTTGGAAGTTTTCCAAATTTTCCCTAGCAATTTCCAATTTTTAGAATTTAAATACTTGTGATTGGGAATTGTTGTCAGCACATTCTTAGCTTTCAAACTTGTGATCATCTTCTGAAATTATTTTTCCTATCATCTTGATCATCCTATCTACCTCCCTGAATTATTTCACAATTTTTAGATTTTGTTTGCTATTTCAAATGCCCAAGTCAAACCAGTTTAGAAATCTGGTCAAACTTCTGTTCATCAGCTTGTGAATTTTATTGGGAGAAATCTAGTGCATGAAAACTCCTGGAAAAATTTCACAAGGTTGTCCTCTGTCCCTAGTAGCTACCATAAAAATTTCGAAATTTTTGGAGCTTAGGAGCTACCTCTAAAAATTCCCCAAACTAACTCAGCCCTTTTTATTCAAACCTGGAAACACTGTTCCTCTGGCTCAGACCTAACTCAGACTCGAGTCCGACCCGCACCACTTGACTCGGTCGCGTCATCTAGCTGCACCGCGCGAGCCCGATGGCTATCAGCCGTCCGATGAAGATCGCACGGTCCTCATTGCTTGTCTCGTCGACCTGTCCGAATGCATACATTGATCTCGGCCATCCATCCTAGATCCAACGGTCGACATCTTCTTGATCGAGTCAGACCAAATCGTTGAACCACACTTGGTCCGACTCGCACCGCTTTGTCACAGTCTCTGACATGTGGGTCCCATCTGTCAGTATCGCCCTCGTCTTCTCCGCACCTCACCGGAGCTCGCGGCCGTTCGCGCATGGGTGCCACGTACCTCGCCGCTGCCACCTATGTGCCCTCGTGTCCGTCTTTGGTGCATCGCCAGCCTTCTTTACCTCACGCGACCACTCATCCCTCGTTTTCCCGTTCGTAGCTCTCTCGCGTTTCTTGATTTGGTCGGAGAAGAACCCTGCGCGGCGCCGCGTGTTAGCGCCGCCCTTGATTCCGCAACCACGCCATCGTGATCTACTCTCTTCGCCTTCCATTTTGACCATCCGGGACCCTCGGCGTCGGTGTATCGCCGGGAGCAACCGTCGTCTCGCCTCGGTTGCGCGGCCCCATGAGCTTGCTAGTGCTCGGTGAGTTTCTAGCCCGACACTTGGTCCTTTGGATCGCGCGATGCACCGAATCTAATGATGGATTCATCTTCATCTTTGGTGCATCGTTGAGGCGTGGGCCGTTCTTCTCAAGCTCGGTGCTCGCCGCCGTAGCAATTCCGCCGCCTCGGTCCCTCTTCATCGGTGTTATCTTGTGCTTGTTGATCCGGTGTCAGGCGGAGCTTGTGCGCACCTTCGAGTCTTCTAGAAGCTTGTCGCGTCCTCTCGTGAAGCCGCACCTTCTTCTCGCCTCCGTTCGCCGACCTCGCGGCATCCTCGAGGTTCCGGGTCACCGTCAGCGGGTTCGCGAGATCGTTGTGAACCCGAAGGTACCACTCTCTCGCCCAGAAACCCACTGGTTAGCTAGATCACTGCGCGCGTGCGTGCCGTCCGATCTTGGCGCGGTGAGCGCGCGGTGGAGTTAGTTTAGCGCTAATCTTGTTTAGTCCGAGTCTCGACTTGTGGGCCTATTGGCTAATCCGTTTAGAGAACCTTTAATCCGCCCGTTATTTGTTCTGCGAGTCGCGCCATGTGGGTCCATCTTGTCGATTAGGGTTGTGTAGCTCGTAATCGTTTTCTCTGCGGTGGCGTATTTCTCTGTGAGAGTATGTTAGGTTTGCATTTTGGTAAGTCAAAGACGTATTCTTAGAATACGCCTTCGACGTCACCTTCGTGGCGATGCACATTGCAGTCAAGCACCTTTCGCTGGGCCATTGTCGGTTGTCTGGGCTAGCTGGTTGCCGGTAGGAAAAGATTTAAATGCTTTAGTATTTCTGAAATGCTTTTCTGTTGCACTGTTAATTCAATTAAACTTAGAAAATGCATAACTAATTCAATTTTTATCCAAATTGCATGAAACCAGTGCTGTTAATTTTCATTTTAAATGTACTATTTACTGAAATTAGTTTCAACCTTGTCTATGTAGCAAAAATCTGTTAATTAATTAAAAGATGTTTTATGTATCTTCTAAATTAGAAAATGTATATCTCTTTCAATAATTGTCCAAATCCAGTGAAACCAACTCTGTAATTTTTCATTTTTAGTGTGCTAATTATCAGGATCGGTTTTAGATACTATTTCTGTTCATAAAAATTTGTTAATTATTTAACTAGTGCTTTGATGTGTTTTTAGTTTAGAAAATTCATGGGAAAATTCATAATATATTAAAATAAATTATTCTCTGTTTCTAAAAATTTTGTTATTTCTTGCTTAGGCTGCTGTGAGTTTTGGTATGTTTTGTTGTTATTGAATGTCCGAGTGTTGTCGGTGTTATTCGTTCTTATTATTGTTATTTGTTCAATCGTTGAAGCTTCGACATTTGCGGTAACCCGAGAACGATCCTCCTGCATGAGTTGAGCATTCGAGCAGCAACAGCCAGTGCAAGCGTTTGATCATGATAATCCGGTATTTTAAAATCTAATATTTTGTTTCATTTGTATGTATGCATTGCTTAATTTGTGTTAAATTGATTAGTTAAATCCGTGAGTTGCATATCCTGTAGACAAAATATTGATCTCTACTACCAAAGCCTAGGTTATTTCTTGTGATTAGAGGTCATTGGATGATCTCTTGTCACTTAGTAGATCCGGTCAACTTGCTTAGACATGCTTAGCTATCGGTAGAATCAGGCGGTTATCGACTTTAGTCGGTAACCTTGATCACACAACATCTACTATAACTTTATGTTTCAGCATTTTTGCTATGTTTAATTGCAAAACTAAAACTGAAAACAAAACGATTTAGAGCGGGCACAATGGTAAGTTTGGTGTGATCATTGGGTGTGATGGAAAGGTGCCCGGTCAATTAAGGACCGAACATCTTGTGAGTGAATTTTTATCCGGGCATTTAGCGTGCTAACCACACTAGAGTATATGGGACCTCTCTTGACCTAGTACTTTGGCGTGTATTGGCTCGGTCGCAGGAGGTCGCAGGAGGATGGTGTTGGGAGCATGGTAGTTGTCGAAAAGCTTTATCACGAGTGGGTAGTTGTCTTTTGGCTTTACCATGTAAGCGTATGGATTTCTATCCATACGAGCGGCTCGTAGTTAATACACAATATTGGAAAAAGTCTCGTAGGACTTAGCGGTGCATACCAACCAGTGTGCTTTGGCTTAAAGGCGATGCAAGTGTGGGTACTGATGGTACACCCTGCGAGGTTAAAACTATTCGAATAGCCTCGTCTAGGTGATGGACACGCTTGGGTAAGCTTTTCAAGAGTTAGACTACAACCGTTTAAAATTAAAACTTGCGGGGTGGTGCGAATCTGGGATTAGTCTTTGTATTGTAGTGACTATTGGGATAGTCACTTCTAGGTGGTTACTTGTATCTATCTTTATTCATGATTATTTCAACGGTAAAAATGAATTGCAAACTTGCCTTTAAAGCAGTATTACATTATTGCAAACAAATCTAGCTTTGTGCAAATGAAACATATGGCCTCCACCAAATAAGCTGCATGTAGCATATGAGCAGTGCGCTGGTTCACACGTCATTCTTGCGGGTACAAAGACAATCTTTGTACTCGGTTGCTTTGCTTAATGTTTTGTTGCGAGAGGAAGAAGGTGAGCCCCAAGGGCCTCACTACGTGAGTGTGTTGCCTTTCGTGGGCGACTAGACTTGGCGGTCGGTCGGATGCCTTGTGGGTTGAAGGCACACCGATTGGCTTTGTTTATAGCCATCTTATGGCACTTTGCTTCATTGTCGTTCTTGTTTATTTGTGTATCTTTGGCACATCGGCCTTTGTGCGTAATAACTCTACTATTTGTTTATCTTCCGTTTGGTAGTGAGGTGTTTGGACTCTATGTTTGGAATGGAGTTGATGTCTAATTTTGTGCAGAGGTGTGTATCTTGCTGCAGGAAGTATACATATCTCGAGGATCGATTTATTTGATTTGTGATGCTAGGACCGGTGGTTGGTTAAGCATTACAAGCCAAATAAACTGGGTCCTCACAATAACAGTGCCTAAATTCATTCTCAGATTAAAGTTCATTCTTCAACAAAGCTACAAAGAATGGAATCATTCAAAAAGGAGTTAAAATGACAAAGATATGCACTTTTGAAACTTGGAACATCAAAAGACTTGGAAAATTCGAACTCTCGGGAGGTCCAAAGCAGGCGAGCGAAAAGGAGAGGTCGTGGGCGTTAGATCAAGATCGTGACTCACGAGCCTCGGCACGCGCACACAAGACCTCCTCCCGCGCTGGGAGTGCGGGACCGTTGAGATCGAGATCCAACGGCCACGACCGGTGCATGCAGCGCACGCAAAGGAGGTCCTCGCACTAACGGAGGTCGTGGCCGTCGGATCAAGATCTGGCGGTCCCGAGCACTAGGAGGTCTAAAGGTCAACGATTGAGCAGACGAGATCTCAACGGCAGATCTCCCTAGGAGGTCTGACGGTTGAGATCTACCCGGGAGGTCTGGGCGGCTAAGATCAGCGAGGAGGTCCTTAACGGTCAAGATCTCACGGGAGGTCCGAGCGGTTGGGATTTAACCGAGGAGGTCATGGATGGCCAAGATCTACTCGGGAGGTACTAAGCGGCGAGATTTCAACGAGAGGAGATCGGGCGGTTCGGATCGGGCCTAGGAGGTCTGAGCGGTCCCGGATCGGCGCGAGGGAGGTCGGCGCTAAGGATTTTACAAATGAGATCTAACGCTCAGATCTAAGCGGGAGGTCGTGAGCGGCTGAGATTGAGCCTAAGAGGTTCGGCGGGGGTTGTCTTTGTAAAAGACCAGGGGTGGCTTTTTACAAAGAGGACCCGAGGGTGGTCCTGAGGTGGTCTTTGCAAAAATGACCAAGCAAGGTCTTTTTTGCAAAGACGACCCCGATGGTGGTCTTTGAAAAAAATGACCAAGGGAGGTCTTTTGCGCACGGGAAAAGATCTAAACGGCTAGGATTTAACTAGGGTGGTCCTAGACGGTTAGGATCAACCCAAGGGGAGGTCCAAGCGCGCAAGATTTTACACAGAGCCAGATCTAACGGCTTAGAGCTAATCCTAGGAGGTCTTGGGACTTAGAAATTACACGGGAAAACCTTCTACGGCCCAGATCTGACTTGGGGTGGTCTTATACGGTTAAGATCTAACTAGGGGGAGGTCTTACACTTAAGGGTTTTCACGGAAAAGATCTAAGGTCCAGATCTAGCCCTAGGGAGGTCTTAGACGGCCACAATGAACTCGAGGAGGTCCAAAGACTTGACAAAAAAACGCGACAAGGTACAGAGCTCGACGGTGAGCTCGCCGGCACGTCGCCAACGACCAGGGCCACGGCGGCGGGGACCAAAGCCACCGAAATGAAGCTAATAGTATTGCGAACCTACGAGAGTGTGCTCGGCGGCGGCGGCCTTGAGCGCCGTGGCCGAGCGAGGCGGAGGCGGTTTCGCCAAAACCGAAAACACGAAAAGGGAGCGCTACGAGCTATCCTAGCTAGACCCTAAGCTCTAAGGGACTAAAATGAACTCACCAGGGCACAGGGGTGGTCCAGAGGAAGTCGGAGGGACTTGGAGAAGGTCGACGAAGTCCGGCGGTGAAGTGCTTGCCGGCGATGAAGAATAAGATGACCTCGACCGGCGGCTCGAACTTGTCCACCTCTGAAATGTGGGCCAAGCTAAGTTAGAGCAAGCCCTAGGTGATCAAGATAACAACGAAGAAGGCAAGAATGTTGATGGGACCACTGGAGCTCGAGCTTCGGCAGGGAGCTCCAAGGGTGACAATGGTGGCAGGGGGTGGTGCTCTCGGGGGCTTGAGTTTGAGGACTCTCACTCACCACCGAGGAAGCTCAAGCACACAAGGAATGGAGAAAGGATAGGAGGAAGAAAGCCACGTGCTATACATAGCGGGAGCTTGGTAATGGCATGAGCAAAGGCTCACTGTGACTAAGAGCCATGCCGCGCCATGACCTCTGAGGACTTGACAAGGCAGTAGGGGACGACTTCTTTAGGGCAAAGCCTCTGGCACATTTAATGCATGGCAGAAAGAGACGTTGGGAAGGACCAAAAAGTGACAGGCCACGCTCCCCAGCGCTCGACCACGACACACGCGGGTGCGGGAAAACCATGATGACCGGGGCTCGAGGAGGTCTGGAGGAAGAAGAACGAGCCGAGGAGGTCTGGGCGCCCGGATGTCGGGGTGGTCACGGGCGTCCCGCATCACTCGAGCAGAGGAGGTCCATGCGCGCGGGGAGGTCCAGGGGAGGTCGTGAGCCACTCGATCACGATCCGACGGCCCAGCACAAGCGCGCACGAGTTCGAGCCCGAACTCGACTGAGCTTGACTCGACCGAGCCAGTTGGCTAGGTCGGACTCGGGTCTGACTCGAGCCCGAGTCTGACTCAGCCCTGGAGTTGGGTTTCAAACAGATATGAGGTTTGGGGATTTATTTGAGGTAGCAAACTCACTCCAAAAATTATGAAATTTTTACAGGAGCTTGCTAGCTGAGTTATTGACCTTGTATAAATTTTGCAGAGGTTCTTGTGCTACACACCTTCCTCCAAAAATTCCACAAGGTGCTGGCCCACAGTTTGACCAGATTTTGAATAGGTTTGACTGACCTCCAAAAGTATTCAAACAATTTCTAAAAATTATGAAATTTTTCAGAGAGGTCACACACCAACCCTAGAACTTAGGAAAATATTTCCCGGAGATTAGCACAAGATGAAACAGGAATGTTTTAGAAGGATCGAGATTTGGATTAAAGACTTGTGACTATGCATTTCCATAACTTCTTGTACAATACTTGTTCAGTACACATAGGAAATACATGATGTAAGAAAAAGTTTTAATTTCTACTCATTTTCTTACATTTGAAACACAAGTCCAAAATTGGGATGTTACACTGTGATTAAGAGTATGGCTATATCTAATTGTAATCAATAGAGTTGATAAGAAGTGTGGAACATTGATGAATTGAGTTGATCATTAAGAGTGATACATTTGGTAAACTTCTTTGATAAATTAGATTAACTGATCTCAATGGATTAATCTAACCATTTGGGATGGTTAAGTTCAAAAGGAGTTAGATTATTGTCTTAGTGGATATTAATCTTGGAGTAACCTTTGGTGGATACTTAGTGATTGTATGTAATCGCTAGGTGCAATTATTGTCTATTAAAGTTTGGTGTTGAGCATCACTAAGAGATAAACTGATGGGATTTAATGGATGAACAATGTTTACGTGATGGTAGAACTATCGGATAATAGTATGTCTTTGATGGAAGGGTTTTGGAATAACCTTTTAAATTGTGTAGTCGGTTCCCTCTAAAATAAAGTGGTTGGTGTTGTGAGGTTGTAAGAATTTGGTATACCCTCAAATGAGGATGAGATGATAATCTAGTATATAACAATTTGGAAAGCTTTTGAGAACTTTTTAAAGGAAGGGTTGACAATAACGAATCTTGTTAAGAGTGAATTACTCTTGATGTTAGAAATACAGTCTACAAGAGATTGTGAGTGGTGATAATTCTTCTAGAGAGAAAGTAAGTTGATTGCTTTTCATAATATGGATTAAATGAAATGTTTGGAGTTTTGTATTCGTGATCTTTTAGAGTTCATGAATTATGTAGTAGATAAAATTAGTTGAGCAATGTGACTGTGGGAAGGTTCATTTGGTTCCTAAGTGATTAATGTGGTTTGGTTCCTAACTAGTGTTGTAATAAAAGAAAATTTCTTTCTTTGTTAACTTGGAAAATGTGTACCATAAGTATTTGAGGTTGGAGTTAAGAATTGTGATCTGTAATTTTTTTGTTAAAGCTTAAGAGTTTCTTGGGTTTCCATAGTAGTGTTTTATTATGATTTATGGAGGTTTGAAAGTTCCTTATTGTGGGACATGTGCCCTTATTCTACTGACTCGTATTTTGTTTTCCGGGATCATTAATATTTGTTGTTTCTCTTGGTCTCGGGCTCACTCAGGAGTAACATTTTCTTGTGCGTTGAAAACTTGTATTTGGTTGTTTCTTCCTTTTGAGAAAGGAATTAACCAACTTGTGTTGCCAAAGTCTTATAAAGTGTATTATGGCGATTGGTTGGTGGTAGACAAGTATATGATAGTGGTGAAATTTTGGGAACCAAGCTATTTGAAGAAGCGTTAGATAGTGAATTGGTTTTGACCTATAATACCTGGAGGGAGTTATATTTAAATGGAAGGTTTGTCGATGAAATAAAAATTGATTAGTGTTACAACTAGTGGAACCTATGACGAATTATGATCCAGTAACATTTGTCCATGTTGGGATGTTGGGATTATCGAAAGTATGGACTCTTGATAAATTTATTAGAGTATCGCAATTGGATACTTAGTAAGATTGTGTATTTGGATACTTAGTAAGATTGTGTAGAAGAGTTTTGATGGTGAAGGTTAACGAGAGTAGCGGTGTGGAGAAACCTAAGTGTTGTGCTAATTAATGGGATAACAGGAATTGTTGAGTTATTGTCAGGTATGATTCGGCCTCAGTGAGTAACCCTTTGGGAGTTAGATTATCTCTAAGTATAACTTGGTCAAGAATTTATTTATTTATTGACGTTGGTAATTGAGTATGTTTGAATCGTGGTCAATCAATTAGAGTATTGCGAATGGGTATATTGTAGTTGTGTATGCTGAATTGGATTGGTGTGGATTAGAGGCCTAAGATTGGTGAAATAAATCACCTTGGGGCGGTTACGATTAGTGAGGAATGTTGATAATAATAGCAGAGGTTATTGTGAGCTATGTGAAATTTTAGTAAATGAATTTAAGAATTTCCTATCAATTATACGAAACTCATGGTAGAAAATTTGGAGGTTGAATTTGGGTTTGTATTTTTATGATAGGATCTTGGAGACCCAATAGTATGTGTAGAGGTAGATGAGCAGGCGAATTTTGAATAGTATGTTGATCTTTGATAGAATACTTTGGGTAAAGTAAATGAGTATGTGTCTTTGAGAACTTGAAGTTGATTATCTTTATGAGAATGAGTTGATGTGGTTGTGGGTGAAAAATCTCTATTGAGGCGTTGGAAACCATTTGTCAAATAATTCCTTTGGGATAGGAGTGGACTAGAGAATCCTTTTGTGGATTAGAAGAGTCTCTCTAAATAAGTATGGTTGTTCTTTCGGTTTGAGGATCATTTTGAGATTGTCGCTTAAGAGGAGGAGTTAGTGTGATGATTCGCACACCCATGAAAAGGAAAGGGATTATTTCTTAAATGAACATCCGAGAAAAGAATGATCCTCGAGTAGAGAAGTGCTCCATTGGTTCTTGCTTGAATTGGTTTTTATTTTATTTTATAATGGAGATCATGTAAAATTTGAGTTGACTTATGTTGATAAGGTGGTTTTGTCGATTCGGGAAAATAAATGAAGTAATTGATTTGGACATTCGAGCGAATTCTCTTTTGGCTTATGTGGTGTTTAGTTGCAAAGCGCGAGTTGGAAGGATGGAAGGTTTTCGTGAAGAATCTCGATTTTGGATTTGAGTGTTTTGGAGGAAAGTTGGAATTGCTTTGTGAATCCTTTGTTTTCGTTGAATCGATTATTAAAGTTTGATAAAATAAGTTGTGTTGCGCGTCCACCTTAATGGAGGATCTCCTTGTTACAGTGAAGGAATCGATCGAGAGGAACAAGAGTCCCAAATGTTTATGTGCAAGTTATGTGGTTTGGTGTAGAAGAGATAGATAGCCCAGTATATTTGGTTGTTACGGAAGTTGCGGGGATTCGGAAGATAGCAATTCGCTAGAACCGTCTCGAGTCTTGGGCGGGGTATATAATGTTTTGGATGAACCGGTGTTGAGAGAATGCTTAAGGTATCCAGAGTGTGAGGTTTCGTGTACCGTTGACAGTGAGCATTACCGCATCTTGAGTCTTGTCCGTTGAGTGGTTACGGTTAGGATGGTATAAGTGATGAGGCGTAACACATCGATTGCATCAAGGTGCGGTGGTCTCATAAGTCCAAGTGGGAAAGCGACTTGGGAATTGGAGTCTCGCATGCGTGGCGATATCGAGAATTATTCACGGCAGTGCGTAGCAATGTTAGTAAGTTTTAGTGTGATTATACTTTGGTGTAAGCATGGTCGAATTCGAGTCGAATTCGGTTTAAGGGGGTAGAATGTAATACCCCAAAAGTATTTGAAAGGATTATCGAGAGAGAATTAAGTTATTTAAAGAGAAGGACTATTTAGAAATTGAATTGAGGAAGGATCAAATAGAAAATAGTTATTTAAGCGGTTAAAGAGGGTTTACTGTGAAATTTGGACAACTGGGCGAGGCCTTAGGCCCATTGGTATTTGGCCCAAGGTGGGAGGTGGTGGCGGCCATAGCGGAAATTAACCATAGTGGCCCATGAGAAAATCAACCACCAACAAAAGGAGGAGGAAACCTAGGTTTGCTACAGATAATTCCGTGCTACAGTACCACCGCCATCACCATGCACGATCTTTGTGCAATCCCTCTCCTCCATGGTGGTGCCCTCTCCTCCGATGCCTCTTCATTGTGGTGGCGGCCAAGAAAAAAGAAGAAGGAAGAAGGGAGAAGGAAGAGGAGAGGAAAGGGTGAAGGTTCATGGCGGCATCCTGGTCATCGGCGTTCGTCAAGGGTAACCTCGGATTCCCCCGAGTAGATGCATCTTTTGATTGTTGTAGCAATGTCGGTATTTCTGTCTCCTCAGGACAGATCGCATTAGACAAACGTTTTGATATAGTTAAGTGCGGATTCAGTCTTGGGCTTCTCCTAGAGAGTTGTAGAGGACGTCAATAGATTTCTATGAAGTGCTAGATCATATTATTTGGACCTCTGTAGCAAAAGTTATGAATTTATTAGTGCGACTGTCCTGCGAATCAGTCAGTGTTTTGACAGGTTTTAGTAATCTGACTTGTGCGATAAGTTAAATGGGGAATTAGAGGATCTCAGTATAACGAACGTTGTAGATAATTATCGTAGCTTTCAGGGAAGCACAAGAACGCGAAATTTGGACAAACGAGCTGAAAGTAATGATCAATTTAGTGTACTATCCAGAGAACCTGACGTGAAAACGATGTTCTGTTATTTCGCATGTTAGGGGTAGTAGATGGCCGAAACAGGAAGGCTCACCAACTAGGTTTAGTTGGGGAATTTGTTAACCTTTCAATGAAGTCCAAGAACACCTAATTTGGATCCCTGTACGGAAAGATATGAATTTTCGAACATGACTGTCCACAGAGGGGACAAAGCGACATCTAGAAATTGGGGCTGGGTTCGCGTTAAAGGAACTTTTGTGAGTCTGTGTTTACTTTTATGGTTTGAGTGGTCCTCTATTGCTGTCTTACCATTTCTTAATTGAATGTTTAGGTGGGGACTGGTTCCTTCGCGTCCTTCGTTCCCGCACGGTTGAGGCAAGTGCATCGTTTGATCCTTGTTTGTGATTGCTTGGACATGAATGCGGGTTTGATGCTTGTTAATGTCGTATGGCTGTTGATAAGTGTGCATAATCAGAGTGGTGAATGTTCAAAGTATGGATATGCTTTATTCATGAATGTTGTTATTGCCTTTATTCATGAATGTTGTTATCGCCTTAATTCATGAATGTCGTTATTGCCTTTATTCATGAATGTTGTTACCGCCATTGGTGCTTGATGTTGAAAAGAGATGGTGCATATGCATTTTGATATCATGTTGAGGCTGGTCTTGTGATGACCAAGCATGCACATCTTTGAGGTCCGTCATGAATGTGACGGGCTTGAGATCCCACACTCGTGGAGTGTGGGCTTGAGGTCCCAATACTTGTGGGTATTGGGCAATTAATCCACTGTGCGTGCGCGCCAGCAGCATAGTATCTGGCATGCGGTTGCATACTTTGCATTACCGTAAAATGCACAAAGAGATAAAGAAAAGGAATCCTTGAGCATTGCATTTGCATGTGGAATGATTTAGTGATGTGCTCCACGAATATGGATGCGATGTTATGGATTGAATTATCGTCTTTTATTTATGTACTTGCGAGTCTGTGGACTCACTCTTGCTTTCTTGTTGTTTTTAGGTACCCAGTTCAAGCGCGGTATGCATGGGAGGGAGTAGCGTTATGCTTTGCACGTACAACGTCATGAACTTAAATTCTTGGATCATGCCTTATTAATTAAGCTCGATCAAAGATTTGACCTATTTATGTTCCGTATCGGATTATTTGTAATAATGATGAGTAGTCCAGTTGGAAGTTTGAGGATTTGTTCAATCGATTAGTAAGTTCTTGAGTACTTATTGTTGATCGTGAATATTGCAGTACTTCGTTATAACTCCCTTTTAACTGTTGAAACTCATGTGATGTTAGAAATACAAAGGAGACTCTGCCGAAATTTAGTAAATTATCTTAGTTTAGTTTTGTGTAAGGTTACTTTAGTAGCATTCTTGGCTCTTGTGGAGTTGGGGTGTTACACCGATGGGTTCCGGCGAACGGCGTCTCTCCGGCGACGGCGAAGGTTTGGATCTAGGCGAAGGCGACACGGGGAACACGATGACATGGTTGGTGTTCGTCGGAGATGACCACAGCGGCGGCGAGTTGAGCAGCGGAGCGGCTCGACTTGCGGTAGCGAAGTGGCGACGCTCCGGAGACGGCGAGGTGCACATCATGTACAACACGAAGAGGCGATCCTGTTTTTGGTGACGAAGAGGGCGAAGGCTCACCGACGGTGGCACAATCCGGCGAGGAAAAGCTCTAGCGGTGCTTGACTTCTTGGACTTGAATTGGAAAAAAGGCTGTGCGATCCAAGGAACAAGGTTAGGGTTTTGGGAGAGGAGGGTGGAGTGAAGATTTTGACGTGGGTGCTGGGCTTTAAATAGGATCGGAGCGGGCGTGTTCGTGTGGATGCCGACGGCGAGGCGTGCGCGAGTGGGACTCAGAGAAGAGAGTCCGCGTTGAAGACGATTCTGGTAGGTGGGTCCCACCTGGTAGCGAGGGAAAGAGGAAAAGGCGGCTGGGCTGCCAGCGAAAAGAGAAAAGCTGGGTGGGTTGGGCTGGACTTCGAGAGAAATGGGCCGGGGTGAAAGAGATTAATCCCGAATGATTTCACGAGATTTTTAATAGGTTTTCTATTTTAGAAATAACAGTAAATCCAAATAGCAAGCACGACACCGACTGGGAGGACCACAGAGAGGAGCAGCTTGAGCCATAACGCCATACGCGCATTCATGCAGGTTGCCACTGTCGCTCATTGGGGGAGTCGACAGGGGCGGGACTCAATAGGCCCACCTGATGTCACGGGACAACGAGTCCAAAAAACATTTTAGTGGAGATCAACTTGTAGGTACATATGTGCACCCTGAGCTCAAAAACTGTGCACCCAGCCTCCTTCCAAGTTCCAACCCATGCGCCAGCAGCCCACACAGCTACGCGGTCCACGCGGCGCGAGCAAGCTCACCAGCGGCCAACGCGGCCTGGCGGCCCATGCGCCAGCGCCTAGTGGTTCCCCCACGGCCCACATGGCCTTGCGCCTGGCGCACCCACACGCCCAATGCATGCAGCGACCGAGCGATGCCCCAGTGGATGTGGCTGGTGGCCCACGCATGAGTCGTGACCCTTCGCTTCCTTCGAAGTTCTGTCGATCGCAATTACGCAAAGCTTCTGTCGATTGCTTCTTTTTTCATCGAAAAATCATTCAAGCTAAAGTTAGATAACAAAGTTCAGTCTCCTGGCACCTTATGATGAAACTTTCCAATAAAGATTTTGGAATTAGGTAAGACTGTAAATCTGTCGTTGTGTACATATCCAAGATTCTACTTGATCTAACCAACTGGTGTAGAAAAGTTGCTAAAATAGTTCGCTTTCAACTTCTGATGAAAATGAAATGGAAGTGTTACCGTCTTACGGGTGACCACTGCTAGAATGCTATTACTCTCGATTCAGAAAGTTGAATCCTCCTTGTGAGCCAGCAAGTCTTTTTCACTATCCCAACAAGAAGCAAATCTTTTTGACCAACTGATGAAACTCGGTAGATACAACTCCTTGGTGTTCAATAATTGCAACAATGCTGCCCCAATAGTTTCAGCATTGCAGTTTGGAGTAACTCCAACAACCAAAATATGACCGAAAAAATACTGTTTTAACTATGGCAATAGTCAGAGAACTGAGCGAAGCTTGTTAGAGTGATCTCAGGCATTTGGCCCAACGGCCAAATGCCACCCTTGACCGCGCCCTGATCGGGGGCGTCCAGCCCATTTGGCTTGTGGGCCCCTGTCGCCTGCGCCATATAAAAGAGAGGTGGGGGCCGGGGCGGCATGCACGACGAGGTTCACCGTGCCGCCACAAACCCCACCGAAACCCTAATCCGTCCCGGATCGGGCGCTCGGCGACGGGAAGCTCCACCACGCCGCCACCGCCACCGACCTACGCGCGCTCCCCTTCCCGCCAGAGACGTCGCGCCATGGCGGCTCCTCCATCTCGTCCGCGGTAAGTATCTCCTCTCTCTCTTCCTCTCCGATCTAGAACCCGGCGCAAATGGAGCATGCACAATGGTATCGAGCCTTACGGGTCGCGCGCGCGCCGTTCGTGTCGTCGTCGCGCGCGACGGCCGCAGGCCGCCGCTTGCCGCTGGCGCGCGCGCTGCCGCCGCGCTGCCGCGGCCGCCGCCGCTCGCTGGGCACGCACTGCGGCGCGAGGCGCCGCGCGCCAGCTGCCGATGCCGGCCACCGATGGCGCCGCCGCGCGTGGGCGCTGAGCCTCGCCCGCCGGGGCGGCCGCCGCCGCTTGCCTCGCGGCGCCGCCGCGACGCTTGCCGCGCGTGGCGCCGCCATCGCCATGGAGCCCTCGCATGGACGCCGCAGCAAAGCCGCCGGCCGCTCGCTGCTGGTCGGCGCGCTCAACCCCGCCCGATCCGTTTTTCGGAGAAGAGGAGGCGAATGGGGCTAGGTTAGGTTTGGGGTGAAATCCTCGGCAGCGTCTGATCGGCCGTCCGATCCGCTCGGATGCGACGGACGGCCGTAGTCCTCCGCCGGTTTGGCCCAAAGGGGAGAAAGAGGCCGCCGTGGCCTTTTGGGCCGACCCGGAGTGGGCCTTGTGGGCCGGCGGTGCGCGCGTGGGAGTCGGCCGCTTGGGCCGCCGTGGGCCGGATTGATGTTTTGCACAGTAAATTCCAGAAATTGAAAGTTAATTATTTCAGAAGCATTTATGAGTGATTTTGATTGAAATATGATCCAAAATCTCTGTAAATTTTTGCACCAACGTGTTAATTTTTTCAGAGATTAAATGAGTACAGTATAATGCTTCTGTATAGTGAATTATTTTAGAATAATTACAGTTTCCGCTGCAAAAGTTAATGTTGATTGATTTTTCATTATTAAATTCGAACCAACGGAAGAATTTAATTTTGGAAAAATAGATATAATTTTCAGATATTTATGATATTGTTATTTTCTGACCAACGTTGATAATAACAATATTATAAATTTTTAATTGATGATTTTATGCATTATTTCTATTTCTGCCCAACGGTGATGTAGATTTAATGTATAGATAAAATTGATTTAATTGTATGTCGTATTTTTTACCAACGTTGGAAATAAGGCATATAATTTTAATGTTACGTTCTCACTTTATTTGAACCTTTTCAAAGGATACAACTTGATGAGTTGTATCGAGAGATCCACTTTCAAAGGAGATAATTATGGAGAGTGGAAGAAAAGATAGACTTAGCGTTTATCTTGGCCGAGGTGGGACTGGTCCTCACTCAAGACGCCCCACCGAGCCTATGGCACCGGTGAGAGATCAAAATGAGGATGATACCGCTTGGCGAAAAGACAGAGGACCATGCTCCCTACGGATGTCTTATGACCTTGAGCATAAGAAATGGACCACGACCAACAAGAAATGTTTGGCCGTGATAAAGAACACGATTGAGCCTCGCAATTGTGGGCTCAATCGCAGAGTGTGACAACGTCACGTAGTACCTTGAGAAAATAAAGAGTCGGCCATCGCTCTTCAAAGACATATGCTACAGTGATTAAGCGACTTGTGTGAGAAAGGTACACTTGGTGGTGGCGGTGGCATAAGAGAGCACATACTAAGGATGAGCAACTTGGCATCCAAGCTTAAACCAATGGATTTGGATCTCAAGGATGAGTTCCTTATTCATTTGATTTTGCTTCCTTCTAGGAAAAGTTTGACACCTTTGTTGTCAACTACAACATGCAATGAGAAATGGGACTTAGAAAAGTGCATAGCTATGTGTGTGCAAGAGGAGGAAAGATTTAAATCCTCACATGGTGGTTCTATCAACTATGTGAAGGACAACAAGAAAAGAACTTCAACAAAGAATCTCTCCTCAAAGAACAAGGGAAAAGCCTCATCCATCACCTCAGCAGAATAAGTTTGCGATGAGCAGAGATCGTTGTCTTCATCAGAAGAAGACGGGACATTACAAGAAGAAGCGTCCGATTACTTAAAGATGATAATGGCAAAGAAAGGTGAGAACATTATTACCTTCATAAATGAGTCCATGTATGTACAATATTCAAAATCTACTTGGTGGATTGATTCAGTGCAACTGTTCATGTTGCCAATAATATCTGAGGATTAGTTCGACGAGGAATACGCAAAGAAAAGAAAGATGCATTAAAGTCGCAAATGGAGTCAAGTGAAGTTGAAGCCGTTGGCGATCTTTCATTAGATCTAGTGATGGCTTCACTCTTTACTTAGAGATGTTCTTTATGTTCCTCTTTACTGAGAGGAATTTGATTAGTGTTTCATGTTTGGACAATGATGGTTATGATTGTCATTTGGAAATGGCAAGTGTGAAATAATGTTTAATAAAGAATGTGTTGGTCTTGCCATCTTACAAAATGAGCTTTATTTGTTATCATTATGTGATGATGTGAATGTCGTATGCGATAATGGGAACGTCGCATGCGAGAAAGTGAATGAATCCTCGTCTACGAATGTAAACAGGAAACAAAAGAGAACTCTAGATGCGTCGTCGAAATTATGACACTGTCGTTTAGGCCATATTTCGAGGGGGAGAATAGAAAGACTAGTTAAGAATGATATTCTTCCTCCATTAGAGTTCTCAGATTTAGAACAATGCAGAGACTGCATTAAAGGAAAATATGTAAAGAAGATTAAGAAAGACGCCAAAAGAAGCACAGGAATTCTACAAATTATTCACACAGACATTTGTGGTCCTTTTCCTGTGAAAAGTGTGGATGGATATGACTCGTTCATAACATTCACGGATGATTACTCCCGTTATGGATATATTTATCTCTACTACTTAAAAATACGAGTTGGTGGCGGTCTGTCCTCCCACTCTCTTTATCGTCCGTCCGATCAACGATCAACCAACGGCTCGGATCTTCCACATGGCCAACAACTGCTGCTCCCACGACTTCATCCCATTCCGCCTCCCTCCCTTTCCTCTCTCTACCGTCCCACCCTCCCACGACTAAAATATGGCAAACCGCCGCCCACCTCTCGCCCGCTCTGCTTCCTCCCCCCCTGCTTCTGCGTCCGGCTGCCCCGAGACTCGCCGCGACCCACGCAAGCTCCCCCGCTGCGTGCCCTGCCCCGCCTCCTCCCCCTCCCCATCCCGCCTCTATACCTGCCCCTCCTTCGTCGCCGTCTTCTGCCCCTCCCACGCGGCCTCCCACGCCTCCGCCTCCGGCCACCAGATCGCCGTCGACCACACCGAGCTGAGCCGCCTGCGGCGACCAGGTCTACGACTCCGACTTCGACCACGCCGTCTTCCTCGCTCAATCCTCCTCCCTACCACCCCTCTCCGCTCCGGCCTCCGCCTCCCTGCACCCAGCAAGCACCGCCGCATAGACTACCGCGCCTGGGCCCAGATCCGGCCGAATTCGCACTCATGAGCTCCACCGATACCACTACCTCTGCATCCGCCGCCGCTTCATCAATCCCGAGCCCGAGTCTGCTAGGCCGCTTCGTCGGAGCGCGCGGCAAGCGAAGGCGGCGGCGCTGGAAGATGAGATGGGCTCCCTGCCTCACGGCCTCGCCCTTCCCTGCCTCTTCGCCGACTACAAGCCCACCACCGCATCCCTCTTTCCTAGCCAGGTATGGAGCCAAAAGTGACCACTTCTAGCTTGTAGGCTGTGTACACCCACTTGTAGATTGGCCTAGGCTTCCGTCTTCATGATCTCCGCCCCACTCCCACCACCCTCCACCTCAAACCCCTGGTCCTCCGCTCCCCATCTCCGCCTTCCAAAACCGAGTCCATGGAGCACTGAGCGCCACTGCTTTGCAGTAAACAGGCGAAGGCTTTCCTCTCCTCCCCTTCGAACGAGGAACACCGGGACTGGAGGAGGAAAAAGGCCAAGCGAGCACGGCGATGGATGCGGCGGCCACGACGAGGCCACACAAGGCGTCGCCGGGGCGCATGCCCATGTGGTGGGTGGCCGCTTCTACACCGCTTGCTTCCTTCTCCGCTTCCTCCGCCACTGCCTCCGCTCCTCTCACCTTCCCCACGAAACCCCCTCTACACCTCCCACTTTACTCTCCTTTTGCTTTTTCCTCTCAGTGGGGTTAGCATCTGACCCAAGAAAAGCACTGGTTCTTGCAATTTCTGCCCTCCTTTTGGCTAAATCTGTGAGCAAGATCTGATACAAAGGGGCAACACAAGAGAGGAGAGGTTCTTGTGTGGAATTATTTTGCAATGAAGCCTGATGCACGGCTGGATTCGGCGGTGTTCCAGCTCACCCCACCCGGACCAGGTGAGAGCATCCTAGATCTGCTCAAGAAGCAGCGCTGATTTGGAGAATCTTTTTGTTCTTTGTGTTTTTTGGTTTGTGGTATGGTGCAAGAACAGAGTCTCTGATCCTTTTGGGGTTAAGAAAGTTTGGTCTCTGTAACGGTTCATGTGGGTTCTGGATGTCAGGACATGTAGGAAGTTGTAATCTTTGGTGCAATTTTAGAGTAGCAAACGCTTTGTTCTGTTGGGCTTGGGTTCTCATAACATGTGTTTAGATGTGACACAGAACAGACTGATGCTCCTGATTCTTTCTTGATCCTGGAAGTCGCTAACTGTTGGATAATGCATGTGGCAGTAGCACCAGACAAGTCACCATCCAAGATGTCTGATGGGAGTTGTACTTCTACTATTTTCAGGTTTGATTTGGTTCTGATAGTGAATGGCCGAAAGGAGAAGATAGCCTTTGGCTTGCTAAACCTGTCCCTGGCACACCTGAAGGCCGCCCAGGATCAGATTGTGAAGGGAGGGTACTCAATCACACGTGAACCGAGTTCAGGGGTTGACGCGCCACGGTTTACGAGAGGAACTATGGAGAGCTTGGAGTCTGGATTTCTACAATTTCTTGTGACATTGCTGGTTGGGTCATTTGTATGTTAGTTCTCTGCAGATTTGTGCGCTCTGTGAGTACTCCAGAGGTGGTTGAATGAGTGACAACAGTAGAGTTTGAGATCTTGCAGCTCGAGGATGCCATTGCTATCCAGAGCAATGAAAATCTTGGGTTAAGATCTCTAAGTGGAGAATCGTAGCTTATGAGTTGTTACTCTTATTTTATTTGCAGAAAGATGACACATTATTGTTTGCCATTTGGAAGGTAGAAGACCATGGAGGGAAATTGACAGAAAGCAATGAAGGTACATCATTGCGGTTGCACCACCTTAATTGTTTCTTTTTCATCGTGAATTCATGATTCATTAAATGGTGCATGCTTGTGGGCTGTGGGGAATGTATACATATGTTTGAACTTTTCCATGCACCACAAAAAAAATTGCAAGTAGCAATCAAGTCTGATTGTTTTAGAATGGGTATGTTTCATGTTTTGTTTTCATGGTTAGGTCATGAGCTATTAAAATTTAAAAACATAGGAAACAAAATGCGATTGAGTTGGAAATGTACAAGGTTATTTATCATGCGCTTGCCAGCCAATATGATTAGTAACAGCTACCTTGCTGGCCTTTTCCAATGCCGTGTCAATTGTTGTGTGATGACAATCAAATCAGTTCATTGAAATGCATTACATATATATTAGACAAAAATGCCTATTGCTCCTATAAGCTTCATGGTTGTTCTGTAGTTCACATGTGCAATGAAGCTACAAATGAATGCATATTATTAGGTGTCCACTGATCTATTTGTCAGTCAATAGGTACTTCAAGTACTTGATATATCTTGATGTGCAAAACTGCAGATATGTCACATAAATTTTACTGGAGAAGAAAATTAAACTTTGGAAGTTGTATTTGCTTGGAAGATTTGTATTCTTCTATAAAAGCTTCTTGTTGATGGTTTGCATTTCGGAGATGGATAGGACTAGGGAGATATACCCGTTTGTCTGATCATGATGTATGAGGAATGAAACTCCTCATGTTATTTCCGATGCTTTTTCACTTGAGGATCAAAGTGCAGGTACCTCAGTTTAGTCCCAAGTGATATCAATTTCTACATATCTAAACAATTCATTACCTAATTCGTAGAAAAAGATTTTTTTTTTGTCTATCTGAATATGTATAGTACTGATAGTTCTTCTGCTTATGAACCAACAATATTACTTTTTTTAAATAAAAGATAGCTCATAAACAATTTTGCGATTCAGGATGGATGATATATCTTTCGCACCTTCGTAAGACTGTTTGTCTGCCTTTGTGTATCTGCTTATATGTTTGATTTTCCTGTCTTTGTATATACTTAAATATTTTATTTCTCTTGCAGTGTAGTAGATTTGACTGCAAGTGCTTGGCACATGACAGGAGGCAAGCTGCTTTTCAAGAGGCACTAATTCTAGAAGGTTATGGAATGATAGACATCTTGTGTCATCACTACAATGGATATTGGTGACAGATTAATTGGTCATGTTGGATCTCCAAACCCTTCTTGTGGTAAGCTCTGTGTTTGGATTTTCTAGGATAGAATTAGATTTGCTTGGCTAAAATTTGTGCTTATGTTGACTGAAGTCTACTTTATATATTTATAGTACATAGAGAATCCATCCTAAAGTAATGATGTGTTGATGTGGGTTTGTTTTACTTTGGAATGTCTCTTAGCTTCATATTGGATGATGGTGGTACTTTCAACCTCAAAGAAATGGCCACTGAAAATAGTTGCATTGGAGAAACTTATTTGAGGTTGCGATTCAGCAAGGTCATATGTTGATTGGACCATTTTCTTCTGAAATTCTGTTATTTCTTGATAAAGATGTCAATATTCTTTCTTTCTTGCCAAAAATTAAATTAGGTTTCATCTTCAAGATTACATGAAGTTTTTCTTGTGAATTGTTCTCGTATCTTTCATCATGCAAATCCTGTTTTCATTTCAGAGGTTAAACTTGTGGATGTCCCAGAAATAAATTACGCTACTGTGTTTAGCCCATCTGTCATAGGCAATAAGAGTGGCACTTTTATCTATGTATTTCTTTCAGTTTAGGATTTCTTGGTGTTCTAAAGATTGAGGAAATCAAGGTGATGGAGTTACCTTTTATTATTGGCTTAAAATGTTTCTAAGAAATCACTTCTAATCGACCAGGTAAGGATTTTCTATTTTCTATTTGTCATCTTATGTTTAACGTGCTACACCATGCATTCCATAATGATATGATTGTCCTGTTTTTCAAGTTCCTACAATATGAGAAATGTTGACCTACGCCATATATTTCATAATGATTTAAGAATCTTATTATTCAAGTTTCTAAAGTACACGAATGTCTTTTTTTGGGGTAGGAATTTCACGTTTGTAGACTACCATACTCCCTCTATCACTGCTATGGAACCAAAGGTTAATTCGTTGCCTTCATCCAACAGTGAATCATTATGTTTTGTTTTGGTGGTAGTTGCTGAAGGCACAAAAACTATGCTGGTATCTTTGAAGCTCACTAATGATTTACTTCTTAAAGACAATGTGCTACCAAAATTGTATTAGCAAATCATGGGTCTAATAATCTGGGCTATACTGTTTGTTTTGTAATATGGAAAAATCTTTTCAGAGGATGATATTCTGTAAGCAGAGGCAGGAAAATCTATATAATATGCTTGACAGTTATCTTTTGAAGGTTGAAACTTTTTACAAGTTGGTTGGTGTGTACTTTAGTTGCCATGAAGCATGATCAGGCGATATATCCTGTTATGGAATTTTTATTTTGGCATTTTGCTTGATACCTGCATTGTTTCTTGGTTCATTTTTTTATGCAGATGTACTCATCGAACCATTTTTACATGTGATGCAAGCACTGCACTCGGTGTGAGGTGAACAAGACATTAGCAGAGATGCAAGAAAGGAAGGATGCAGCTGGTAGTTTCTCGAGTAGTTTTGACATTGTAACGTGTGGATGTGGCAGCAATCTATATTTTTGGATGTGTGAGGTGCTGCTGTGTTGTATTGATGCCCCTTTGCCTACAATATCAGGTTTTGAAATGATTGTGTTGTAAACATCCTGTTGTTAAGGTTCCAAGTGACAGGTATTCAGAATTTCGGAATGCAAATGAGTATTTTATGTACACAAGGTGCCGAGTGACAGTCCTGTAAGCTGCATACTTTTGTTTGGCTGAGTCAAATTGATGAGAGGTCGTGATAGTGTAAGCTACCCGAAAGTGTCAGTTCAGGTTTGGCATGCAACAACACAGGAATTGTCTTGTTCCATAATGATGAATGCAAATAAAAGAATTTGGCATTCATAAGTTTTCGAAAGTGTTAGTTCAGGTTTGGCATGCAATAGCACATGAATTGTTTTGTTCCATAATGACGAACGCAAATAAAAGAATTTGTCATCCATGAATTTTGGCTGCTCACATTCAATTCTCGCAACCTGTTAAGTGCAACTGAATCTTTTTCATGGTGTCATTTTGCCATGAAAATGATTGACTGATGGCCACACAATTGGCTGTCCAGGTGCATTTCAGTAGCAAAACAAACTTATGGCCGTATAATTGCTTTGACTTGGCCATACACTTGGTTGTCTAGGTTTCTTGCTTGACTGCATGCCATTTTTACACAGTCAACAAGCAGCCTTCAGCATTTTGCAGTAGCAAATCAAACTAAAAATTTTGGCAGCATGTGTCAGGTGTACGCTTTTGAAATGGATGGATGCACAAACATACATGCTGCAAACAATAAATATTATCAGGTACATACTTGACTTCCAATGGAATTAAACAAGCAGATAGCACAAGGTGACAATCACACAACTTGACCATGGAGGAACTTTAAAATCTGAAAAACAAAATTGACAGCATGTCCTCCCACTCAATTCACAAAATTTCAGTACATAACTCATACAAAATATCAAAGAAAATACATTAATAGTGGATTTCTTAACTCAGACTAGGTCGGAAACAAAAGAAAATTTGATTGGTGCTACTGGTCAGGGTTTTCAATACTGGAATTTTTTTTACCAGAGGGGGGGAGGGGGTAAGGAGGGGGGGGGTAAGGCTGGCAAGGCCGAAAATCGGCCAATTTTGGCCGAAATTTTCAACAAAAATTGAATTAAGCGAACTGAAATTTTTGAACCCGGTTTGGATTCCTACGCCCCCCGGCGTAGCACCAAAATTTCAGATTTTAGGCCGAAATTCAAAACCTTGGTACTGGTAGCTCAAAGAAGCTTGTTCATCCGTGCAATCCTGCATTTGCAAGCTGTCGTCTGATTCCATCACTGCACATACGTGTACATGAGAAGCCTTTCACAACCACCAAACACGCATTTCCAATGTACAGAGGCGCAACAAAAATCGCTATTGTCAGGCTATTTTCTTTTAATTATCGCACAAAATTTTTATTCTATTGTGTTGCACTAATGTGATGTCCGTATGTATCACCATCTTTTAATTGCTTCATCCACTTTATGTGTTAAAGGAAAATATTATTTCTGTAAGGTATGGGGTTCCGTTGCAACGCACGGGCATCCTACTAGTCCAATCAAAGAAAGAAATGAAGCGTTGGATAAATTCAAGATATTTAAGGTTGAAGTTGAAAACCAACACGATTTAAAGATTAAGATAGTCCGATCTGACCGTGGTGGGGAGTACTACGGTCGACATACTCCATATGGACAAGTTCCGGACCTTTGCAAGGTTTTACAGAAAATGGTATAGTAGCCCAAGATTCTACACGGGCGAACCTCTCAAGAAATGGAGTAGTGAAAGACGCAACCGCACTCGATGGATATGGTGCGAAGCATGATGAGCTCTTCCACACCGCCATTGAGTTTATGGATCGAGGCGTTGAAAACCGCCATTCATATTCTCAACAGAGTGCCTAGTAAGTCGGTGCCCAAAACAAATGCGAGTTGTGGACGGAAGAGTTCCTCACTAAACCACTTACGTGTGTGGGGAGTCCCATTGAGGCTAAAGTATTTAACCCAAACCTTGGGAAGCTTGATCCCAAAATAGTAAGTTGCCATTTCATTGGCTACCCGAAAAGTCAAAAGGTTTTCGTTTCTCTACCGCCCGCATGATATACAAAGTTTGTAGAAACGAGACACGCTGTCTTCTTAGAGGATGAAATGATGAGAGGAAGTATGGTAGCTCGTGAGATTGACCTTGAAGAGAAGCGGGCGTATGCGCCCACTCCGATGATTCAAGAGCCATTTTTCATACTACCTGCTGTCACTGCACCGACGGTGCAAGACATCGTGGTGCAAGACTGTTATTGTTCCTCCTGTGGCAACAATGAATGAGAATGAGGAACCTGTTCTTCAGGATCCTATAGAACCCATTTCCACAGATGAGGGGGAGCAAAAACAGCCTCAAACAGAAGATGTACCAAATGAGGAGGCCCCGAGGAGGTCTCAAAGAGTAAGAAGATCATCTATTTTTGATGATTATCAGATTTATCATACAGAGGAATTTCAAATGGAGGATGATCCCACCTCATTTGAAGAAGCCATGAGAAGCGAAAATTCTCAAAATGGCTTGAGGCCATGGAAGAGGAGATGAGGTCCATGAAGACTAATAAATTTGGGACTTGGAAATTATTCCTAAAGGAGCCAAACAAAGAGGGTCAAATGGGTCTACAAGACAAAGCTTGACTCCCAAGGGAATGTAGAAAGATACAAAGCGCGACTTGTGGCAAAAGGTTTTACACAAAGAGAAGGGATTGATTACAATGAGACCTTTTCTCCGCCTCATGTAAAGATTCCTTGTAATCATAATGGCATTAGTAGCACATTATGATTTAGAGTTACATCGATGGATGTAAAGACGTCATTTCTTAATGGGGATTTGGAGGAAAATGTTTACATGGCACAACCGAAAGGTTTTGTCATGGAAGGAAATGAAAGAATGGGATGCCGCCTAAAGAAATCAATTTATGGGTTAAAGCAAGCTTCAAGACTGTGGTACTTGAAGTTTGACAAGACAATAAGAAAATTTGGGTTTAAAGAAAATGTAGAGGACAAGCGTGTTTATGCAAAGTTTAAAGATGGAAAGTTTATCTTCCTAATCTCAGATGTGGATGATATCCTACTAGCTAGTAGTGATGTTAGTCTCACATCGAGACAAAGAAGTTTTTGTCCTCAAACTTTGATATGAAAGATCTTGGTGAAGCTTCGCTCGTTCTAGGATCAAATTCACCGGATAGAAACAAGGGGATATTGGGACCGTCACAAAAGGCATACATAGAGAAAGTCTTAAAGAAATTTGGTATGCATAAATGTAGTCCATCACTGCACCTATAGTCAAGGGCGGCGATATGGGGATTTTCAATGCCCTCAGAACCAAGACGAGCTCGATCAAATGAAATCGGTTCCATATGCTTGGCTTAAGCTTGCAAGATGCTCAAGTGTGTACGCGCCGACTTAGCGCTTGTTACCGGGTTATTTGGCGATTCCGAGCAATCTCGAATAGAACATTGAAATTGATAAAGAAAGTCTTGCGTTATTTGCAAGGAACAAAAGGCCTCATGATGACATATAGAAGATCGATTCACTCCATATAGTGGGGTATCTGATTCGATTTTGCGGGAGATGATAGAAAGTCTACATCCGGATATGTGTTCACTCATTTGGAGGAGCTATATCGTGGAAAGCTCAAAGCAAACCGTCACTACATCGCCCACAATGTATGCCGAGTTTGTAGCATGTTATGAGGCTACGTGACAGTGAATCGCCAAAGAAGTTCATACCCGTTTAAAAGTGGTTGACGACATCAATAGACCACTTAAGTTGTATCGCGATAATGAACCCGCAGAACGTATGCCCACAACAATAAGTCAAGTGGTGTTGCTAAACACATTGACATAAAGTATTATGTTGTGAAAGATAAAGTTCGGGATCAAATTATAAGTCTTGAGCATATAAGTACCGCAAAGATGCTAGCGGATCCGCTTACTAAAGGCTTACCACCCAACGTGTTCAGAGAACATGTAGCCGGCATGGGTTTAAGGGAAAGCCTATGATTCCTGGACTAAAAGATGGCCCAAAGGTTTAAAGTAACTATTTCAAAACAGAGAGGTGTATTGTAACTGTCAAATCTATCGGCGATTGACCGTGACGATGAGACATGTTCTATGCACTAATCTGTGATGGAATGTGTAAAGTCAAAAGTAATTAAAGATAAAGTATAGATTGAGATCAAGAGAGAGAATGTTAGAGTGATCTCAGGCATTTGGCCCAACGGCCAAATGCCACCCTTGACCGCGCCCTGATCGGGGGCGTCCAGCCCATTTGGCTGGTGGGCCCCTATCGCCAGCGCCATATAAAAGAGAGGTGGGGGCCGGGGCAGCACGCACGACGAGGTTCACCGTGCCGCCACAAACCCCACCGAAAACCCTAATCCGATCAGATCGGGGGGCGCTCCAGCGACGGGAAGCTCCACCACGCCGTCACCGTCACCGGACCTATGCCGCCGCTCCCCTTCCCCGCCAGAGAGACGTCGCCGCCATGGCCAGCTCCTCCTCCATCTCATCCGACGGTAAGTATCTCCCTCTCCTCTCTCTTCCCTCTCCGATCTAGAACCCCAGGCGCAAATGGAGCATGCACACAAAGCTCACTAGCTCAGTCGGCATGAGTGGCCGTCGAGCCCACTGTCCACCCGCGTTCGACTCCGTTCAGCGCGCGTGATCACTCCTTTAAGGCAGCCAGCGATCCTAGCCACGAAAAAAAACTATGGCAATAGTCCACAAAAAGAAAATTGAGACACTGCTTCGAGGAACATGATAACTCAAAGAGTCCTTGGTAAGGATGTGGTCATCCAGACAATTGAGAGAGGAACTCGGGCAGCATCATTTGGCATATCACCACACTGTGTTTGACATCATTAACCGTACTTTCCAATTTTTTTAGATAATGGAAGAGAAAACTCTCCCGGTCTCTGCATCAAGGATGCACACAGCCTAGTTTAATACAAAGTTTCAAGTTCAAAAATAACCATAAAGTTGAAAGTGGTTCGAAGCCTTACAACAAAAAATAACCATACTTTCCATTGAATTCGTTTTGTTCTTTTTAATAGGTCATTGAAGTCGGATGATATATTTTGCCAATGTCGACTATCTTTATCCATGATTTCGCCCTTAGTTGCTTCACTTTGCTACAATTAACAATATTATTAGTGAGTTTCTTTATGTTGGTAATCATTTTGATCGCTACTTCTTTATCATTGTACATTGCCATTGGTTATGTTGAAATATTGATGCTAAAAGTTGTTGGATACATTACTATTTAGTACCATATTATTTCGAAATTATATATATTATTATATGTACGGTAAAATGGTGAACCCCGATCATTTCCATTCTAGTTCCGCCCCGAGAGTCGGATGTGCGCCAGCGAGTCGGGCATGGTCATGGGCATGGTGCTCTCTGGGGTTTGGGGGTGCGTGTTGGGTTCATTCTTTTCGGTGTGTTGTTGAGTTGATCTTGTGGGGTTTGGTGGATGGTCTAGGAAGGCCGGCGGGGGAAGGAATGCTGACCGGCTCAACGGAAGAGGCAAACAACGGGCGGTTGGAGCTGGAAGGGCTTTTGAATTGCGCGAAAGCGGCATGCATTTGGGTGATTCTGTGGATGGGTTATATTATATTCTGAAAAGGGTGGGGAAGGAAACTCACTCGTAGATAGGGGGAGATTCTCGTCCGAGTCAGTTAAAAACCAGACGCCAGCAAATCCAGAGCTAAGACATAACGTACAACCACATGTGCTACTTATGGGGTGGCCTTAGCTAATTAAGTCATCGAAAAACTAGCCTTGCACGTAGGTAGGCTGAAGAGTGCGGATAGGGCCAAGGGACTGGCATGTCCGAAGGGGCTCCCATCCCTGAGGGGGTGGGATAAAGCCTTCCGACACAACTGCGAATGCCTCACTCAATAGGAGCAAATCCGGGTAAGTGAAGGATCCTCACTCAATGGGAGTAATCCGAGTAAGTGAAGAATAAGATCCATTCGTTAGGTTAGTGTACGGTTAGGACTAGATGATGTAAAGGCTTCGATGTGTACTCTAGACTGCTTACATACGGTAGTGAGCGGTGGCACCGACGGGTGCCAAACAAACTAAAGAATTCGTGTTATATGGGTAAAGCTATACAAACTCTGCAGAGTGTAAATCTATTATAATAACCGTGCTCGTGGTCATGAGCGTTCTTGGTGCGGACGATATGGGTTTAGTGTTGATTTTCACAAAAATTCTCTTAGCGGGAAAGTGTGAAAAATGGTTTGTGATTTATTTGAAATAACTGTCATGTTATGGCTGAACATGAAATGTTGCTCGCAGCCAAGGAAGACTGTGAGCTGTAGTTGTAGTGTTGCTCGCAGCCAAGGAAGATTGTGAGCTGTAGTTATAATGTTGCTTGTAACCAGGGAAGATTGTGAGCTGTAGTGTTATTATTGTTGGATCATTCAATTACTTATTACTGTCTAGTATCCATTTAAAATGTTTTTTCAAATTCCGTTGCAAAGTAATACTTATGAATATTGCAAATAAAATCTACTTAATGCAAAATAACCTGTAGCATAGAGTCTTTTCTTTGATAGCCTTGCATCTATCATAACTTTTACGATACACTACAAGTCTTAATGAGTGCACAAGTACTTAATCTTGCTTATGTTGTTGTTTAGAGTATGAAGAGGAGTTGATACCAGAAGACACGTTCTTTGCACTCAGAACCGGAGGGTTCGGTGACGGGTCTATCTAGGATTTGTTCCTTGTCGGTTGCCTTTGGGTATGGTTACTCTCATCACTTTTACTTCCGCTGCTATTTCTGTTACTCTGTTATTTTTGGTACTTAGGTCTCATTTGGCCGGTCGGCCTTTGTAATGTAAATACTGTAATCGCTTAAGTTAAGTATCATTTTGCTTTACCTTGAATATGTGAATGTATGGTTGTGAATACCAAATGTTATGAATGTGTGTGCTAGTTACTGATCCAGAGATTAGCATAGAATACACATAGAGCCTTCGGGTATTTCATGCCCGAAGGTTTGATATGAACCACAGTTATTTCCGTTTTAGTTCCGCACCCTGGAGTCGGATGTGCACCAGCGAGTCGGGCGTGGGCGTGGGCGTGGTGCTCTCTGGGGTTTCGGGGTGCGTGTTGGATTGATTCTTTTCGGTGTGTTGTTGAGTTGATCTTGTCGGGTTTGGTGGAGGGTCTAGGAATAGGAAGGCCGACCGGCTCAATGGAAGAGGCAAACAACCGCGGTTGGAGCTGGAAGGGCTTTTAAATTGCGCGAAAGCGGCATGCATTTGGGTGATTCTGTGGATGGGTTATTTTTTGGGCGCCCACCGAATAGGTATAAGTTAGGTTTGTGACGTCACATGTGAATCGTACTTCTATGTCAAAAAAAACTTATTCGTAAAAATCTTTGGAAGAAAAAGAACTTTTTTTTGCGACACATACGTGAACGCTTTTAACATGTATGCTTAGCGTGTCTCTTAATTGGGGCTATAGAAGCTAAGAAATAGCTTTGATACACAAACATGGAACAACGATTGGTTGAAAACCCAATTGAATGGAAGGTGTCGATTTTGAATGAAACTTTTTAAAAAAACCTGATGATATTCCACGAACGAAACCTAGCTGGAGACGTGTTAATTTTTTGACCGTTTCCGGCAATACTTAGGTAAATCCATGTGCTAATTGTTCTATGCAGTTAGATTTATGAGTCATTTTGTATTATTTTGGGTGTAAAGAAAAATTAGGGAAAAACTATGCATGCTAAAAGGTCGTTAAGAAGGATTGTTGTAAAATGTTTACAAAAAACAACTAATCGTCCTCCATTATTCATCATCATCTAGTGAATTGTAGCCGTTTTTACCTTTTACGTATATCGTTATCCGGTAGCATTGCTAAAAAAGAAATGGTACGCTCCCATATGGCCATGTGATTTGTGGTAATTAACGGTGGTTGATCAGTTACTATCACTTTCCTAATCACTGTGATAAACAAAATGATCTAGTTGACCGACGGAAGAACGCAACACGTAACTTTCACCTACTTCTCTTATTTAAAGATAAATTTGGGGATACTATAATCATTTGCACCTGTATTACAGAAAAATATCATACATGAATCATGGGCTCATGGTATATATTTAAACCTTTTGTTCATCCTACCAACTTGTTTATATGACTAGTAGGATGCCCGCATGCTGAACGGAACCCCATACCCATGTAAATAATATTTTCCTTTAACACATAAAGTGGATGAAGCAATTAAAAGATGGTGATACATACGACATCACATTAGTGCAACACAATAGAATAAAAATTTTGTGCGATAATTAAAAGAAAATAGCCTGACAATAGCGATTTTTGTTGCGCCTCTGTACATTGGAAATGCGTGTTTGGTGGTTGTGAAAGGCTTCTCATGTACACGTATGTGCAGTGATGGAATCAGACGACAGCTTGCAAATGCAGGATTGCACGGATGAACAAGCTTCTTTGAGCTACCAGTACCAAGGTTTTGAATTTCGGCCTAAAATCTGAAATTTTGGTGCTACGCCGGGGGGCGTAGGAATCCAAACCGGGTTCAAAAATTTCAGTTCGCTTAATTCAATTTTTGTTGAAAATTTCGGCCAAAATTGGCCGATTTTCGGCCTTGCCAGCCTTACCCCCTCCTACCCCCTCCCCTCTGGTAAAAAAATTCCAGTATTGAAAACCCTGACCAGTAGCACCAATCAAATTTTCTTTTGTTTCCGACCTAGTCTGAGTTAAGAAATCCACTATTAATGTATTTTCTTTGATATTTTGTATGAGTTATGTACTGAAATTTTGTGAATTGAGTGGGAGGACATGCTGTCAATTTTGTTTTTCAGATTTTAAAGTTCCTCCATGGTCAAGTTGTGTGATTGTCACCTTGTGCTATCTGCTTGTTTAATTCCATTGGAAGTCAAGTATGTACCTGATAATATTTATTGTTTGCAGCATGTATGTTTGTGCATCCATCCATTTCAAAAGCGTACACCTGACACATGCTGCCAAAATTTTTAGTTTGATTTGCTACTGCAAAATGCTGAAGGCTGCTTGTTGACTGTGTAAAAATGGCATGCAGTCAAGCAAGAAACCTAGACAACCAAGTGTATGGCCAAGTCAAAGCAATTATACGGCCATAAGTTTGTTTTGCTACTGAAATGCACCTGGACAGCCAATTGTGTGGCCATCAGTCAATCATTTTCATGGCAAAATGACACCATGAAAAAGATTCAGTTGCACTTAACAGGTTGCGAGAATTGAATGTGAGCAGCCAAAATTCATGGATGACAAATTCTTTTATTTGCGTTCGTCATTATGGAACAAAACAATTCATGTGCTATTGCATGCCAAACCTGAACTAACACTTTCGAAAACTTATGAATGCCAAATTCTTTTATTTGCATTCATCATTATGGAACAAGACAATTCCTGTGTTGTTGCATGCCAAACCTGAACTGACACTTTCGGGTAGCTTACACTATCACGACCTCTCATCAATTTGACTCAGCCAAACAAAAGTATGCAGCTTACAGGACTGTCACTCGGCACCTTGTGTACATAAAATACTCATTTGCATTCCGAAATTCTGAATACCTGTCACTTGGAACCTTAACAACAGGATGTTTACAACACAATCATTTCAAAACCTGATATTGTAGGCAAAGGGGCATCAATACAACACAGCAGCACCTCACACATCCAAAAAATATAGATTGCTGCCACATCCACACGTTACAATGTCAAAACTACTCGAGGAAACTACCAGCTGCATCCTTCCTTTCTTGCATCTCTGCTAATGTCTTGTTCACCTCACACCGAGTGCCGAGTGCTTGCATCACATGTAAAAATGGTTCGATGAGTACATCTGCATAAAAAAATGAACCAAGAAACAATGCAGGTATCAAGCAAAATGCCAAAATAAAAATTCCATAACAGGATATATCGCCTGATCATGCTTCATGGCAACTAAAGTACACACCAACCAACTTGTAAAAAGTTTCAACCTTCAAAAGATAACTGTCAAGCATATTATATAGATTTTCCTGCCTCTGCTTACAGAATATCATCCTCTGAAAAGATTTTTCCATATTACAAAACAAACAGTATAGCCCAGATTATTAGACCCATGATTTGCTAATACAATTTTGGTAGCACATTGTCTTTAAGAAGTAAATCATTAGTGAGCTTCGAAAGATACCAGCATAGTTTTTGTGCCTTCAGCAACTACCACCAAAACAAAACATAATGATTCACTGTTGGATGAAGGCAACGAATTAACCTTTGGTTCCATAGCAGTGATAGAGGGAGTATGGTAGTCTACAAACGTGAAATTCCTACCCCAAAAAAAGACATTCGTGTACTTTAGAAACTTGAATAATAAGATTCTTAAATCATTATGAAATATATGGCGTAGGTCAACATTTCTCATATTGTAGGAACTTGAAAAACAGGACAATCATATCATTATGGAATGCATGGTGTAGCACGTTAAACATAAGATGACAAATAGAAAATAGAAAATCCTTACCTGGTCGATTAGAAGTGATTTCTTAGAAACATTTTAAGCCAATAATAAAAGGTAACTCCATCACCTTGATTTCTCAATCTTTAGAACACCAAGAAATCCTAAACTGAAAGAAATACATAGATAAAAGTGCCACTCTTATTGCCTATGACAGATGGGCTAAACACAGTAGCGTAATTTATTTCTGGGACATCCACAAGTTTAACCTCTGAAATGAAAACAGGATTTGCATGATGAAAGATACGAGAACAATTCACAAGAAAAACTTCATGTAATCTTGAAGATGAAACCTAATTTAATTTTTGGCAAGAAAGAAAGAATATTGACATCTTTATCAAGAAATAACAGAATTTCAGAAGAAAATGGTCCAATCAACATATGACCTTGCTGAATGCGCAACCTCAAATAAGTTTCTCCAATGCAACTATTTTCAGTGGCCATTTCTTTGAGGTTGAAAGTACCACCATCATCCAATATGAAGCTAAGAGACATTCCAAAGTAAAACAAACCCACATCAACACATCATTACTTTAGGATGGATTCTCTATGTACTATAAATATATAAAGTAGACTTCAGTCAACATAAGCACAAATTTTAGCCAAGCAAATCTAATTCTATCCTAGAAAATCCAAACACAGAGCTTACCACAAGAAGGGTTTGGAGATCCAACATGACCAATTAATCTGTCACCAATATCCATTGTAGTGATGACACAAGATGTCTATCATTCCATAACCTTCTAGAATTAGTGCCTCTTGAAAAGCAGCTTGCCTCCTGTCATGTGCCAAGCACTTGCAGTCAAATCTACTACACTGCAAGAGAAATAAAATATTTAAGTATATACAAAGACAGGAAAATCAAACATATAAGCAGATACACAAAGGCAGACAAACAGTCTTACGAAGGTGCGAAAGATATATCATCCATCCTGAATCGCAAAATTGTTTGCGAGCTATCTTTTTTTTTATTTAAAAAAAGTAATATTGTTGGTTCATAAGCAGAAGAACTATCAGTACTATACATATTCAGATAGACAAAAAAAAAATCTTTTTCTACGAATTAGGTAATGAATTGTTTAGATATGTAGAAATTGATATCACTTGGGACTAAACTGAGGTACCTGCACTTTGATCCTCGAAGTGAAAAAGCATACGGAAATAACATGAGGAGTTTCATTCCTCATACATCATGATCAGACAAACGGGTATATCTCCCTAGTCCTATCCATCTCCGAAATGCAAACCATCAACAAGAAGCTTTTATAGAAGAATACAAATCTTCCAAGCAAATACAACTTCCAAAGTTTAATTTTCTTCTCCAGTAAAATTTATGTGACATATCTGCAGTTTTGCACATCAAGATATATCAAGTACTTGAAGTACCTATTGACTGACAAATAGATCAGTGGACACCTAATAATATGCATTCATTTGTAGCTTCATTGCACATGTGAACTACAGAACAACCATGAAGCTTATAGGAGCAATAGGCATTTTTGTCTAATATATATGTAATGCATTTCAATGAACTGATTTGATTGTCATCACACAACAATTGACACGGCATTGGAAAAGGCCAGCAAGGTAGCTGTTACTAATCATATTGGCTGGCAAGCGCATGATAAATAACCTTGTACATTTCAACTCAATCGCATTTTGTTTCCTATGTTTTTAAATTTTAATAGCTCATGACCTAACCATGAAAACAAAACATGAAACATACCCATTCTAAAACAATCAGACTTGATTGCTACTTGCAATTTTTTTGTGGTGCATGGAAAAGTTCAAACATATGTATACATTCCCACAGCCCACAAGCATGCACCATTTAATGAATCATGAATTCACGATGAAAAAGAAACAATTAGGTGGTGCAACCGCAATGATGTACCTTCATTGCTTTCTGTCAATTTCCTCCATGGTCTTCTACCTTCCAAATGGCAAACAATAATGTGTCATCTTTCTGCAAATAAAATAAGAGTAACAACTCATAAGCTACGATTCTCCACTTAGAGATCTTAACCCAAGATTTTCATTGCTCTGGATAGCAATGGCATCCTCGAGCTGCAAGATCTCAAACTCTACTGTTGTCACTCATTCAACCACCTCTGAGTACTCACAGAGCGCACAAATCTGCAGAGAACTAACATACAAATGACCCAACCAGCAATGTCACAAGAAATTGTAGAAATCCAGACTCCAAGCTCTCCATAGTTCCTCTCGTAAACCGTGGCGCGTCAACCCTGAACTCGGTTCACGTGTGATTGAGTACCCTCCTTCACAATCTGATCCTGGGCGGCCTTCAGGTGTGCCAGGGACAGGTTTAGCAAGCCAAAGGCTATCTTCTCCTTTCGGCCATTCACTATCAGAACCAAATCAAACCTGAAAATAGTAGAAGTACAACTCCCATCAGACATCTTGGATGGTGACTTGTCTGGTGCTACTGCCACATGCATTATCCAACAGTTAGCGACTTCCAGGATCAAGAAAGAATCAGGAGCATCAGTCTGTTCTGTGTCACATCTAAACACATGTTATGAGAACCCAAGCCCAACAGAACAAAGCGTTTGCTACTCTAAAATTGCACCAAAGATTACAACTTCCTACATGTCCTGACATCCAGAACCCACATGAACCGTTACAGAGACCAAACTTTCTTAACCCCAAAAGGATCAGAGACTCTGTTCTTGCACCATACCACAAACCAAAAAACACAAAGAACAAAAAGATTCTCCAAATCAGCGCTGCTTCTTGAGCAGATCTAGGATGCTCTCACCTGGTCCGGGTGGGGGTGAGCTGGAACACCGCCGAATCCAGCCGTGCATCGGGCTTCATTGCAAAATAATTCCACACAAGAACCTCTCCTCTCTTGTGTTGCCCCCTTTGTATCAGATCTTGCTCACAGATTTAGCCAAAAAGGAGGGCAGAAATTGCAAGAACCAGTGCTTTTCTTGGGTCAGATGCTAACCCCCCACTGAGAGGGAAAAAGCAAAAAGGAGAGTAAAGTGGGAGGTGTAGAGGGGGGTTTCGTGGGGAAGGTGAGAGGAGCGGAGGCAGTGGCGGAGGAAGCGGAGAAGGAAGCAAGCGGTGTAGAAAGCGGCCACCCACCACATGGGCATGCGCCCCGGCGACGCCTTGTGTGGCCTCGTCGTGGCCGCCGCATCCATCGCCGTGCTCGCTTGGCCTTTTTTCCTCCTCCAGTCCCGGTGTTCCTCGTTCGAAGGGGGAGGAGAGGGAAGCCTTCGCCTGTTTACTGCAAAGCAGTGGCGCTCAGTGCTCCATGGACTCGGTTTTGGAAGGCGGAGATGGGGAGCGGAGGGGACCAGGGGTTTGAGGTGGAGGGTGGTGGGAGTGGGGGCGGAGATCATGAAGACGGAAGCCTAGGCCAATCTACAAGTGGGTGTACACAGCCTACAAGCTAGAAGTGGTCACTTTTGGCTCCATACCTGGCTAGGAAAGAGGGATGCGGTGGTGGGCTTGTAGTCGGCGAAGAGGCAGGGAAGGGCGAGGCCGTGAGGCAGGGAGCCCATCTCATCTTCCAGCGCCGCCGCCTTCGCTTGCCGCGCGCTCCGACGAAGCGGCCTAGCAGACTCGGGCTCGGGATTGATGAAGCGGCGGCGGATGCAGAGGTAGTGGTATCGGTGGAGCTCATGAGTGCGAATTCGGCCGGATCTGGGCCCAGGCGCGGTAGTCTATGCGGCGGTGCTTGCTGGGTGCAGGGGAGGCGGAGGCCGGAGCGGAGAGGGGTGGTAGGGAGGAGGATTGAGCGAGGAAGACGGCGTGGTCGAAGTCGGAGTCGTAGACCTGGTCGCCGCAGGCGGCTCAGCTCGGTGTGGTCGACGGCGATCTGGTGGCCGGAGGCGGAGGCGTGGGAGGCCGCGTGGGAGGGCAGAAGACGGCGACGAAGGAGGGGCAGGTATAGAGGCGGGATGGGGAGGGGAGGAGGCGGGGCAGGGCACGCAGCGGGGGAGCTTGCGTGGGTCGCGGCGAGTCTCGGGGCAGCCGGACGCAGAAGCAGGGGGGGAGGAAGCAGAGCGGGCGAGAGGTGGGCGGCGGTTTGCCATATTTTAGTCGTGGGAGGGTGGGACGGTAGAGAGAGGAAAGGGAGGGAGGCGGAATGGGATGAAGTCGTGGGAGCAGCAGTTGTTGGCCATGTGGAAGATCCGAGCCGTTGGTTGATCGTTGATCGGACGGACGATAAAGAGAGTGGGAGGACAGACCGCCACCAACTCGTATTTTTAAGTAGTAGAGATTATGATGTATGTGTAATTAATGGAGCATCAACAAATGTTAGAATTTGCGGTGAAGTTTAAATATTTTTCAAAACTGGTTTCCAGCGATATGGGCAACTGACGGAATTTAGTTACTTGTTTTCAGCTGAAAAGTAAAAATAATAATCACGCTCCTCTAAAAAAAGAGTAATAAAATTCTAGCATAGAACTTGCAAACGCTTGCTTTTCTTTGTACACAGTTACACTTTGATTCTGTTCTCACTAATCTGTTTTGCGCAAAATTTGCAAAATTATCACCAGATCTGCACTACCACCGGCTGGACTTGCTGTCGTCGTGCCACGTGGCTAAAAACGTCCCGTGACCGGTCGAACTTGGCTCATCCGGCCCGTGGCTAGCCGGTTTTCGCCATGTCACCCACGTCTGGCCCGTGGCCAGCCAGATGTCCTCCATGTTAGCCACGTCTGGCCCATGGCCGGTCGGATGCGCCACTCCACCCGACTACACCCACACACCCCCATCAGATACTCGCGTCACCTCCATCACCTTTTGTCCATATGCATGCATGCATGGATGATTCAAATTCCCTCCCGTGTCGGCTATTTAATCGCAGGAGTGTGCGATTTCAGTTCGCACTCTCGCTTTCTCGTTCATTCAGTTTCTGTTCTGTGGATGCTTAAATATTATTTGCAGCCGTCATTAGCAATCATATCAGCAGGTTAATTTCTCCTCGTATGTTATTAATTTTTCAATTTTGTGGTTAGTAAATTAGTCATAGTGAAATTAATCTTACTTAATTTATTAGTCGCAAGTTCATTGTTTTACTCAAATAATTAGTCCCAAATAGTTAGTTGGAATTAATCTTAATACATTAGCAGTCATTTATTAATCGTAAATAATTTAGTCCTATTTTGTAAGACGTGATTAATTTCCTGGCCTTAATTAGTGCTAATAAATTTGGCGTAATTATTTTAGTGCTATTTTGGTCATCGTAATTAATTCAGTCGTGACTAATGTAGATGTCATTACGTAACACACATTCTCTGTATTTATGTGTAATTTATAATTTCTAGTAATCTATCGTCATCATCAATTTTTTCACTAATAGTCTGTCTCTTCCATGTCTTGCAAGCCATGCCTCTACCGGAGCTTCTGGACCCTTCTACGACGAGAATCACTGGTGCAAATCGTGGATCGACGGGGACACGGATGGCCCTCCACCCCTAGCGCTTCTGGCTGGGAGGGATTGTTGGGAGCTAGATGCTCGCTACGTCCCTGTGAGACCCCAGTTTATTTAACTTGTAATACTTAGCCTTCCATTGGCTCTAGCATCACAAACAAAATACCCCGTGCCTCGATGGACATGTGCTTCCCAGAAATGCAGCACACATACATCTTTTACAAAAGCATGCATCATTTCCATACATCATAATATAACAAGTCTAGCAAAAGACATACACAATATAAAGTTATTACAAAAGAGCCGACCGGCCAAATGACATAAGTATCAATAACAGCGGAAGTAAAAGGTGCCATAAGATGGCTTTAACCAAAAGTTGACCGATTAGCCATAACCCACAAGGCAACCGACCTTGCCGCCAAGCTAGTCGTCCCACACACTGCCACAGCACAACTCACAGAAGTGAGGCCCTTGAGGCTCACCTTCTTTCTCTACACACAACAAGCAATGCAGATGAGTACAATAATGTACTCGCAAGACTTACGAGTAACAAGCCTATACATAGCTACATGAAAGCTGTACCAAAGGGAATTGGTTATGTGGTTATTTGGACGCGTAAAGCAATTTTTATTTGCAATAATGTAATAGATTGAAGGCGATTTAACAAATCAGTTTTAATCATTGAAATAACAGCGAATAACAATAAATAACAAGTAACCACCTAGAGGTGACTAACCCAATAGCCACCACAACATAGCACGAATCCCCGATTCGTACCACCCATCAAGTTTTAATTAAAAATTGTAGTCTAACTCTTGAAAGACTTCCCCAAGCGTGTCCATAACCTAGGACGAGGCCATTTGAATAGTTTTAACCCTGCAGGGGTGTACCAATGTACCCACACTTCAGACCACCTTTAAGCCACAAGATTAGCACACTACCAAATGTATGCCGGCACGACTAAGTCCTACGAGACGTTTCCAATATTGTGTATCAACTATGAGTCGCTCGTATGGATAGAAACCCATACACTTACATTGTAAAGCCGAAAAGACAACTACCCCTCGAGGTAAAGCTTTTTGGACAACTATAATGCTCCCAACACACAAACCATCTCATTTTACCACAACACACACACGCCCTCCTGCGACTCATAGCCAACACACGCCAAAGTATTAAGTCAAGAGAGGTCCCATACCCTATAGTGTGGTTAGCACGCAAGAATGCTTGGTTTAGTGTAACAAGATGTTCGGTCCTTGTTGACTCGGGCACCATTCCAGTCACACCCAAAATCACACTATCTTACCATTGTGCCTAAGTCCAAATTGTTTTGTTTTCACTTTTAGTTTTCACATATTAAACATAGCTCAAAGCTGAAACATAGAGTCATAATAAGTATTTGTGTGATCAAGGTCATCGACTAAGTCGACAACCGCAAATGTCTACCGATAGCTAAGCATGGCTAAGCACATCAACTCGTAAACTACTACAAGGGTTCATCCAGCGAACCAAAAATCACAACAAGATAGTTCTAGGCTCAGTAGTAGAGGATAAGTATTTTCCTACAGATTATGCATCTAATAGGTCCACTATCGACAATAGTTAAAACAAGATAGCAATGCATACATAGAATTTACAAACAATATATTAGAATTTGAAAATAATAGGATCAACATGATCAAATGATGCTACATCTGCTTGCCTTGCTGGAGGGCAGAGTCTGGCTGCTGTGGATCAGATTCAAGATCAATAATCTCTTCAGAACCTAACGCGAAAAGACGATAAAACCAATAAGAACGAAGAACACCAAAAGAAACTCAAAATCAAAAGTCATCCAAATCTTATGAAATTTATACAACAGCAAGGTTATAATTTTAAATGAATTTAGAAACAAGAATCAAATCCTTTGGATTAAGTATGAAAAAGTTATAGCTAAAACAATTTCCCTCAGCCTGGAAATTCCACTAAATTAATTACTGGTACTACTCATGGCATAAATTTCCAAAATAATCTAAAGTCTGAAATTTTAATGGTAGGTAGGAAATGACATCCTAAGAACAGCAAAGTTGAGTTTACTCAATTTGGAGTTAAAATGATTGACTTATGATTTTTCTAAGTTGTAAAACTAGCACATAACACTTTTGAGGAATATAAACATGAGCAAAACCTATTTCAGGTTAAAGTATGCTAACATAGAAAATTTACAGGCTTGAGTTTGCTTAGTTTGGAGTTATACATAAAAAGTTATGCATTTTACAAGGTTCACATTAATTTCTGGAATATTCAATAAAGATGACTTCATCAGTGCCCTGAGCCTAGGAGATTCAAGTGGACTAAAGGTACATCTTCAGGAATCTCTTGACCTAACTCAGGTAGATGAGTTTTATGATCTAGCTAATCAGTTTATGCGAGGAAGAGTAACAGGACTTCTTCCATTGCCCAGTGTTATTAATAGGATCATGAGAGCATCATTTTTCCCTAGGAGTGGGAATAATGATGAGATTCACGGGCGTGCCTGGAATGTAATTAAGTATATTATGGATGGCACTAGATTTGATGTTATGGATTTGATGATTAGAGAGATTGCTACCTCTAAGGGAGACAAGACAAAGAGCATTTATTTTGCTCCCTATATCATGAAGCTTATTCAGAGTAAGATAGATTTTGATCAGGCTTGTGACTTAGAGCACAAGGAGTATAGACCTAGAGATACTCCTCCTCAGGTGCCTCCTCCAGCTCCTCTTCAGCATCAGGGACAGGGATCATCCTCTCAGGGACCTCCAGGTCAGCAGGCTCCTCAGGAGCAGGATGCAGTTCTTGCAGCTCTTGTGCGACTTCAGACGAGCATTGATGCCAGATTTGACAACATGGATGCAAGAAATCTTCAGATGCATACAGAGACGAGAGACAGATTGGATTCTTTGGACTTGAGAATCAGTCATATGGATGCGAGACTCTCTGAGTATTATCAGCAGCAAGTGCCTATTGTTTATCAGAGGTTTGGGAGACGTCGACATACATCTTCAGGCGTTCAGCAGGACGATCTTCCACCCACTTCAGCTGCTGCTCCTTCTTAGATTCTGTCTTTTCATATGTAGGTTAATAGACCTTGTTTTGTGGGATAAGCTGTATGTTACCTTTTGTTATCTGTTATGAGCTTATTGAACCCTGTTGTGATATTTATTACTGTCAGACTCTTTGGATATGTGGTTGTTAATGATTATGAATTGTGTTTATTATCCTTGCCTGACTTATGCAATTGAATCCTTATTATTGTTGTTGCATGAATATTCTTATCTTGTTTATAAATTGTCATGCTTCCTTGGATTCATTGTCTAGAGAAAACTTCGTCAAAATTTCATAAAATCTATTGTGCATGTATTCCTTTCAGATCTTAAATGCACATGTTTAGGGGGAGTTTTTATCTCTGTTTGGTTCTTGGTTGCAGAAACTTTCAAAATTCTCTTAAGAACCCAACTTGTCTTTAAAATGGGAGAATGTTTATTTGATCTAAATAAAATGTCTTCTCTTGCCAAGCTCTTGTTTATGCAAAATCTTTTACTTTGGCTTAAAGTTGATTTGAAGTTTTTGGTGATTAATGCCAAAAGGGGGAGAATGATGGATCAATATCTTTCCACATTTGGTTGTGTATCAAATATCTTACATATCTCTCTCGTATGCTTAAAGAATTCTGCATGATTTACATTTCAATAGCTAAATTACTCAATATATGTTGATAATATTTAAATGTGTCTATTGATAAAGGATTTGTCATCAATTACCAAAAAGGGGGAGATTGAAGAATCTAGACCCGCCATTATGTGTTAATGGTGTTTTGGTTATTAATGACAAATACTTTGTGAGACTAACACTCTTTTAGATATACCTATTGTTTAGTCTCAATTGGATATAAAGATCAAAGAGGTATGCATTCGACAACATCTTATTATATCTTCTTGCATTCCTCGGATCCAATATATAGGTTGAACTTAACCAAAAAGGAAAACTTGTATATGTGCATATGTCTTAATTACACACTCGTGTATGCACACATTTAGGGGGAGTTCAATCTATATCTTGTGGTTTCATTAGTATTGATCCATATTCCTTTGTCCACATATATTAAGGATCTTTACCTTGAAATATATCCTTGAATATATTTAACTTGTGTAGTTAATATATTCATATGAGTATATACAACTTTTGTAGTTTGTATACACTCATTTTGGTATATATAACTTGTGTAGTTCATATATACTCATGACCTTGTCGTTTCATTAGTATTGATCTTTGTGATCTACTCTGAAACATAACTCTTGAGTATATATATAACTTATGTAGTTTATATATACTCATACCAATTACATTCAATTACCTGTTATTGAAGTGATTATCATCGATTACCAAAGAGGTAAAGATTGTGGTATCTTGTCCCACCATTATTGATTAATGGTTTGATGTGGTAATGTATGATAATCATATTGTGGAACTAACGGTTTTCTATGAGTTGGTGAAATAGGTTATGTTCCATGTGATTGAAGACTTCGGATGATGTCATGAGTTGATCATCAAGTCAAGTGTTTGTAGAAAAAGAATATCGTCATGAGTTGATGATATCAAGAGAACAAAATCATCATGAGTTGATGATATTGAAGTGAAGAGCTTGGAGTAGAGGAGATGATCATGAGTTGATCATCAAGACAAGAAGAATCCATCATGTGTTGATGGTGTAACAGCCCTAACTTAGGGTTTGTATTTCAAATGTAAAATTTTGAGGAGAAATAAAAACTTTTGTTGTCTCTTCAAATCATTTGGAAGTTTTCCAAATTTTCCCTAGCAATTTCCAATTTTCTAGAAGTTAATTCTTGTGATTGGAAATTGTTGTCATCAAATTATTAGCCTTCAAACTGGTGATCATCCTCTAAAATTATTTTTCCTATCATCCTGACCATCCTAGCTACCTCTCTGAATTATTTCACAATTTTTAGATTTTATTTGCTATTTCAAATGGCCAAGTCAACCTAGTTTGAAATCTGGTCAAACTTCTGTTCAGCAGCTTGTGAATTTTAGTGGGAAAAATCTAGTGCATGAAAACTCCTGGAAAAATTTCACAAGGTTGTCCTCTGTCTCTAGTAGCTACCATAAAAATTTTGAAATTTTTGGAGCCCTGGAGCTATCTCTAAAAATTCCCAAAGTCCTCTCTGTCTTTCTAATTCAAATCAAAACACTGCTCGTGCCCGAACCCAACTCAGGCTCGAGTCCGACCCGCACCACTTGACTCGGTCGCACCGCCTAGCTGCACCGCGCGCGAGCCCGATGGCTGTCACCGTCCGATGCAAATCGAACGATCCACGGCGCGTTGCGCAACCGACCTGTCCGAATGCATACACCAATCTCAGCCGTCCATTTCGATCCAACGGTCGGTGCGAGCATCGATCAAGTCAAACCGCGGTTCGCACCGCCGTCGATCGCGATGTGTGGACCCTACCGCCGATTCGCGCTCGCTCTTCTCCGCGACTCACCGGAGCTCGCGGCGATTCGCGCATGGGTGCCACGCACCGCCGCCGCCACCTATTTGCCCTCGTGTCCGTCCGTGGAGCATCGCCGAGCTTTATAACCTCACCGCACTCATTCATTCATCGCTTCTTCGCTCTCTCACTTTCTCCGCCGCTCTCGCTTCTCTTTGGCCGGGCGAAGAGGACGGAAGGTAGCGCCGCATGTTAGCGCCGCTTGATTCCGCAACCACGCCACCGTGATCCACGCCGACGCCGCCTCCATTTTGCCCAACCCGGTCCTTGGCATCCAAAGGATCACGGGGCGTATCGTCGTCTCGCCTCCGGCGATCTCGGCCCCGTGAGCTCGCTTGCGATCCGTGAGTTTCTAGCTCCGCCACCTAGTCCCTTAGGATCGCATTGATGCAATCGAGTCTAACGGTGTCTTCGCTTTCACCTTTGGTGCATCGTTGCGCGCGTGCGACCAATTCTTCTCCAAGCTCGGTTTCGTCGCGCGGAAATTCCGGCCGCTTGAGCCTTCTTCGTCGGCGTTATCGTGTGCTTCTTGCTCCCGGTGTTGAGGCGGCTTAAGCACACCTTTCGAGTCTTCTAGAAGTCCGACGCCTTCTCCGCGTGGCCGTGCTTTCTTCTCCGCCTCGGCCGTCGTGAGCTCAACTCGGTGACCATCGGACGCGTCGCCACCTGCGGGTTCGCGAAGTCTCTGTGAACCCGGTTATCACTCACTCGCTTTGAAACTCACCGTTTGCGAGATCCATCGCGCGCCGCGCCATCGTCCCGCGGCGCGCCGGTGAGCCGGTGGAGTTAGTTTAACTCTAATCATGTCTAGTTTGAGTCTCGACTTGTGGGCCTGTTGGCTAATCACGTTTAGAGAATCTTTAATCCACCGTTATTTGTTCTCCGAGTCGCCATGTGGGTCCGTGCCGCCGATTAGTGGTTGTGTAACTCGTGATACGTTTTCTCTGTCGGAAGCGTATTTCTCTATGAGTATATGTTAGAAGTACACTTTGGTAAGTCGGGCGATATTAGAATACGCCGACGCCACTTTCTGCAAGCGGGCTATTCTCGTCAAGACTTTCGCGGGCCCGCCTCTGTCGTTGTCGGGGCTAGATAGTCGTGGGTAGAAAAAGGATTAAACGCTTTAGTAAATCAGTAATGCTTTTTCATTGTAATCGTTAATTCAATTAAACTTAGAAAATGCATAACTAATTCAATTTTTATCCAAATTGCATGAAACCAGTGCTGTTAATTTTCATTTTAAATGTTCTATTTACTAAAATTAGTGTCAACCCTGTCCCTGTATCAATAATCTGTTAATTGATTTAATGTTGTAGAATGTAATCTCCAAATTAGAAAATGCATATCTCTTTCAATAATTGTCCAAATTCAATGAACCCAATTCTGTAAAATTCCATTTTCAGTATACTAATTATTAGGATAGGTTTTAGATACTGTTTCTGTTCATGAAAATTTGTTAAGTAATTAACTAGTGTCTTGTTGTGTTTTTAGCTTAGAAAATTCATAGAAAGTCTTAATAACTTAAAATGAATTGTTCTCTGTTTCTAAAATTTTGTTATGTCATGCTTAGGCTGCTGTGTAAAGCTTAGTGTGTTTTGTTATTGTTGTATGTTTGAGTTTGGTCGGTGATATTCGCTCTTATTCATTGCTTTGTTCAATCGTTAGATTCGATATTTGCGCAACCCCGAGAACGACCCTCCGCAACAAATTGAGCAACAGCGTCGTGCAAGCATTTGATCATGTTTATCCCAAAGATTTTAAAGTCTAATATTTTGTTTAAGCCGTATGTATGCATTGCTTAATTTGTGTTAAATTGATTAGTTAAATCAGTAGTCGCATATCCTCGTAGACAAAATATTGATCTCTACTACCGAGCCTAGGTTATTTGTCGTGATTAGAGGTCGCTGGATGATCTCTTGTCACTTAGTAGATCCGGTCAACTTGCTTAGACATGCTTAGCTATCGGTAGAATCAGGCGGTTATCGACTTTAATCCAGAACCTTGATCACACAAAATCTACTATAACTTTATGTTTCAGCATTTTTGCCAAGTTTAATTGCAAAACTAAAATCAAAACAAAATGATTTAGACTTGGGCACAATGGTATGATTGGTGTGATCTGTTGGTGTGACTGGAATGGTGCCCGAGTCAACAAGGACCGAACATCTTGTTACATCGAACCAAGCATTTTGCGTGCTAACCACACTAGAGTATATGTGACCTCTCTTGACCTAGTACTTTGGCGTGTATTGGCTCCGGTCGCAGGAGGTCGCAGGAGGGATGGAGGTGGGAGCATGGTAGTTGTCCAAAAGCTTTATCCCGAGTGGGTAGTTGTCTTTCGGCTTTACCATGTAAGCGTATGGATTTCTATCCATACGAGCTGCTCGTAGTTAATACACAATATTGGAAAAATTCTCGTAGGACTTAGTCAGGCTGCATACCTTCTAAGTGTGCTTTGGCTTAAAGGCGATCAAGTGTGGGTACAGTGGTACACCGCAGGTTAAAACTATTCGAATAGCCTCGCCCTAGGTTATGGACACGCTGGCAAGGTCTTCCAAGAGTTAGACTACAACATTTAAATTAAAACTTGCTGGGTGGTACGAATCTGGGATTCGTGCTATTGTTGTGGTGACTATTGGGATAGTCACTTCTAGGTTGTTTTATCTTTACTCTTTTGCTATTATTATCCTTTATCAGTATTTCAACATTAAAATGAATTGCAAACTTGCCTTTAAATCGTATTACATTATTGCAAATGAAAATTGGCTTTATGCAAATGAAACATATGGCCCCCACTAAACAAGCCTGCATGTAGCATATTAACAGGTCTGCTAGTTCACACGTCAGTCTTGCGGGTACAAAGACAATCTTTGTACTCAGGTGCTTTGCTTGATGTTTTTGTTGCAGAGGAAGAAGGTGAGCCTCGGGGCCTCACTTCGTGAGTCGTGTTGCCGCTTTCGTGGACGACTCAGACTTGGCGGTCCTGGCCGGATGCCTTGTGGGTTGGAGGCACACCGATTGGCTTTGTTTATAGCCATCTTATGGCACTTTTGCTTCACTGTCGTTCTTGTTATTTGTGCATCTTTTGGCCGGTCTACTGTGTCTCATAATAACTTTGCTATTTGTTTATCTTCCGCTTGGTAGTGGAGTGTTTGGACTCTATGTTTGGAATGGAGTTGATGTCTAATTTTGTATCGAGGTGTGTATATCGTCGGGAAGTATACATATCTCGAGATCGCTTATTTGATTTGTGATGCTAGGACCGGTGGTTGGTTACATTACAAGCCAAATAAATTGGGGTCCTCACAAAGTTGGTATCAGAGCCATTCTGACCGTAGTAACCCAAGCATAGTCGTCCTTAGGATATTTTTGAAAGGCTTATTTTCAAAGTATCAAAAGGGTTTATGAAAACTTAGGCAGGTTCTCAGATTTTACTCCTTACCTAACTTAGCTTTCTACTCTCACCTTACTCTAATTTGAGTTTAAAACTTGGTTTTCCTCTTTCCTTTCAAAAGATACTTGCTACCGGTAGAATCAGTCTTTGGGAGAACCATAGAGAATTAGTCTAATTAAAATTTGTGGGAGCATAAGGGTAAGATATGTATGAGTTTGCTAAGTATCTGACTTTTGTCAATTGGTTTTGTAACTTAAAAGTCTTGTATTTGTTTTGTGCTGTTAGTAAGTTATTTGCAGTGGGTTATCGACTTCGTGTTTTCCGGCTATTGTTAACTTGTCTTAGTGAAACAGATGGCCGGAGAACGCTGTGGCGATCAAGAAGTGGTCATGATGAGGAGCTTCCTCCTCCGACCATGGTCGAGGTTCTCGCCGATCGAGCGAAACCGCATGGACCGACGCGCATCTTGGAGGTTATTGCTAGAATACCTCCACTCGCCGCCGTGGTGGCGCCACGCACTCGCGGGGACTTGCAGAGTTCCTTCCGACGCAGCCATCGACTTTCTCCGCCTCCGAGGACCTCTCGATGCGGATGATTGTCGCGCATGGTTGAGCTAAAGCTCAACATAGCTCGATGCCGTGCACAGGATAAGGCACTCTTCGCGCCCCACCACCTTGAGGGCGCAAAGACTCTCATGGTGGGAGAACTATCTCGCCATGCGGCCGCGCCATGTGGTCGCATGGGAGGAGTTCGACGACTTTTCGTCGCCCACATCCCGGATGGCCTAATGAAGTCGAAAAGAAAGAATTCCTCGCGCCAAGCAAGGGCGCAAGTCTCAGTGACGAGTACTTGTACGAGTTCAATCATTTGGCTCGTTATGCTCAGGGAGGTGGCCTCGATGAGGCTAGCAGAGAAGTTTATGGATGGCTTGTCCGAGGAGCTGCAGACAAGCTATCTATTGTGGACTTCTCGACTTTCGTGCCTTGGTAGATAAGGCCATTGTTGCCGAGCATAAGGCAAAGGCGCTGGCGAGTCCCGCAAGCGCAAATGGGAGGCACATCGTCTACTCACACCACCTCACTGCCCTGGCCGGGCGGCACCGAGGCCCGTTCTTTTGCTCTCCGGCGCCGAGGCCATCTCGCACGCTCCGCCCACCGTAGGCGTGAGCCACCACGTGCGCCGCGATCCAAGAAGCAGAGCGGTCTCCGCAATCCGGCGGCCGAGGTTACTTGTTTTTGCCACAACAAGGGCCATTATGCGAATGCTCGCCTCGAGTGTTGCAGCAGCCCCTTGTCCTAATGGAGGACGCGGCGGGAGTGGTCACCCACCGACGTAAGATTATTCGAAGACCCGAGTGCGGCGGCGGTCGAGTCAACCACCTTCACCGAGGAGGCTCGGAGGCGCCAGATGTCGTGATGGGTACACTTCTTGTTAATTCGCCCCGCTGCAGTATTATTTGATTCAGAGCATCGATTCTTTTATTTCAAGATCATTTGCTACTGCTAGTGGTCTTCACTGTGTTCCTTTGGAAGTTCCTATGCTCATCCGCTCTCCGGGGTCGGAAATGAGAGTTGATCTTCAGTGTCGGGGTGTTCTTATCATAGTCAGAGGAGTGGGGTTTTTGGCAAACCTTATTCTCGCCTCGGTCAACGAGTCCGATGTGATTCTTGGCATGGATTGGTTGTCCCAACACTTGGGGCAAATCGATTGTGCGTGAAGATCGTCTATCTCACCAGCCCTTCAGGCGAGCAAGTCGGTTTTTCCCCGCAGCTGCAAGGGTCGCACCTTTGTGCACTTGTCGCCAAGCCAGCTTTGAAGATTCAGGAGGTTCCTACTGCTTGTGATTTTGAGGATGTTTTTCCGATGATTTGCCCGGATGCCTCGGTTCGAGATCCGAGTTTGCTATCGAGTTGTCGCCTGCATCGCCCCAATTTCAAGGCGCCGATCGGATGCCTCCCAATGAACTAGAAGAATTGAAGAAGCGGCTTGGTGAGCTCCAAGCAAAGGGTTTCATCCGCCAGTTCATCTCCTTGGGGTTGTCCGTGATCTTTGTGAAGAAGAAGGACAAGACTTTGCATGTGTTGATTACCGTCCTCTCAATGAGGTGACGGTGAAGAACAAATATCCTCCGCCCGCATTGATGATCTGCTTGATCGCTTGATCGGAGCCCGTGTGTTCTCAAAGATTGATTTGAGAATGGGGTATCATCGTGTCGGATCGATTCGAGGATATTCAAGACGGCCTTCACTACTCGTTATGGTCTGCACGAGTACACCGTCATGTCCTTTGGCTTAACCAATGCTCCGGCTTTGTTCATGAACTTGATGAATTCAATATTCATGGAGTTTTGGACAAATTTGTGGTGGTCTTCATTGATGATATTCTTATTTATTCCAAGATCAAGCGAGCATGCCGAGCATCCAAGATTGTTTTGGGCAAATTGTGGGAGCACCACTATATGCTAAGTTCAAAGAAATGTGAGTTCGTTGAAGGAAGTGGCATTCTTGGGCCATGTTCTTTCACCGAGGCATAGCCGTGGATCCCAAAGAAGGTCGATGTTCTATCTTGGGGTCACCAAGTCGGGCCATCGATGTACGGAGTTTTCTCGGTTTAGCGGGCTACGCCGCTTTATCGAGAACTTCTCCAAAATCGCTAAGCCGATGACCGAATTGCTCAAGAAGGACAAGAAGTTTGTGTGGTCCTCCGCTTGTGATGAGAGCTTTCAGGAGCTCAAACAACATTTGACTTCAGCTCCAGCCCTTACTCTTCCCGATGTCCACAAGAGCTTCGATATCTATTGCGATGCCTCTCGTCAGGTGTCGAACCCGGGAGCGAAGGATCCCGAATTCTCTGTGTTCAAACACCAGTCCAGGATTTCCAGTGTACACAGTCTCACAAAAATGAATATCACATTCATATCACGAAAACATAAATGGTATTAAATAAATAACTGTTTAATACAAAAGAGTCTGAATAATAATATCAAATGTCCAATGATAAACACAGCGGAAATAACATATAGTGGGAGCCACACGATGCGCCACAGCAATCGCGGGTCGAAGGCCTACTCGTCCGGTCCTCACCGTCAATATAGCGGTCTTCTCCGAATAAGATTTATTCAAAGAAGAGCGAGCACTACTACCGTGCTCGCAAGTCACACCCAATATTGAATTTAAATGCATGCATAAGGAAATAAGTGAGTATGGCAGAGTTGTTTTGCATAAACAAAGATTTTCAGTTTGAATAAGCATAGTAGTTTCTAAGGCAATTTTTATACTATGGATAAAATCATATTTTGAAATAGCAATGATATAATGTGGATAACCTCCAATGATAAAGTGAAGGATCCCCTCCTAACACTTGGCTTCCCGCCCAAATTTTCATAAGGATTAACCATCCTCAACAATTATTAAAGCATTTTAAAACCAAAAACAATACTAACTTTAAGTGGCCCTGCTAGCATGTCCATGACCGCGGACGCGGCTATTCGAATAGTTTCTACTCTGCAGAGTTGGTACAACTTTACCCACACGAGGTGACATGCTCATTATGTCGCCAATTCACGCTCCATAGGCGTGTGATGAGCAATTACCATGAGGCCTTTACAATGTTTTACCCTAGTACATTCATGCCCGCTAAGGTTTCGCCTTTGGATCGACCGTCCTCCGAAGCCCTCTTGCGCCAAGTGGGAATAAAACGCCTAACCGACACCCACAAAATCACATGACATAAATATACTAGGGCATCACAAATTAGTTAGCCAAATCCCGCCCATACAGACATGTGGTGGTACGTTATGGCATAGCAATAAGCGGCTCAAAGACCGGTCCTCAATTGACTTGGGCGTCATTCCTACAACCCATGGGCCTTGATCTTAACCAGATCAAACCCGTGCATAAACTCGCACTCCACCATTCCGACCATTTCACCAAGTCCAAACCCATTTTGATTTTATTTTGAATAAAAACTTCGTTTATAAACTCATGTGGTAAAACAATACCACAATAACAAGTTTGAAAACAATTTATAGAAATCTGGTGTAAACCCTCCCAAATTCTGTAAATGTGGACTAAGCTTGGCTAAGCATATATTTGAATTTTGGTAATATCTTGTCTATGGTATCAAGGTAGTCAGATTCAACATTCAAGTTTGGCCATACAATAACATATGGAATTAACTATACGTAAAACAGGATATTAAAATATTTATAACAACATATGCATGCAATAAGGAATTTAAAAACTGAAAATAACTTAAAATAATAGGGGCAATATGGTCAATGGTGTAACTTGCCTTGGTCGATGTCTTGAAATTCTAAATCTTCAGTTTGATCGAACTCTCCGGAGTCATCGAAGTCTATACGCGAAAATACGACAAATTCAATATTCAAATTCAAATAAATTCAAAAATATAGTTCAAATTAACTCCAAACTGAAATATTTTGGTTTAGTTAGCTAGATTATAATTTTGTATAAATTTTGCAATTTGAAACACCCAATTTGGAGTTCATATGCAAAAGTTATGAATTTTTGAAGTTTATATCTAAATCTGAAATCTTATTGAATTTCCAGAATTATTTTCCTACTGAAAATCCATTTATTGCGCAATGATTACATCAGCTACGATTTCGGATTAAAGATTTAAAAATTGAATTCGACAGTGGGCCCCAAGTGTCGTGAACTCGCCCATGGACCAAGTCCACCGTGCTTTGGAAGGGTCGACGTGGGTTGTGCCGTGTGCGTGCGGCGTGGTTATCGACATGGCACCACGCGGCCGTGTTCTGCGAGATGGCGCCCAGTGGTGCCACGGTGGCGACCCACGCCGGCTTGACGGCGGCAAAAGTGTCGGGCGCGGCGGACAAGCCGGCCAGCGGAGGTTCACCGTGGCGAGTGGTATCAACACGTAGCCACGATTATTGCGAACAAGATGGTACACGAATTGGCACGGATGGCGACGGTGGTGGCGGAATTGGTGCCGAGCGGAGGAAGAAGCACGGTGGTTGCCGGCGAGGGTGACCGAAGGTGCTCGGCGAAGAAGAGGTGCGTGAGGAAGCTCGGTGATGGGAAGTCGTTGGTGTGGTCCACGGCGGTGGGCATTGCCGGCGCGAGCACTTCGTGGTTTTCCTTTATAGGCGTCGAGGAGCTGCAGAGCGCGTGGAGGAGGTGGGGGTCGTCGCGGCGCGCGTTGCGGCGTTGAGGGCGAAACCGTCCCGAGAAGAGGAAGAACATGGGGAAATGCGGCGGTGGTGGACGCGGTCGTGCACGTACGCGAATAGGTTGGGGCGGTTGAGATTAGGCCGTTAGCGAAGCTTGATCGCGTGCGAAAATGGCGGGCGGCTGTTGCGGCGTGAGGAGGAAGAAGAGGTGAGGAAGACGACGACTCGGAATCGTCCGATTTCGATCGGACGGTTGATAACAGATGGAATGAAGCGGTACGTTGAGATTAGGCACAGCCGTTGGATTTTGATCCAACGGTGGAAATTAGATCGTGCGAATCGGTACGTGATTCTCGGGCGCAGCCGTTGGATTAAGATCGCACGGCTCACATTGATGGTGTCATTCGGACGGTGCGGCCGCTACGGAGATCTTGATCGTTGATGCCAGATCCAGCGGTGGAGATAAGACGAGGCGCGTGTGGGAGGCGCGTGCGTTGGATTTTAATCCAACGGTGGATGAGGAGGTGGAGAGAGAGCGCGTGCGTCAATGAAGCGGCCGCATAGAGTGAGTTTGGGCGGAGCCTTTGGATTTCGCCCAAACAACTGTTAGAGATTTTCTTTTGCTTTTCTATTTGTTTTAATTCTGATAATTCAAAATAGCTTTAGAAAATAGCCAAATACTTCCAAAAATTATGGAAAAATTCACAGAAATTCCCATACTCATTCTGGACTTAATAAAATTATTTCCAACTATTTGTTGGCTTTTAATTTTGCAAATAAATTTGATTTAGCTTTAAAATATTTATAAAAGCTTTTGAAAATTCAAAAAATCCACAAACATAAGTAAACTTTTAAATTTACTGAAATTTGAAGATTGGGTGTTACAAACCTACTTCTTAAGGGAATCTCAACCGAGATTGAGGATTGGTTAGCAAAGAGATCGGGATAGTTGGTCTTGAGGTCTTCTTTTTTCCCAAGTGGCTTCACTTTCAGGGTGATGACTCCACCGCACCTTGTATGATCCGATGATTCGCTTCGTGACTCGCTCTGCGACATCTAGAATCTTGATTGGTCGCTTCCACGTAAGTGAGATCTTCTCGAAGATCAAGCTTTCAAGAAGGTATGGTCTTCGGCGCTTGCAAGCATTTCCTTAATCGGGATACATGGAAGACATCGTGCCACGGTGACAAGGCTTCGGTAGCTCAGGCGATATGCCACTTCACCTCTTTTGGCTAGAATTTTGTATGGCCCCACAAATGCGGGTGCGAGTTTTCCTTTTGTTCGAATCTTCTTACTCCTCCGAGTGGAGTGACCTCGAGATAGACCAGTCTCCTACCTCAAAGTTTAGATCCTCCGACGGTTATCAAGATAACTCTTTTGTCGGGTTTGTGCCACTTTCAGATGTTCCCTTATAGCTTTGACCTTACTTTACGCCTCTTTGATTATCTCGGGACCAAAGAGTTGATGCTCTCTACTTCATCCCACGTAGTGGAGTTCGCATTTTCGCCATACAATGCTTCAAAAGGAGCCATTTGCAAACTAGCTTGATGGCTATTGTTATACGAGAATTGCGATACGGCAAATTCTTGTCCCAACTTTGTCCAAATTCCAAGGCACGAGCTCTGAGCATATCTTCGAGGACTTGATTGGTGCGTTCAATCGACCATCTGTTTGAGGATGATAGGTCATCTTCAAGTTGAGTCTCGTGCCTAAGGCTTCATGCGGACTCTCGCTGAATCTTGACGTAAAGTGAGAACCTCATTGACACAATCTTCTTGGTACCCTGTAGACAAACGATCCTAGCCACATATAACCATGCCAATCGATCGCTTCGTAAGTAGTCTTGACAGAATAAAGTGAGCTACTTTGGTCAACCGATCAACTATCACCCGGATCGAATCATATCCTCGATTGGGTCCTAGGAAGTCCGTGATGAAGTCCATGCCAATCTCTTCCCACTTCCATTCGAATTGGTAGTGGTCGCAAAGAATCCACCGGTCTCGATGTTCGCCTTAACTCACGACACACATCACAAGGCGATTTAACTCAGCAATTTCGCTTCATGCCGACTCCACCGCATTTCTCCTTCGGATCTGGTACATCTTGGTACTCCGGTGAATGGAGTAAGGTGTTTCATGAGCTTCCTTTAGAATTCTTTGTTTTAACTCCTGTTGGTTAGGTACACAAATGCGGTTCCCAAACCATACTGCTTCCTTGTTCATCTTCAATGAATCTCGAGCCTTGCCTCTTCGCATATTCTTCTTGATCTCCTTGATGTCATCATCTTCTAGTTGTTTTTCTCTCGATCGACTTTGAAGAGTCGGTTGTACTTCCAACGCATTCACACAACCTTGACCGACAATCTCAAGTTTAGACGCTTCAATTCTTCATGTAGTTCTGGCTGTTCCTTCTGCACCATCATGGTATTGCAATAGGCCTTTCTGCTCGGGGCATCCGCAACTACATTTGCTTTGCCCGGGTGATAATGGATTCCAAGATCATAATCTTTTATCAACTCTAACCATCTTCTCTGCCAGAAGGTTTAATTTCACTGTGTGAATATATACCTCAAACTCTTGTGATCCGTGAAAATCTCACAATGATTTACCAATGAGATAATGCTGCCAGATCTTCAAGGCATGCACAATCGCTGCTAGCTCCAGATCATGGGTTGGATAATTCCCTTCATGTGGCCTCAACTGCCTGGATGCATAAGCTACTACCTTGCCTTCCTGCATCAATACACATCCGAGACCTTGACGGGATGCGTCGCAGAAGATCTCGAAATCTTTACGGATATCAGGTAAAACTAACACAGGTGCTGAGACTAATCTCCTCTTCAGGTCTTGGAAACTTTCTTCACAGGCATCTGTCCAATCAAATTTCTTCTCCTTCTTCAGAAGTTGAGTCATGGGTCTTGCAATCTTAGAGAAATTTTCTATGAACCTGCGGTAATAACCCGCTAGTCCAAGGAAACTTCTCACTGGTGGATCGCCCGGGTTGCTTCCAATCGACATCGCTTCAACCTTGGCAGGATCTACTGCAATTCCTCCTGCTGACACAATATGTCCAAGGAATGCCACTTGACTTAGCCAAAATTCACTTTTGCTGAATTTAGCATAGAGTTGATGCTCCCTGAGTTTGTCCAGTATCATTCTGATATGCTTCTCGTGTTCTTCTTCATCCTTCGAGTAGATGAGAATGTCATCGATGAAAACAACCACAAACTTATCCAAGAATTCCATGAACACTTTGTTCATCATATTCATGAAGTAGCTGGGCGTTCGTCAAACCGAATGACATCATCAGAAACTCGCATACCCATATCCGTGGTGAAGGTCTCTTGAATATCTTCTCGTGCGATCTTGATTGGTGATAGCTCGATCTCAAATCAATCTTCGAGAAGACACTTGTTCCTTTCAAATGATCGAGCGGATCATCTATCCTCGGCAAAGGATATTTGTTCTTGATCGTCACCTCATTGAGTGATCTGTAATCAACGCACATTCTCATGCTATTGTCCTTTTTCTTGACGAACAACACCGTGCTCCCAAGGTGATGAACTCGGGTCGGATGTAACCTCGCTCGTGATTCTTCAATCTGCTTCTTCAATTCCGCTAACTCATTAGCCGGCATTCTATAGGGTCGCTCGATATTGAGCGCCCTCGACTAAGTCAATTAAGAACATGACGCCCCGATCCGGTGGCATGCCGGTAACTCATCAGAAAGACATCGGCATATTCTCGGACTCTGTGTATGTCTTCAAGTTTCACTTCCTTCATCTTTGGTGAGGATAGAACTTCCATTGAGTGCAGTCTGGGTTTGAACTCCATCAAATTCCTTCTCCATTTGTGAGGGTGATAGACCTATTAGCACACTTATTTGTCCATGATTCTTGGCTAACCACCCATTCCAAGAATAACGTCGCACTTTGGGAATGCAAGACTATCAAGTTTGCTAGGAAGGAAACTCCGGATATTTCAAGGGTGAGGTTCGGGCATAAAGAACTAGTTCTCATTTCTGAGCCCGGGGAATGGATTGTCATGGGATTTGCTAAGGAAGATATTGGTAACCCATTTTTGCCCACAAATTTATTTGACACGAAAGAATGCGAAGCTCGGAATCGAATAGCATCAAGCCGGTATTGAATTGACAAGAAACATACCAAGCACAACATCCGGTGCTGCGGGCTTTCTCACCGTGACGTGGTCACACGCCCTTGATGAACTCGCTCGACGCTGCGTCGCTTGATGGCCGTGACTCGGTCTTTCGCTTGGAAGACGCCGCTTGCCGCTTGGGGCATCTGTTGGCATAATGGCTCGCCTCGCTGCGTGGAAACAGGTCACTCGCTGCCGTGGGGCGGAGCTCTTCTGTTGAAATTGTCCTCCGGTTGGTGCGCTGCGGAAGTTGGAGGTGTTGGGGCGCCGATCTCGCACCGGGCTCGGATGTGGAAGACTGAACTTCCACGCCGCGGTGGTCGCGCTGAATGAAACGAGGCTTGGGAAGCCTCCCGTTGATCTTACGGCGGCCATCCTCCGCTTAAGTGTTCTCCATCTCGTGATGTTTGGCTTCTGGCGGATCGCCTTGTCCACCAACTCGTTGGAAGTCGGTGAAGTTCGGGAGATGAGTTGGACGGAGATATCGCCGTTGAGTCCTCCAGAACCTTTCTTGCCGTTCTTCATCTTTGGCCACATCAGCCGGGGCATAGCGAGCTAGCTGGTTGAAACGGTGGAGATACTCGCCACCGAGCGATTGCCTTGGCGGAGCGCATGAAACTCCTTCTTCTTCAGTGTCATCATGCCGCAGGATGTGGGCATGACGGAAGGCTCTCACAAACTCGTCCCACGAGATGGCCTGGGCATTGGCGTGGGAGATGCATAAATTGTCCCACCATTCGAGGTGGCCCGTTGAGCCGATGAGTGGCGAACAGGACCCTCGCGACCGTGCATTGTGTGATGTCCAATTTCTTTCCGATGGCACGGCCAATCGCCGCATCCATTGGCTCGGTGCTACCGAGAAGGTCGGAGGACGATACGCATGAACTCCGACATGGTCACCCGTTGAGGAGGGTGTGCCGGTGCCTGAGTTGCGGCGGTAGCTGCTGTTGCCTGGTTGTTCTGAGCGTTGTTGAGCGACTGAGCCAACAATTCAATAAGGTGAGTTTGATTGGCCATCATCTGTTGCCAATCCGGTCCCGTCGCTGGCGGCGGGGGAGGCTGCTGAACATGCTGTTCATGGTTGTCAGTATTCCCGCTGTTCTGACCCTGGATGCTGCCATTTCCTGTGCGGGTGTTCACCATCTGCTTGAAATTTCCAAAGACTTAGGAAAGGGAAGAAAAGGTTGCACTAAGGGGGAGTAAATTTATATTAGCCCAAAAAGCACACAAAAACAAGGCACAGAAACAAATTTTTCTTTTGCAAGTAATTCTTTATTTTATTCATCTGATTATGGCTACCACAAAAGGTTAGTAGCTCATAATTCGCACTAATTGAACAACTAAAGGAAAGCAAAAATCTAAAATGGTGGAGGTAAACATCTATGGGGTGGATGGAGTGTAGTCCGGGAGTTACAGTCGCCTTGGCCCTTCTTGTACAGAGCCAATTCAGCTTCACCGCTTCAATCTCTCTCTGCAGTTTTCTAGCCTCCCTGAACGAGATACAACTCGTCTGTGGTGTTGCCATAGCGTAATCCATCGCCTTGGCTAACTCCACTGATGGGTGATCTCCAAGATATCCTCATTCTCGATCGAGCCAAGGCACTACCTAGTCGAGTGGGGATGTGCATGGGATAATACGGAATGCAGATCCGAAAATGGGCGTCGAGGTGTAGCGAAGTCGCGACGACTTCTCTTGCCGCATCTTGGATGCCGCCTCAAGGTCTCCCGACGCATTGGGCGTCGAAGATGTGGAAGGATGTATCAGCGCTAAGTTAGAGTAGAGGATAACCTCCACTCTCCGGTAGCCTCTGCTGTCCCACGATATACTTGTATCCTTGGTATGTGGGTCTCTTCGTGAAACTCTGATGTCGCATCATCTTCCAAAGGATATCCGCCATTCTCCAACGTAGACTCCATGGGAGATACGGGCCTGGTCTCTCGCCATCTACAATTTTAGGAAGGACAAGAGTTTAGAAATCTTTTAATAGAGAAAGGAAGAGTAAGACTCGAAGACAGTAAATAGTTTGTAAATTTTTGAAAATAGTCCTTAATGGTTTTACCAATTCTACCATGGCACCGACCTCTGATCGATATGGCTCGATACCACTTTGTCGAACCGGGAGCGAAGGATCCCAATTCTCTGTGTTCAAACACCACCAGGATTTCCGAGGTACACAGTCTCACAAAAATGAATATCACATTCATATCACGAAAACATAAATGGTATTAAATAAATAAGCTGTTTAATACAAAAGAGTCCTAATAATAATATCAAATGTCCAATGATAAACACAATGAAATAACATATAGTGGGAGCTACACGATGCGCCACAGGCAATCGTCAGGTCGAAGAAGGCCTACTGTCCGGTCCTCACCGTCAATATAGCAGCTTTCTCTCGAATAAGATTTATTCAAAGAAGAGTGAGCACTACTACCGTGCTCGCAAGTCACACCCAATATTGAATTTAAATGCATGCATAAGGAAACAAGTGAGTATGGCAGAGTTGTTTTGCATAAATGACATTTTCAGTTTGAATAAGCATAGTAGTTTCTAAGGCAATTTTTATACTATGGATAAAATCATATTTTGAAATAGCAATGATATAATGTGGATAACCTCCAATGATAAAGTGAAGGATCCTCCTAACACTTGGCTTCCACTAAATTTTCATAAGGATTAACCATCCTCAACAATTATTAAAGCATTTTAAAACCAAAAACAATACTAACTTTAAGTGGCCCGCTAGCATGTCCATGACGCGACGCGCTATTCGAATAGTTTCTACTCTGCAGAGTTGGTACAACTTACCCACAGGTGACATGCTCATTATGTCGCCAATTCACGCTTAGTAGGCGTGTGGACCGAGCAATTACCATGAGGCCTTTACAATGTTTTACCCTAGTACATTCATGCCCGCTAAGGTTTCGCCCCTTTGGTGACTCGTCCTCGGAAGCCCCTCTTGCGCCAAGTGGGAATAAAACGTCTAACCGACACCCACAAAATCACATGACATAAATATACTAGGGCATCACAAATTAGTTAGCCAAATCCTGCCCATACAGGACATGTGGTGGTACGTTATGGCATAGCAATAAGCGGCTCAAAGACCGGTCCTCAATTGACTTGGGCGCCATTCCTACAACCCATGGGCCTTGATCTTAACCAGATCAAACCAGTGCATAAACTCGCACTCCACCATTCCGACCATTTCGCCCAAGTCCAAACCCATTTTGATTTTATTTTGAATAAAAACTTCGTTTATAAACTCATGTGGTAAAACAATACCACAATAACAAGTTTGAAAACAATTTATAGAAATCTGGTGTAAACCCTCCCAAATTCTGTAAATGTGGACTAAGCTTGGCTAAGCATATATTTGAATTTTGGTAATATCTTGTCTATGGTATCAAGGTAGTCGATTCAACATTCAAGTTTGGCCATACAATAACATATGGAATTAACTATACGTGAAACAGATATTAAAATATTTATAACAACATATGCATGCAATAAGGAATTTAAAACTGAAAATAACTTAAAATAATAGGGCAATATGGTCAATGGTGTAACTTGCCTTGGTCGATGTCTTGAAATTCTAAATCTTCGATTTGATCGAACTCTCCGAGTCGTCAAGTCTATACGCTAAAAAATACGACAAATTCAATATTCAAATTCAAATAAATTCAAAATATAGTTCAAATTAACTCCAAACTGAAATATTTTGGTTTAGTTAGCTAGATTATAATTTTGTATAAATTTTGCAATTTGAAACACCCAATTTGGAGTTCATATGCAAAAGTTATGAATTTTTGAAGTTTATATCTAAATCAAATCTTATTGAATTTCCGAATTATTTTCCTCTCGAAAATCCATTTATTGCGCAATGATTACATCAGCTCTGTATTTCAGGATTAAAGATTTAAAAAATTGAATTACGAGCGGTGGGCCCAAGCGTCGCGAACTCGCCCATGTGGACCAAGTCCACCGTGCTGGAAGGGTCGACACGTGGGTTGTGCCGCGTGTGCGCGCGTGGTCGCGACATGGCACCACGCTGGCCGTGTTCTTGAGATGGCGCCTAGGTGGTGCCACGGTGGCGACCCACGCCGGCTTGACGGCAAAAGTGTCGGCGCGCCGACAGCGGCGGCCGGCGAGGTTCACCGGCGGCGAGTGGTATCAACACTGCGACCAATTCTTCTCCAAGCTCGGCTTCCGTCGCCGGAAATTCCGCCGCTTCGTGCCTTCTTCGCCGGCGTTATCGCGGTGCTTGCTCCTCGTGTTGAGGCGGCTTAAGCACACCTTTCTCGAGTCTTCGAAGTCCGTACGCTTCTCCGCGTGGCCGCGGCTTCTCCGCCGGCCGCGTGAGCTCAACTCCGACCATCGGACCACGCCACCTCCGGGTTCGTCTCGTGAACCCGGCTATCACTCACTCGCTTTGAAACTCACCGTTTGCGAGATCCACTGCGCGTCGCCACATCGTCCCCGCGGCGCGCCGGTGAGCCGCCAGGAGTTAGTTTAACTCTAATCATGTCTAGTTTGAGTCTCGACTGGGCCCTGGCTAATCACGTTAGAGAATCTTTAATCCAGCCGTTATTTGTTCTCTCGAGTCGCCATGTGGGTCCGTTTGCCGCTTAGTGGTTGTGTAACTCGTGATACGCTTTCTCCGCCGAAGCGATTATGAGTATGTTAGAAGTACACTTTGTGGCGGCGATATTAGAATACGCCGACGCCACTGGCAAGGGCTATTCTCGTCAAGATTGCCACGCCCGCTGTCGTTGTCGGGCTAGATAGCTGGGTAGAAAAAGGATTAAACGCTTTAGTAAATCAGAATGTTTTTCATTGTAATCGTTAATTCAATTAAACTTAGAAAATGCATAACTAATTCAATTTTTATCCAAATTGCATGAAACCAGTGCTGTTAATTTTCATTTTAAATGTTCTATTTACTAAAATTAGTGTCAACCCTGCCTCGTATCAATAATCTGTTAATTGATTTAATGTTGTAGAATGTAATCTCCAAATTAGAAAATGCATATCTCTTTCAATAATTGTCCAAATTCAATGAACCCAATTGTAAAATTCCATTTTCAGTATACTAATTATTAGGATAGGTTTTAGATATCGTTCTGTTCATGAAAATTTGTTAAGTAATTAACTAGTGTCTTGTTGTGTTTTTAGCTTAGAAAATTCATAGAAAGTCTTAATAACTTAAAATGAATTGTTCTCTGTTTCTAAAATTTTGTTATGTCATGCTTAGGCTGTGGTAAAGCTTAGTGTGTTTTGTTATTGTTGTATGTTTGAGTTTGGTCGGTGATATTCGTTTTATTCATTGCTTTGTTCAATCGTTAGATTCGATATTTGCGCAACCCCAGAACGACCCTCCGCAACAAATTGAGCAAATGCGTCGTGCAAGGATTTGATCATGTTTATCCCAAGATTTTAAAGTCTAATATTTTGTTTAAGTCGTATGTATGCATTGCTTAATTTGTGTTAAATTGATTAGTTAAACCAGAGTCGCATATCCTCGTAGACAAAATATTGATCTCTACTACCGAGCCTAGGTTATTTGTGTGATTAGAGGTCGCTGGATGATCTCTTGTCACTTAGTAGATCCGGTCAACTTGCTTAGACATGCTTAGCTATCAGAGAATCTGGCGGTTATCGACTTTAATTCAGAACCTTGATCACACAAAATCTACTATAACTTTATGTTTCAGCATTTTTGCCAAGTTTAATTGCAAAACTAAAATCAAAACAAAAATGATTTAGACTTGGGCACAATGGTATGATTGGTGTGATTGGTGTGATGGAATGGTGCCCGAGTCAACAAGGACCGAACATCTTGTTACATCGAACTAAGCATTTTTGCGCTAACCACACTAGAGTATATGTGACTCTCTTGACCTAGTACTTTGGCGTGTATTGGCTCCGGTCGCAGGAGGTCGCAGGAGGGATGGAGGTGGAGCATGGTAGTTGTCCAAAAGCTTTATCCCGAGTGGGTAGTTGTCTTTCGGCTTTACCATGTAAGCGTATGGATTTCTATCCATACGAGCTCGTAGTTAATACACAATATTGGAAAAATTTAGGACTTAGTCAGGCCGCATACCTTCGGAAGTGTGCTTTGGCTTAAAGGTCTCAAGTGTGGGTACATGGTACACCCTGCAGGTTAAAACTATTCGAATAGCCTCGCCCTAGGTTATGGACACGCTGGCAAGGTCTTCCAAGAGTTAGACTACAACATTTAAATTAAAACTTGTTGGGTGGTACGAACTGATTCGTAATATTGTTGTGGTGACTATTGGGATAGTCACTTCTAGGTTGTTTTATCTTTACTCTTTTGCTATTATTATCCTTATCAGTATTTCAACATTAAAATGAATTGCAAACTTGCCTTTAAACCGTATTACATTATTGCAAATGAAAATTGGCTTTATGCAAATGAAACATATATTCCCACTAAACAAGCCCGCATGTAGCATATTAAGTGTCCGCTAGTTCACACGTCGTCTTGCGGGTACAAAGACAATCTTTGTACTCGTGTGCTTTGCTTGATGTTTTGTTGCAGAGGAAGAAGGTGAGCCTCGGGGCCTCACTCGTGAGTCGTGTTGCCGCTTCGTGGACGCTCAGACTTGGCGGTCCTGGCCGATGCCTTGTGGGTTGGAGGCACACCGATTGGCTTTGTTTATAGCCATCTTATGGCACTTTTGCTTCACTGCTTCTTGTTATTTGTGCATCTTGGGCCGGCTAGTGTCCTGTAATAACTTTGCTATTTGTTTATCTTCCGCTGGTAGTGGAGTGTTTGGACTCTATGTTTGGAATGGAGTTGATGTCTAATTTTGTATCGAGGTGTATATCGTCAGAAGTATACATATCTCGAGGATCTTATTTGATTTGTGATGCTAGGACCTGGTTGGTTAAGTTACAAGCCAAATAAATTGGGGTCCTCACAAAGTTGGTATCGAGCCATTCGACCGTAGTAACCCAAGCATAGTCGTCCTTAGGATATTTTTGAAAGGCTTATTTTCAAAGTATCAAAGGGTTTATGAAAACTTAGAGTGTTCTATTTTACTCCTTACCTAACTTAGCTTTCTACTCTCACCTTACTCTAATTTGAGTTTAAAACTTGGTTTCCTCTTCCTTTAAAAAGATACTTGCTACCTGAGAATCGGTCTTTGGGAGAACCATAGAGAATTAGTCTAATTAAAATTTGGGAGCATAAGGGTAAGATATGTATGAGTTTGCTAAGTATCGACTTTTGTCAATTGGTTTTGTAACTTAAAAGTCTTGTATTTGTTTTGTGTCATAGTGTTATTTGCTGGGTTATCGACTTCGTTTTTCCGCTATTGTTAACTTGTCTTAGTGAAACAGATGGCGGAGAACGCATGGCCAAAGAAGTGGTCATGATGAGGAGCTTCCTCCGACCATGGTTGAGGTTCGCCGATCGAGCGAACCGCATGGACCAGACAGCATCTTGGAGGTTATTGCTAGGAATACCTCCACTCGCCGTGGTGGCGCCACCGCACTCGCGGGGACTTGCAGAGTTCCTTCGTGACGCACCATCGACTTTCTCCCGCCTCGAGGACCTCTCGATGCGATGATTGGTCGCGCATGGTTGAGCGAAGCTCAACATAGCCAAAGGCCGTGCACGATAAGGCACTGCCCCACCAAACTGAGGGCGCAAAGATCTCATGGTGGGAGAACTATTCGCCATGCAGCCCGCGCCATGTGGTCGCATGGGAGGAGTTCGACGCTTTTCGCGCCCACATCCCGGATGGCCTAATGAAGCTGAAAAGAAAGAATTCCTCGCGCCAAGCAAGGGCGCAAGTCTCTGCGGACTTGTGTACGTACGAGTTCAATCATTTGGCTCGTTATGCTCAGGGAGGTGGCCTCGGATGAGGCTAGCAGAGAAGTTTATGGATGGCTTGTCCGAGGAGTCGCAGAAGCTATCTATTGTGGACTTCTCTCGACTTTCGTGCCTTGGTAGATAAGGCCATTGTTGCCGAGCATAAGGCAGGCGCGGCGAGTCCCGCAAGCGCAAATGGGAGGCACATCGCCACTCACCACCACTGCCCCTGGCCGGGCCAAGACCAGGCCCGTTCTTGTTTCACCGGCGCCGAGGCCATCTCGCACGCTCCGCCCACCGTAGGCCGAGCCACCACGTGCGCCGCGATCCAGAAGCAGAGCGGTCTCCGCAATCCGGCCCGAGGTTACTTGTTTTGCCACAACAAGGGCCATTATGCGAATGCCCGCCTCGAGTGTTGCAGTGAGCCCCTTGTCCTAATGGAGGACGCGGCGGGAGTGGTCACCCACCGACTAAGATTATTCGAAGACCTGTGCGTGCGGCCGTCGAGTCAACCACCTTCACCGAGGAGGCTCGGAGGCGCCGATGTCGTGATGGGTACACTTCTTGTTAATTCTCACCGCAGATTATTTGATTCAGAGCATCGATTCTTTTATTTCAAGATCATTTGCACGCTAGTGGTCTTCACTGTGTTCTTTGGAAGTTCCTATGCTCATCCGCTCTCCGGCCTAAATGAGAGTTGATCTTCAAGGGTGTTCTTATCATAGTCGAGGAGTGGGTTTTTGGCAAACCTTATTCGCGCCTTATCAACAGTCCGATGTGATTCTTGGCATGGATTGGTTGTCCCAACACTTGGGGCAAATCGACAGCTGTGAAGATCGTCTATCTCACCACTTCAAAGAGCAAGTCGGTTTTTCCCCGCACCGCAAGGGTCGCACCTTTGTGCACTTGTCGCCAAGCCGCTTTGAAGATTCAGGAGGTTCCTACATTTGTGATTTTGAGGATGTTTTTCCTGATGATTTGCCCGGATGCCTCCGCTCGAGATCCGAGTTTGCTATCGAGTTGTCGCCTGCACGCCCCACTCGGCGATCGGATGCCTCCCAATGAACTAGAAGAATTGAAGAAGCGCTTGGTGAGCTCCAAGCAAAGGGTTTCATCCGCCAGCTCATCTCCTTGGGGTTGTCCTGATCTTTGTGAAGAAGAAGGACAAGACTTGCATGTGTTGATTACCGTCCTCTCAATGAGGTGACGGTGAAAAATATCCTTCCGCCCGCATTGATGATCTGCTGATCATTGATCGGAGCCTGTGTGTTCTCAAAGATTGATTTGAGAATGGGGTATCATCGTGTCGGATCAGATTCGAGGATATTCAAGACGCCTTCACTACTCGTTATGGTCCAGACGAGTACACCCATGTCCTTTGGCTTAACCAATGCTCCGGCTTTGTTCATGAACTTGATGAATTCAATATTCATGGAGTTTTGGACAAATTTGTGGTGGTCTTCATTGATGATATTCTTATTTATTCCAAGATCAAGCGAGCATGCCGAGCATCCAAGATTGTTTTGGGCAAATTTGGAGCACCACTATATGCTAAGTTCAAAGAAATGTGAGTTCGTTGAAGGAAGTGGCATTCTTGGGCCATGTTCTTTCACCGAGGCATAGCTGTGGATCCCAAAGGTCGATGATGTTCTATCTTGGGTCACCAAGTCACATCGATGTACTGAGTTTTCTGGTTTAGCGGGCTACTACCGCTTTATCGAGAACTTCTCCAAAATCGCTAAGCCGATGACCAATTGCTCAAGAAGGACAAGAAGTTTGTGTGGTCCTCCTTGTGATGAGAGCTCGTGAGCTCAAACAACATTTGACTTCACTCCACTTTACTCTTCCCGATGTCCACAAGAGCTTCGATATCTATTGCGATGCCTCTCGTCAGTGTCGAACCCGAGCGAAGGATCCCAATTCTCTGTGTTCAAACACCACCGTGATTTCCAGTGTACACAGTCTCACAAAAATGAATATCACATTCATATCACGAAAACATAAATGGTATTAAATAAATAACTGTTTAATACAAAAGAGTCTGAATAATAATATCAAATGTCCAATGATAAACACAGCGGAAATAACATATAGTGGGAGCTACACGGCGCCACTGTGCAATCGCCGGTCAAGGCCTACCGTCCGGTCCTCACCGTCAATATAGTGTCTTCTCCCGAATAAGATTTATTCAGAAAGAGTGAGCACTACTACCGTGCTCGCAAGTCACACCCAATATTGAATTTAAATGCATGCATAAGGAAATAAGTGAGTATGGCAGAGTTGTTTTGCATAAACAAGATTTTCATTTGAATAAGCATAGTAGTTTCTAAGGCATTTTTATACTATGGATAAAATCATATTTTGAAATAGCAATGATATAATGGATAACCTCCAATGATAAAGTGAAGGATCCCTCCTAACACTTGGCTTCCCGCCTAAATTTTCATAAGGATTAACCATCCTCAACAATTATTAAAGCATTTTAAAACCAAAAACAATACTAACTTTAAGTGGCCCCGCTAGCATGTCCATGACCATGGACGCGCTATTCGAATAGTTTCTACTCGCAGAGTTGGTACAACTTTACCCACACGAGGTGACATGCTCATTATGTCGCAATTCACGCCTCCATAGCGCAGGATGAGCAATTACCATGAGGCCTTTACAATGTTTTACCTAGTACATTCATGCCCGCAAGGTTTCGCCTTTGGATGACCGTCCTCCGAAGCCCTCTGCGCCAAGTGGGAATAAAACGCTAACCGACACCCACAAAATCACATGACATAAATATACTAGGGCATCACAAATTAGTTAGCCAAATCCGCCATACAGACATGTGGTGGTACGTTATGGCATAGCAATAAGCGGCTCAAAGACCGGTCCTCAATTGACTTGGGCGTCATTCCTACAACCCATGGGCCTTGATCTTAACAGATCAAACCCGCATAAACTCGCACCCACCATTCCCATTTCACCAAGTCCAAACCCATTTTGATTTTATTTTGAATAAAATCATTATAAACTCATGTGGTAAAACAATACCACAATAACAAGTTTGAAAACAATTTATAGAAATCGTGTAAACCCTCCCAAATTCTCAGAATGTGGACTAAGCTTGGCTAAGCATATATTTGAATTTTGTAATATCTTGTCTATGGTATCAAGGTAGTCGATTCAACATTCAAGTTTGGCCATACAATAACATATGGAATTAACTATACGAAACAGATATTAAAATATTTATAACAACATATGCATGCAATAAGGAATTTAAAAACTGAAAATAACTTAAAATAATAGGGCAATATGGTCAATGGTGTAACTTGCCTTGGTCGATGTCTTGAAATTCTAAATCTTCATTGATCGAACTCCTGAGTCATCAAGTCTATACGCGAAAATACGACAAATTCAATATTCAAATTCAAATAAATTCAAAATATAGTTCAAATTAACTCCAAACTGAAATATTTTGGTTTAGTTAGCTAGATTATAATTTTGTATAAATTTTGCAATTTGAAACACCCAATTTGGAGTTCATATGCAAAAGTTATGAATTTTTGAAGTTTATATCTAAATCAAATCTTATTGAATTTCCGAATTATTTTCCTAATGAAAATCCATTTATTGCGCAATGATTACATCACTACGATTTCGGATTAAAGATTTAAAAATTGAATTTCGACAGTGGGCCCCAAGTGTCGTAACCGCCCATGGACCAAGTCCACCGTGCTTTGGAAGGGTCAACACGGGTTGTGCCGCTGCGCGGCGTGGTTATCGACATGGCACCACGCGGCCGTGTTGCGAGATGGCGCCCAGTGGTGCCACGTGGCGACCCACGCCTTGACGGCCGCAAAAGTGTCGGCGCGCCGACAACGCCGGCCAAGTGAGGTTCATGGCGCGAGTGGTATCAACACGTAGCCACGATTATTGCGAACAAGATGGTACCGATTGGCACGGAGGGCGACGCGTGGTGGCCGAATTGGTGCCGAGCGGAGGAAGAAGCACGGTGGTTGCCGGCGAGGGTGACCGGGTGCCCAGGCGAAGAAGAGGCGCGAGGAAGCCCGGTGATGGAAGTCGGGTGGTCCACGGCATGGGCATTGCCGGCCGCGGAGCACTTCGTGGTTTTCCTTTATAGGCGTCGAGGAGCTCGAGCCGCGAGGAGGTGGGGTCGCGGCGCGGGCTGCGGCGTTGAGGGGCGAACCGCCCCGAGAAGAGGAAGAACATGGGGAAATGCGGCGGTGGACGCGGTCGCGCACGCACGCGAATAGGTTGGGCGGGAGATTAGGCCGTTAGCGAAGCTTGATCGCGCGCGAAATGGCGCGCCACGTTGGGCGCGGAGAGGAAGAAGAGGTGAGGAAGACGACGATTCGAATCGTCCGATTCGACGGACGGTTGATAACGATGGAATGAAGCGGCACGTTGAGATTAGGCGCACCGTTGGATTTGATCCAACGGCGGAAATTAGATCGCGTGCGAATCGAGACGTGATTCTCGGCGCCGTTGGATTAAGATCGCACGGCTCACATTGATGGTGTCATTCGGACGCGCCGCTACGGAGATCTTGATCGTTGATGCCGGATCCAAGGTGGAGATAAGACGAGCGCGCTGTAAGGCGCGTCGTTGGATTTTAATCCAACGGTGGATGAGGAGGTGGAGAGAGAGTGCGCGCGTCAATGAGCGGTCACATAGAGTGAGTGTTGGGCGGAGCCTTGGATTTCGCCCAAACACCGTTAGAGATTTTCTTTTGCTTTTCTATTTGTTTTAATTTGATAATTCAAAATAGCTTTAGAAAATAGCCAAATACTTCAAAAATTATGGAAAATCAGTAAATTCCCATACTCATTCTCGACTTAATAAAATTATTTCCAACTATTTGTTGGCTTTTAATTTTGCAAATAAATTTGATTTAGCTTTAAAATATTTATAAAAGCTTTTGAAAATTCAAAAAATCCACAAACATAAGTAAACTTTTAAATTTTACTGAAATTTGAAGATTGGGTCATACAAACCTACTTCTTAAGGGAATCTCAACCCAGATTCAGGATTGGTTAGCAAAGAGATCGGGATAGTTGGTCTTGAGGTCTTCTTTTTTCCCAAGTGGCTTCACTTTCCGTGATGACTCCACCGCACCTTGTATGATCCGATGATTCTGCCGTGACTCGCTCGCGACATCTAGAATCTTGATTGGTCGCTTCCACGTGAGATCTTCTAAGATCAAGCTTTCAAGGTATGGTCTTCGGCGCTTGCAAGCATTTCCTTAATCGGGATACATGGAAGACATCGTACAGTGACAAGGCTTCCGTAGCCTGCCGATATGCCACTTCACCTCTTTTGGCTAGAATTTTGTATGGCCCCACAAACTGTGCGAGTTTTCCTTTGTTCGAATCTTCTTACCTCCGAGTGGAGTGACTTCGAGATAGACCAGTCTCCTACCTCAAAGTTTAGATCCTCCGACTATCAAGATAACTCTTTTGTCGGGTTTGTGCCACTTTCTGATGTTCCCTTATAGCTTTGACCTTACTTTCGCCTCTTTGATTATCTCGGGACCAAAGAGTTGATGCTCTCTACTTCATCCACGAAGTGGAGTTCGCATTTTCCATACAATGCTTCAAAAGGAGCCATTTGCAAACTAGCTTGATGGCTATTGTTATACGAGAATTCTCGATACGGCAAATTCTTGTCCCAACTTTGTCCAAATTCCAAGGCACGGGCTCGAGCATATTCGAGGACTTGATTGGTGCGCCCGTCGACCCATCTGTTTGAGGATGATAGGCAGATGAAGTTGAGTCTGGTGCCTAAGGCTTCATGCACTCGCTGAATCTTGACGTAAAGTGAGAACCATTGACACAATCTTCTTGGTACCCTGTAGACAAACGATCCTAGCACATATAACCATGCCAACGATCGCTTCGTAAGTAGTCTTGACAGAATAAAGTGAGCTACTTTGGTCAACCGATCAACTATCACCCGGATCGAATCATATCCTCGATTGGGTCCTAGGAAGTCCGTGATGAAGTCCATGCCAATCTCTTCCCACTTCCATTTCGAATTGGTAGTGGCCGCAAAGAATCCACCGGGTCTCGATGTTCGCCTTAACTCACGACACATCACAACAAGGCGAAACTCAAGAATTTCTCGCTCATGTCGACTCCACCGATTTCTCCTTCGGATCCCGGTACATCTTGGTACTCCGGTGAATGGAGTAGGTGTTTCATGAGCTTCCTTTAGAATTCTATTTTAACTCCGTTGGTTAGGTACACAAATGCGGTTCCCAAACCATACTGCTTCCTTGTTCATCTTCAATAATCCGAGCCTTGCCTCTCTTCGCATATTCTTTTGATCTCCTTGATGTCATCATCTTCTAGTTGTTTTTCTCTCGATTCGACTTTGAAGAGTCGGTTGTACTTCCAACGCATTCACACAACCTTGACCGACATCCCAGTTTAGACGCCCAATTCTTCATGTAGTTCCTTGTTCCTTCGCACCATCATGGTATTGCAATAGGCCTTTCTACTCAGGCATCTGCAACTACATTTGCTTTGCCCGGTGATAATGGATTCCAAGATCATAATCTTTTATCAACTCTAACCATCTTCTCCGCCAAGGTTTAATTTCGCCTGTGTGAATATATACCTCAAACTCTTGTGATCCGTGAAAATCTCACACGTGTTACCAATGAGATAATGCCACGATCTTCAAGGCATGCACAACGCTAGCTCGGATCATGGGTTGATAATTCCCTTCATGTGGCCTCAATCGCCTGGATGCATAAGCTACTACCTTGCCTTCCTGCATCAATACACATCCGAGACCTTGACGGGATGCGTCGCAGAAGATCTCGTTGCCTCGCGTTTTGGAGCCGATCCAAAAGGTTGAACTTACCTCAGCGTGGATTAGGGAGACCAGCAAGTCTTCGATCACCACGGAAAAATATCGCCGTGTCAATTGTGGTTTGCATTCTAGCTTTACTACATAGCAATTTATATTCCTAGAATTAAATTACTTACTTGTGTGAATGCTATCTTGTACTTAATTGTTTATATCATTAGTTGATTGATTACAAGTCGTTGCTTAATTGTTATCTTTCAATAGACTTATTGTTGGTGCACTTAGTTGTTTAAGCGTTAATTGTGCTAAACCGAATTGATATTTAGCTTCCGCATTAGAAATCGGTCTTAGCGCCTAAAAGTTTTAAATTGACTATTCACCCCCCCTCTAGTCGGCCTACTCGATCTTACAGCAAGGCCGCAAGGCAGCAAGCCCTAGCGCTACTCTCCGCCGTGCGCCTCGCCTCCTTCTCTCCTCGCCTTGGCGCGCCTGCTCCACCACCCAGCGCCTCCTCGGCTCCTCTCCTCACGACGGCCGCGCCGGCGCTGCCACCGCCTCCTCTCAGTGGCTCGCCGCGGCACCGCCTGACTCCTGCTCTGCTACGCTCGCGCGTCGCGGCCCAGCTCCGCCCGCGCGCCAATCCCCTCGACGTCTCCTCTCGATCTGCGTGCACCCCAAGTTCCTCCACACCCACGCGACCTCCCACAAGTGGGCGTTCGGAGGTTTGTGCCTCTTCTCATTATCCCTTCCATTACGTAATTTGGTTTGGTTTTTACGTGTGGTGGTGAAGTAGGTGGTGGAGGTGGTTGGGGTTTCTGATTAGGCATGGAATTGTTGTGTTAAATTAAGAGAGCTAGGTTTGTTAGAGCAAAGGGGTAATATCGAGTAATTGCAAGAGCTATCCGTCGATATGCATACTACGATGGTTCTTTGTTAATGTTAATTTTGTTGGATGACTTGGATCAATTGATTTTCGGTGGAAGGAAATTTTGTTTAGTTGTTCTCGACGGATGATACAAATTCATAGTTTGATCATGCAGGATGTCTTTGGCCTTCTTGTTGGTACCAACAATGATGCGTAGTAGCCTTGCTCTTTAGATCGCGAGCTACATGTAGTTTTCGCTTATCGGCTGAGAGGAGATCAAATAACTTTGACAAGCGCACGTCTTTGGAGACAAACCATGAAAACTATTACTAATTGATTGTGATTTACTGATTGGTGAAACCATGCCAACTAGTTTTTCTAATTGATGTATTTGTAAGTAATTGAGTATGACTATTAACTTCCTATTTGAATATTTGATGTACTAAAGTTAGAAATACATGATGAAAAGGACTAATACATTGGCATCTTATTTTCCATCGCAATCCAATCAAACCCCTCCGGTATGTTACATTTTTTTGCTATGTTTTATCTATTTTGTCGTATCGTTAAACATACAATTCAAATTTTATTTCGATTGTGCATTTGTGTTGTACTTTTGCTATACCTCCGTGTTGATAGTATTTGACGTTAGTTATAGACTTATAGTCCCTTAGTTTTGGGCCCGAGGCTATGTGAAATCCTGACTCCGCCACTGTGATATGGTATTGGTTTACAGCCACTCCATCAATGGAGGACAAAGACTCAATACATGAGCATGAAATCAAATCCAACTCTCTAGAACCCTAACCTCTAACTATCAACTCCCTAAGCACCAAAGCAAAAACTAGGGTTTACAAGTAATGAAAGGGTCAAGGGGGTGCAGCCACCTCCCTCATCTATTTATAGTGGAGGCTTAGACCTTCTAGAAGAGTTTCCCTAATGGGCTCCCGTTAAGGCCCAAAACAAACGGGTCACACACGCACGTATTTTAAAGCGCCGTCTTCATCTCCTCTTGACCTAATCCGCTTCTCCACGCACCGTCTTGCGCGCGGGTTGTAAAAAGGTCACAAAGCGGTATTCGTAAGATTACCAAAATACCCCTTCTCGGCCCTTCTCAGAAGACCGAGTCCAGTTGTCGCGGCACTCGCTGCTCGCCACGTGTAGGTTGATCCAACGGCTCTCATCATGTCGGCAAGTCTCTCCCATCCGGCTCCCACCAAAACCACCATGGCACTTGCACCGGCCGCCGCTTGCGGTCCAACGGTTGCCGAGCCGCTGTTCGGTCACCTTTGTCCATCTTGCACCATGCTTGAGTCAATGACTTCACGGCATCGTCGATCGTTCGAACCTCGGCTCTCAAGCCTAGTCCGATCATCCTCGCCGTTGACCGTCGTTGACAACCAAGCAACTTTGCACAACAATAGACAAGCAAATCGAAGCGGAAACAAGTTCTTTACAACTTGACCCACGTTAGTCAAAACATGCATCATGCAACACAAATGCAATGAAACCCATGAACTTGACCTAACAAGCAACCATCGCCGCCACACGGTAGGCGACTTAAGTGGCGGTCGGGACGCCACCATGGCGGTCGGACCGCCTGCTCGATCGACCGCCAACCAACGGCGGTCGGCCGCTCCCCACGGACTTAGCCAAAATTTCAACTCTGAAATCCGCAACATTTCGGAATTTTAAAGCGAATAGAACTTTTGCTGAGGCTCCAAAATTATGGGACCAGAAGCGGAGAACCTCCTCTCTTGCCTACACCCTCTATTTTGGCCCGGCTCAAAATCTAAACTTCACTTAATGGCGGTCGACCGCTCGTGAGGCGGTCGACCGCCCACCGCCGGTCGACCGCCGCTACGGCGGTCGGACCACCACCTCTTACTTGCAAGGCAACCCAGAGCAGGACCGATCGGCCGCCACCATGGCGGTCGGACCGCTGAGACTGACAACATCGAACTTGTCGAAAACTTCGTGTTTAGCAAACCTTCAACGTCATTGCCAATTGTCACATCATCCTAAGATCATGAGCATATCCCCATGATATCCACAATCTCCCCCTTGATGAACACATTGGCAATTCTCAACAAATGCAAATTTTGAGGTTTGAAAAGTAAAAACTCGATGTTTTCGCGCAAAGGCACAACTTGGTCCAAATGCAAGAGAAAGCTAATGAAATGACCAAGCTGACTTCAGAATAGCATAGGCAAGTGATATAAGGCAAAAGAAAGCATGAAAGCTTCAAATTCCAGAGAATTGACAAAAAACTCACTTAAGGTCCATATGAAAGAACAATTGTTCGATATGACCTTTGATCATCGTGAGGATCAAGAATTGCAATTCAAGTTTCAGAAAGGGCAATAAGACCAAGAATGCAAATAAGAAACTCCCCCTCACTATGATCCTCAAAATTCAGAAAATTTCAAATTCTCCAATTCCCCCCCCCCTTGTTAACACTTTTATAACTTCTCCCCTTTAAACAAATCGAAATATCTTCTCCCCCTTTGACAATGGAGTCATCAAGGAATCACGTCTTCCTCTCGTCCGGAGATAACAAATGCAGAAATGAGGAAAAAGCATAAGAAGGAGCATGCATGAAATGTAATGGAGGAGCTTCATAATTTTGTATTTTTCAATTTTTGATTACAAGAAGCTTTGGAGATTACCCAAAAGAACAAGCTAGCATTTCTAAAATTGCACAAACAACATATCAGCCTGAAGGTGCTAGCAAGATCATGATAAGACATATATAACACAGCTAAAACTAGAAGGCTCAATATAAAGCAAAGAATTTTAGCATTTTAAGCAAAACTTCAAATCTAGCAAGTTCATCAACGGAGATCCTAAGATGATACTGGCCATGTAAAAATGTCAATGTGAGATCAAGAAGCTAACAAAGACCACATTAAGAGACAAACATGTCCTGAATTGAATCATTTTGCTCAATTTTTCTCAACTGCCCATTTTTCAACAGTTTTCATTTTCAATAAATATTGAAGTTGAGTAAAGGTCTATCTTGGTGAAGAAGATCCTGGACTAGGAGCCATCCACAAACTCTTCCCAAGCTTCAACCAATTTTCACAATTTGTTTTCTTAGCCATGTGCTAGATCTCAACCCTTTCCGCGACCATCTTAAGCACAAAAAGCTTAAAAGAATGGTCTAGGTCATCCAAAACTCCCCCTGAGTTCATGCCTAGTGCAATGGCAAGACATCTCATGAGAAAGAATTGGTGAGATCAGTTTTTTCGCACAAAAGAGACCCCTTTTTTTTTGTTCACAAGAGCAATTTTAGATTCTTAAAAGAACAAGAAGCTCAAGTAATGATCAATACTAGATTCAAGAGCTAACACAGCAATTTTGACAGGGCCAATGTCACAAAAGGAGCACTAATTGCGCAACTAGCTAAAACATCCATAAATTGCAGTTTTTAGTTCAAGTTGTCTTAAAGTTCTAGCTCATTCAGCAAAGACTTAGCTACACATGTGAAAGCTTGATAATTCTAGCAAGTCAAAGAACTAGACATGGTATTGAGCAGAATTGAAATACTAAAGCTCAAGAGGGTAATAAGCAAAGCTTCATCAATTTTAAAAGACAAGCAGAAAAACTTATATTACAATGCATCTTTTTGGATTTTCATATGAATGCAATATGATACAATGAGATGCACAAAAGACTTAAAAAGCCTAAGAAGATAAAAAAGATCAGAAGAAAATACCACTAGAAGAGGGTATCAGAAAAGATCTAGAAAAGCTCAAATGAACAAGGAAAGTTCAAAAGAACAAGGAAAGTTCAGAACAGAGCCAACTCCACCTCAAACCAACCCGTAGGGATAAATTACCCCTAACTCACTTCTCAAGGTGGCAAACCTAGTTGGATCTAAAGGTTTGGTGAGGATATCAGCCAACTGAGCCTTGGACTCCACGAAATGCAGCACAATATCACCCTTCTCGACATGGTCTCAGAAAAACTGGAAACAAGAGCATGAGAAGAACCACCAAAGATAATATCATCTACATAAATCTGAGCAAGCAGGAAGTCATTGCCACGCCTAAGGATGAACAGGGTCTTGTCTACCTTACCCATCTCAAAATCATTCTTAAGCAGAAAGGTCTTAAGTCTATCATACCAGGCTCTAGGGGTTTGCTTAAGACCATACAAGGCTTTGGATAGCTTGAAGACATGATGTGGATGCTTGGGATTCTCAAAGCCTGGGGGTTGCCTAACATACACTTCCTCCTCTATAAAACCATTCAGAAAGGCACTCTTGACATCCATCTGATATAGTCTAAAGCCCTTAGAAGCAGCAAATGCAAGCAGAATGCGAATGGCTTCTAGTCTAGCAACAGGAGCAAATGTCTCATCAAAATCTAACCCCTCAACTTGGCTAAAGCCCTGAGCTACCAACCTAGCCTTGTTTCTAACCACAGAACCATCGTCATTTTGTTTATTTTTGAACACCCAACGGGTTCCTATAACATTATGACCACTAGGATGTTCTACTAGGTTCCAGACCTTGTTCCTCTCAAAGTTCTCTAACTCCTCATGCATGGCATTAACCCAGCTAGAATCAGATAAAACATGTGATATATCGCGGGGTTCGAAAGAAGCAACAAATGCAGAATGAGAGTAGAGACTCGGATCGTGATACACAGGCGAGTGACCGCTCATGAAGATTACCAATCGGTGATCCGGAGGATGGCGCCTCACGAATGTGAAGTGGGCGCCGGAGGAGACGGCATCTCTTCGACCTCGCGGTACTCGGCGATGAAGATGCGGCGGGAGCCTCAGCGAAGGTGAAGTAGTAGCGGGAGATTGCGGGCTTGGACGGCAGGCGGGAACATCGACCAAGCGGTGGAGAGTAGTATCAAGTTCATCCTCATCTTCTTCAACAAAAATGCTCTCTGTCACTGTAAATCACACGAAACATCGGATCTAGCTCGGGGCTAGTCTCATCAAAAGTGACATTGCATGTCTCTGGACAATGTTAGTTTCAACATTAAAACCGAAAACCCTCGAATGTGCGGGATAACTTGAAATAAACCATCAAAGTCCTTGATTCAAATTTATCTAGGTTTCTGTCTTGAGAATGAAACACTTAGCTCCAAAAACTCGAAAATGAGAAGCAGAGGGTTTTCTACCAAATGAAGCTCATATGAGTCTTGCCCAAGGCGGTCTCAAGAAGACACGGTTTGAAATATGGCAAGTTGTAGCAATAGCTGACCCAAAACCTCCTCGGTGTGCTATACTCATCTAGCATCGTCCTAGCCATCTCGACTAAGGTTACTGTTCTTCCTTTCCACAGCGCCATTCTGTTGAGGATGTGTGGAGAAGAGAAGCGATGCTCAATTCGCGCACACGGCACAAAAAGAGGCAAGCGAGGCGTTCTTGAACTCGTGCCATTATCACTGCGGATCGCTCTCAAGACACTCGGAAGTTGAAGCCAAGCGAAGAACAAGATCATGATAGTGACCAAAAGCTTCATCCTTGAAGCAGAAAGAACACCCAAGTGTATCTCGAAAAATCATCGACTATGACAAGAATGTACCATTTGCCACCAATTGGCCGAACCTAAGCAGGACCAACGGTATCCATATGAAGCAAGCTGATTGCGTCCGTCGGTCATGACAAAGTCCTTGAAGGGTGAGAGGCGACAACTTGCTTGCCATGCCTACGTGGCGCACATCGACATCCCAGCGGCTTTGAGTTTGGGCAAACATCTCATGAGATCAAGGTTGCTAACTCGCGTCGGATGATCAAAACCAATGTGCCCTAAGCGTGGTGCCAAAGCCGAACTCGGAAGAAGGTGTAATCAAACATTTAAGAGAACCGAAGAAGAGATTCGGAAAAATCAGCTCAAAGATCCTAGCAACTCTATAAATCCCAAAAGCGAGCTCACGGTTGAATCAAGCACGACAAGCATTTTCTTAAATATAGTATCATAGCCATCATCAAGAAGTCGAGAGCCAGATGATGAAGTTAAACACGAGCTTGTCCACAAAGGCGGCGTCTTTTAGGATGAAGTTATCGTTCACCCCGATTGATCCGTTCCTTCAATCCGCCCTTGAGTATTGTCTCCAAAGGTGATGAGGACATCACACATCGGCGCGTGAAGGAGGTGAACCATTTTGAGTCTCGGTCATGTGGCGTGTGAAATGAGTCGGCGAACCACGTGTCCTTCCTTCCGCGGCGATCCACGAAAATCAAGGCAGAGAAGAACGATGTGTCTCAATCTGGGGTTAGTTAAACATGACTTGGGAACCCGATCGAGACACACGCGTCTGCAGTAGTATGCAAAGCGAAGTGCTATCCTTGATTCTATTTGAAATTCTATTGTGAGCAATGGTTACTCTAACATGAGAATTATCCTGTCTAGGAACATGATGATGATGAGCATGTGCAATAAATCCTAGTCCAGGTTCCTTTTTCTCTAAATGACCATTCATAAAAGCTCTAGGTTGATGAGGTGACATTCTAGCAAGATTTCTCCTAGCATTTTTCAACCTACGCCAACAGAACTCAACCAAATGCTCATCCTTCTTGCAATAGGTGCAATAGTACTTGGTGCCACTGGGAGAAGCACCTTTTGACTGAACAGATGGTTGGGCAAAACCTGCAGATTTGAAAGTGATCTTTGCAGGTTGGGTATCAAATTCAACTAAGACATTTCTCAAGATTTGAATGTCATTAGATTTATCCTGGGCAAAGTTGTATCCTAACCCTTGCTTCTTATAAGGAGTTTTTCACTTGTCAAGAATCATGTTTAACTGTTTCTTACCTTTAGAAAATATTTCTAATGTGTCATTAAGGTAACCAATTTCTTTTCCAAGGTTAACACATGAATCACAAGTTTTAGCGTTAAGCCTCTTCCTATAAAGAGCAACTTCAAGCTTAAGAGCTTCACATGAAGCACAAGTAGCAGAATTAATACTGTCCTTAAGCTTGGCATATTTAGCTCTAGCCGCTTCTACAACATCATGTACTTCACGCTCACGTTCTAAGCGAGATGCAGCAAGAGCTAGATTCAACCACATCGAAACAACCAACTTGCTAGACTCTAAGCATTTTTCACAAGGAGCAGATTTAACTTCAACTAGCTCAGTCCTAGTATTTTCAAGTTGTTGCAAAGCAATATCATGAGCAGATTGCAGTTTAGCAAACTCAGAATGTAAAGCATAGCAGGATGAACATTCATCAGATTCAAGACTCTTAGTATTCACAAGTTCTAATGTGAGTTTATCTACTTGTGACTCTAACTCCTCATTCCGAGTCATGATGAATTTTAAGGCTTTATCCTGACCTAGCATTTGCTCATAGACAGTTTCACATCTAGCAAAGAGAACATCATAAGAGGGAGATACCTCATTGTTGTCATCGATGTCGTCGGAGTCAGCCATGAAACACATGCCGGTAAAGTCCTTGGCCTTTCCCTTCTTGTCTTGAGGGAGCTCCTCCTCCTTGTCCTCCTCGCTCCCGGAGTCCACATCGCTCAAGGTTTTATCCCCAAGAGCGGCAAGAACCCGGTGAGCAGCCTTTCTAAGCTTGGCATCATCAAACTTGGACTTGCGCCCCTGAGGCTTTTTCCAAGCTGGCTTTTCATCCTTGTGGTTGCTCTTCCCTTTTAGCTTGGGGCAATTTGCCCGGATGTGATTAAGCTCTCCACACTCATAACAAGTCACAGGCCGCCTCTCTTTTGTTTCTCATATTGTTGTAGGCTCGTGTGAACTTCTTAATCAAAAGTGCCATCTCAGGCTCAGGAATACTTTCAAGATCCTCTTCTTGGATTTCAGATAAAGAAGCAAGAGAAAATCCAGAAGAAGACTCAAATAACCCATCAGAGACTCTCTTGAGCGGGTCTGCTACCAAAGCCATGTTATTCTTCTTAGAATGGTCAGTCTTCTGGATCTCATGAGTCTTGAGCTTGGTATAGAGCAGCTCCAAAGTCATATCAGAGAAGTTGACATTTTCCTGAATGACGGTAGCCTTTATCTCCCACTCCCTGGTGTTGATTGCAGCCAGGAGATGGGTGTCATTTTCAGATTGGGTATATTCAATACCAACAGCCTTCAACTGATTTAACACTGAGTTAAAGCGACTGAAAATGTCATCGATGCTCTCTCTAGGACGCATCTCGAATTTGTTATATTCCTTTTTATAGACCGTCTGACGCACTTGCTTGATTTGGGAAGAACCCTCATGATAGGTTTCGAGAGTCTTCCAAATCTCATGTGCGGTCTCGAGATTGCAAATCCTATCATACTCCTGTCTACCAAGCCCACCATAGAGAAGGTTCTTTGCCTTATGGTCGCAGCCAAGAGCTTCATAAGTTTGCCAGACGACCTCGTGCAAGATGATGAGCTCGAATAGCCGCCCATACACCTCGTCCTTCGCTCTGAAGAAAAACACACATGCGGTTCTTCCAAAAGGCATAGTCGTGCCCATCGAAGATATGCGGTTTGCAGGAGTACTTATCCATCGCCAAGTTCAGTGACCGGTTAAGATCAAGATTAAACTAACCGGGTGTGGGGACCCCGGGATTTATTTAACTCGTAATACTTTAGCAAGCATTACCAATTAAATAAAACCAGAGACATGTATACTTCTGAAGTGCAGTATACATACCCGATACAAACATAAGCATCAATTCCATTCATCACATAGAACCAAAACATTACAGATTTAAGAAAAGACATACATTAATTAAGCGAGTCCTTACAAAGGGGGCCTTTCACCAAATGACAATAAGCACAAAAGTAAATACGCAGCGGAAACAAAAGTGCCATAAGATGGCTTATCCAAAGAGCCAACCGGTGTGCCTTTACCCACAAGGCAACCGACCGGACCATGAAGCTACTCGCTCTCCCAACCCAAGCACATCTGCGAAGTACCTAGGCTTATGAGCAACCTCCTCGCAACAAAAGATTAGCATGCAAAGCATGTGAGTACATCAACTTGTACTGCAAGACCGACGTGTGAAATAACAGAACTATAATGTAGCTATATGCAAAGTGTTTAGTTGGAGGCCATATGGTTTATTTAAGCATAAAGCAACAATTATTTGTAATAATGTAGTACATTTAAAAGCAAGTTTACAATTCATTTTAAGGGTTCAAAATAATATAAGCGACCAAGTATACAATAAATAAAAGAGCACTAACACACGGAAGTGACTCCCAAAGTCACCACAACAATAGCATGAACTCCCGCTCATACCACCCGTCAAGTTTTAAGTTTTTAAAACAGGTTATAACACTAGCTCTGAAAAGCTTACCAAGCGCGCCCATAACCTGGGACGAGGCTATTCGAATAGATTTATCCTGCGAGGTGTACCACTTTACCCACACTTGAGGCCTTTAAGCCACATGATTGACCCACTCACCGTAGGTAGCCGGCACGCTAAGTCCTCGAGACTTTTCCAATATTGTGTACTAGGCACGACCGCTCGTATGGACGAAATCCATACGCTCGTTGCCCAAATTAAAAGACAAGCGCCACAAAGGCCCGACTTTTCGGACAAGCGCAACGCTCCCAATCAACAAAACCACCGCCACCCGCCTAGCACACGCCAAAGTACTCGGTCAAGAGGGGTTCCATATGCCCCTAGTGTGGTTAGTACGCAAATAAATGCCTGAGTAACGGGGACTCACAAGATGCTCGGTCCTTAATTGACACGGGCACCAATCCGATCACACCCAAGAAAGAATCACACCAACATACCAGTGTGCCCGCGTCGAAACCAACTTTTCATTTTTAGTTTTGTTTTTAAATTGATTTGCAAAATTAACCAGGGCACCAAACACCAAGTGTTGGATAATAAGAGTAATAGTAGTTGTGTGATCCAGACCACCGACAGAGTCGATGATCACCCCAATACTACCGATACTAAGCATGGTTAAGCAATATAGCACGTAACTACTAAGTGATGAGGGCCCCACCATGAACCCTAACCACAGCAAATAACCTAGGCTCATGGTAGTAGAGGAATAAACATTTAGCTACAGGGGATGCAACTAAAGGATGTCTAACCATAATTTAACACAAATTAGCAATGCATACATATGAGTTGAAGCAAAGTATTAAACTTTGAAAATAATAGGATTAAGGGATATGATCAAACTGCTTGCCTGGCTGCTGTTGCTCAAGAGGTTGCTCTGATGTGCTATCGGGCTCAACGAACTCTTCGTCACCTATCCGCGCAATTAATTACAAGGCAAAAGAGCAATAAGGCAATAAACCCTAATCACAAAATTTGAGCAAAAAGCATCCAAAAGACACAAAATTTAAACACAAGGTAAACTAGGAATATATTTAGACATAGAATCTGGAAAAACTCAATTTGGCTTTTTGGAGCAAAAGATATTAAGGAAATAGCTATTTTCGGCCATCTTTATATTACTGTAGCAAAAATATTTTCCCTAATGATTTTGGAGCTTAAATTTTTATGGTAGCTAGCTACTGGTAGAGTGATAGCCCATATAAAATTTCAGGTCATTTGGAGTTATATTGCAAAAGTTATGATTTTTATGATTTAAAAAGGGTATTAAAACTAAATTTTAGTCCTTATGATTTTAACAACAGTAGAATTTATGAAACTAATTTTCCTAGAAATTAGACTATCAGAGGAAACTACTCCCATTGGATTCATACAAAAATGAGCTATAGATAAAAAGATATGCATTTTACAAGTTTGCTAAAAGTTCTGAAAAACAGTATTAAGTTCACTTGTTTACTATTTTTGAAAGTGGCTTTCCAGGTTTGAGCATGGTCTGAAACTATTTTTATAATTAAGTTCAAGTTATGTGGAAACTAACAAAATTGGAATCACCGAAATTGGAGCTATAGGGACAGAGATACAAAAATGACAAGACCCTAATGAGGTTCTGATCTGGGACTTGAGCAAAACCGACAAGTTCTCATGCCCCGCGACGTGGCGATTCTGAGCCGTGGATCATGCGATGGACGGCCACCGGAGAGCCACGTCGCCCCGACGCTGCTGCCGCTCGTCCGACAACAGAGCCGAGCAAAACTCGAGCTCGCCGGGCGTGTCGCCGGCGAGGGAGTTCAGTGCGAGGCCGGGAAAGAGCTAAAACTGGAACCTACTGCTATTGCGCACCGGATGGCACCGGCGACGAGGCCAATGGTGGCGGACGGCGCGGCGCGGCGAGCGGAGGGGTGCTACGCAAAACGAAAACAAAGAACTGCCCGCTACGCGCAAATGGACGAGTGCACAAGCTACAACGAGGTCCTAAGGACTTAACGCGACCACCGGAGCCCATATGGTAGCGGCGGCGGCCGAGGCTAACGACGGCGCGGCGCGATCAAACAAAGAAACACGCCACGGTGCAGCAAAGCGAAAAGAGGAGGTGCTTAAGCTCACGGGGCCTCGGGAAGGCGGTGGACGGGTCGATGATTCGCGCGAGGCTCGAGATGACCGGCGATGAAGATCGGCGGTGCGTAAGGGCTTCACCGCGAGGGGACAACACAGGCCAAACCAGAAGACCGGATATCGGCATAGCACCGGTGAGGCCCAGAGGTGCTACCAGAGGAGGAATTGGGAAGGGTGAACTCACCGAGCCGAGACGAAGAGGCGGTTTCGGCCGAAATTGGGAAAGCTTCACTCCTCGCGGTTCCACTCGATGTGACCTGAAATCGGCGGGGTTAGCGACCACCGAGGAGGCGAAGGTGTGGGAGCAAGAGATTGGGAAGGGGCCATCGGGTACCGCTTCACCGAGGTCCCGAGCTCCAACAATGGCGCCGAAGGTGACGGAGGTGCTCGGGTTCGCCGAGCTCGAGAAGGTGAGGAGAAGGTGCGGGACGGTGAAAGGATGCTCGTGGAGGAAATGGGAGCTTAAGTAGGCCCGAGGAGCAAGAAGAGCACCGTTGGCGCCTCGGGCTCCCTGCGCCACGATCGCCGTGAGCGCGGGAGCGGTAGAAGGTGGACTTTCGGGGCGGTGGAGTAGCGGGCATTTAATGCGCCCGCCGATTGGCGTCGAGGTGAGTGGGACGCGACGCCACGCCCACGAGCCTCGCCATGGCGCAGCGAGCGCGAGCGGGCGGGCGCGCGAAGCGCAGGAGGACGACGAGGTGGCCGCCCGATCGTGATCCAATGGCGACACGCGATCGCGTTGAAACGGCGTGCACAACGCCACCATCCGATGGAAATCCAACGGCCGAAACAGAGGCAACCGGAGTTGTCCGGATGCTACACGAATGACACCGCTCGATGGAGATCCAACGCCGACGATGCGTCGCCGCTCGCGCGCGCGGTACGATTAGTTGGCTCGGCCGAGTCAAGTCGGCCGAGTCGGACTCGTCGCCGGTTGCATGAACGATTAGGCGACTTTTGATTTGAATTTAGGCTGAGATTTTGGAAGATTTAATTGGAGTATCAAATCAACTCCAAATTGAATGAAATTTTTACTGAAGCTTATTGGCTATAAGATTGACCTTCCTAAAATTTTCAGAAGTTTTTGTGCATTAAATTTTATATTAAAAATTTCAGAAGTGATAAACGGGGTTTGACCAATTTAAAATGGTTTGACTGAGCCAAAGATGGCTCAAATAAATTCTAAAAATCTGGGAAAAATTCAGGGGTGCACAATACCACCCCAAGAATTTATGACAAAAGTTTGAAAGGTTTTGGACCTGAGACAAAACTCAAAATGTTTTGGACTCGAGTTAAACTATGAATTTTGAATGTTCAATTTATGAACTTTCTTTACAAGAAATATAAGAATAGTTCTAAGAGGTTAAGATGTGTGAAAAGTTTCAACATGTACACATTTTGATACATTTGAAACATGAACCCAGTGTTAGGTTACAATTGAAACACACTTCTTATTTTAATTATTCGGGGCTGTTACAAAACCTCCCCCCCTAACAGAAATCTCGTCCCGAGATTTGGCTCACTCGGAAAAGAAAGAAGGGTAGTCCGCACGCAGACGATCTTCGCTCCCAAGTAGCCTCATCTTCAGAATGGTTCGACCACTGAACTTTCAAGAACTTAATGGAACGATTCCTAGTTCTTCGCTCAGCCTCCTCGAGGATGCGAACCGGATGCTCGCGATAGGTCAAATCTTCTTGGACGTCGAGGGCTTCCAACGGAGTTTCTCATCGGAACACTGAGGCATCTCTTGGTGGGATACATGAAATACATCATGTACCCTCGAGACCCGCAGTAAATCCAACTCAGAGGCGGCTTACGCCCTATCTTCGATGATGCGGTAAGGACCCACATATCGAGGAGCCAACTGCCCTTGACACCAAACGCTGATGACCCCTCAAAGGAGAGACCTTGAGGTAAACATAGTCATCGGGCTCAAAGCTCAAGGGTCGGCGCCTGCGATCCGCATAGCTCTTTTGCCGGGATTGAGCTGTGCGTAAACGATCACGGATAAGTTGGACTCGACTCTCGGCCTCATTGATCGAGTCCGAACCAAAGAACGGTCTCTCACCGGTCTCAGACCAATACAACGGGGTTCTGCACTTTCTCCCGTACAAGGCCTCGAAAGGTGCCATGCCGAGGCTGGCTTGAAAGCTGTTGTTGTACGAAAACTTCGGCGAATGGCAAGCATTTCTCCAGTGCTTCCCATAATCGAGAACACAAGCACGGCATGTCTTCCAAAACCTGGTTGACCCTCTCGGTCGACCATCGGTTTGGGGTGATACTGTGATCAAAGAAAGTCGAGTTCCCATAGCCGCTGCGAGACTCTTCCAAAATCGTGCGGTGAATAGCGCACTACCGGTCCGAGACAATCGTCTTTGGTACACCATGCGGCACACGATACGGGAGAGGTGCAGTGCGCTGGGAGTTTCACACTAAGGGTGGTTCGTCTTGGCGAGAAAATGAGCTACCTTGGTCAACCGATCAACGATGACCCGGATAGCATCATTCTTCTGGGGAGAGGGTAGACCGCAATGAAGTCCATCCCGATCGAATCCCACTTCCATTCTCGGTATTGGCAAAGGTCCGGCATCCCCGCAGACGCGATGCTCGGCCTTCACGCTGACAAAGATACGTCGCACTCGGCGACGAATCGCGCAATCTCTCTTCATTCGGTCCACCAAAACCTCTGCCGGAGATCTTGATACATCTTGGTGGCCGGGGTGAATAGAAAGGCGAGAGTCATGGGCCGTGGAGAATCGCATCCGTAACCCCCGACCTAGGGACTACAAGACGCTGTCGAACCTCACAATACTAAGGTCATCTACCGAGAATGCCGTGGTTGTCCGCTCCGGACATTCTCCTTAATATGGCCCACTCCAAAGATCTGCTGTTTGGCGGCCTGATTTGATCTACCGGGTTGGTTGCACAACTAAGGCGACAAGAGAACCCGCTCGACTAAACCTAGGTTGAGCGTTGAAATGCCTCAAAAGGGTGGGTGATGTTCTTTGAGCAACAATGCATTGCAATATGCTTTACGACTAAAGCGCATCAAGAACGACATTTGCCTTGCCGGATGGTAGTGAATACCCATGTCATAGTCCTTGATCGTTCCAACCACCTCTCTGCTGAGGTTCGATCCGGTTGGGTGAACAAGTACTTGAGGCTCCGGTGATCGAATAGACCTCGCAACTGATTCCGATAAGGTAATGTCGCCGATCTTAAGCGCATGAATCACACCGCAAGCTCTAAGTCATGGGTAGGGTAGTTAAGTTCATGGGTTCTCGGCTGCCTCGATGCATAGGCGATACCTTGCCTTCTTGCATAAGGACACAACCGAGACCGAAGGAAGCATCGCGATAGATATCGAACTGCGATGGATATCGTGAAGAAAGAACAGCGCGCGTGGTCAAACGCTTCTTGAGTACTCAAAACTTTCCTCACAAGCATCGGATCACGGGAACTTCTTGTCCTTCTAGAGCAGCTCAAATCATTGGTTTCGCGATTTTGGAGAAGTTCTCGATAAAGCGGCGATAATATCCCGCTAAACCCGTAAAACTCCGCACCTCGGTCACCGAACGGGCCGACTCGAGAAAGTACATCGACTTTGCTAGGTCAACGGCCACGCTTGAAAGAACGTGGCCAAGGAATGCCACTTCCTTCAACGTAACTCGCACTTGCCGAACTTCGGCGTCGGTGGTGCTCCACGGCTTGCCTAACACAAGCGGATGCTCGGCGTGTTCTTCATCATCCTTGGAGTAGATAAGGATATCATCGATGAAGACCACCACGAACTTATCCAAATACTCCATAAAGACCGAAGTTCATAAGGTTCATGAACAAAGTGGAGCATTGTTAAGCCGAAAGACATGACGGTATACTCGCATGCACCGCAACGCAGTAGAGAACGCCGCCTTCGAATATCCTCCTGTCGGATACGAACTGGTGATAACCAACTCTTAGATCAATCTTGAGAAGACCCGTGTTCTCGCCAATTGATCAAAAAGATCGTCGATCCGAGGCAAGGGATACTTGTTCTTTATCGTCACTTCATTAAGTGGACGATAATCAACACACATCCGTAGGGTATTATCCTTCTTCTTTACGAAGATGGTGGGCAACCCCACGGAGACGAATCGGGCGAATGAAACCCTTCGCTGCGTGTCTTCAAGTTGCTTCTTCGGCTCCACTAGTTCATCCGTGTTCATTGGTAGGGACTTCGCACCTGAGCGGTGCGTGCACCAACTCAATGACGAACTCTGTGGCTCGAACGGTGGCATCCCGCAACTCGTCGGGAAGACATCCACAAAGTCGCAAACAACGAGGACTTCACAAATCTCGGAGATGGCTTCGCTTCAGTAGCTAAGAGACGAGGTCCTTGTAGCGGTGAGAATCCAACCCGCTCGCACGGACGGACTGGTGAGAAAGACCATCTTCCTAGCGCAGTCTATCTGGCCTAGATGCCGGGCTAACCAATCCATACCAAGGATCACATCTAAGCTAGCCGAGTCGAGGAGGATAAGATTCGCGAGAATCTCACTCCTCGATCTCGATGGGGACATCCCTACACTCTAATTCAGCTCTCAGCTCCGAACCAGGAGAGCGAATCAGAAGCGGGATAGACAATGGAGTAAACAAAAGAACACACAATGCAGCAAAAGATGCAGATACAAAGGAATGCGATGCGTAATCGAATAAACAAAGAGCGGGTAGGAGTTAACAGAAGGGTACCCAACACCACGCCGGGCGCCCCGGCCTCTCACGGTGACGAGGTTGACCCGCCACTACCCACTCCACGGCGCAGGGGCAACCTTACGTCCTCGGGATGAACCACCCATGCCCGCCTCCATTAGGACGAGGGGCTGCTCCTCGCTCCTACTCCTATCCTCTTGGGACAGCTTGTTCGCGTAATGCCCCTTAAGGCCACACGGTGCGGTGACCTCGCGGCCGGTTGCTATGGCCACTGGGAGTCGCAGGGCACGTGGGTGACCACGGCCGCGACGAACGTCCCGAGATGCCACCGACCACAAGGGATGCCGAGGTCGGGACATCGGAGCGTAGGGCGAGGGCACTCCGGCCGAGGCCGAGCCTCCCACTTGCGCTATGGGACTCGCTCCACCCTACTAGAGTGCTCACCAACGATGGCCTTGTCCACCAAGGCCCGGAAGTCCGAAGTCGACGATGGAGAGCTTGTCCGGCTCCAAGGACAAGCCAACCTCGAACTTCTCCCGCTTGGCGCGACGGTACACCTCCTCCGAGCATAACGAGCCAAATGGTTGAACTCGTATAAATACTCCGAGACTGTGTGACGCCCCTGCTTGAGGGCCAAGAACTCTCTCTTCTTCAGCGTCATTACACCCACGGGGATGTGAGAGCGTCGGAAAGCGGTGCGGAACTCCTCCCAGGAGACTACATGGCCAGCTGGCCGCATAGCCAGAAAACTCTCCCACCAAGAGTGAGCTGCCCCCTCCAACTGGTGGGAGGCGAACAGTGCCTTCTCCGGCCGCATCGCGCGATGCCGAAGCTCGCTCAACTCGACGCAGCCGATCGTCGCCGAGCGGTCCTCGACTGGAGAAGGTGGGGCCGAGTGCGGAGGAACTCGATAGTCTCCCACGCGGTGGTGGCCACCCCACCTCCTCGATCCCGGCGCGGCACGGAGGCGGTGTTCGCGCAATCGCCTCCGTGATCCGCGTCGATCCATGCGTTGCGCTCGACCGAAGCAACACTCGGCCATGGACTGAGGAGGAGGAAGCTCTCATCCGGTCCACGGACCGGCTCTAGTAACGCTGACGGGAGGCATCCTGCTTTTTTAAAAAAAATTAGGTTAGCAACTAATGTCTGAAAAGTAAGATTTAACGACCACAGAAGTAACGAAAGCAAAACCTTTAAAACAACTCTACAACGACGAGAAAGACCAAGGTTAAAAGCCAACTGGATACGCACTCCACTCGTATTGAATGAACGAGTAATCGATCAGGAAGATAAAATTCCAACAGGAAGACCTAGAGCAAACACTACCATTAAGCGAAATAAATCAACCGAGATAGTGTTAGATACTTAGCCCACTATTATCACTTCTTACCCCTTTATTCCCTTCAAGTTTTAGTTGATTTATCCTCTCATTAGCTATCCTAATTAGAACCTCCGAGTCTGCTGTCCGGAAATTGACGCCGCTGTCCGTATTTTGCATCCAAGCTCCTAGTCGTCACCAAACCATTCCAGAAACTTCAAAACCTTAAGCGGGCAGCTCACAATCCAATTTGCCAAACTCGTGGTCCCAAAACCCAGTTAACCGGTAACATTATCTTTGAAAAGAAGAGAAGGAAAAACAATTTTTAAAACTCAAATTAGAGTAAGAGGAGAGAAGAAAGCTAAGATAGGCAAGGAATAAACTGAGAATCAACTTAAGTTTTCACAAAACTCTTTTGTACTTCGAAATTAGGTTTTCCAAAAATATCCTAAGAGACGACTAGCTCGGTTATTACGGTCAAGATGGCTCGATACTAAGCTTGTGGGGACTCCCTGATTTATTTAACTCGTAATACTTTAGCAAGCATTACCAATTAAATAAAACTCGCTCGAGACATGTATACTTCCCGTATGCAGATACATACCCCGATACAAACATAAGCATCAATTCCATTCATCACATAGAACCAAAACATTACAGATTTAAGAAAAGACATACATTAATTAAAATGAGTCCTTATAAAAGGGGGCCTTTCAACCAAATGACAATAAGCACAAAAGTAAATACGCAATGAAACAAAAGCGCCATAAGATGGCTGATCCAAAGAGCCAACCGGTGTGCCTTTACCCACAAGGCAACCGACCAGGACCGCTGGCTACTCGCTTCTCCCAACCCAAGCACATCTCGCGAATACCTAGGCTTATGAGCAACCTCCTCCGCAACAAAAGATTAGCATGCAAAGCATGTGAGTACATCAACTTGTACTGCAAGATCGACGTGTGAAATAACAGAACTATAATGTAGCTATATGCAGTTGTTTAGTTGGAGGCCATATGGTTTATTTAAGCATAAAGCAACAATTATTTGTAATAATGTAGTACATTTAAAAGCAAGTTTACAATTCATTTTTATGGTTCAAAATAATCGCAAGCTTACCAAGTATACAATAAATAAAAGAGCACTAACACTGGAAGTGACTTCAAAGTCACCACAACAATAGCATGAACTCCCCGCTCATACCACTCCACAAGTTTTAAGTTTTTAAAACAGGTTATAACACTAGCTCTTGAAAAGCTTACCCAAGCGCGCCCATAACCTAGGACGAGGCTATTCGAATAGATTTATCCTCTGCAGGTGTACCACTTTACCCACACTCGCATCGCCTTTAAGCCACATGATTCACCCACACCGTCAGAGGTAGGCCGCAGCACGCTAAGTCCTACGAGACTTTTCCAATATTGTGTACTAGGCACACCCGCTCGTATGGACCGAATCCATACGCCACGTTGCCCACCAAAAGACAATCGCCACAAAGGCCCAACTTTTCGGACAACCGCAACGCTCCCAATCAACAAAACCACCGCCACCCGCCCTAGCACACGCCAAAGTACTCGGTCAAGAGGGGTTCCATATGCCCCTAGTGTGGTTAGTACGCAAATAAATGCTCGAGTAACGGGACTCACAAGATGCTCGGTCCTTAATTGACACGGGCACCAATCCGATCACACCCAAGAAAGAATCACACCAACATACCAAGGTGCCCGCGAAACCAACTTTTCATTTTTAGTTTTGTTTTTAAATTGATTTGCAAAATTAACCAGGGCACCAAACACCAAGTGTTGGATAATAAGAGTAATAGTAGTTGTGTGATCCAGACCACCGACAGAGTCGATGATCACCCCAATACTACCGATACTAAGCATGGTTAAGCAATATAGCACGTAACTACTAAGTGATGAGGGCCCCACCATGAACCCTAACCACAGCAAATAACCTAGGCTCATGGTAGTAGAGGAATAAACATTTAGCTACAGGGGATGCAACTAAAGGATGTCTAACCATAATTTAACACAAATTAGCAATGCATACATACAGTTGAAGCAAAGTATTAAACTTTGAAAATAATAGGATTAAGGGGATATGATCAAACTGCTTGCCTGGCTGCTGTTGCTCAAGAGGTTGCTCTGATGTGCTATCGGGCTCAACGAACTCTTCGTCACCTATCCGCGCAATTAATTACAAGGCAAAAGAGCAATAAGGCAATAAACCCTAATCACAAAATTTGAGCAAAAAGCATCCAAAAGACACAAAATTTAAACACAAGGTAAACTAGGAATATATTTAGACATAGAATCTGGAAAAACTCAATTTGGCTTTTTGGAGCAAAAGATATTAAGGAAATAGCTATTTTCGGCCATCTTTATATTACTGTAGCAAAAATATTTTCCCTAATGATTTTGGAGCTTAAATTTTTATGGTAGCTAGCTACTGGTAGAGTGATAGCCCATATAAAATTTCAGGTCATTTGGAGTTATATTGCAAAAGTTATGATTTTTATGATTTAAAAAGGGTATTAAAACTAAATTTTAGTCCTTATGATTTTAACAACAGTAGAATTTATGAAACTAATTTTCCTAGAAATTAGACTATCAGAGGAAACTACTCCCATTGGATTCATACAAAAATGAGCTATAGATAAAAAGATATGCATTTTACAAGTTTGCTAAAAGTTCTGAAAAACAGTATTAAGTTCACTTGTTTACTATTTTTGAAAGTGGCTTTCAGGTTTGAGCATGGTCTGAAACTATTTTTATAATTAAGTTCAAGTTATGTGGAAACTAACAAAATTGGAATCACCGAAATTGGAGCTATAGGGACAGAGATACAAAATGACAAGACCCTAATGAGGTTCTGATCGGGACTTGAGCAAACCGACAAGTTCTCATGCCCCGCGACGTGGCGATTTCGAGCCGTGGATCATGCGATGGACGGCCACCGAGAGCCACGCCGCCCCGACGCTGCTGCCGCCGTCCGACAACAGAGCCGAGCAAAACTTCGAGCTCGCCGGCGTGTCGCCGCGAGGAGTTCGATCGCAGGGCGGAAAGAGCTAAAGCGGAACCTCATCGCTATGTGCGACCGGATGGCACCGCGACGAGGCCAATGGTGGCCGACGCGGCGGCGCGCGAGAGGCGAGGGTGTGCACGCAAAACGAAAACAAAGAATCGCCACGCTACGCGCAAATGGACGAGTGCACAAGCTACAACGAGGTCCTAAGGACTTAACGCGACCACCGAGCCCATATGGTAGCCGCGAGCCGAGGCTAACGACGGCGCGCGCGACCAAACAAAGAAACACGCCACGGTGCAAAAAAAGCGAAAGAGGAGGTGCTTAAGCTCACCCGGGCCTCGGGAAGACGGTGGACGGGTCGATGATTCCGGCGGAGGCTCGAGATGACCGGCGATGAAGATCGGCGGCGGTGCGTATGGGCTTCACCGCGAGGGGACAACTCGGGCCAAACCAAAGAAAGACCGGATATCGCGATAGCACCGGTGAGGCCCGTGAGGTGCTACAGAGGGAGGAATTGGGAAGGGTGAACTCACCGAGCCGAGACGAAGAGGCGGTTTCGCCGAAATTGGGAAAGCTTCACTCCTCGCGGTTCCACTCGATGTGACCTGAAATCGGCGGGGTTAGCGACCACCGAGAGGAGGCGAGGTGTGGGAGCAAGAGATTGGGGAAGGGGCCACTGGGTACCGCTTCACCGAGGTCCCGAGCTCCAACAATGGCGCCGAAGGTGACGGAGGTGCTCGGGGTTCGCCGAGCTCGAGAAGGTGAGGAGAAGGTGCGGGACGGTGAAAGGATGCTCGTGGAGGAAATGGGGAGCTTAAGTAGGCCCGAGGAGCAAGAAGAGCACCGTTGGCCGCCTCGGGCTCCCTCTGCCGCCACAGTCGCCGTGAGCGACGGGAGCAGGTAGAAGGTGGACTTTCGGGGGCCGTGGAGTGACGGGCATTTAATGCGCCCGCCCGTTGGCGTCGAGGGTGAGTGGACGCGACGCTACGGCCCACGAGCCTCTCTGCCATGGCGCAGAGCGAGCGCGAGCGTCGGGCGAGCAGCGCGAGGAGGACGACGAGGGTGGCCGCCGATCGTGATCCAACCGCGGACACACGATCGCGTGGAAACGGCCGTGCACAACGCCCACCGTCCGATGGAAATCCAACGCCGAGAAACAGAGGCAACCGAGTTGTCGGGATGTTACGAATGGCGGCCGTTCGATGGAGATCCAACGGCCGACGATGCGGCGCCGCCGACCGCGCCGATACAGCTTAGTTGGCTCGGCGAGTCAAGTCGGCCGAAGTCGGACTCGTCCGCCCGTCGCATGAACGATACTAGGCCGCTTTTGATTTGAATTTAGGCTGAGATTTTGAAGATTTAATTGGAGTATCAAATCAACTCCAAATTGAATGAAATTTTTACTGAAGCTTATTGGCTATAAGATTGACCTTCCCTAAAATTTTCAGAAGTTTTTGTGCATTAAATTTTATATTAAAAATTTCAGAAGTGATAAACTGGGGTTTGACCAATTTAAAAATGGGTTTGACCTGAGCCAAAGATGGCTCAAATAAATTCTAAAAATCTGGGAAAAATTCAAGGGTGCACAATACCACCCCAAGAATTTATGACAAAAGTTTGAAAGGTTTTGGACCTGAGACAAAACTCAAAATGTTTTGGACTCGAGTTAAACTATGAATTTTGAATGTTCAATTTATGAACTTTCTTTACAAGAAATATAAGAATAGTTCTAAGAGGTTAAGATGTGTGAAAAGTTTCAACATGTACACATTTTGATACATTTGAAACATGAACCCAGTGTTAGGTTACAATTGAAACACACTTCTTATTTTAATTATTCTGAGGTCATTACACAGAGCTCGATACCACTTGTTGGACCGAAAAGGCGACTAGAGGGGGGGGGTGAATAGGAGTACGATCTCTTTTTCTCCCAAATTGAATTCAATACGAATCTCACTCCAATAGCTATGAAAGCTATGAAGATCAATCAATCAAGCACAATGAAGACTTGTATTGAATCCAATCAAAACCTCAAGAAAATCTTCAAAACTCAAAACACTAAACCTCAAGTGGTCGACCTCTCACGGGCGGTCGGGCCGTTGGCCTAGTGGTCCGACTCTCTCCTCGGCGGTCGGACCTCCGCCTCAACGAACAATGAAATCACCAAAAACCAAAACGCAAATTGATCTAACTTTTGATTTGTGCGTCCAAACTTCGTGAAACTTGACACACACCTTCTCAAGGATGTCGAACCTATTCCAAGCAACGATCGTGAAGATCCTTGCCAAAGTTCGACCTTTTCCCGCTTGAGTGAAGGTGGGTAAAACCGAAGTCAAAACGCAAATATGATCTTGAGACTTACTCGTGGGTGATTGATGATCTTGATGATCCTAGATGTATTCCCACATGTCACGACCAAGCTAGATCACGGCCGTAAACCAAGCAAAAACTCGCGGATCAAAGAAAGACTCAAAATCATCAAATAGAGAGAAAGAAAGCAAATGAACTCATCTTTGAGGAAACTTTCTTTGGATTGATTTGATATGGTATTGGTTTACACCACTCCATCAATGGAGGACAAAGACTCAATACATGAGCACGAAATCAAATCCAACTCTCTAGAACCCTAACCTCCAAATATCAACTCCTAAGCACCAAAGCAAAAACTAGGGTTTACAAGTAATGAAAGGGTCAGGGGTGCAGCCACCTCCTCATCTATTTATAGTGGAGGCTTAGACCTTCTAGAAGAGTTTCCTAATGGGCTCAGTTAAGGCCCAAAACAAACGGGTCACACACGCACACATTTTAAAGCGCCGTCTTCATCTCCTCTTGACCTAATCCGCTTCTCCACGCACCGCCTTGCGCGGGTTAGCAAAAGGTCACAAAGGCGATTTGGTAAGATTACCAAAATACCCATTCTCGCCCTTCTCCAAGACCGAGTCCAGACAGCGGCACTCGCTGTTCGCCACGTGTAGGTTGATCCAACGGCTCTCATCATATCGCAAGTCTCTCCCATCCGGCTCCCACCGAAACCAACATGGCACTTGCACCACCCCCGCCGCTTGATCCAACGGGCCGCACCAACTTCCCGCTCGGTCACCTTTGTCCATCTTGCACCATGCTTGAGTCCAATGACTTCACCCGGCATCGCCGATCGTTCAACCTCGGCTCTCCAAGCCTAGTCCCGATCATCTCGCCGTTGACCGTCGTTGACCACCAAGCAACCTGCACAACAATAGACAAGCAAATCGGAACCGGGAATAAGTTCTTCACAACTTGACCCACGTTAGTCAAAACATGCATCATGCAACACAAATGCAATGAAACCCATGAACTTGACCTAACAAGCAACCATCGCCGCCACACAGGCCGACGACTTAAGTGAAAACCGGTCAGACCGCCACCATGGCCGGTCGGACCGCCCCTTATCGGTCTGACCGCCAACCAACGGCCGGTCTGACCGCTCCCCAAGGACTTAGCCAAAATTTCAACTCTGAAATCTGCAACCTCTCTGGAATTTTAAAACGAATAGAACTTTTGCCTGTAGGCTCCAAAAATTATGGGACCAAGAGCAGTAGAACCTCCTCTGTTGCCTATACCCTCTATTTTTGGCCCAGCTCAAAAATCTAAACTTCACTTAATGGCCGGTCGATCGACCGCCGTAAGCGTTTCGACCGCCACATCGCCGGTCGACACGCCTCGCCGGCCGATCGGGCCGCCTCTCTTACTTGCAAGGCAACCCAAGACAGGACCGGTCTGACCGCCACCATGGCCGGTCAGACCGCCTGAGACCTGACAGCACCTGAACTTTGCCGAAAACTCGTGTTTCCGCAAACCTTCAACGTCATTGCCAATTATCACATCATCCTAAGATCATGAGCATATCCCCATGATATCCACAAATTTAATCTTTGCAACTCACATGAGATGATGACTCGTGGCATGGCTAAGCAAATGTACTCGCATCTAACCAACCCACGTTGGTGCTATAATAATACCAACTAATAACCAATCTAGGGTGACAAGGAAATATGACATACAAGACCAAGGTGTATTCACAAATTGGATAATAACTATACCCAAAAGCATTTAAATACATAGTTAAAGTGGAATACAATACTTTGAAACAAAGTAATTTGAAAACTGGGTTCAATATGATCAAATGTATGACTTTCCTTGGAAAAGGTCTAAGTACTAGTCTTGATCTTGAGGTGCTCCTTATTCTCCAAAATTCCCCGACGAATCGACGTCTACTCGCAAACGAGACAAACAAACAAAATAAATAAATAACAGAGGCAAAACAAACTCCAAAAATTAAATAAAAATCTCAGATAAATAGAGCTCGAATTTAGACAAATTTTGGAATTTGAATGGGTTCAATCGGAGTTCGGATGCAAAAGTTATCGGCTCTGGAAGTTTAAATCTAAAAGAAAAACCCTAAATTGGATTTTCTGGAATTTCCGAATTATTTCTTAACAGAAAAATCGGATTATTGCGCAATGATGACGTCAGCAAGGAATTTCGGAAATAAAATAATTTAAAGAAAATCCCGACATGGGACCCACATGTCGGTGAGATGGCTCACGTAGACCAAGCTCATCGAGCCTCGACTGGGACCGGTGGATCGAGCCACGCCGGGCCGAATAGACGACGGCGCGTGCCACGCGCGATGACACACAGGCGCGGCGCTGAGGTGGCGAGCCACGTGGCGTGACACGTCAGACCGACAGACAGCGGCGCACAGAAACCGACGACAACGGCGAACGGCGGCGATCCACCGGCGGTGAGTGGTACCGGTGCGTAGAGGGCGCTATTGCGAACCTCTGGGTGCAACTCCGGGTGGTCAAGGTCGACGGAGACGGCCGACGGTGAGGGTTGAGCGGCGGAGCTGCTTCGGGTTTCGTCGGACAGGGGCTCCGGTGAGGTTCCGGCGACGGCGAAGGCTCTTGGAGGTAGCCCTGGTGACGCTGAACCTGGCGGTGCAGACCATGAGGGCAGAGCGACGTCGACGACGGCGCAAAACGGAGAAAAAGATCGACGACGAAAAACCCTAAATCTCCGATTGTGGCAGCGCTAGGGCTCTAGGGGCGACGTGGGTGGCGGCTCTGGGTTGCGGAGGACAGTGCGAACCTCGGGGGCCTATTTATAGGGCCGGGGCAGCATGGGATAAGAAATCCCCAAATCGAGTCCGTGAAGAACACGAAACCGATTTCAAAAATCCGGGGATAGGATATGATTCGGGATAGGATTTTAACAGAAACGTGTGCGGAGAGGTTAGAGATAGGATTTGGCACGTTTTCTAGAAGGAGTTTAGATAGAAAAACGACATTGTCGTACGGAGCCCGAGCTCCAAGCCATGGCGGACGACTTGAGCGCTCGCGAGGAAGAAGCCGGCGCGAGGAAGACGACGACCTAACGTGTGGGGCCCACACGTCAGCGGCACGGCGGCGGGCGCGCGCGGGAGTTGGGCTGCGCGTGAAAATGGGTCGGAACAGAGAAGAAATGGGCCGGAGGAAAGGAAATTCGGCCCGAAGGGTTTTCTGAGATTTTAAATACATTTTCTAATTTATAAAATACCAGAAATTCAAATAGGCAATAGAAAATAGCAAATGAACTCAGAAAAATTCTAGAAAAATCTAGAAAATATATCTGAGCACATAGAACCCAAATAAAATAGTTTTGGATATTGTTCATGTTGGGATTATTCACATTATAGGTGTTTGATCCTAAAGTCCAATATTAAGCTTTTGAATTAAATTCAAATAAAATCCAAATAGTGATTTTTTCCCTACTAACTATTTAAGAGATTTTTAAACTCAAAAAATTGGGATGTTACATAGGTACAAAGCAAGATCAAGAGGGAAGGAAGGAACATAAAAAACCAAGACAAATCAAGAAATCAACACTTGAGCATATGAGTGGAAGATTTGATTTCTACTTGGAGATCAATGTTTACAGCCACTCCGTTGGGAGGACAAAGCCACTAGGGCAGTACACACGCAAGTGCTCTCATCTATCTCAATACAGCTCTCAAACCATACCCTCCTCCTCTCTCCACTTTTCCCAAATTTTCACATTAGGGTTCCTTGGCTTAGTTGTGCAAATCATGCACCAACCCTTATATAGTAGAGGCTAGGACTAAGAGAGAAATCCTAATGAGCACCTGTTAGTCCCACACACAAACAGGTCTCTCAGTCACGCACACTTCTCAAAGCGTCATCTTTATCTTTAGCTCCAATTGGCCAAACCCATCATGCCTTGCTCTCCATAAAGTATCCTTGACCTAATCCACTTAGACCACCATCGTGGTTCGCACACCACCACTTTTACGATATTGGGCAATTTACCAAAATATCCCAATACTGACCTTTCCCGATCCCTTCACATCGAAGCATCGCTCAAGCTTTGCCATCATCCATGTGGCCTCAATGAATTCCCACCAAGCCTCTCACGCGTACAGATCCCATCGAACCATCCTCACTTGCAAACGAGCTTAAGTCACTTGGTGTGACACATGCCTTACCATGCACTATGACTGCACCCGGTTTCCCTAACCGTTTTGGACCTCAACTCCTCCTGGAGCTTAGTCCTAGTCCTCCTTGCTATTGCCTATCATGTCCACCACCAGTAGCTCCCGCTCCAGTTCCTCATCTTCTCGTCTTGTAACCACCTTGGTAGCCTTGGTCATCTTCTGACAGCACCTTGATCGTTCTGGACCTCAGCTCCCATAACCTAGTCCCGGTTCCAAATATGCAATATACAACACATATGTAACATTTTCATGCCCCTAGGTCAATTCCCAAAATTCAGCACAATTCACTGTGCTTGGACTCGCTGTGGCCGATCAGACTGCCATCACTTGGCCAGTCTGACCGCCAACACTTGGTCGGTTTGACCGCCAACACTTGGCCGGCCATACCACCTACCCAAGGTCAGTCTGATCACACTCCCCAGTAATAAGGGACTGGTTAGACTGCTGCCGGTCTGACCTCTAACCAACGATTGATCAGACCGCTTACCGATTCCAGAAAACATCCCTTTTTGCACTTTTCAGCAAAACTTTATTTAGTTTCGCGTCTAGTCTTTATTTTCAATGGCACCTGGTATAAACATATCCTCAAAAACTTCCACATAAGTGTTTGATGTCCAATTCCTCCAAATATTGCACCGCCGGTCTGATCGCTGCCCATGGCTGGTCTGACCGCCCAGCCAAGGCTAGTCAAACCGCCTGAACTTAACAGCAAACCTGACAATTAGCAAAACTGAGAGTTTACTCTCTAAACTTCTAGACGATGATGCAAATTGTTCATCACCTAGAGTAGGACCGTACCACGTGGTCTCTACATAATCAACTATGTGGAATTATACCAAATTCCATTGGCAACCTGTCCTAGGGCCTTGAACAACTATTGTTGGGATGAAACTCACTATCGGGAATAGTCCACCGGGCATAGTGAACCTTCATGGCTTAATTAAATTGGTACTAGGTATTAACAGTTTTAATAGCACAATTCGAAAATGGGTTGGAAGGATGAAAAAACTACAACTTCTTCTCCATGAAAACAACTTCACTGGGCCAATTCCATCCTCCATTGGTAATCTCACTCACTTGATAGGGTTATCTCTAACAAACAACAAATTCAAAGGTCCCATATCAGCTAGCCTGGCAAACCTAAAGCTAGAGGTGAAAACGGATCGAATATGAATCGAATAGTGGTGAAATCATATTCCTATTTGTATTTTTTAAAATACGAATACGAATTCGAATATGCTACAAATACGAATTGAATGTCATAATGAATACAAATGTGAATCGAATATGCACTAAATTTGGTCGGATCCAGATATCCTCATAACTTATGTAATATAAAGATACCAGTTTTGTTTTATCCTTGTACAATCACACTTAATCATTGTAATCTATATATTTCATCTAAAGGAACATGAATTCACATTAAACTAGGAATAAATCATCCAACTAATTAGGCATACTGTAATAAAATACTTTTATTGCTTCATCGAATCGAATATGGATATGAATAATTCGGATAAAATAACAATTCAGATGGAAAATTTTCATACCATATTCGCATCCATATTTTTACACGAATTTGAATACGAATACGAATAGGAGAGAAATTGTTAATTAGATGAAAAAATCTATATTGTATTCGTATCCTATCGAATACGGTAGTCGAATAATACAGATAATTTGTATCCATTTTTCATCACTACCTACAGCAACTCTTGCACTTGGGCCTTAGCTATAACAACCAAAAATATAACATACCTCTACAGTTGAGTAACCTTAGACAGCTTATCTCTCTTGGTCTTTCATCGAACAATCTTATTTGGGGGGATTCCAAATAATTTGGGCGATGTCAAAACTTAGAAACCCTCAAAATGGATCACAACTTTCTCATCGGAGACATTCCAGTATCTTTTGGCAAACCTAAAGTGCTTGAAAATGCTAAATTTATCCCATAACAACTTGTCAGGCACCATCCCGACAGCTCTAAATGATCTACCGCTCCTCAGCAAGCTGGACCTTTCTTACAACCATCTCCATTGAGAAATACCAAGAAATGGATTATTCGAAAATGCTACGGCTGTTTCACTTGATGGCAACTGGGGGCTTTGCGGAGGAGTACGTGATGGATCTCCGTATGCCTTCGCGCCCTGAAGTGTCTCAGAGAACAAAAAGGAACTGCAATTTGGTCAGATTATTGATTCCAATATTTGGCTTCATGTCACTCGTAATGTTGATTTATGCTGTAATCCTAGGGAAAAAGACGTCAAGAAGAACATACTTATCGTTGCTTTCTTTCGGCAAGCATTTCCCTAGAGTTTCCCACAAGGATTTAGCTCGAGCTACAAGAAACTTCTCCGAGAGTCCGAGTCCAACCTAATTGGGAGAGGAAGCCACGGTTCAGTATACAGAGGGAAGTTTACTCAAGCTAAAATTCCAGTGGCTATTGAAGTTTTTGACCTTGAGATGAGATGTGCAGACGAAAGTTTTGTATCAGAATGTGAGGTTTTGAGAAGCATTCGACATCGAAACCTTCTTCCTATCCTAACTGCATGTTCGACAATAGAGGTAATGATTTCAAAGCTCTAATTATGAGTTCATGCATAACGGGAATTTGGACACTTGGTTACATCACAGACTTGCTGGTGTAGCTTCGAAACATTTGGGCTTAGCTCAGAGAATAAGCATAGATAGCCGATGCATTGGCCCATTTACACCATGACTGTGGAAGGTGTTGAGAATAAGAGCATTTTTCGAATTACTTTAATCCAGAAATATAGTAGATAAAACATGATGAATATTCTAGCCACTTTTACAAAGTAAGTAAGCAAGAACACTATAGACATACTAATATCCAGACGAATAGAAACTAGCATATCTATCACAGTGTTCAAGGTAACAACTAGTAATATTACTAACCAAGAAATACATATGAAATAGACATACCGGATCGGTGGAAGGAGCAGAGAGTGGAAGAAGTGGCACCGAGTCTTTGTGAGATCGTCGCTTGTCATGGCGTAGTGGTAAGTAGTCGTGCGATGGACGCCGCGGTAGTAGTCGCACGGTTGTAGGCGAAAGTAGAGTCGAATGGAGAGGAAGCAATGGCGACGCGCGAACGCTCCCAAAACCTTATTCGCCTTGCTCGCAAGCCTTCAAGGACGAGGGTTCCGAGGCTCGCTCTCCCGGTGCGATCGACACGCCTTTGCGGATGGAGATCGCCGAGACAAAGAACAAAGAACTGTGGTGTCTTTCGTGGAGAGAATTGGAATACCACACTTTGTTCCAGATAATGACTATATATAACAACCGCACGTAAACACCACCATTACTCACTAGTAATAAAGGTATTCATCGCTTAGTCAAGAGGCCGAAACGGTCGCCATTACTCACTAGTAACAGCAAATTGCTATCGCTTAGTCAAGAGGCGAAACGGTCGCCATTACTCACTAGTAACAAAGAACTGCTATCGCCACCATTATTTGAATCGGTAATCGTTCTTTTAATTTGCAAAAATGAAGAGACCGAAACAATCGCAATTATTGCCACCGTTTATTGCGAGTCGGTGCGTTTGATTTTCGAATAGATAAAGAAAACGCGCGACGCACCGACACGCTGTGAATACAAGACGCAGCACACACGACACGACACAAGACGGCACGCACGCGGCAAGACGCGACGCACGACTCGGCTCGGCTCGCACGGCTCGGCGAGGCGAGGCGAGCGAGCGCGCGTGTATTGGCTCTCTCCAATTCCACAAGTGGTCTCCCACGCCCACCTTATAAATTGGTGTAACTCCTTTAACTCTCCATATGGGACTAAAAGGTTTAGCACATGCACATGGGCCTTTGGGATTTTCCAGATTTAATTAGAATTAAAGTTGGGCCTAGCCCATATTAAATCCAACAATCCCCACCGCATCCCAAGGGCACATGTCAAATTCCTTGATCCACGGATGTTTTAATATATCGTGTTTCGATGGAGACCGGTTAAGGTTGAACATCCATCTAGAATGAAGTTACACTTATCCACAATCGCACAATGGACTAAGCCTTGAATTGACAGCTTTGTGTGAATAAGTTTCACTTAAGTCCTTAACTAATACTAGGTCGCCAGCATCCCCGCTGGTTGGAGCATATAAGTCATACTCTGGCCTATTCATGAGCTTCCTAGAGATTACCCTATCTCATAGGCGTGACTAGCAATCGGGCTCATATAGGTGTGTTCTTTCAAGACTGCTCAGTGGGACAAAGATCTTTGCTTAAATAAGCCACGAACACATTAAGATAAAATCAACCTACCATCTGATTTAGGAGAGAATTGCATCTCAATGGAGTGGGTCTATAAAGGTACTCTCCTCCCGATTAACCAAAAGTTTGTTTCGCCAATCCTACTTCACGGGATCTCCGATCATATAGGATGGGTTACCACTATGGTATAACTCACGTGGGTCTCAAACCCATCTCCCTTGATGCATTGTCTATCACATTCGTGATAAACCCTTTGTGAAGGGATCGCGATTCTTAGTCGTTGGATATAATCCAAAGCTATTACTCGGAGTTTCTCATTTTCCTGATGCACTTGATTTCTCTTCACATGTCTTGATGATTTCATATTATCCTTAGAACTGTTCACCTTGACGATCACGACCGATTGTCACGATTCATCGAATAGCCGCACCGGTTTATCAACCACCGCGAGTCCATCAAGAGCTCACGGCCATTCGGCTTCAACAGATGGCGATTCTAATGCCGTGAGTTACGCTTCCATTGTTGACCTCGTTAAGATGGTCCGCTGCAAGACTTCCATGAAACAGCGCCACCTCCAAGTGTGAAGACATATCCACTTGTGGCCTTAATCTCATCGACATCGATATCGGCTTGAATCACTATAACCCTCTAGTACCCTAGGTACCCGGTATAGTGAATGCCATAACTCATATTACCCTTTAGATAGCGCATTACCCTCTCAAGAGCATGCCAATGATCATCTCCTGATTTGAAACAAACCGCTTAGTTTGCTCACAAGAAACGAGATGTCGCCCGTACCGCTAGCTAAATACATAAGTGAACCAATTATCCGAGAATATCTCAATTGGTCTCTAGCTATTCTCCGATTCTTCCTAAGCAACACGCTAGGATCATAAGGTGTTGGAGAAGGTTTGCGATCGCTATAACCAAAACGACTAACCTTTTCCACATAATGAGATTGCAACAATGTAATCCCACCATCATCACCTCTCAACAGACTTGATGTTCAAGATAACATCGCTACTCCCGGATCTTTCATCTCAAAATTCGAGACAAGAAATCCTTGACCTCCTTAATCACATTAAGGTTGGTCCCAAAGATCGAGATGTCATCAACATACAGACATAGAATGACTCCTCGCCCCACCATGACGATAATACACACATCCGTCACTTCATTTACAATAAAGCTGCAGATGTTAAGGTTCTGTCGAATTTTTCATGCCACTGCTTAGGTGCTTGTTTAAGACCATACAAAGATTTCAACAACTTGCACACCTTTCCTTCTTGACCATTTACTACAAATCCATCCGTCGTTCCATGTAAATTTCCTCGCCCAACTCTCCATTTAGAAAAGCCGTCTTAACATCCATCCGATGAATGAGAAGACCGTGTGAGGCGACAGAGATAGTAGTACTCGAATAGTGGTCAATCTAGCCACAGTGAATAAGTATCAAAGAAATCTTCGCCTTCCTTTTGGGTATAACCCTTGGCCACAAGCCGTGCCTTATACTTCTCGATAGTACCATCGTGCCTAAGCTTCTTTTGAACACCCACTTACATCCTACAGTTTACAACCATAAGGACGCCGGTGATCTCCCAAGTTCCATTAGAGATAATGGAATCCATTTCACTGGATTGCTTCCTTCCAAGATTCGCATCCGAGAAGCATATGCTTGTAAATGGTACTTGAGTATCATCCACAAGGTACACAATGAAATCGAACCAAAAGACTTTGCGGTCCTTTGTCTTTTACTCTTCCTCGAGTTTCATTGTCTTCCTCCTCAGAATTTGATCAGGTTTGCTCAAAATATTCCATTGGAATGGCAGTTCAGGAGTTGTATCGGGCTCCGACTGATAAACTAGGCATATCTTTCATCGGAAAATATCCTCAAAGAAAGTAGCATCTCTCGACTCCATAATTGTACCGACATGCACGCCGTGTACTCCAGATTTCACCACTAAAAATCTATATCCAACGCTATGGTGAGCATAGCCTAAAAGACGCAATCCACGGTTTTTGGTCCAAGCTTACGCTTTTTGGAAATTGGCACGCTGACTTTCGCCAAACAACCCCAAGTGCGCAAGTATGAAAGTGATAGTCTTTTCTTCTCCCATTGTTCAAATGGAGTTATCTCTTTATTCTTTGTGGGAACCCTATTTAGGACATGACATGAAGTCAATATAGCCTCCCCACCATGCCTTGAAAGACCCGATGTGTCTAACATGGCTAACCAAATCGATTAGAGTACGGTTCTTTCTTTCGGCAATCCCATTTGACTGGGTGAATAGGAGGCGCCCTCTCATGGATTATACCATGTTCCTCACTGAATAAATTGAACTCATTAGAAAAGTACTACGCCACGATCGGACCTAACCCTTTTGATTTTCTTTTCAAGTTGGTTCTCTTACGCTTTATAGATTTTAAAGTAGTGAAAAGCTTCATCTTTAGTTTTTAAAAGATACACATAGCGTAACCTAGTGGAATCATCAATCAAAGTCATGAAATATCTCTTACCACCTTTTGTCAACACACCATTCATCTCACACAGATCGAATGTATGAGTTCTAATGGTGCCAAGTTTCTTACCTCTGCGGCCTTGTGAGGCTTACGAGGTGCTTTGATTGCACACAAACTTGAAATTAAGAACCTTTGGCAAGGGTGAATTTCGGATTAACTCTAAACCGCTAACTGGCGTCATGCAACTAAAATTTATGTGACAAAGTCGTGAATGCCAAATAGTAGTCTCATTACCACCGAAAATATGATTCACAACATTATTACACAAATCTGAAAGAGATAGGCGGAACAAGCCTCCGCACACATAGCCTTTACCAACAAATTGTCCACATTTGGACATTACAAATTTATTGGACTCAAATACGATCTAAAGCCATCTCTACACGTAAGAGATCCGCTCACGAGATTCTTATTGATGGATGGCACATGATGCACGTTCTTCGCTTGCACAATCTTTCCCAAGTAAACTTCAGATCGACCGTGCCAACACCATGAATAGTGGCATGTGACCCGCTCCCATTAGAACGGCTGAACCCGAGTGACCAGTAAGAAGAAAACAATGAAATATCAGACACACATGTATATTAGCACCGGTGTTCATCCACCAATCGGTAGATTGACATACGGAAAAACGAAGAGGTAAATTACCATACCCAAGTTCCCGCCTCGAGAGTACCAACAACAACATTGGCAAACTTGGAATTCTCGCCTTGCGATTCTTCACACTCATGCGTTGGATCGCAATCCTTGGCCCAATGACCGATTCGCCACACACAAAGCAAAGGCCATCCTTTGTGTTCTTCTTCTTCTTTTTAAAGCTTGTTGTTTGTGCAGTCTTGTTTTTGCCTTTGAACTTTTGAGCTTGGCCATTCTTTTCGCACCACATTGGCACTAGAATGTCCCTCATTTCCTCTAGTGTGTGTATCTTTTGCCCTTGCCTTTTCTTCAACATCAAGAGACCCAATGAGATTTTCAAGAAAACTCTTGTCTCTTGTGTTTCGTAGTAGTAGCAAAATTCCTCCACGAAGGAGGAAGCTTGGCAATAATGCCTCCGCGACAAACTTGTCCAGTAACACACACTTGAAATGCTCAAGTTCTTTGGCCATGGATTGTATCTCATGAGCTCGCGCCAACTACGTAACGGCCATCAACCATTCTATAGTCATGGTATTGCTCCATGAGATACGATTCATCGCTCGCATCCAAACCCCAAACTTGGCCTCGAGTGCATCCCACATATCTTTCCCATTTGTAATCACCATGTATGCATCAACTAACTTCTCACCAAGTACGCTGATCACGGCACCTTTAAAAGGTTATCGTGAGCCTCAACGCTTGTTCTGCTCAGAGTAAGTGTTCCTTCAGCTTGCCTTTTGCCACATGAAAACGCTCATGGCGGTTAGCCAAAGCACCATCTTGGTGCGCCACCTCTTATAATTCGCACCATCGAATTGAGAGGGCTTAAGCGCAAAGACAAAGCCGATTGTTGAAAAATGCCTATTACAATAAGGTTTTTGGATTGTTGAGAATAAGAGCATTTTTCGAATTACTTTAATCCAGAAATATAGTAGATAAAACATGATGAATATTCTAGCCACTTTTACAAAGTAAGTAAGCAAGAACACTATAGACATACTAATATCCAGACGAATAGAAACTAGCATATCTATCACAGTGTTCAAGGTAACAACTAGTAATATTACTAACCAAGAAATACATATGAAATAGACATACCGGATCCAAGTGGAAGGAGCAAAGTGGAAGAAGTGGCACCGAGTCTTTGTGAGATCGCCGTTTGTCATGGCGTAGTGGTAAGTAGTCGTGCAATGGACGCCGCGGTAGTAGTCGACGGTTGTAGGCGAAAGGAGAGTCGAATGGAGAGGAAGCGCGGCGGCCGCGCGAACGCCCCAAAACCTTATTCGCCCTTGCTCGCAAGCCTTCAAGGACGAGGGTTCCGAGGCCCGCTCTCCGGTGCGATCAGACACGCGCCTTGCCGGATGGAGATCGCCGGAGACAAAGAACAAAGAAGCGTGGTGTCTTTCGTGGAGAGAATTGGAATACCACACTTTGTTCCGGATAATGACTATATATAACAACCGGACGTAAACAATACCATTACTCACTAGTGCGGCGGTATTGCATCGCCTAGTCAAGAGGCCGAAACGGTCGCCATTACTCACTAGTAACGGTAATTGCATCGCTTAGTCAAGAGGCGAAACGGTCGCCATTACTCACTAGTAATAGCAACCGAATTATCGCGACCATTATTTGAATCGATAATCTGTTCTTTAATTTGCAAAATGAAGAGACCGTAAATGATCGCAATTATTGCCACCGCTTATTGCGAAGTCGGCGCGTTTGAAAATGTTTCGATTTTCGAATAGATAAAGAAAATGCGCACGCACCGACACGCTCGTACGCGGCGACACGCATCGCATCGCGCACGGCTCGGCTCGGCGGCGGCGCGAGCAGCGCAGTGTATTGGCTCTCTCCAATTCCACAAGAGGACTCCCACGCTCCACCTTATAAATTGGTGTAACTCCCCTTTAACTCTCCATATGGGACTAAAAAGGTTTAGCACATGCACATGGGCCTTTGGGATTTTCCAGGATTTAATTAGAATTAAAGTTGGGCCTAGCCCATATTAAATCCAACAGAAGGCCTATTATCGATTATGATCTGAAGCCCACTAATATCCTTCTTGATGATGATATGAATGCCCATCTTGGTGACTTTGGCATTGCAAGTCTCGTTCTTGATAATAGGTCAACATTAGTTGGACATTCAGGTCCAAATCAAGGGCGCTAGAGCAATTGGGGAGAGGGTTACTGAAGTTTTTGGAGCTAGAAGCAGATGGATGTCATGGACCAACAGATTAGCTCATGGAAGTGGATAAAGCTTTGCTTTTGTTAAGGGGCTGTCTCAGCTTCTCCCAAAACCTGTTATTTACGCTTAATCCCTTTTATTGCCTTTCCATTTTCAGTCCTGTATATATGCTGCTTGCTTCCGAACTATTCTAGTTTGGTTTTCTTTAAATGAAAAATGGGGTGCAAACCTTCTATAAAAAAGGAGCTTGTGTAATTATTGAGTTTGTCTTTGAATGCAGCAGGCATAAGGATGATAAATTAGCCATGGCCCATGAATAGCATGTGACAAATTAGTGAACTACTATGTTATACTGCTATATGTGGTGGCGTGGTATATATACAACCAAAACATACTAAGTTCTGATTTTTGAACAATTGAAAATTGGATTTGATAGACCATCAAGGATTTTATCTAGTATCTCAGATCGCTTTGATGGGAAGGGTGCCTACATTTTTTTTTTTTTGATGTTTAGGATTTTTCTCTATCTGGCTCACATTAAAGAAGAAGAAACACCATATTCCGCGAAGCGCTGCTACCGTGACGGACTGAAAGTCTAAAGTTTCCCTCTGCCACTGAGCCCCCACATAGTTCTCCACTGTGCCCCGCATACTCTCGATGAGACCCTAGGTCGAACCTAGGCCAGCCGCTTACCCAGCTGCAAGCCTAACCAAGTGAGCTATGCTCACTCTTCGAAGGGTGCATATAATAGGTGTCTTTTAGTAAGTGTTGTCCATTGTCATGGCGATTAACGCATACACGATACACATATCAGGTTACGTGGAACATCAACCCTAACTTTCAAGTCCTAACCTACATTAGCTCCGTGGCACACTTTCAACCTAACTAAAATCGTCTCCGCAATCCAAAATCCATACTGCAGTCAGTGCAGTGACTGGTCATCAGAGTAAGGACTAGTGAGATTTAGGAAGCGTCGCGCGCGTACCTTTGGTGTGCCCGCTGGTCCGTCGCGTGCTGCGTCATTCCGTGCGCCGTCACAATCCGCCGCCCTACAAGCGACGACGTGCGCCGCCGGACCTGCACGCGTGGATTGGCCGGGTGCTATCCGCAACTGCGCGATGAAACTCGGCATGAGCACGTTGCATTGCAGGTCGCGTGATTTGCTGGGGCGTTATTGGTGTCTTATTTGGGCCGTTCGTGTCGTGCGGGCGTTGGCTGGGCCGGGAGCTGAAATAGACCGGCCGCATGGGCTCTGGGCACCGGAATTTTCTGTTGGGGACATCGGAATGGATGAACAGCTGAACCACCAGTTCCAACTCCTGAACATCATGCTCTAAAAAAAACTCCTGAACATCAAGAAAGTTACCGTGGCCGAAGACGCCTGTAGTGGAGACTGTTGCTTTGGTCGCGCGGAGCCTACCAAACATGCCGCGATCGACACCGACAGCCTAGTATCCATGGTAAGAATCGATCTTTGCATGTTTGAGTTCTACATGCCAGAACAGCGTAGTCCGGCCAGCTAGCTCGGACAGCAACAGTAGTAACAGAGAGAAATAGCACCGGATACGACAAAACTAGCTCCTGTAGGCTGTAGAGTCGATGTCTCCTCTTTTCATCTCTTCTGCGAAAACTGTCAGGTATGGCAAGATATGTAGCCCTTAGGGCTTGTTTGGATGCTAGGAGGCAAAATCCTAGGGAAGAAAATCTCTGAGGGGGATTTTAAAGGCACATGAAATTCCCCTCAACCTCTGGGGAAAATTTTCCGCTCGGAAATAAAATCTCTATCACTATTTGGGAACAACAGGGATAAAAATCCCGGCTATGAAAAAAATTCAAAAAATTCAAAAAAAGTTGTAAAATTCAGAAACAATAGCTATCGTGTACTTGAGTTATTAGCCAAATATATGATAAGACAAAAAATGAAACAGAGGCCAACTTTAGGCCTTCTTTTCCTTGTTTGTTCATTCTGGACTGTAACCAACACCTATCAAGATAAATACAAATTCCTTCTACAGAGTCACTGCAATCAGCACTCAACAGCTCAGCGGCAACAAGCAACCAGCTACTGCTCTTCCTTATTTGCCGTCGAAGTAAAATTTTGTCACCCAAAAATTGCCCAGAACTATAATTTCAGAGATAACACCAGCAAATAGAAATTGTTGGCATTGCAGCAAACCTCTCGAGTATAAATTAGATACGATTCTCTTAGTTTTACAAACTTAGTGATAATCAGTTCATGTTAATATTTACATCAGCAAACTGGATGTTCATCAGTTCATGTTAATATTTACAAGTTTACAAAATTGTAAATGGAGCAATCTATGAATGAAGCAAGCTGCAGACGCCATTTGGCACAAAAAAAATGCACACAGGATTCAAATTCCTGTATGCGTCAAGAAGCTCCCAAGCTCATTAATCTTCATGAACTACACGAACATCACGAATTCCTCAAACAAAGCCCTAACTCTGAGCTAAGATTTGTAGCTCCAACGCGCGCTACTACCTACCAACCCAGAATAATTATAAACGAGAAGCACAAGAATCCTAGCCATGGCTCATCTAACCGAATCCACAAACAAATCTGCCATTTATCCGCAAGAAATGCCAAAATAGACACAAATCTACACTCTACGTCTCTACTGCTACTTGAAGACCGCAAGTTCCGCACAAATTAAGAAAAGGCGCGGCTTGGTCGGCGTCAAACACTAAGGGCCGCGCCGCCGCAGCGGCGTGTCCAGGGAGGTGCTGACCTTGAGGAGGAGGTACGGAGGGATCTGCGGCAGCGGATGAAGGAAAGGTGGCGCTAGAAGCTGGAGAGGCGACGGATGAAGGAGAGGCGGCGCTCGAATGGAACCAGGCTTTGTGAGAACTCGAGATCAGAAGCCTGCGTCTGCGTGTGAGGAATCGTGGAGGCGACGGTCGGGAGCAAGACGAGGAGAAATTCCCGACGTGGGGCGACATTGTTTTTCTCCCCCGTGGATTAGGCCGGGTTCGAGCAAAATTTCCCCGTCCCTGGCATTCCCAAACAGACCTACAGGACCGACCGAGAAAATCTACCACGGGGAGGATTTTTCCTGGGATTGGACCGGGATCCCGGCCGGGATTGCCACTCCCAAACAAGCCCTAAAACTTTTTATAAACCCTTGGGCCCTGGGGGCTGGGGCCTGAGTCAAGTACGTACATGGTACAACTAATACTCGTATCCAGCAAAATCAATCAGAAAAAAATCTTGCAGTGTTGCTTCGCTCCAAGTATAGGTTCACTGTTTTCTTCTTTTCGCAAGTTATATGCTCGTGCGTTACAACGAAAAATCAATTTTTACATAGAATATGTTATTACAGCTCATCAATATCCCTATTGTCATTCATAAGTTAACTTCCATGTCTTGCATAAGAGTCAAGAAGGTTTCCTTGCTGCAAGTTTGACTAAATAACTATGCAAAATAAATTTATTACGTCAAACATATTCGGATGATGAAAACAGGCAATTAGTCATAAAAGAACATGGAGATGTCTTGATTCTTTCGGTTAGCATGAATCATGACATCTCATTAAAAAATATTGTGTTACCAAAGTAAATTTGTTATTTAAACAGTTTATTATCACAAAACATCAAAATATATATTGCTTAGGACAGTATGCGCCTCATTGATGTTGCTTGTATGTTTTCCAACTGATTGTCTCCGTCAAATAAAAAAAGGAAGAAAAAGAAAAGGACGATTAGACCATTAGGAGAGAATTTCAACAAACTGTAACATATCGTCGTCAGAGGGGCAAAGAGGTATCCAAGGCAGGAACACCTATTCAATAATTTATGCACATATATTGAACACCACATTAACCTGATCCTTGTTCTAAAAAAATTAACTGGCCCATTCAACTACAACAAAATTACCCATTCAATATAACAAATCCAAAGAGCTGATACATGCTATAAAACTTTATACATTCCATTACAATCAAGTTTTGTATATTCCGCTAATTGCAACTGAGTTTACAAACTTTTACAACTTGTACAACTTAGATCCCTTTGCCTTGCACTCATTCACATCAGCATCACAGGCAAACAGCCAGTAGCAACTAACAATCAAGTGTTCCATTCAAATGCTCGGATTGTTCCAAGTGCATTATGGTACGGTGGAAATGATCTACTACCTGACACATTTTGAGTCAACATTCCAGCTTCTCAGGACTTCTAAGTTAGAGGGACCAAATAGTATATATTTACATTGAAAACTGTATTGCCATGTCCTAGTGGCTCATCAAGTTAGTCCAATTAGTCCTCAATTCATGGTCTCTAAGCTGCAGCTCCTGGAACAGAGCTAAAGATTCTGCCCACAGAAGAATCTTAGCCACTTATATGTCATAGGACAGCATAGAAGACTTAATGGTCCTTCATTTCCCCCAAAAGAAATACTTCCCAGATGCTTCTTGAAACACAACAAACATACAATACAATTCAAAGTTAGTAGTCAATGTTAATACAACGCTTTGTTGTGAAATGGCAAAGGCCAAAGGTTAATACAGCACCAAGTGTGAGCTACTGCAAGAGCAAATGCCAAAGGTAAGTAGATAGTTCATAAACCAGACCCAAAACAGTGCAGCAGGTGAAATATGTGGCCAACAAGACTTCAAAATTGAAACTACTACAAACAGGAAATGCACAGCAAGGGCAAAATAATTGGACAGATAGAACTCACCTAATCAAGTCAGCAATTGATACAATCTTCAAATTCTCCCTTTTAGCAAACACGCGCAGCTTCGGTAAGCGAGCCATGGAGCCATCCTCATCCACAATCTCCCAGAGGACTCCAACGAGAGGTAACCCAACCAAAGATAGCAACATCAACAGATGCTTGATTGTGTCCACTCGTTTGAACACCAACCTCTCAGACTTGAGGAAAAATATGACCAGGCCAATTGAAGTCTTTATCCTTCGAGTCAGGAGATGCAAGAGTCATGACTGTCTTTGCCCTATCCTTTGCAGATACCTCAGTTGTTGTGCCCTCTTTAGCATCCTGCAAACCAAAGCAGATAAATTGTATCTCGATAGCACATAAAAATCATCAGAGAAGTCTGTTAGAGACATACTCATAAATAAGGCAATGTAACATTTTTCCCATGATAAAATAATGAAATTAGCAAGCTTAGCAACTTTGTAAGAAACTACAGATACAAAATTGGCTTAGGTTAAAGATTGCATAGAATGTAGAAAAGCATGATCAGCGTATGTTCTGTAAAGTTATAATGAAAAGGAGAAATAGAAATCAGAAGGTCAAGTTTTACACAAAAAAAAGGTGATAAAACACCTAAGTGGCAGACCAACACCAAGTTCATCGAACTGATCGGCAGTTGTTCCAGAAGCCCCCATATTGAGTGCTTGGATTCATTACTTCCTTATTTTTTTAGGCTACAGGCAAATTTCAAATGATTACGTACTACTAGGAATGAAGTGTATGATGGAAAACAAGTACATTCTAGTGTGGTCAGATCAGTAGGTAACAGAACTTGATTTTTACACTTATGTTCTTCGAGAAGGCTATGTACAAAGGAAATTCTCATCTCAAGTGGTAACACCAAGAATATTAAAAAAAAACTCACAAGTAAAAAAACTGTATGTATGAGTTAACTTTTGCAGAGGAAAGGAATGATAAAGAGACATAGTTAACTTTTGCAGTGATGTTTTTAACTTGTTGCTTTTGTAAGATTGTTGTGGTGAGACCACAAATGCAGTTCAAACACGCCACTCTCTTGAGAGAGCACATATAACAAATTATAATATGAGATTAACGCATATAATATGACAAGATAAACCATAAATTGCTTATATAGACCTTATCTGATGTACAAAAGATGTTATATTAAGCTCTACTTTTAGAGTAGGAAATCAGTGTAAGACTCAAATGTAGAAATGTGACAACAGTTAGAATAGCAAATGTTTGGGCCCTCTAGGATATGTGAAAATTGATGTTGCAAGAAGAGAATTGAACAGTTCAGTTTTTTTTGGAAGAAACATATTTATCCACATCAATCAGCCAGATAAAAAAATAGAATTACTATTGAGAAGATGTTAAAAGAAAGTTGGGAAAAGGCCTAACCAGGATTTATAGGCCATCATTCGAATCAGAACTTTCTCTGTTATCAAAACTATCTGCTTGCAACAATCGACCAACATCAAATGGTTCTGGAGCATAGGTAAGTTTCGTTGCTCCTGCAGCAAGAGATTACAATATCTGAACATATACATGAATAAAGGATAAGGAAAAGAACTATCGCAATTTCGGACATGACTACACGTCACACAAAAGGTATAGAGGTTCTCATGAAACATAGTTTCTCGCAAAAATTGCTTGCAAATGAGTCTATTTCTTTGAATTGACTTGGAAGAAGTCTAGCTAGCTCGTGTGCTATTGACCGATTACATACCCGATATGAGATCTCTCGCTTCCAAACTTACACGGTACCACCGAGTCGACTTGCAATGTCGGAGCACCATCAACTCGTGGATAATACAAAATCGTGACCTAAGAGTATCGAACCTTCAAGCTCAAATTGGTCGAGCTATCTTCTTCAAGCCTCTTGATCATGGCAAGTCGAGATAATAGTGAGTGCGGAGTGATTGGCATAGCTCAACATTACTTGAATCATGAGACTTAAAATAATACGAACCATGTCCTGACAGAAAATTACCTCTTTCTTTAGCTGATTGCAAAGCTGGGTTTTTTCTGATATGAGTGTCCGCAGTGCCTCAAGCTCAAACTCCATGTCCATTACCTACGATTTTTTACATGGCCAGTATTAATGCATATATCAGTACAAGCAAATTGCCAGAAGATGCTTTGCTTCATCACTGTCTACATGAAATAATAAATAGTGGAGATAATATAGCATTGACAAGAAAAGATGAATTCCACTTGAATACATAAAGGAGTCAGATTATAGCTAGGTTTGATTACACAAATTCTGACTCCACAGTCCATATTAAGCTATACAAGTTTAGAAAAAACGAAACTGGTCTTGCAAATTAGATCTAACACAAGCTACAATTTAAGATTTCATAAAGGGTCATGATACAAATAAAAGACTGCAAATCATGTCAACATGGGAAATTTTCTGGGCCTAAATCAAGCATGTGAACTGACCCAGTGCGCGGAATTCTCAATTAACCACGCTACACACCAGAGCCACATGCAAAAATCGATCACCCAATGGCGCTAAACATGACACCGAAACCATTTCCCCAAGCCACAGCGTCACATTCCCAAACCAAACCAAGCCGACCATCACTCGGACGAGAGGAAATTGAAGCGGGCACTAGTAGAGTAGAAAGAGGGGGAGGCGCCAGACGACTCACGAGGGGGTCGTCGTAGTCGGCGAGGCTGCATTGGTCGATCCAGATGTGGGTGGAGTTGGGCTTGATCTGGATGTCGTCGACGTTGTGACCGCGGCCACCCTCAAATTCGAGGTTGCAGACGGTGATGCAGTGGCAGTCCTTGAGCTGGAGACCTTTGCCGGTGAGCTTGACCCATTGGCCGCGGCTATCGATGGTCTTATAGGAGGAGACCCAGAGGTAGGTGGAGGTGGATGGTGCCGAGACCTCGAGACGATCCGAGCGGCTCCTTGATGCGCACGCCGCGGAGAGTCCCGCAACCGCGTGCCGCAAATTAAATACCAATGCATGTTAATTCCAACAGATCCCAAATCAAGAATTTTAGTTCCAAATCTCACGAAGAATTCCAAACCAAACCTTGCAGGAGGCGACATAGTAGAGTGGCCGTGGAGTCCCCGATGGCGTGGGACCGCCCTCGATGCGCGGCGCAAGCGTGCGAGGGTATGCGGGCGTCGTGGCGGTTGCTCTTCCTCCCACACCGGTCGCGATGAAGGTGGTTGGGCCTCCGCCTCCGCCTCCGCTTCCATGGGTTTGGGGCGGGGAGGTAGTCGGGAGGAGGACGGGGAGAGGCGGAGGCGGAGATCCAGCAGTAGAGGCGCGACAAGCATGAGGCGCCATGAGGAATTCAATCAATGACTCATGCGCCGGCGCGGCGATTGAGCGCGATGGTGGCATGGGATGCCAAGAGGGGCGATGGCGGCGCGGGGCTAGCGAGGCGGGCGATGGAGGCGGCCGAGGGCGAGGGGTGAGGTCGGCTCGGTGGAGGAGGACGGGGAGTGGCCCGAAGGTTCGAGGGAGGACGGTGGTGACAGTGGGAGGCAGGCGGTGTGGGTGGGGATCGTGAGGGAGAGAAAGGGAGGGAGGGCGAAGTGGGATGTCGTGGGCGCAAGCAATTGCTGGCCGCGCGACAGATCTGGGCCGTCGGTTGACCGTTGATCGGATGGACGCTGAAGAGAGTTGGAGGACAGACGACGGTAAACTCCTTTTAAGTAGTAGAGATTAGTATACTTCGTACACTTTGTGTGCCTTTATTTCTTATTTGTCAAGTTTGTCTTATGTAGACATACGAGGCTTAGAACAAAACCAGATGTTCATAACAAACTACATATGATAGCTCAATGGTTAGTATTGTGTTCAATTGAATGTAGACATATGAGGCTTAAAGTTAAGTTTAGATGTGAATCATGCACGCTTTAAGAAAACAGAGAAGGGAAGTATATGATAGCTAAGTGGTTAATACTGTTCAATTGAATCCATATGTTCTTTTTTGTGTTTTGCAGATGACAAGTACCTCACGTGTGCCACAGTGCCAGGCAACCTGTGAAAACACAACATGCTTATGTTGTAAAAAGTGCAGTTTTAGCAAACTGTCTGAAACAAACCCAGCACACAAAAACAGCAATGAAGCATAATACCAGCATGTAATAAATAACCACAATAACATATATACATGAAATTCTTTCAAGTCGTCTAAACACAATACTATGCTCAACATTGACAACAGGAGACCACCATAAAGCAGCATAAAGCACAGATTATGGATGATAAGGGAGCTCTCAGAAGTAGAGTTGTAGAGGACTATAGTCTCTGCCTTCTCAACACTGAGCAAGCCAACAGAGCACACTGATAAATTTGCAATATCTTCAGGGCTAGATTCAGAAATCAGAACTAATACAAATCAAGTGTATCAACTAGCACTGCAGCTATGTATGCAAGAATCAGCCGAAGAACACAGAGGTACAATACTCACTGAAGCGGTGGTACTCAAAACCACCAAGACGAATCTGGCAAGGCGTGTCAAAGACACTCACCCAGAAAAACTATCGCCCTGCAATCCCGAGCAAAAGGCGAAGCAATCGGAGATACAATGCCACACTTCCTCCTTTGGAACCGACCAAAGAATGAAGCCGAGGAACAGGGAGGATGCCACACAAGCCCAATCAACAAGATGTTCCGGCCGAAACACCAAGGAGCACCAATCCGGATGCCTTCTTTCTCCTCAGGATCAATTAAGAGCCGAAAGGAAAAAGTCCCCAATTTCACAAACACAAAATTTCCTCCCTGTGCGCCCAACAAGACAGGGGCACAAGAAGAAAAACTTCAGAATGCGCAAGGGGAAAATTCCTGACCTTCCACCGATGGCGTCGGATTGGTCACAGTGTTGCAAGAGTTCCAAGAAACCCACAACCGAAGATCAAGATCAGAAAGTAGGAGAATCCGAAAATTTGGAGATATCTTACTGCTGTTTTTTTCTTAATCCGAAATGGAGGGGAGCCACAGCCAATAAAAGGAGGAGGAGGAGGAGGAGGAGGAGGAGAGTCTCGCGCAGCTGCCGCCAACGACCTGCAATCACCGGCACGAGCTGCACAACCGCCCGCATCGTGCGAGGCGCCGCCTGGCCAAGCCAACCTCCCCTATGTTAAGTAATCGGCCCGGCCAGAGTCCAGGCCCACGTAGACATCTTATTTATCTATAGTCTATATATAGAAAGGGGATCTCAGCCATTTGTACACATTCATTATTGGAAGAGCAATAAAGAGAAGCCTGCAGTTCTCTTATATCTCTATGTTCATCTTTATTCTGTTCTTGTGTTCTTACATCGTTCTTACGATTCTGATTTTGTCTACAAGGTAATCGCTCGGACTGGACTTGCCAGCGACGGTTCCTCAACACGTTATCAGCACGATCGACTCTCTTCGCATCGAAAAGGTAACCGTCGATGAACGACACTCGTAGATTGAATCATTTTTCTAGATCGCATTCAATTCTGCAAATTTGCTTTCTAGATTGGTTTTCTACTGTGCAAATTTGCTTTAATCTGTCGCGAGCCGATTTGGAGTCGCCGGCACAATGCCGATCTATAGATTGCATGAAAGAGCGGATGTCAATTGTACCGTAGATTGAAAGTTGCAAATATATTCTAATGTATCGCAAGTCGACTTGAAGTCACCAGCCAAGCCGATCGGTAATGGCATGAACGACAATTGCATCAGATGAACAGTACATTACATGAATATTAAATAGTATGAAAAAAGAAATTTGCACACCGCGCGATGCGCATGCGCGCGCGCTCAGAGCCACACCACCGCCGGCGGTGCCGCCGCGACGGCTCTCCGCATCTGCGCTCAAGCGCCGCCATCTGCGTACGCCCGAGCCGCCGCACAAGACCACCTCCGACGACGCCACGCATGGTCGTCGGCCGTACCACCACCGCACAAAGATCGCCAAGACGCGTGCCCTCGGCCGCGTTGAAGGCGCCGCCTCGCCGCTTTTGAGTCACCGCGACCCACCACCGCGCCACCCGCGCTCGTAGCGCACCGCCGCCGCCGCGTGTTGAGCCGCAGAGGCGGCCGGCCGCGCTTCATGACCGCCTCCACGCATGGCGCCGAGGCACTTCGCGGCCGCGGCCGCCGCGACGCCCACGCCGTAGCCGCCGCGCTGCCGCCGTCGCCACCGTAGCCGCGAGCCCGTCGCCGCCGAAGTCGCCGCCGTAGCGCGCGCGCGCGCCGCCTGATCACCGCTTGGCGCTGCGCCGTCGCCACTCGCCAACATCGCCGCCCATAGCGCCGCACTCCCCGCCTCCCGACTCCGGCCCCGCCGCCGCCCTCCCATGGAGCCGCCGCCTGGCTACCCATGGAGCGCGCGCCGCGTAAATAGGGTAGGGAATCCACCGTGAGACATTTCAACCGCCAATTGGCTGGGAAAGCCGGATGGGCCAAAGGAATGGCCGACCAGAAAGAAAAAAATAGGGAAAGGAATCGGGCCATTGGTGAAAGAAAGAAAAAGGAAGGGGAAAAGAAAAGGGAAATTTGCAAAACAATCCTTGTAATTTTGAAAATTACGAGAACTTTTTCGCGAATAAGGAATTTTTGCGAAAAACCCCTCGAAAAACATGAAAATTGCGCGCAAATTCTCTCAGAACTGAAATTTCGCGTTTTAACCTCTGAAACTTGAAGTTTTCGCCAAAAAGTCTTTTTCCAGCAGAAAAGGGCCTCCGGAATCCAAATTCTCGCATATTTTGAACTTTTGAAGAATGTTTATTCTTGTTATTGTTATTTCTATGCAATTTCTTTACTACATTTACTGTTTTTGATTATCTGTAATTGTTTATATTGCTTTTAATCACTGAAAATAGCAGTAAATCATGAAAAATGCGTAGATAAATACGGGAACATTATGAGGATTCTTTCACCCTTTTTATACACATTACCAACAGTAATCTTATAGACCTCTTGCATAATATGCAGATGACTGGAATTACGAACTGGGAGTTCGAGGAGCTGGCCCAGCATGGCCAGAACTATTTGACTTGAGCATCAGACATCAAAATCGTACTTGGAGCCAAGAAGCTCGCGTCGCTATTGGGCTCGCGCCGCAGACGCTGCTCCAACCGCCGAGGAGAATGATCAGGCACTTTATTTCCTCAGACATCATCTCTGTCTAACTCTCAAGAATGAGTATATGGCAGAAAAGAGCGCACTGGCTTTATGGACCGCCCTGAAGAAGCGGTTCGAGAAACTAAAGTACACCATCCTGCTCCGGGCAGAGCAGGAGTGGACTCGACTGCGTCTTGCTAACTACAAAACCGTGGGGGAGTACAACTCTGCTTTGCACAGAATTTGTACAAATCTTCATCTTTGTGGTAAAGTAATCATAGATGAGAAGATTAAGAAAACCCTCTCTACCTTTCACCCAAATACGGTGCAATCCGCACGCAACTATTGTCCGGATGGCTACAAGGAATACGCCGAACTGATAGATATTATGCAAGTTGCAGAAGCTCAAGTTGAGGTTCTCAAAAAGAACTACATCTGACAGCCACCTAGTAGCAAATTTGGCCACGAAGTCAACACTAGCAGCTACAAGGTGAGAGAGCCTCACTCAAAGCAAAGAGGCAAGAAGGGTAAGGTCATGAGTCACAAGACTAAGCAAGAAGGGTAAGGTCATGAGTCACAAGACTAAGCAGAATGCTCAAGCCAAGAAAGGCGAACAAAATAAGCGCGATGAGAAGTCCTATGGCTAGCAGGACCAAAGCTGCTACAAATGCGGCACTTGGGGACATTGGTCACGTGTCTGCCGTGAACCGCAGCACGTGATTGATGCTTTCAAGGCAAAGAAGAAGGGCAAAGGACAGCATGAGGCGCACTCGCCATTGCGGGCATAAAACATCCATACCATTGGTCGCACCTATGGATGTGGACATCCCAAAGAAGCAGACCTATCACTCCTTCTTTGGACATTGCACCACTTTGAACTAGTAGTTGCCGAAGAAGAGAATATAGAAATAGATCAGATTTAGGCAGAAGTTTCTTCATACTTCGCTGATTCAATCTAGTGCATGCATGGCACTTAGTTTTACAGTCATGCAGTTTATGTTAGAATTTTGAGTTATTGAATAAAGATTGTAAGCTCTAGAAGAGCATTTGCAATAAATTCTTATGATGTGTCCAGCAAGACTTTTCCCGTATTAATAAAGCAAGTTTGTTCTGTTTTGAAGTATGTTATTTGTGCGTGGATTGCTTTCTACTCCATATTAATAAATACTTTATATATCAGAACGCGTGTGGCACCCTATGGAGGAAGTGTGCTTAGCAGATAGTGGCACAACAAATACCATACTGAGGGAGACGAAATTTTTCCAATCGATTAGCAAGAATGCTGGTAGTCTTATGACAATCGCTGGCAGCGATACTTGTATAATAGGCTCAGGAAGAGCCACAATTATACTCCCGATGGGCACGACATTGGTCATTGAAGAAACCTTGTTGAACCCGGAATCGACTAGGACTCTCTTATGTTTTAAAGACATTCGCGCTAACAGTCTCCATGTAAAGACTGAAGAAGAGTATGGTAAAGAATACCTGCTCATTACAAAGCGTGAGAAAAATGGAAAAAGGGTATTAGAACGACTTCCTTCATATGAATCTGGGCTATACTACACTCATATTAGGGCACCTGCAGCCTATCTTGATCGAAACATCTTTTAGAAGCTCTGAACTTTTCTGTCTCTGGCATGATAGATTAGGCCACCCGGTCTTAGGATGATGAGAAATATAATTAACAATTCTCATTGGCATAATATCAATGTAAAGAATTTCCCGAATCCAGAAGATTTCATGTGCCCTGCATGCGCCACCGGGAAATTAATTACTAGACCTTATCATCTGAAAGTGAAGGATGAAATCCTCGCATTCTGGACCGAATCTAGGAGATATTTATGTCCTATTCAGCCCTTGTCGTGGCCATTTAGGTACTTTATGGTGCTCATCGATGCTTCCTCGAAATGGTCGCATGTATGCTTAGTGTCCACGAGAAACCATACTTTTGCAAAGCTGATCTCGCAGATAATTAAAATAAAGAATAATTTCCCTGATCATCATGTGAAGTCCATCAGAATGGGCAACGTCTGAGAATTTACTTCAAAGGCATTTGATGATTATTGTATGGCAATGGGAATTACCGTTGAGCATTCGGTACCACATGTTCACACCTAGAATGGACTAGTAGAAGCATTGATTAAAAGAATTAAATTCATTGCCCGACCGCTTTACTGCATTGTAATTTACCAACTACATGTTGGGGACATGCGATCCGCATGCAAGAACTCTCATCAATTTTAGACCGTCGGCATACAACATCCATTCACCTATGCAACTAGCGCAAGGGTCGCGACCGAAAATCTCTCATCTCAGAAGGTTTGCTGCAAGGTTTATGTACCTATAACACCACCGCAGTCAACCGCAATGGGCCTCTCCAAAATCGGGATATACGTTGGTTATGAGATCGCATCCATAATCGCTATCTCGACCCGATGATTTGGAGATTTGCATACAGCCAAGCTATTTGAAAGCATTTTTGATGAGGATAGTTTCCCGTCATTAGGGGGAGGAAATCAACCTCTGGATGAAAAATATCGAGAAATAACGTGGCAAGCCACGGGAATTAATGCACATGACCCACGCACTAGTGAAGCAGATAGAGAAGTCCAAAAGATAATAGATTTGCAAGCATTAGCGAATCAACTGCCTGACCACTTTAGTGATTTGAAGAGCGTGACCAAGTCGCATGTGCCTGCACGTAATGCACTAGAGAGGGTTGAAATACCAAAGAAAATAGAAGGTATCCCTAATCCCGTCCAAAGGCCTCAGAATAAAAGGACGAGAACTCCAGCCCCTCGAATCCCAAGTAACTGGGGACGTCTGGCGAAAAAGGATAAGAAGGACTTGTCACGGCCGATCACTGAAGTTCCCCACAAACAGAAGGGGAGCCAGTTGAGACCTGGCACTGGTATAGAACCTTCAGCAAAAGGCATACCAGATTTGAATATTCCCACGGAGGGAGACATCAGCATGGATGTGTGCACACACATCGGAGCTGAAAAACTAAAGGGACTTGCCCCCGCAATTGAAAGCAGCGGTAAGCAAGTAGAAGCATTAGTAGAACCGCCCCATGAAGAAAGAGCTATAAATTATGTGACCACAGGAGAATCTATGAATAGAGAAACAGCCAATGTCGACATCTATTTTGCAAAGAAAATTGCCACAATCATTGATCTTGATCCGTGCAGCTCGTGACGTCGTTGAATGCAAGAAAAGATCATTGGAAAGATTAGAAAAAGGCAATGAAGGCACTAATATCTCTAAATAAAAGAGAGGTGTTTGGGCCTATAAGCCGCACACCTCCCCATGTGCATCCTGTAGGGCATAAATGGGTATTTGTTCGAAAGAGAAATGAAAACAATGAAGTAGTAAGATATAAAGCAAGGCTTGTTGCAGAAGGTTTCACTCAAAGACCAAGAGTCGATTATGAAGAAACCTATTCCCCGGTCATGGGCAGAACTACCTTTAGATATTTAATCTCAATGGCAGTAAATCTGAATTTGGAAATGAAATTGATGGATGTGGTAACTGTATACCTTTATGGGAACTTGGATTCGGAAATTTATATGAAGTTATCTGAAAGTATCCCTGTCTCGAACCAAGACAGAGTAAATAGAAATCTATACAGTGTGTAATTCAGAAAGTCACTGTATGGACTGAAGCAATCAGGCAAGATGTGGTATAATCGCTTAAGCGACTTTCTCTACAAGAAAGGCTACACGAACAATGAGGATTGTCCCTGTGTATTTATACGGCGATCCCAGGATGGATTATGTATAATCTCAGTATATGTAGATGATCTGAATATCATCAGGACTTTGGAAGATATTGAAAAAGTAAGCTCTTATCTGGAGTCGGAGTTCGAAATGAAAGATTTGGGTAAAACCAAATATTGCCTAGGTTTGCAGCTTGAGCATACCCCTGAAGGGATCTTAGTATATCAGTCAACCTACACTCAGAAAGTGTTGGAAAGGTTTGGATTTGAAAAGGCATATATCTCGAAAGTGCCAATGATCGGGAGATCCTTGCAGCAAGATAAGGATCCGTTCAGACCTAGAGAAGAGGGGGAGGAAATCCTGGGACCAGAATTCCCATACTTGAGCGCAGTTGGAGCTCTCATGTATTTAGCAAACTGCACTAGACCGGACATTGCTTTTGCAGTGAATCTTCTAGCAAGGTATAGTGCAGAACCTACCAAAAGGCATTGGCAGGGAATAAATGACGTCTTCCGATACCTCCAAGGAAGTAAAGATCTTGGTCTGTTCTACAGAAAGAACCAAGACTTAACAATGACTAGCTATGCAGATGCTGGCACCGCCGATCCGCGATACGCTAAGTCGCAAACAGGCTATGTATTCCTGTGTGGTGGAACTGCAATTTCATGGAAATCGTCTAAGCAAAGCGTTGTATCAACTTCGACGAACCACTAAAAAATTATAGCACTGTACGAGGCCGCACTTGAATGCTCTTGGCTTCGACGGATGATTCACCACACAAACCCCCACTATTATCTATGAAGATAATGCAGCTTGTGTTGCACAAGTGCAGATGGGTTATGTCAAGAGTCCTCTCACAAAGCATATCAACCCCAAGTTCTTCTATGCTCATGAAATACAAAAGATGGACGAAATTAAAGTACTGCATACTAAGTCATGTGAAAATCTTGCAGATCTATTCACTAAGTCACTTCCAGCATCTAGCTTTGAAAGGTGTGTACGTGGAATTGGAATGATGAGACTTAGAGAAGTGCAGAATTTAGGGGGAGAACCTTCACAAACTCATTACTAAAGCTTGATCACGGAGATCGAGTACCCAAAGAGTAAATCTTGAAGATTAAATGAAATTGGGTGGATTGTACTCTTTTTCCCTTGACGAGTTTTCCTGAAGTTTCTCGGTTAAGGTTTTTAATGAGGCAATTCGTGCAGCATAGCAGAACATGATTCATGTACTCTTTCTCCAAAATTTTCCAACTGGGTTTTTATAGAGTTTTAACGAGGCATGGACATGAAGGATGAGAGCCCAAGGGGGAGTGTTAAGTAACCGGGCCCAGCCAGGAGTCCAGGCCCATATGGGACCCCAACCAATTGTACACATTCATTATTGGAAGAGCAATAAAGAGAAGCCTGCAGTTCCCCCATATCTTTGTGTTCATCTCTATTCTGTTCTTGTGTTCTTGCATCGTTCTTACGATTCTGATTTTGTCTACGAGGTAATCGCTCGGACTAGACTTGCCAGCGATAGTTCCTCAACACTCTAGACCTCCTCCTCCCCGAATAGAGATGAGGTCAAGGACCTTATCTCCTATCCTATTCCAATGACCGGTAGCCCTCTTGACCCTTTCCTCTTTGACCCAAATTGGGAAATTCCCAAAAGGCCCTCAAGATAGCTTATACTACTGTCTACTGGCGCTGCTCCAACTGTTCTACGGAGTTGGCGACATCCATTGTGCAACGGTCCCTGAAAACAGCACGGATATGCTCTCATTGCTGGATTTTTTTAGAAAAAGGGATAGTTCTTACTTCAACGTCTGCACAGCAGGATGCAATTGGCTAAACTGCATCAAAAGATGCAACTAAGAGTAACAAATTATAACCAGCATATGAGAACCTGACAAAACAGGTATAAAAGGAAAAAAAAAGAATCAAGCCATGTCTAAAAATTAGAGACAAATCCTATTACTGAACTGCCACCGTTGGTTGGCAAAAATCTCTATAACAGTAGTTTCCAGACATCGGCACATGTCCTGAATGATAGGACGATCCTCCTCCCTCTACAGCAGCGACTAAAAGCAAAACCAATAGGTATCTTTGAAGATAACCTGCAAAGTAAAAGAAACTCGTGCCTTGTCAAACACCACATCATTACGGCTCAACCAAATGTCCCAACAAAGAACGCTTGCCCTAACCAATAAAAGATACATAGATTTACGGTTAATCCCCACAAGCCAATTTCCAAACAAATGAGAAATACTTGAAGGCGGATTAATACCATTAGAAATATGTACCACCCGTCAAATAAACTTTTAGCAAAATGACAATAAAAAAATAAATGTTGTATTGTTTCATCCAAACTATAAAAACAAAATTTGGTACTACCATTCCATTGTCTCTCTGCTAGATTATTCTTGGTTAAGGTTACTCCGTTGTACAGAAACCAAATGAAGATCTTAATTTTTAGAGGCATCTTAAGTTTCCATAAATAGCGATTAGTTGGAAAAACCATACCATTGATCAACGCTCTATACATCGAATGGGCAGAAAAATTACCATGATAATGTAAAGACCATCGAAAGGTATCTTGGCCATCTGTTAATTGAAAGGAAGCTAATATGAGGACCAACTCATTCCACGCGACTAGCTTATCACCAACTAAAGCTCTACGGAAAGAAATGTGAAGAGGTACAGAACCTAAGACATCCGCTATAGTAGCATGCTTTCTATAGATGATATTATAAAGAGATGGATATAGATGACTCAACTTAGTTTGACCCAACCAAACATCTTCCCAAAATCTGATTTGAGCACCATTATGCAAGGTGAAAGAGCCAAATCTCAGAAATTCAAGTTTAACCTTCATAAGGCCTACCCAGAACTGAGAGTCACCTGGTTTATATTCCACTTGTGCAATTGTTTTGTTCCTAAAATATTTATTTCGTAGTAGTTGTTGCCAAACTCCATCCTCATTAATTAGTCCGAATAGCCACTTGCTAAGTAAGCACTTGTTCTGCAATTCTAGATTCATTATACCCATGCCACCTTGATCTTTAGGAGTGCAAAGAATGCTCCACTTAGTAAGTCTATACTTTTTCTTATGCCATCGCTTTGCCAAAAAAATCGAGATCGATAATAATCCAACTTTTTAAGAATTCCTTTGGGCACTTCGAAAAAAGAGAGCATGAACATGGCTAAACTACTAAGGACAAAATTAATAAAAATAAGTCTACCCCCAAAAGATAGAAGTTTGCCCTTCCAACAACTTAGTTTCTTTTGAAATCTTTCTTCGACTGCGTGCCAATCCTTATTTAATAACTTCTTGTGATGTATTGGAATACCAAGGTATCTAAAAGGCTGATTACCTCTTCCACAACCAAAATTTTTTGAATAAGAGTTTGCCACATCCTTTGCTTTACCATAACAAAATAATTTACTCTTATGGAAATTTATTTTCAGCCCAAACAATTGCTCAAACACACATAGCAAGAGCTTCATATTCTTGGCTTGTTCTAAATTATGATCCATAAAAAGAATTGTATCATCATTATATTGTAAGATTGACAAACCATCATCAACTAAATAAGGGACAACTCCTTTAAATTGCCCATCATCTTTGGCCTTTTAGATAAGGATGGCTAGCATATCCGCCACAATATTAAACAAAATAGGGGATAGAGGATCACCTTGTCTAAGACCTTTATTAGTCTGAAAAAAATTGCCAATGTCATCATTTACTTTAATACCTACACTTCCTCTTGTTCCTACCTGATCTATCCAAGCACACCATAAAAGAGAAAAACCGTTCATCCTAAGGGTCTGCTGTAAAAAGGACTATTTCACCTTATCATACGCCTTCTCAAAATCAAACTTTAAAATAACTCCATCTACCTTTTTCCTATGCATATCATGAATCGTTTCATGTAAAACAACGACCCACTCCATAATAAAGCGCCCTAGCATAAAAGCAGTTTGAGTTGGTCTAATCACATTTTGCGCTACTACAGCTAATCTGTTAGTAAGAACTTTAGTGAAGACCTTAAAACTCACATTTAGCAAACAAATAGGCCTATACTGTTGGATTTGAATAGCATCAATTTTTTAGGAAGTAAAGTAATAATCCCAAAATTTATACAGTAAAGAGGCAATCTCTTCTTATGGAAATCAAAAAACAAACTCATTAAGTCCTTTTTAATGATTTCCCAGAAAGTCTGGTAAAACTCAGCTGGGAAACCATCAGGGCCAAATGACTTGTTTAATTCTATTTGAAAGATCGCCTCTTTCACCTCCTTTTCTGAGAAGCATGCTGTTACCAACTCATTTTCAGCATTGGAAACTTGAGGAATATCATCCCGATGAGATTCATCCAACGAAAAATGATTCTCCTCCGGTGACCCAAAAAGACCTTTATAATATTTAGTGATATATCTTTTAAGGTTGTTATTACCCTCTATCGCCCCTTCCTCTTGCTCCAATTTTAAAATACGTGTCTAACGATGTCTCCTATTAGCAACCAAATGAAAAAAAATTGTGTTATCATCACCCTAGAGCAGATTAGTTGTTTTGGAACGTTGGAGCCATTTATTCTCCTCTTCCCTAAGCAACTTGGTCAGCCGGTCTTTAAGATGATGCCTTAAATCTATTTCATGAGGTCGTAAAGGCGGAAACTCTGCTTTTTTATCTAATTCATCTAACAAGGATAACAACTCTTTCTTCTCTTTCCTAAAAGCACCTAAATAATCCTTTGCCCAGCCTCTCAGATATTGCCTAAGCCTCTTAATCTTAGCCTGCCATTTTTCTCAAGGCGAGTCTCCACTAGTTTCATTTCTCCATACACTAGTCACTATGTCGTAAAAACCCTCTATTGTAAGCCAACTTAATTCAAATATGAACAACTGTTGGTTTCTATAAGGAGATCTTTCACCCATACTAAGTAACACCTGTACTAAGTAACAAAGGTGTATGATCTGAAATGTCTCTAGATAAAGCTTGCACAGTAGACAAAGGAAATTTTTGTTCCCACTCAGTACTCATCAAAATACGATCAAATTTTTTAAAAGTAGGAATAACATTAGAATTTGCCCAAGTGAATTGATGACCCGTTAAATCTAACTCTCTCAAATTCAAACCATTAATAATGGTATTGAATAAGAAAGGATATCGATTATCAAACCTGTCGTCATTCTTTTCTTTTGGACTCCTAATGATATTAAAATCTCCACCAACTAGGAGAGGTAATTTTTCCATACTACAAGAATGCACCAATTAGACAAAAAGCTCTCCTTGTATTCTGGTTGCGAAGCACCATAGACGGCAACCAAAACCCATCGAAAACCATCGTCTTTATCCCTTAGTGAAAACTTGACAAAAAAGTCCCCTTCTACCACACTCCCTATATCAAAAACATCTAAATTAATACCTAGCAAAATACCTCCTGAATGACCATGAGGCTCTAACCAATGCCAAAAGAACTGTCTACCACCACAAAAAGTATTAAGGCAAATATCTGAGAAATGCTTCCTACGAGTTTCAAGCAAATCAATAAAATCTAAACTCTCTTCTTTAGAAATTTCAGATAAAAACCTATACTTAGCCATGTCTAGAAGACCTCTGCTATTCCAGAAAACTCCTTCATTTAGAACACAATTTGTTTTTTGGATGCATGCCTCCTAAGAGACCGATTCCCTACCTTCTTTTTTTTAGGAGCTGCAAGAGGGAAACCGCTCTGTCCCTCCATAACATCATCCATAACATCCTATGTTAGGCCACCGCATAAGTGACCAAGAGTTAAGTTATCAATGTCATTATCCTCAGCTTCAGACTCAAACTCTTTATCTACTAAAGAAGGCACATCTTTATTATTAGGTGTTAAGACGAACCTATCCATTTCTACCTTCTTAATAAGCGCCATTGAATCATCAACATGGTTGCCCATTAACACCCCAATGTTTTCAATATTATTAGTTATACGCTTATTAGAGAAAGAAAGTAAGGAATGCAAGTTTGTACCATCACTGAATCCCAAATTACGCTTAGCTACCAGCCGGGCGGCACGCTCCACCGAGTCTTCATCCACCGAGTTAGCCCGACGCCTGCTGCGTCTAGCCGGAGTTGCACCCGGCCCATGGTCAGTAGGACTAACGGGAGCGGACAGTCTCGAGCGTGACCTTCAGCCTGCCATGGGTTGCCCATAAGCGGGTTGCTGAGCTACCGCCTCAAGCACCTGGTCCACCACTGCTACCTCCATGCTTGGAGAAGCATCCGTACCTGTTATTTCCTACAACACTATCATTAGAAAAAAAAACCCCTCCACCTCTAGCACCTCCTTATCGCCTTCCTCATCCGATTGAACAACTTCAACCACTACACCATCCTCTTATTCCGCAAAAACCCCATCTGCACATTCCATCAACATCTTATCAATCGCTAAGACCAGGATTTTTTTCCACCATACTAAGAATTAAGGAGTGCGATACCATACCCTCTTGTGCTGACAAAATATCCTGTCCCTAAACCACCTGATTACCAGAGGCCGAGTCTTTAGAAAAAGCATCCTTTCCCTTAGATTCCTCCCCATTCTTGGCTCTCTTGTAATCTCTGAATTTATTCCCCTAGTTCCGGTTTTGGTCATTGCCATCATCCTCCTGACCATTGTCATCCGTGTCCATCTGAACTGGAACGTTGACCATAGTGTCTTGCTCCACTATGAACTTCAGCTCAAAATAACGATCACCGACAACCACATCCATCTAGTTCGGAATTAAGTATGGATTAAGAACAGCGACGAAGAAACAGCCAAAGGTACTTCGTTGAGTTGTCTTCATATCCACCTTCTGTGTAGCCCCGAACATAGAGCCCAACGCCCATAGAATTTGGTACTTACGCAACTTTTTAAGAAGACCTAAAACATGCATCCAAACTTTTGGCATAGGCATACCACACTGGACAAGCTCATATTCTTCAAATGTCAACTGCACACCAAGCTCTTTAATTACCGCACCACCATAAGCCATTGTACGCTGCAACTCTGCTTGAGAAGGGAAAGAGACTACAAAAGAGTTATTGTCCAATTCTTCCTCTACCCAAACCCAATCTCCTGGTACTAGTTTGTGTAGGTGACCCTTTAGCTGCTCAACTGAGATAGAGCCTCCAACTACTTTGACCAAAGCAGTCGGCTGATCCGAAGACTCATCCGATAAGGGAGCGTACGAAATATGATAGAAACCAAGCTCTCCCACTGCATATCCCACCGCGTGTGCCACCGAGTGAGGGTCTTTAAGAACTAGATACTTATAAGCTACATGCTCATCACTGTCACAAATATCACAACATAACACCGCTTTACAAGAAGAAGTGGCATGACCTTTAGATGCACAACACCAACAATATTTCTTCTTTGCATTGGCCTTTAACGATATCCACGCTCTGTTTCACCCTGAATTGCCGCATTCCCGGATAGGGAACCTAGCCGACGAACCATAGGAGCTTTTGAAGACTTCTGCGATGCCTCCTGAATCTCTGCCATCGAGATGGATGCAACCTTAGGAGTCTTAGCTCCTGCCCTGCTGTCGCCAAAGACGAAGAACCTGCCGCCAGCCGCTCGAGCCGCCAGAGCGTAACCGCCGGTCAGACGCTCCAACCTGCGCAGCTAGCAAAGGTCTCGTGATGGGTGCCCATGAGCCTAACCTGCTGCTGAAACCTGAAGAGGATGCACCTGCCCTGCCGGCATGGCTAAAGCTACAACTGAATCAGTAGCAGCGGTAACATGGGGTGGTGCTGCCACGTTCAGCAGGAGGCCTAGATTCCCAAAGCCGATGTACTACTGGCCCTGGCCCTATGCCCGCACGCCACCGCCTCGTCTAGAGGCAAAGCCCCGGTGCCCACAACCATGGGGGAGACCACGACGACCACCGTCGTGTCTGGGTCCAAATCCACCGTACCCAGGGTTGAAACCTTGCCCGACGAAACACCCTGGATGAACACCAAAACCATCCCTGCCTCCAAAGCCATCACCTCCACTTTGATTGTAACCGTAGCCATCACCTCCGCTGTAACCATGAGTGTAGTTCCCAAACCCTCCTTGATTGAAACCGTAGGCATTGCCACCATCATTACTTCCGCCTCCGTTGTTGAAAAAACCACCGGCACCATTAGACCCAAAACCACCGCCAAAATCTCCCCGAGCGCCAGAACCCCGACCTCCATACGGACCTCCTCCATGACCAGCGCCTTCTACCCCTTGGTTAGCCCCGGTCTCCATCCCTCTACGTACCACGTCAGCGTAGGACAGCCGAGGTTGTGAAAACAACGCCGCCGCCTTTAGGGGAGACACACCACCTATAACCCTAGCCAGCCGAGGAAGACGACCTGTGCGTGCGAAAAGCCGACCCAGCGCGGAAGTAAATCGGAAGGGCCTTTGGCCGGGCCCACATGGAACCGAAACTGACGACACTAATGTGATTCGGTTAATGGCCCACATGGAACCGAAACCAGTTTGTTTTGAAATTTGAAAATCTAATTCCCTCTTCAACCTTCGGCCCATGAAGCTCCTGAACTCCATCTTCAACCTCTGGCCCTTGAAGCTCCTAGGACAGTAATCCATGAACTGCCTGCCACCACGACTGCAACCTACCCACAGATGAGCGATAATCAACCACAGCCACATCCCCTAGGGTTAAAGGTTGCGAACGATGCCGTGGTGGTAGAGGACCTTTCCATGGTGCTACCTTTGAGTGATGGCGGTCGGCCACTGCAAAAATTATTTTCCTAGCAAGAGCGACGTTCGGATTGACTCTTTCCATCGATGCAATGACACTGACCTTTGGACATATGTCAGAGCTATCCAAAGTAGCTTCTGCCTGTCGAACCTCCTGTACTGAAAAGCCTGCCCCCAGAGCAGAATGCAGAAAACTCTTAGAAGAAAGAGATCGGACATCTGCTCCCAGAACCTCATCGTCGGAATCAGAGTCCCTGGACAGAGCCCAAAACCATGATCCAGATTCGCTGGTTCTCCGGCCAAGCAGAGGATCGGAATTACATTTGCGTGTAGAATCAGTAGACACCAGAGTCAAACGATCAGCCTCTACTCCAATTTCAGGACCTACTAGCAACGCCAGAGAGCAACCATCATCCTCGACGACCACCTTCGATCCATGAGACCAGAGCAGGTGCTTCTGCGGATCCGACGAAACCAAAGGTTTCCAGTCGGCCTTCACGACCTCCAAAAATGTCGCTAATCTTCTCTACCTCTCCTTCTCCTCTCCTCATCTCTCTCAGATCGATCTTCCACCTCTTCCTGCGACACCTCCTGCTTTGTCCGGCGAACCACCGGTGCCAGGGTAAGCAACTGCCCTCTCCCTTTCATCGTTTTTTAGCTCTCATCTTTGCCCAATCCTGTCTGCCATAGGGTCACACTAACCGACCGTAGTAGTAATGTCTCTTTGTATTACAGTTATAATATTCCTTTAACCTTTAATATGCACAAAAGTATTTGGATTTGTCGTATGGAAATGATGTCACTAGATTGATCATAAAAAATGCTTTCATATCATTATATTTATAATTATTTTTACTAACATATAACTAGAAAAAAATTGGATACCGTGTCAATGTCTAAAACAAGTAAAAAAGAACGAAGGTAGTACTAAAGTAGTAAGTTTCGGGTTTTGAAAAATCGGAGGATGTCTTTGATATTATGTCAGATCGGTAGTGTGGCTATATGATACTGTGATTTTTCTTGGACAGCTTGTCATGGAGATTAGCACACACGTAACACACATATCAGTTCACATGGAACGGCACTGCTAATCTACGTTTGATCCCTAGCTAGCACAAGCGCAACCTAACTAAAGTTAGCTCGATCTCTGATCCAAATTCAAAACTGCAGTTACTGATCCCTACGAGATTTAGGAAACTCGCATAGTCGCGTACCTTTGCCCTTTGGTGTTGTGCCCATTGGCCATATGCTGGGCCTTGCGCCGTCATGCTCTGCACTCTGACGATTTGCGCCGCTGCGCCTGCATGCGTGGATCGGCCGGGTGCTCTCCACAACCGCAACTGTGCGATGGAAAAAGTGGAACCGAACAGGCGAACAGGAGAAGCCACGTTGCCTGTTGCCACTATGCTGGGCTTTTTGCTTCTCGGGCGATGCCTCAGAGGTAGCTCGCTTTGCTAGCCCGTTCGTTGGTATTTTACTCACGAGGTACCACTACGTGCCCTACTACAAAATAGGCTATACAAGACGCTCTTTTACGGACGGTTCCTTTAAAACCATCTATGTTGTACTTATCACAAATAATTCCAAAGGAACCGTTCGTGCTACGTATCTATTATAAACGGTTTATAAATAAAACCGTCTTTGATAATTACACTCATCACAGACGGTTCTTAAGAAAAACGGTTATTAAGAACCATTTGTGTGAATTATCACAGACGGTTCTTACCCTTCGTTTCTCTCGCGATGTGTCCGCCCCTTCGTTTCCATCTCACGATCGCACCAATGTCTCTCGCTACGGCTTCCAATGTATCTCTTCGTTTCCCGCTCTGACTTTAGTACTTGTTTTATAAATAGGCACGCCTTCTGAAATGGATTTCTCACAAACCTCCTTGATCCCCTTCTCCACAAACTCCAAATGGCTTTTCCTCTCTACCGGCTGTATTGGCCTACATTGTGCTCGTGTACTCGCACCTCTCTGGCCGCAACCTGGCCCAAGCTACAGACAAGCCTTCCATTCGCAATGTCATCCGTTGTAGGCCCTCCGATCTACCAGAGACCATAGCGTCCATCATCTGTCGACTGGAGCTCCTCCATCGACGGACCAATGCGAGGGTCTTTGACATCCGGCGAGTAAACCTCATCGTGAAGATTGTCCTATGAAAATACTTGGTCCGCACCGAGGATGCAGCCCGGAGAGATGAGGACGACATCCGAATTGCAGGAGAGCGGATCGACCTCATCGAGACGAAGGAGACCAAGGTTGATGGCCTCTGGGCTATATGGAGCTTGGTTACAGAGTCCGAACGGCTACAAGCGCGAATCAAGCATGCAAGGTCGCAGGTGGAGGCGTTTGATTTGACAGTTGCTGATCCCGCCACCACTGAAGCCAACGAGAAGGCTTACGAAGATTTGAGGGCTAAGATAGGATCACTAATCCTTTTTTATCGTCTGTGATGTAAAAAAGGATATGGTCTTTGATCGTCTTTTTATTACCGAGCAATTCATTTTAGTAATTAATTGCGCCTATAGAGGACGTGCACGAAGAACCCGTGCAATGCCTCTATATGTGCAAAGTATTTATCACAGACAGTTCTACTTTAGAACCGTCTGTGATGTACTTTCATCACAGATGGTTCTAATTTAAAACCATCTGTGATGTAGCCTAGTGCCTATTTATATTCGGTCTCTAGGGTTTGCCCTCATCCGTTTGCATCCTCCTCACCCCCGTGCGCTTCTACCTCTGCACTTCCCCCACCCCTTCACATCTGGCAGCGACGGCCAGCGCGGTAGCTCCTCGCCCCCGACGCCCTCTTCAACCGGCCGCCGCCACGCCACGCCCACTACAGCCTGTGCAGCTCCACAACCTTGTCGCCGCGCACTGTGGGCGCCAATCTCCTCCAACTCAAGCTCGTAAGTGTGAGACCCCGGTTTATTAAGTTTGTAATACTTAGCCTTCCATTGGCCCTAGCATCACAAACCAAATAATCCGCGTCTCGATGGACGTGTGCTTCCCAGAATTGCAGCACACATACATTCATACAAAGTCATGCATCATTCTCATACACAAAATATAACAAGTCTAGAGAACGACATACATAATATAAAGGTTATTACAGAACAGCCGACCGGCTAAATGACATAAATCTCAAGTAACAGCGGAAGCAAAAGATGCCATAAGATGGCTTAAACCAAAATGCGACCGATTAGCCACATAAACCACAGGGCAACCGACCGAGCCGCCGAGCTAGTCGTCCCACACACCACCATAGCATAACTCACAAAAGTGAGGCCCTTGGGGCTCACCTTCTTCCTCTGCACACAACAAGCAAAGCAGGTGAGTACAATAATGTACTCGCAAGACTTACAGGTAACAAGCCTATACATAGCTACATGAAAGCTGATTACAAAGGAAGTTGGGTTATATGGTTCTTTGGACGCGTAAAGCAAGTTTCATTTGCAATATTGTAATAGATTGAAAGCAATTGAGAAAAATCTGTTTTTAACATTAAAGTAACAACGAGTAGTCATAAATAACAAGGAACCACCTAGGAGTGACTTTCCCAAAAGCCACCACAACATAGCATGAATCCCAGATTCATACCCCCATCAAGTTTTAATTAAAATGTTGTAGTCTAACTCTTAAAAAGCTTACCCAAGCGTGTCCATGACCTAGGACGAGGCTATTCGAATAGTTCAAAACCCTGCTGGGGTGTACCAATGTACCCACACTTCAGACCACCTTTAAGCCACATGATTAGCACACTTCCAAAGGTATACCGGCACGGCTAAGTCCTACGAGACATTTCCAATATTGTGTATCAACTACGAGTCGCTTGTATGGATAGAAACCCATACGCTTACATTGTAAAGCCGTAAAGACAACTACCCCTTGGGGTAAAGCTTTACGGACAACTACAATGCTCCTGTCACATACCCACTCATTTTACCACAACACGACACACGCACGCCCACCTGCGACTCGTAGCCAACCCACGCCAAAGTACTAAGTCAAGAGAGGTCCCATTTCCCTCTAGTGTGGTTAGCACGCACCAAAATACTCGGATAACAGGTACTCACAAGTAGTTCGGTCCTTAATTGACCCGGGCACCAGTCCAATCACACCTAGAAGATCACACCATCTTACCGTTGTGCCCAAGTCTAAATTGTTTTGTTTTTCAGTTTTAGTTTTGGAATTTATACTTAGAACAAGGCTAAAACATATAGAGATCATAATAAGTTTGTGTGATCAAGGTTATCGACAAGTCGATAACCGCCCATTTCTACCGATAGCTAAGCATGGCTAAGCATCAATAACTCGTACTACTAAGTGACAAGGGTTCATCCAGTGAACCCAAAATCATAGCAATAACCTATGCTCAGGTAGTAGAGGACAATCACATTTGCCTACTGATAATGCATCTAATAGGCCAACTACCGACAATAGTTAAAACAACATAGCAATGCATACATAGAATTTGCAAACAATATATTAGACTTTGAAATTAATAGGAACAACATGATCAAATGAATGTTACACTGCTTGCCTGGCTGGAGTGCAGGATCAGGCTGCTGTGGCTCAGAATCAAGATCAATAATATCCTCGGAACCTAACGCGAAAAGGCGATAACCAAATAAGAACAAAGAACTCCAAATAAAAATCCAACAGCAAAACTTATCCAAATGCAAAGAAATTTATACAGCAGCTAGAGGATGATTTTAGACAAATTAAGGAAAAAGAATCACGTCATTTGGACTTAGCATGCAAAAGTTATGGCTAAAACTATTTTTCCCAGCCTGGTAATTCCAGATTAATTCTTATCTGTTACTGTTCATAGCATAAATTTCTAGAATGATCTAGAGTCTGAAATTTTTATGGAAGGTAGAAAATGTTATCCTAAACACAACAAAGTTGAGTTTACTCAATTTGGAGTTCTAAAGATTTACTTATGATTTTTCTAAGTTGTAAACATAGCACAAGTCACATTACAGAAAGGAAAACCTGAGCACAACTTATTTCATATTAAAGTATGCTGTCAGAGGAATTTAACAAAATTAAGTTTGCAAAATTTGAAGTTTCAGGGAATTACTTGTGTCTTTTCCAACATTATCAGAATTTTTATATGCTGCAAATAAGGCTAAACCTATTAACAAATTTTTCTGGGGTTAATCTATGCCTACAATCATTTTTTATATTAAAGTTCAGTTAAAGACAAAATTAACAAAGTTGAAATCATTCAATTTGCAGATATACAGAAAAAGATATGCATTTTCTATGTTTTAATTCAATTTCTGGAATACCCAAAATGATTGAAAACAAGTTGTTAAAGACTACTGAATTTTCTACCACAGAAGCCTAGCTAAAAGTATTTTTATATTAAACTTTAGTGAAATACAAATTTATTACAGTTGGATTTATTTAAAAAGGATCTATTTTGAATTAGATATGAATTTCTAAAGTTTTATACAATTTTCAGTACATAAATAAATACTTACTGAGATATAGATAAACTTAACCGAAAAGAATTGACGTGGGAGCTCGTGGGCTGTAGATCTAGAATCCAACGGTCCACGAGAGGGAGGCATTCGGCCGTTGCGAACGCCTCACTCACTCTCAGCCGCTGATCTGGAGATGAGCGGCCCAGAGCGCGAGTTCATTCGGGTGACCCGAACAGCACACGCATCACGGCCGTAGATCGCGAGATCGACGACCCAGGACGTCGAGGACTTTGAGGGGTCCGAAAGTCACCCTTATCTAGGCCGTTGATCAAGCGATGAACGGTGGAAAACGATTGAAACGCTAAGAACTCCCGATGCACTGAGGAGGTCTGGCCCGCTAGATCGAGATCCAACGGCTCAGAGCTATTGGGGAGGTCCTAAGGCCAAGGAACTACGGAGGAGGTCTGGGACGGTCAAGATCTACCAGAGGAGGTCTTGAACGGCCTAGACTGCTCGGAGGAGGTCCTACGTGAAGGGGTCTAAAGGAGGGTGGTCCTTAACAGCTAAGATCTTAACAGGGGAGGTCTTAACGGTCAGGATCTAAGCTGGGGAGGTCCTCCAAGACAAGGACTAAACAGAGGGAGGTCCTGACGGTCCAGATCTCCGCTGGGAGGTCCTGAACGGTTGAGATTTCATCAAGGGTGGTCCTAACGGCTTAGATACACAGGAAGGGGAGGTCCTGGGGTTTTCTTTGCAAAAAAACCAGGGGGAAGTATTTTGCAAAGAGGACCCTAAGGTGGTCCCGAGGGTGCTTTTTGTAAAATGACCAGGGGAGGTCATTTGCAAAGAGGTCCCCGGGAGAGGTCCTGGGACTTAGGATTTTTCGGAAAAGAACCTAAGGCCCAGATCTGATTCTGGAGAGGTCATGAACGGCCAGGATCAGCCCGAGGAGGTCATATGGGTGGTCTAAGCGGTGGCTAAGGATCCGACAGTAGATAATTTCCGACACACTAATTAAGCAATAATTAGTCATTAATGATGCCCGAAACGCGCGGGGTTGCGCCAGCGGGGATTTAAGGAGGTTGGGCCCACTGTCAGCGGCCCAACGAGAAACTTAAGACAAATTTAATGAACTAATGATTAGTAATCACAGGGCAATAAATGCGTCCTAAAAATCTGACTCGAACCAGAGTTTTAATTTCTTGTTTTTAGAAGAGCTGAACTTTGGGGAAATTGGTTGAGGTAGCAAAATGACTCCAAAAATTCGGAAAATTTTACAGGAGCTTGCTGACTCAAAACTTGACCTTGCATAAAATTTTCAGAGGTTTTGGTGCTGCACAACTTCCTCTAAAAATTCTGCAAGGTGCTGATCCATAGTTTGACCAGGATTTGAATTGGGTTGACTTGCCTCCAAAAGCATTCAAAAAACTTTTAAAAATTGTGAAATTTTTCAGAGAGGTCACACATCAATCCCAGAACTTAGGAAAAGTATTTCCAGGAGATGACCAAAAGGTTTGACCAGATGGTTTTTGGAAGGTGAGGTTTTGGATCAAAAGACTTGTAACTTTGTATTTCCATAACTCTTGTACAAGAATGGTTTGGTACAACAGGAAATACATGATGTAAGAAAAAGTTTTAATTTCTACTCATTTTCTTACATTTGAAACACAAGTCTAATATTGGGATGTTACAAATCTCCCCCCTTACAAAAATCTCGTCCTGAGATTCCGTTTACACGGAGAAGAAAGATGGGTAGTCAGCACAAAGACGATCTTCCCGCTCCCAAGTTGCCTCATATTTAGAATGGTTTGACCATTGTACCTTAAGGAACTTGATGACATGGTTCTTTGTTCTCCGTTCAGATTCCTCAAGAATACGAACAGGATGCTCGCGGTAGGTCAAATTTTCTTGCACATCGAGAGTCTCCAATGGAGTTTCCTCAATTGGAACACGGAGACATTTCTTCAAGTTGGATACATGGAACACATCATGTACCCCCTCTAGTGTAGCTGGCAACTCCAATCTGTATGCAACAGCTCCCACTCGCTCGATGACACGATAAGGCCCAACGTACCGAGGAGCTAACTTGCCCTTGATGCCAAAACGCTGATGGCCCTTCAAGGGTGAGACTTTGAGATACACAAAGTCATTGGGCTCAAAGCTCAACTCTCGGCGACGACAATCTGCGTAGCTCTTTTGCCTAGACTGGGCCACTCGCAGATGCTCGCGAATCAACTGGACCTGACTTTCGGCCTCATTAATCGAATCTGGGCGAAGAATCATGTCGGACCCCGGCGTGGAATACCGAAGACCCTATGTGTAACTGTGCTAGTCCACTGGATCAAGAGCTAGCACACACATTCTAACATTTGGTATTCACAACCATACATTCACATATACAAGGTAAGCAAAATGGTGCTTAACTTAAGCGATTGCAATATTTACATTTTAAAGGCCGACCGGCCAAATAAGACTTAAGTACCGAAATAACAGAGTAATGAAATAGCAATAAAGATTAAAAGTGGTGAAATTAAATAAATTCAGCGGTGTGCCCATCCATACCCAAAGGCAACCGACAAGAAACAAATCCTAGATAGACTGGTCCCGAACCCTCCGGTTCGGAGTGCGAAAGCGTCGCTGGCGTCGGTTGATCTTCATACTACGAACAACAACAAAAGCAAGATTGAGTACTTGTGTACTCAGCAAGACTTTTAGTGTATCGCAAATGTTATATTAAATGCAAGGCTAATCAAGAGAAGGCTCTATGCTACAAGTTATTTTGCGCTAAGCAAGTTTTATTTGCATTATTCATAAGTAGTACTTTGCAACGGAATTTGAAATGAGCAGTTAAATAGATAACAGGACAGTAAGTAAGTAATTGAATGATCCAATAATAAGAACAACTACAACTCACAGTCTTCCTTGGCTGCGAGCAACAATTTACGTTCAGCCATAACATGGCAGTTATCTCAAATAAATCACAAACCACTTCCCACAATTTTCCGATAAGACAGTTTTTGTGAAAATCAAGACTATACCCGGCAATACTACACTTAGCACGCTCATCACCGCGAGCACGGCTATTATAATAGATTTACACTCTGCAGAGGGGTACAACTTTACCCACAGTACACGAACTCTCTAGTTTGTTCGGCATATATCTATGATACCGCTCACTACCAAAGGTAAGCAGTCTAGAGCACGTGTCGAAGCCTTTACATCATCTAGCCCTAACCTTGCACTTTACCCGTCGAATGTTATTCCTCACCGAACCCGGGCATACCCGTCTAGGTGCTACGTCTATTGTCACTTCGCCCAGGTATCCCCGTTCCAGTGAGGCATTCGCCGTTATGTCGGCAATCAAACATGCTCGCACCTCTCCTGCCTACCCCTCATGCAAGGCTAGTTCTTGACAACTTAATTAGCTAAGGCCACCCCATAAATGGCACTATGGTTGCACGCTTACGCTTAGGTCGGATATACCGGTGTTCGGTCCTTAATTGACCCGGGCGAGAATCTCCCCCTATCTACTAGTGAGGTTCCTTTCCCACTTTTTCAGAATATAATATAACTCGCCCGCGTCTAAAACTATGTTTTGCATTTTGTTTTAATACCAAAGTAACAGAGGTACACCCCTCTGGACATTTTCACAAATCTCCCAAATTCACATCTACCATAGTGTCCTTTATATATATCATTTTTCAGGAAATCTATCATTCTAGTAAGCATTTGTGCGATAGCTCGCACTAAAAAATTCCCAAATGACAGTATATAATGTCTAACCCATAATCTAATGGCTACAACAGTAAGACATCAATTTTTCAAGGAGGTATATGCAGCAAATAGGAGTTACCACTACCGATTTCCCAGACATAGCAATTTCATACAAAACATACACGCATGCATAATAGGATTTGCAAAACAAAGTACAATAAGTGAAATACTGGGATCAATATGATCAAAGGAGGTGCTTGCCTTGCTCTTGCTTATATTGGTCAGAGAGTGGGGTCGCTTGATCGTTGGTAAACTTGCTCGCGAATTCCTGTGTCTATTCGAAAGAACCAAAAACAAAACATAAATGGAGAAATCTAACGTCCCAAAATTTGGCTTTTCAAAAATCTTTTGAGTAGTTTAGGTCCCTGAAAAATTCCACCAATTTTATTTGAATTAATAAAGCTTAATTGGGAATTTTCCTAAATTAAAAATATTTACTTTGACTAATATAAACATTTATTAAATAAAAATTTGTGTTATTTGGCTTCCTTGTCCTTCAAGGAATTTTTGGGTATTTTCTGAGATTTTTCTGGATTTATTTGCTATTTAGTTGACCTCCTTGATTTTCGGCCTTTTATTTTAATTCCGAAAATCAGCAGTTTCTCTCTCCTGCCCATATGCTACAGTAAACGCATGGTACTGTTCATCACTTTCCTCCAGAGCCGAACGAACAGAGAGCTCGTGTTCGGTACGTGAACAACAGAAAAATTTCCAAAAATCATATCTTACTCTACGGTGCATATAAAAGCAAGCCGTTTGCGCTCACACGTCCGTGTTGATCCCCTCTTCCAATCCCCTGAATTGGTTTCCTCCAAACCGATCTAGTTTTGTCGCAATCTCCAGAAAACCGAGCTCCAACTGAAGTTCTTCTCCGGCGAACTGCGCCTTCATCCGACATCCTCCGGCCGAACCGTCTGCGGCGTTGGCTTCGCGTCGTCGCGTTCTACGTCATGGTTCCTTCCTCTTCGCCCGAAGATCACCGGAGCACCGTCGTCCATGTCAAGCCCTAAAGCCGAAACGTGTTCATCGCGTTCCTCGCTTACTCGGTGAGTTTTTCCAAAATCTGACCACGTCATCTTGTGCCCCTCGTCAATACCTATTTTTCCCCTCTTGTAGATTCAAGTTTCATCAACCGTGCGTCGAGAATCGAGCGTTCTCTCGCCTCTTGTTCGTCGTCCTTCTCCGGCCAATTACTCCGCAACCGTTGATCTCCTGCCTTCAACTCCACCACCATTGAGTTCGCGTCGCCGCGTTCTATGCCGTGCTCACCTCCCTTTTCGCAGAGCATGACCGGAAGTGTTATGCGCCCGTGAGGCCGCCGTCGTCGGCGTTCTTCGCGTCGCTGCCATCGCATGGAGCCGAATCTCGACGTCCGGACATCGTCATCATCTCCGGCTCGTCGTTTCCTTTCCGTTTTGCCCCTTCGCCACCGTTGGTTCGCCTCCGTTCGTCGTCACCACCTTGAGCAAGAATCGTCCAACCTTCTGTGCACTATTCATGCCTGTGTGTCCAGAACGTAGTTTTTCTTGCTACGTGATTCTTCTGTGTTATTTGTTCTCTGGTTTGTTTCTTCTCTAGCTCTCTGATGTGTAGACCCTTTGCCATCCATACATATATATATCTATCTCCCTCACTAACATGTTGACCCCACATGTCATCCACCTAATTAAAAACCATAATTATTTCTCTCACTTACATACGGGTCCCGTATGTCAGTCAACCTTAGTCAAACCCTAGCCATGAGCTTGGTCCACCGTGGACTAGCATATCTCCGTGGACCTGGTCTATAGACCAGTGGCCCACATGTCAATACCTAATTCTATTTTCGGGAATTAATTTAATTCTTGAAAATCCTTTTATCTTATTGGTCCCATGTCACTCTCTCTACTTTATTTCGGAATTATTTTAATTCTAGAAATTCATAAATCAATCGGTCCCACCTATCATACACTCATTTTTTCTAAATATTTTCGGAATAGAATATTCGAGAATATTCCGTAGAGCTTTTTCATCATTTCATGTGAATTCCAATCTTCCGAGAGCCATATCTTCTTCATCGAATTCCGATTGAACCCATTCAAGTTTCTAAATTCATCTAAATTCAATATCTACCTTCCAGTACCATTAAATTTCAGTTTGGAGTTTATTTGATTTGTCTTTTGAATTTAGTTTGTTTTGCGCTTTCTTTCTTGTTAGGCAGAAGTCCAGAGGAATCGCCTCAAGGAGTGAAGATCAAGCAAGTAGAAGATTGAAGATAAAATAAGATCATCATTGCTATAGCAAGACAAGTTATACCTTTGATCATATTGAATCCCAGTTTTCAAAATTTCTTTGATTCAAATTATTGCATTTACTTTAAGTAATTATTTAAATACTTTTGGGTTTAGCTATTAATCCAATTTGTTATATCCACATTGTCTGTTGTATGTCATAATCTTTTGTCACCCTAGATTGGTTCATATTTAGTTGGTGCTATGGTATTACCAACGTGGGTTGGTTAGTACGAGTAGATTGCTTAGCCATGCTACGAGTCTCACTTATCATCTGAGTTGCAATTATAAATTTGACTGACTACGGAACTTTGTGTAAAACTGTGTGCTATGTGTTATTACTTCGTGCTGGCATGTGTTGCACTAAAACCAACTAGGTGGTAAAGGATTTGGACTGAGGCAAGTGGTGGAAGCTGTGTGATATGGTGGGCTTTGTGATGGGAATGATAATCTTCGTGGCATAGTTAGAAAATGGAAGTCTTGCCTTGGTCAATTAAGGACTTAACTTTGTGCGCCATTGAACTGAGCCTTACTGCACAACCACATGCCTGGTATGGGACGGGCCTAACTTAGTAAGTTATGGATTCTCAGCATTGATGTTCAGGTGGATAGGTTAGGCTTTGTGACAGGGTGGAGGTGTGACTACTTGGTAGTTGCATCGCGGGACGATTCGTCGCATCCCTATCCAGCGGTGTGTGTCGGACTGACTTTCTTTGTGGGTTGGTCTCGCGGTTTGTAAGCACATCGGGAGTGTCAATGTTGAGATGAAGTTTCTGAAATGTTTTGTTGTGATCAGCTCTGATCCAGTTGATTACATCTTGTGGGTAAAGTGTACAACCTCTGCAGAGTGTTAAACAATCTATTCGAATAGCCGCGTCCGCGGTCATGGACATGCTCGGGGATTTCACACGAGGGGTAGATTTTCATAAAACAATTGGGAAGGGACAGCTGTGTGATTTAAGTCATATGGCTGTGTGAAAGAATTTGATTATGCTATGTGTCCTTGTGAAAACAACTGTTAAATTAATATTGTCTATTTGTTTTGAATTATGCTTTCAATCTATTATTTGTATTCAATTGCAAATGTTGCATTTCTGCAAAATAACCACAAAAGCCATTTCCTTTGGAATAAGCCTGCATCTATACATTGCATTCTGTGGTATGACTTGCGAGTACGGTTGTGTACTCACGCTTGTTGTAAAACTTGCGCCCAAACCTACGAAATGGATGAATCGTTGGTCAACAAGGTCTACTTCAGGATCGAGAAGAACTAGGTCGCGCGACCTCACCCATTGCTGTGGGCATATGGATGGGCTTCACTAAAGTTATTAGTTTAGTTCATTTGCAACTTCATTGAGCTATTAAGCCTACGAGGCATTAATTATAAGCTTTGACCTTAAGGTCTTTACTCTTATATTTATTGTTATTTGCCTATTTATTAGTCATCTTTGTATATGGAAATGATATTTCATCGATGTTGCCACTGTGTGCACTAGCGTGATCTGGACTAGTGCAAGATACACAGAGGTCGAGTGCATTTTGGGTCCCGACAGAGGTGGTATCAGAGCCATATCGACTGTAGGTCGTGAGCTTAGTTAGAATGGCCGTTTGTAAGGAAAATTTCAAAACTTATTTTACAAATGGAAAATTTTAATGATGTGCTATTCTCATCTTGTCTGGCTTCTATACTCTTCCATCCTATTCCTTTCTCATCTATATTCGTCCTCACCATTTGGAGTATTAAATTGGACTCTCTCCCCTCATAACTTCTATAGTCATCGTTATCCATGTCAATTGTCTTGGTGGATGCCCAAGAGCTGTTTTTTGAAGACCATGCAACCAACAACAACGTATCGACATCTCTCCGAGTGTTCAAGACAAGTGTTCAAGACAAGCTCATCGCAAGAATTCAAGACTAAGAAGAAGTTGTACGTCGCCTCAATCTTCCTCCAAGCTTCGCCTCCAAGGATCGCAAGCAGTCAACGTTTGATGAAGACCGTGACCAGTTCGAGTTTCCTTCAGACCAACCATATAGGATAAATCAGCATAGGTTCCTCCCGTGTGTTGAACCAAGCCGCCCAGTTAAGTTAGAGTTTAATTGACTAGACGATTAGATCTTTGTTTCCCTTCTTTGGTGTAGTTTGGTGGTGAGTTTTGTGCTTCTTAATAGCTTTCCGGCTATTTGTGTGTTCCTTGGTGTTCTTTGGGTTAAAATCGCTCCCCTTAGTAGATTGTCTTTCCGTACCTTATGCTTTTCCCTCTCATCTATTAGCCTTGGTTAGCCCGCAGATGGAGAACCCTAGTGAAGCCAACCTTGTCAGTAATCTTGAGACAGTCGGTATCAGCTCGGATGTTGTCAATCCCAGTGGACAGTTGTCAGTACCAGGAGTAGCAGATCCAGTCATGGAACAATTCTGGGTAGCTCAGACTCAACTCATGAACGCGATGATGCAAAACATGAACAACAGGATGACCCAGCAGGATCAGACCACCGCTACCTTAGTCAATTTGATGAATCAGAACAATCAAGCAAGTCATCGTACCGTCGCCAGTGTCAGTACCAGAGCAGACGATGACCAACAACTCTCTCCAGTGCCAGTAGTGACACATCAAAACCTGAGCCAGCTCCCGGCCACCCAGAATCAGATCATGCAAGTGACGATGCAACCATCAGACAATAGTAATGTTTGCAATGATGTGCAACTCATTGCCATCCCAACGACGCGCCCTCAGTTCAAGTTTGCAAAGTTCTTAAGGACCAAGCCGCCTATCTTTGAAGGTTCAACCGCACTCAAGGATGCAAGAATCTTGGATTCGCACCATAGAAGAAAAGCTAACTGTTGTGCAATGCAATGATAATGAGAAAGTTTTCTATGCTGCTCATCATTTAGGAGGAGTTGCATTAGATTGGTGGGAAAAATTTCGTGCCGCCCATCAAGACAAGCACACCATCACTTGGGCAGAGTTCACCACTGCTTTGTGCCAACAACATGCGATATCAAGCATAAGTGATCAAGAGAAACCTGCTATTTCGATATCCTATGCAAAATCTAACCGTTGTCAGTTGAAATGCTGCCAACCAGATAAGTCGAGAAGATTGTGCATGTACCCCTTGTGGAGAAATAGGCCATAGTCTTTGATGAGCACAATATCAATTATTCGGATCTGAAGGAAACCATTCCGTTGGAAAATGTCCTATGAGTAAGATCACATGTTTCTTGTGTGAAAGCTATGATCATTGTCAGAGCCGATTGCCCTATGTATTCCGTGTTGACTTACGCAGTACGCGTCGGTGAGAAGTTTCGAGCTACTGTCGAACATTAGCAAAGAAGGCAAACCATTATCGGTACAAGATATGTCACTAAAGAATCACAAAGCGCGTGATGTTGACCTTGGCAACCCACCGCAAAAGAGAAGCGAGCAGTATCATCAAGAGTGTGTTTTGAATGTGGTGAGCAAGGCCACTATGCCAAGAGGTGCCGCAAAGCGTCAAACTTCAACCTTCAAGAAGGTTAGTCGTTCCGGTGCAATATCACCAGGCAAGCCACAATGTCCGCAACGTGTATGTTACAGTTGTCGCAAGGAAGGTCACTACATCAGTCAGTGTCCTCAATGGAACCAGTCACTCACTCCAGATGCAAGAATGCCGGAAGATACATCAGTCCCGATCATAACTCCCAGAGCAGGTGGTAATGCAATAGGATCCGTGTGTCCAACGAAGCAGTCAAAGAAGAGGCGTTTGAACATTACTAAGAAAGTCTAGATTGGTGATACCAGATCATGCAGTGTCATGTCTCTGTTAGTAGCAGTAAAGTCAGAGAATCATTGTAACCTCTCCTCTGTTTGAGAGCAAAAAGGTGGACATCTTTGTCTGCAAATTATGAAGAAAAAGAAATTGTTAGATATTAAATCATTGGATACCTTTCCAAGAGTCCGCCTTTGCAAGTTGAGTAATCAAGCATTGAGTCATGTTGATTGAAGGCCGTAGAGCCGTAACTATGGAATGTGATGTTGAATTCCAACTCATCATTTTGCATAGCAATGAGACAATAGTAAATGATTGAAGAATCTAATCAATGGATAATGTCCGTATCCGCAAGAGAATATGCAATTGTCATTGCAAGTGACCTATGCAACATGCAACCGTATTCAAAGTCAAGTTCGTCTCTGACTTGGTAGCCAAGATCAGCCAATTCCAGAAGGAATTACATCAGAAAGGATAATTGGCAAAAGTTGCAAAGGAGTTTGCAAAAGTGATAGAGCAGATCAAATGATTTTCTCAAATAAACGCAGTGTCGAATCAATCCCCTCAGCTTAGCAAGTGTCAGTTGAATACCAGTGAAATAGTCATTTTGAGACAATGTTAGTGGAAGATCAGTGAGACAGTCGTTTCAAGTTAGCCAAGACCCCTCACCGGTTGTAAGAAGAGAAGTTCGCCCAGACCGCTAGAAGTGAACTGAGTTGGTAAAAATTTCAGAGGAGATTAATCACAACTCCAGTGTTCGGATTGCCAGATACCAGAAAGAACCTTGATAATTCTTATCACAGAACATCCAAGAATCAGGGTGTTAAGAAGTTTCACTTGCACTTCCTGACAACTAAAGTTTCAAGCAGTGAATTATCCTAGTCGTAATTCGAAGTTGCTACCGTGGAGCAACAAAGATAGTTATTGGATTAAGAACTATGAAGTTGAAATCCATTCCCTCAAAGGCGACCGAGACAGGTGGCGGATGCTTTGAATCAAAGAGCCACTACTACACACGACCTCATCACGACGGTTCGAGCGGTCATCGCAGGCGGTTCAACCGCTCGTACGTTTTGTGCACGTCTGTGATAAAGTGGCGGTTATCACAGAGCGGTTAAACATCCGTCTGTGATAAGTCACAACACGCAGGCGGTTCTAATTATATAACCGTCGTGATATCTAATTATCGCGGATGGCTCTATTCAAGAACCGTCATTATAGGCGCATATCGCAGACGGCTCTATTTACGAACCGCTGCGTGATATACACATATCGAGGCGGTTATCATTATATAACCGTCGCATGATATACATATCCCGCGGTTCGTCAAATAGAACCGCTCGTGATAAAGGATATCTGACGGTTATATTTACTGAACCGTCTCGGGATATGTGTATATCACGACGGTTATATAATAGAGCCGTCTGGGATATATATATCACGAGCGGTTTGATTGATAAACCGTCTGCGTGATAGTTATTTCAGCATAACTATTTTTAAAAATTTTATTAGCCTCGAGATTGCTAGCCATGCCCTCTGAAAATAAGCGGCGGAAAATAGATACATCACGGATATCAATCGTTGACAACCCAAAGTGATCATTGTCATACAAGCGAACATATATCAAATACGGTCAAACATTGTAATATCAACTCGTTCGTAAAATATTGTCATACAACCCAAAGTGACAACCCAAAGTTTACCATTGAATCACAACTATTCAAAGTGAATTACAACTATATCAAATATATTAATTGTTTCAAGGTCGTTCAAGAGTGAAACTCTCCGTTGGCCGCAATGATATCCGTCGTGATGAAGGTGCGAGCCTCCCTCGAACATCCGAGATCTCTTTCCGAATGAGTGAATCTAAATCTATATTCAAAACCTACAAACGAGTAAAGTGTTACACATATATATTTAAATTTATAATTAGCAATTATTGCGAGATTGACCAACCTCGGATCAAGCAACCTAGCACTCATGAGAATCGCATATGATGGCAAGCGTAGAATGCACATTCTTACGCTTTTCTTTGGCGACGAAAAATAGAATTACATATATAGGTATAGTCGGTTAGAGACGCATTATTACGAAGTATGATATAGGATTATTGTGTTGTAGCACGTCATGAAAATCGCGTCCCGTGATTAAGTGTGGCGTTCGTTCCTTGTATAGCCCTCCTCGGCAATATAGGAGATGAGCGACCTACATGTTTCAAAAAGTTAACCTCGGCCATTTCAAGCGAAGGAAGACTACAATAGAGTTATGTATGGAGGAAATGAGCACACACATCGACTACTTCTTGCACAAGGGTGAAGTCGTGGCTTTTTTCATTAGGGGAATCAAGGTATAGTACTGATTCCTCTTTGGTATAATGACTAGAAGGATCGGTGATGCCTACTCATGTATGTCGCTATAGTCATTAAACCTAAGTTCATATGCGTATAAAGTACAAATGAAATTTGTATAGCAAGTAGTGAAGCACTTACCGGTTTTAGGGCACCATTATGTAGTCCACGTAGTTTTGAGCAAGCAATCCTGCCGTTATGTATTTCTCGGCGTGGGATGCGTGCGCCAAGATGGTTTGCTCAGAGACCACGTGTGGGTCGAGGAAACCACCGGTTCTTTCAATCGCGGCGGTTTTAATCATGTATCTATACATAAGCAATGAGTTGTTATATTACGTGAATGTAGAACTTGATTGTACACACTTACTGTGTCAAAGATCGTAGAAGTGAGGCATCGAGGGCTTTGAGGTTGAATAGGTCGAACAAGTCGTGAAGCCCACGATGAAGGGCGGCTCGTGGAGGAAATAGTCCTCCGTGTATCGACGGTGATTCCATCGCGCACCTTTCTCTTGGTCTTCTTCAAGTACCGGCTATGCAAACTCGACAACCTAATCCCGTAGGCTAATCTGTGCTCGCCGCCAGCGGACTTCGAAGAGTATTTCTTAGGGTTAGGAGGCGGAGCGCCTTAATGTTCTTGATTTCGATTTGTCCGAGCGACTTGCGCGCCACGCGTCTTCCTCTGCCGACGACTTCGGGAACCGACACGCCGCACGCTTTATTTGTTCGTTCGGTGTCTTCTCCACGGGAACCGATGGCGGGCTTCAGGCGAAGGTTGAGGTGCGATCATGGAGGGTCTGTTGGAGAGACATGGTCGTGTCGAGGTGGTTGGGGTAGAGTCATCAAAGGTTGAGGCGCTGCGCAGGTCGGGACGATGTCCTTCAAAAGTTGAATTGGAGGGCATGGTCGTGTGGAGATGGTTGGGGTGGAGTCATCGAAGGTTGAGGCGGCACTGCAGGTCGAGCGATGTCCTTCTTTGCCACCGAATAAAGCGCATGGCATCCCCTAGTGTTATGATTTCGTCGTTAGGCGAATCTCAGTAGACGGCCCTAAAATTATCATGTACCATGTCCACCTAGACCACAAGCGTAACCTGCGCCACGGGCACCGTCGCACTATCCCTTCATTGCATGGATACACCACCCCCGCCTAGCCTCAATAGACATCCCAACCATCCTCACTTGGAGTGTGCGGTGCGTCGGCTCTACAAAACGATCGCAATTAGCTAAGGCGTCCTATAGGTCTATCTTTGGAGCATTCGAGATGTACATTACCTTGATGTCGATCGATAGGTAATTGGACATCATCGTGTTCACAACTTTGCGTGGGCGCGACGCTACTCCGATGTTGAGGAGGATCGCCACCAAAACAACGAGGCGACTGCGATCGTTGTTGAGGAGTAGTAGTTGATTCACTTGGTCCTGCAATCTTGCTATCTTTTCTTCAAATTTTGCAGAAAGCACCGTTCTCTTCCTTCAAATTTTGAAGTAAGCACATGTTCCAACACTGTGTCGTACTCGGCCTTGGATCTCTTCCTGCTCCTATACGTGCGAGTCGTAAATGGGAATCCATCCTCCAAGATCGTTAACCCCTTTGCCTCGCGTGCGACCAGGTGCTCCTTGTTTCCCGGGCGTAGTTAGTATATCCTTCTCCCTATCGCTTGGAAGGAGCCTTCGGAACATGCGGAACTCAATTCTTGCTGCAAGAGGTCATCATGTTATTATATACATTATGAAGTTATAGACTTATTAACAACTAGGTAGTTCGAAGACATTTACCACACGGTTGGCCACATCCCGGTCTGCCGGGTTTGTGAAAGAGATTTCGTCCGAAGACGTAACTGATGCCCTCGCTCTTAACTAGGAGAGAGCGCGCTGTGCGTGATCTCGACAAATGGCCTTGTTTCGTTCGCGTCCTCGCGCCCATTGCGCGGTTTTACCGCGTGCCAGCCGTGCCGAGTTTGTGGGGTGAGTGTTAAGTGTCCGAGAGCCTTGTGCGCCGCACTTTCCTCAAGAAATTCGGCGTCGTCTTCATTTGCACAAAGGCGTCCCATATATCCCGCGACAAGAATTTATACGCCGTGAAGGCGTTCGACCCGTGTTCACGCACCTTGTGACAAGCACGCTCTTGAAGGTCCTCCACGCCTTCCGATCGAAACGCGCTGTTGCTCCACGCGCGCCAGTCTGCGGGAACGGGAAAGTGAACAATTTTAAAACTTCGTCCCACGGTGGCTTCTCGAACATCCGACACGATGTCCCGGCTCGGTGTGGTGATGGGGACCCGTTCCCTTCCAAGTACCCCGCACAAGGTTCGGAATCCGCCGCGCTTTGGGGGACTCACGAGATCCCATTGGCATTGACCTCCGTGGCGGTCATTATGCCGGAGGAATTCTCGATGTTCCTCGCCATCTCGCGCACGTACCACTTTCCTCGGAGATCCAGACGGTGGCGAAGATGGTGCGGACGCCATGTCGCTTACTTGCTATCTATATATGCACGAAGCAATATGCGTAAGCTCTAACTGACCAGATTCAAGCAGATTTACTCAACTTAACCGAAAATGATGCACAAACGTATAATATATAAAGAAGGATTGATGGTAGTTTGTGCTCTCAGAAGGAGAGTTGCAAAAGAACAAGTCTTTGCCATCTCAATCCTATTGTCTATACTCTTCATTAAATGAATATGATAGTATAAATTCAAACTATGAGCTCTAAACAATACTTTGCTTAACTGTCAAATGATCTCAACTGTTACCGAAAATGATCTCTTAACTATCACATTCAATCTCAGTATAAGAGAAAAGTTCATCACAGAGCGAACCAGAACAAAGCCCACTGATCAATTTCAGTTCACATTATCAAAGACTATCAAAGTCACATCACAGAGGGTTCGTCAATACAATAGAGCTCATGAATGAACTAACAGTATATCAAATTGACGGATGCATTCAACCGTCTGTGATAACTAGCATTCAACCGAAAGTAACAAATTAACAGTATATGAAATTGACAGTAGCAAGTAATTTGTATAATAGAGCTCAAGAATCAACTAACTATCACATTCAATCTCATTATAAGACGAGTTCATCACGAGCATGTCAACAAAGCCCACTGATCAATTTGCGGATCTTTAGGAATACTCACGGAGGATGCCGCACAACAACTCACGGTGCAAGGAGGAGGCCGGTGCGGGGAGGAGGCCGACGGGGAGGAGGGAGAGGCGCGGGAGGAGGCCGACACGGGAGGAGGGCGGCGCGGGAGGAGGCCGGTGCAGAGGAGGAGGCCGACACGGGGAGGAGGCCGGTGCAGAGGGAGGAGGCCGACACGGGAGGAGGCCGCGTCGAGGCGAGGCAGCGTCGTCGATGAAGGGGCGGCGTCGGGTCTTCTGGCCGGGAGGTGAGCAGCGAACCTAGAGGAGGCGAGAGCGCGAGAGCCTAAGGCGCGCGGGAGGCGAAGTGACGAGTAAAGAGCAAAACCCTAAGTGCGCCTTTTAATAAAAGAATATCACGAGCGGCTCTATTAAAGAACCGCTCGAGATATCGCAATATCACGAGCGGCTCTATTTAAGCACCGTGCGTGATAATATCACTGACGGTTTGCTTAAAGAACCGCTCGAGATATCCTCAATATCACGACGGTGCCATTCAAGAAGCGTCGTGATATTGAGGATATCTCGAGCGTTCTTAGCAAACCGTCGTGATATTATCACGACGGTGCTTAAATAGAGCCGTCGTGATATTGTGATATCTCGAGCGGTTCTTTAATAAAGCCATCGTGATAATATATCCTGACGGATCCATCATAGAGCCATGCGTGCTATGGATCTCATTCCTTCATCTCCTTGAGTGTCTCTTCGTCTCTGCTCCGGCTTTTATATAAATAGACAACCCTTATCAAAGGGATTTCTCACGAAGCTCCTTGATCATCCCTCTCTCTCCACAAATTCCAAATGGCTTCCTCTCGCCCGGTATCTTGGCCTACATTTTGGTTGTGTACTCGCACTTCTCTCGATCGCAACTGGCCCAAGCCGCGAACAAGGCGTCCGTTCGCAATGCAATCCGTTGTAGACCCTCCCATCTCCGGAGACCATAACAGCGATCATCGGTCGATTGGAGCTCCTCCTCCAACAGACCGGTCGCAGGCTCTCCGGCATCCGGCGAGTAAACCTCGTCGTGGAGATTGTCCTATGGAACTCTTTGGTCCGCACCGAGGATGCAGCCTGCAGAGTCGAGGACGACATCGACATTGCAGAGAGGCGGTCCGCCTAGCCGAGGCGTGGAGACCGGGGTTGATGGCACGTGGGCTATATGGGACTTGATTACGGAGTCCGAACATCTACAAGAGGAAATTGGCGTGCAAGGTCACGGTGGGGCGTTTGGTGAGGCGATCGGTGATCCGCTCCCATCGGCCGAGCGAGAATGCGTACAAAGATTTGAAGACTAAGATAGGATCGCTCATCCTTTTTATAAATGCAGCGTGATGTAAAAGCGATAAGGCGATCTATTATGCATGCGTGATGTAAATATGGTCTTTTGTTCGTGATGATATGGTCTTTTTATAAATGCGTGATGATATGGTCTTTTATCATCTAATTATTCCGGGCAAATCCGTGCGCTATCACGAGCGGTTGAATAAAGAACCATCTCGTGATAATATACTCATCACGAGCGGTTCCTCTCACTAACCGCTCGTGTTGACCATCACGAGCGGCTCCATGTGGGGAACCGTCGTGATATCCTCCATATCACAGGCGGTTATCAGAGAACCGTGCGTGATATACTCCATAACCGCAGCGGTTTGTGAATAGAACCGCTCGTGATGTTGAGTATATCACGAGCGGTTATACTTATTAACCGTCGTGATATTGAGTATATCATGACGGTTTCACATGGAGCCGTCTGTGAAAGTTCAACACGAGCGGTTTGTGTAGAACCGTCATGATATACTCGTATCACGAGACGGATGGAAATAAGAACCGCCTGTGATATTTCACCCTATAAATATAAAGACACAGAGGCCCCACCCTAGCGCCTCGATCTCTTCTTTGGAATAGAGGGCTTGAGAAGCTTTGCTCTGTGTTGGCTGTAGGAGGCTTGTTTATTTGGCTTGCCTTGTTCTTGGTTGTGGGTTGCCCTAGCAACTTATGGTCATTGGCTTGCATTCATGCTTGCTTTGTGAGGCTTTGGTGGTAGCTCTCGGTTTGGGTGTTGTGAATGAGTGTTTTTGTGAGTGGGATAAGTGGTGTATTTGATGTGGCTCTCTTGCCTGTTCATTGGCACGAAGGAGAAGGACGGTGAGGAATCTCGCGGGATATTAGGAATTTTCGTCGTGAGCTCCGAGGGTAACGATCTTTAACTCTTTATATTTGCTTAATAGGAGAGTAACGTATTTGCGATTAATAGGAGGAGTAACGTATTTGCGCTTTATTAATATAATTTAACACTACTAATTGTTACATGTGTAGCGTAGATGGACCAAAGCTGGATGTACAGTGCGAACCATGTGAGTGAAGAGTACATTAATGGCGTGATTGCTTTTAAAAGAGCCGCGGGCGAGGATATGCTTGAATAAGGATAGAATTTATGTCTTGTCCATGCATTGATTGCGATAATCAAGATTTTTAACAACCCGCGCAGCATCGTAGGGCACTTGATTGAAGGGTTTCAAAAAGGGTATACATGTTGGACCGATCACGGTGAAGAGCGATTATACAGAAGTTAATAATGATGACATCGGCGAGGAAGTCAGCGATATGCCGGATGTGGTGTGTTTTTGATGACGATAGGTCGTGACGATGACAATCAGGATCGATGCTACGCGATGCGAAGAAACTACTGATGAGAGAGTTTTGTAAATTCGAGCGCTTAATGGAGGACTCGGGAAACCTTTGTTCCTGCCGCATGGCGGAGTACACAAGGTTGTCAACCGCATATGACTGCTGAAATTGAAGCGAGCAATGGTTGGTCCGACAAGAGTTTCACGGCGTTATTAGGTCTCCTAGCGGACATTCTTAGGAGAAACGTGTTGCCAGCACCACCTACCAAGCCAGAAGGTTCTTTGTCCATTGGGAATGGAAGTAGAAAGAATACATGCATGTCCGAACGATTGTATCTGTATCGTAAAGAGTATGCAGACTTGCATGTATGTCCGTGTGCAAAGCATCCCGATACAAGCGTAAGAATACTACTAAGGTGAAGCAAGGACCTCCTGCTAAGGTGTTGTGGTATCGCCTGTGATCCCACGCTTGAAGCATTTATTTGCGAACCGAAAGGAGGCAAGATTGCTGCGTTGGCACTCTGAGGAGCGTAAGAAAGATGGAAAACTAAGACACCTCTGCGATTACGCGGTGGAGAAACCGATCGGACCTTCAAAGAGTTCGATGCGGAACCGAGGAACATAAGGTTAGGGTTGAGTGCGGATGGAATGAATCCTTTCGGTAACATGAGCAACCGACATAGCACATGGCCCGTGAACCTATGTATGTACAACCTTCCTCCTTGGTGTATGAGCGGAAGTACATTTTGATGTCACTACTTATCCAAGGGCGAAGCACACGGGAACGATATTGATGTGTACCTAGCACCATTATTGGATGATCTTGTGACACCGTGGAACGAAGGGTACAAGTATGGGATGCGTACAAACGAGAACTTCTCTTTACGCGCCATGTTGTTCTGCACTATCAATGATTTTCCCGCCCTTGGTAACCTGTCAAGCCGATTGAAAGGAGCCAAAGCTTTCCGCACCGCTTAGATGCTACGAAGAGTGTATGGCTGAACAACTCGCGCGAAAGCGTGTATATGCGTCTGTAGAGGTTCCTTCCCAGAGTCACCCATACCCAAGATGAAAAAACAATTCGACGGAAATAAGGAGGACAGATTCGGCTCAAGGGCTTTTAGAGGAAAGAGGTCTATGATATGGTTAAGGATATCCATGTTGTGCTTGGGAAGGGATGTAAATTAAAACCCGTCGAAGAACATCCGGAAGAAGCGGTCAATTTTTGGGACTTGCCTTATTGGGAGCACTTAGAAGTTCGTCACTACGTCGACGTCATGCACGTGGAGAAGAATGTATGTGAAAGCTTGATTGGTCTCTTACTGAACATTAGTGGCAAAACAAAGGATGGTATTAACGCACGACGCGACTTGGTTGATATGAACATAAGGACCGAGTTAGCACCGAAAGAGACCGATAAAGGACGAACATACCTTCCACCAGCTTGCTACACTATGTCCAAGGCCGAGAGAAATGAATTGTGCCAAAGCTTGCATGGTGTCAAAGTCCCGTCTGGTTACTCCGCTAATATTAAGAAACTTGTTTCTATGCAAGATTTGAAATTAATTGGTATGAAGTCTCATGATTGTCATGTCTTGATGACACAAATGCTTCCGTTGTAATTAGGGGTATCTTGTCGAACAAGGTCCGAGTGGCAATCTTGAGGCTGTGTTATTTCTTCAACTTAATTGCTCAGAAGGTCATCGATCCCGAAGGACTAGATGCTCTACAGGCCGAGGTGGTGACGACTCTATGTCAACTTGAGATGTATTTCCCTCCGTCATTTTTCGATATTATGGTCCATCTCATTGTTCATCTTGTGAAAGAGATAAAGATATGCGGTCCTGTGTTCCTACGTCATATGTACCCGTTCGAGAGGTATATGGGAATTCTCAAGTCCTACGTACGGAATCGATCTCGACCGGAGGGCAGCATCATCGAAGGTTATGCAACCGAAGAGGTCATTGAGTTCTGCGTCGACTACATGGCTCAGGTGGAACCGATAGGTGTGCCTCTATCTAAATCATGAGGAAGGCACGATGGTATCGGGACCATCGGAAGAAATCAATCACTCCCGACTGGATACGCACGCTCAAGCCCATTTCACGGTCTTGCAACACATGACCCAACTGTCCCCCGCATCGACGAGCACAAAGACATGGTACGCCAACAGAATCGGACCGGCCGGAGGTTTGGATCACGAGAGCACAACCATCGGTTCAACGAATGGGTAAAGGTGCGAATCATTCTGGGAGGTCATCAAGTGATGATACGCTGCTATGGTTGGCAAAAGGGCCACAATTTACAATTGTCACATGGCAAGGATACAACATAAATGGGTACACATTTTATACGGCAGCTCAGGATAGGAAGAGCACAGTCGAACAGCGGTGTCCGCATAGATGCATTCAGTACCGATGGGCTGAGGAGCTCGTACTATGGGCAAATAGAGGAGATATGGGAGCTCGACTACGTGCTTTTCAAGATCCCCCTATTTCGGTGCCGTTGGGTCCATCTCCCACATGTGAAGGTCGACAAGTACGGCGTCACTACCGTGGACCTCGATCGTGTCGGATACAAAGACGAACCATTCGTACTGGCTAACCAAGTTGTTCAAGTCTTCTATGTAACCGACCCGGCAAATAAGAAGCGCCACGTAGTTCTTCATGGAAAAAGAAGGATTGTCGGAGTTGAGAATGTAGTGGACGAGGAAGAATACAATCAATTTGACGAGTTGCCTCCTTTGGAGACGGCATCGAGGCTCGAGGAAGAACCCAATGAGGAAGCTAGCTATATGCGTGTCGATCATCGTGAAGGACTATATTTTAATTAAGAAATTACTCCATTGTAATTAATTTATTCCATAACATCATGTGTTATGAACTTGTAATATGTCGTACGTATATTTTGATGTCAACATGGAATTGTAATCGCTCTGCCCTTGTGGACCGTATATTTTGGTGCATTAAAAATTCATTTCATTTGGAAAATAGTCCATTGCACCACCTTTCTAGAAACCTAAAAACTAAAATTATATGGCAAATAGTCTAACACCTTTGCAAAGAAGCGGTATACTCATGCCTAATCCACGTGTCGTCGCCATCGCGAAGGCGACGAGTCGCCCCACCCTTCCACACCGCAGCCCAATGCTCGTGCACCGGTGGCCATCCTCCGGCGCCCACACCCGCCCAATGGCGGCCTTCTTCCCCACGCCGCTGGACCATGTCGCGGCGAGCCTCGCACCGCCGCACTCCCGCCGCCGGTCGGCTCGTCCTCGACCTGGCTGATGTAGTGCTTCCCAACGTCGCGCGTCTCGTCGGCCGTGTAGAGGAGGAGACCGAGCACGTAGGCCGCGGCCTTGTGGCCGGCCACGGCCGCCCGTTCAAGGAACATGAGGCCGCGCTGTATGTCTTGGGGCGCGAAGACAAGCCCGAGGCCGACGATGAAACAAGCCCCCGGGTTGCCGGCGGCGGCCAGGTGGTTGACGACGGCGAGGTAGCGCTCGTTGTCCTGCCACTTCATCGCCTCCTCTCGCGCTCGGCGCCACGCGCCCCCACGGCGTTCTTTGGACACCTTGTAGAAGGCCTTGCAACTATCGTACATACATTCAAGATGTTAGAATAAATAGTAGTATGTACGTGACGTATATTGTAGACATAAAGATGTACGTGACGTTAATCGTAGGCTGCATAGGTCCTCCATGGCTGAGGAGAGCTCGCGCCACGCGGCCGACGATGTCGACGACGACATCGTGAGAAAGAGCGGCGATCACCGACCTCCTCGCCTTGGTGCTGGCTTTGATCGCTCCGCATGCTAACCTTGGCGATTGACGTACTCAAAACCGTGAGACGAAGAGCGATGGGAGAGTTTAATCTTGGTGATTATTCCGTCTTATATCAAGAATTAGGAGTAATCGCACGTGAGACGAAGAGACGCATGTATCGTCGGGCGGCGCGAGACGAAGAGACGGTTGCAGCGATGGTGAAGAGACATCATCGCGGGATATCGCTGACGGCTCTATGGGAACCGCTCATGATAATAATATCACCGACGGTTATTTAATAGAGCCGCAGTGATACTAGTATATTACGAGCAGTTCTCAAATTGAACCGTCGTGATATTTCGACTGACGTTTTATTTCAAACCGCTCGCGATAAGGATCCTCCTCACAGACGGTTCATATACCAACCGCTCGTGATACTTCACTGACGGTTACCAGATATGACTGCGTCAGGATATGTCCTCATCACGCACGGTTCATATTACGAACCGCTGCGTGAAGTATCACAAGCGGTTGGTAATAAGAACCGTGCGTGATGAGGACATATCACGAGAAAGGTTCGACGGTTCCAAAGGGAACCGTCAGAGATTAAATACGACGGCTCCTTTGGAACCGCTCATGATGAGGTGTCTCGCTATTGCTCGCTTTGTAGTAGTGAGCTATCGCAAGAATCATTGATCATCGGCCGTAAGTACCGTGTAATTCGGAAGTTGGATCTTGAGTCGGTTGCAAGGATATCCGTTGAACCCCAGAGTTCGGACCGAGGCTAGAAATCAGTGAGGTGACAGTAACGTTAAGAGATCAGTCCCCCTATGAAGCAAAGGAAAGCGTGAGGACCCGCTAAAGGCAAACAGAATGATCCATGGATCAATGAGTATATTTGCATATCTAATGAGAAGGAACTCCAGTAGTTGATGCTCAAACCAACATTTGAGTGTAAGCATTCCAGTTTTCCTGAAAGTACCAAGGTCTACAAAGATCTCAAAGTTGAATCGTGATGATCCAAAATAAAGCAAAATATTGCAGAATGGGTTACCATGTGTTTGGTACGTCATAAAGTCAGCCAAAATGTTGGAGGCCAGTCAGAGTACTTCTATCCCTGAGAATTCAGATATGGGATCTCCTAGGACCCAATCGGGATATAATTTCTTGTAGGGTGGTTGTTGATCATTTGACAGAAAGTTGTCACTTCATTCCTGTCAATATCACCCAGTTTGGAGACTTCCTAGCAGAGTGGTATACGACGAAGGTTGTATACGACAGAGATGGTATTCGTTAGCATGGGTGCAGTATTAGATCTACAGAGATGGTCAATTTGTACGACGTGTCAGAGAAGTTAGTGTCAGACCAAGGATCCCAGCTTATCTTGTATTGGCGACAAAGTCTATATGAAGCTTGGATGGTCATTTCAGATTCGATCGTATCGCCGAACCAAAGAGAAGCATTGAGAAGGATTAGTGAGTTGTGCCTTGACTCATAGTACCAAGTCGAGCAAGTAAGTGTTGTGCACAGAGTCACCCTACAACCCAGATGTCAGCCAGTTGCAGTTGTCACCCTCTAAAGTTCACAGTGGTTGATTGTGTAAGTCATCGCCACTAGGAGCAGATCAAATTACAAAGTATGTGGATGTTGCATTAATCATGAAGCGTAAGACCAAGGATCCTTAATCCTAAATGGAATTTAAGTAGCGTTGTTCAAGAAGGAAAGCTACACAGATTATACGATTATCACCTTCGCAGCCCATGTCTATCTTCGTAATACACTTCGAAGTTCTCGCGTGCTAAGAATTGTCGGGTTCATGCTAAGAATTGTATGACAGAGGTGACAAAATGTGTCGATTAGTTCAGATTCAAGCGCCGAAGAAGAGATAGTTTGCCAACCCGAGTTGCGGTCACAAAGAAGATTTCCTCCACCCGAAGTGCCTTCAAGCACCGATCAAGCAGCCTCGGTAGAAGCAATCAAGTTTCAAGATGCCTTTCAGCCAAGAGCTAGTCTGTCAAGTTTTCAGTGAAGCAAGAAGTTTAGCAAGAAGCAAGGCGTTGTTCTGTAAGTGGTCAGAAGAGCGATTCTGTCAAAGTCAAAGCAATTTGAAAACAAGAAGTGAACCCGAAGGCTGAGTTCCTTATCCTATTCTATAGCCAGCCTGAATCTCGGGGACGAGATTCCTTTAAGGGGGGGAGGTTTGTAACGTCCCAAAATTTGGCTTTTCAAAAATCTTTTGAGTAGTTTAGGTCCCTGAAAAACTTCACCAATTTTATTTGAATTAATAAAGCTTAATTGGGAATTTTCCTAAATTAAAAATATTTAATTTGACTAATATAAACATTAATTAAATAAAAATTTGTGTTATTTGGCTTCCTTGTCCTTCAAGGAATTTTTGGGTATTTTATGAGATTTTTCTGGATTTATTTGCTATTTATTTGACCTCCTTGATTTTCGACCTTTTATTTTAATTCCGAAAATCAGTAGTTTCTCTCTCCTGCCCCTATGCTACAGTACCCGCGTGGTACTGTTCATCATTTTCCTCCAGAGCGGAAGGAACAGAGAGCTCGTGTTCGGTACGTCAACAACAGAAAAATTTCCAAAAATCATATCTTCCTCTACGGTGCATATAAAAGCGAGCCGTTTTGCGCTCACGCGCCCGTGTTGATCCTCTTCCAATCCCTGAATTGGTTTCCTCCAAACCGATGTAGTTTTGTCGCAATCTCCGTAAAACCGAAGCTCCAACCAGTTCTTCTCCGCGAACTGCGCCTTCATCCGACATCCTCGGCCGAACCGTTTGCGGCGTTGGCTTGGCGTCGTCGCGTTCTACGCCATGGTTCCTTCCTCTTCGCTGCGCAGATCACCGGAGCACCGCCGCCATGTCAAGCCCTAAAGCGAAACGTGTTCATCGCGTTCTCGCTTCCTCGGTGAGTTTTTCCAAAATCCGACCGTGTCATCTTGTGCCCTCGTCAATACCTATTTTTCCCTCTTGTAAATTCAAGTTTCATCCACCGCGGCGTCGAGAATCGCAGTTCTCGCCTCTTGTTCGCCGTCCTTCTCCGCCAATTACTCGCAACCGCTGATCCTCGCCTTCAACTCCACCACCGCTGAGTTCGCGTCGCGTTTCTACGCCGTGCTCACCTCCCTTTCGCGAGCATGAACGAGTGTTACGCGCCATGAGGCCGCCGCGTCGTCGGCGTTCTTCGCATCACGCCGCCGCATGGAGTCAATCTCGACGCCCGACCGCCATCATCTCTGGCTCGTCGTTTCCTTTCCGTTTTGCCCCTTCGCCACCGTTGGTTTGCCCCCATTCGTCGTCACCACCTTGAGCAAGAATCGTCCAACCTTCTGTGCACTATTCATGCCTGTGTGTCCACAACGTAGTTTTTCTTGCTACGTGACTCTTCTGTGTTATTTGTTCTCTGGTTTGTTTCTTCTCTAGCTCTCTGATGTGTAGACCCTTTGCCATCCATACATATACATATATATATATATATATCTCACTAACATGTTGACCCCACATGTCATCCACCTAATTAAAAACCGTAATTATTTCTCTCACTTACATGCGGGTCCCGTATGTCAGTCAACCTTGGTCAAACCCTAGCCATGAGCTTGGTACACCGTGGACTAGCATATCTCCGTGGACCTGGTCTATAGACCAGTGGCCCACATATCAATACCTAATTCTATTTTCGGGAATTAATTTAATTCTTGAAAATCCTTTTATCTTATTGGTCCCACATGTCACTCTCTCTACCTTATTTCTGGAATTATTTTAATTCTAGAAATTCATAAATACCAATCGGTCCCACCTATCATACACTCATTTTTTTTCTAAATATTTTCGGAATAGAATATTCTGAGAATATTCCGTAGAGCTTTTTCATCATTTCATGTGAATTCCAATCTTCCGAGAGCCATATGTTCTTCATCCGAATTCCGATTGAACCCATTCAAGTTTCTAAATTCATCTAAATTCAATATCTACCTTCCAGTACCATTAAATTTCAGTTTGGAGTTTATTTGATTTGTCTTTTGAATTTAGTTTGTTTTATGCTTTCTTCTCGTTAGATGCCAAGTCCCTAATCGTCTCAAGGAGTCAAGATCAAGCAAGTAGAAGATTGAAGATAAAATAAGATCATCATTGCTATAGCAAGGCAAGTTATACCTTTGATCATATTGAATCCCAGTTTTCAAAATTTATTTGATTCAAATTATTGCATTTACTTTAAGTAATTATTTAAATGCTTTTGGGTTTAGCTATTAATCCAATTTGTTATATCCACTTTGTCTGTTGTATGTCATAATATTTTGTCACCCTAGATTGGTTCATATTTAGTTGGTGCTATGGTATTACCAACGTGGGTTGGTTAGTACGAGTAGATTGCTTAGCCATGCTACGAGTCTCACTTATCATCTGAGTTGCAATTATAAATTTGACTAAGTGACTATGGAACTTTGTGTAAAACTGTGTGCTATGTGTTATTACTTTGTGATGGCATGTGTTGCACTAAAACCAACTGGGTGGTAAAGGATTTGGACTGAGGCAAGTGGTGGAAGCTGTGTGATATGGTGGACTTTGTGATGGGAATGATAATCTTCGTGGCATAGTTAGAAAATGGAAGTCTTGCCTTGGTCAATTAAGGACTTAACTTTGTGCGCCATTGAACTAAGCCTTACTGTACGACCACATGCCTGGTATGGGACGGGCCTAACTTAGGAAGTTATGGATTCTCGGCATTGATGTTCAGGTGGATAGGTTAGGCTTTGTGACAGGGTGGAGGTGTGACTACTTGGTAGTTGCATCGCGGGACGATTCGTCGCATCCCTGTCCAGCGGTGTGTGTTGGACTAGCTTTCTTTGTGGGTTGGTCTGGCGGTTTGTAAGCACATCGGGAGTGTCAATGTTGAGATGAAGTTTCTGAAAGGTTTTGTTGTGATCAGCTCTGATCCAGTTGATTACATCTTGTGGGTAAAGTGTACAACCTCTGCAGAGTGTTAAACAATCTATTCGAATAGCCGCGTCCGCGGTCATGGACATGCTCTGGGATTTCACACGAGGGGTAGATTTTCATAAAACAATTAGGAAGGGACATCTGTGTGATTTAAGTCATATGGCTGTGTGAAAGAATTTGATTATACTATGTGTCCTTGTGAAAACAACTGTTAAATTAATATTGTCTATTTGTTTTGAATTATGCTTTCAATCTATTATTTTTATTCAATTGCAAATGTTGCATTTCTGCAAAATAACCACAGAAGTCATTTCCTTGGAATAAGCCTCGCATCTATACATTGCATTCGTGGTATGACTTATAGTCTGTTGTGTACTCACGCTTGTTGTAAAACTTGTGCCCAAACCTATAGAAATGGAGGAATCGTCGGTCAACAAGGTCTACTTCAAGGATCGAGAAGAACTAGGTCGCAGACTTGACCCGATTGCTCGTGGGCATATGGATGGGCTTCACCGGTTATTCCGCTTCGCTCCGCCGCAACTTCATTGAGCTATTCGCCTCCGAGGCATTAATTGTAAGCTTTGACCTTAAGGTCTTTACTCGTATATTTATTGTTATTTGCCTATTTATTAGTCATCTTTGTATATGGAAATGATATTTCATCGATATTGCCACTGTGTGCCCTAGTGTGATCCTGGACTAGTGCAGTATACACAGAGGGTCTAGAATTGCATTTTTGGGTCCCGACAAGAAATAAATCCAACAGAAATAAAATCCAAATATTTTTGTATATTATTATAGAGAGTGATTTTATATGAATTTTGCAAAAGAATTCATTTTATTCCGAGTTCGTATCAAAAAGTTATTAACGTTTTGATTTGCTTCGACTTATTGTTGAACTGTTATTGTTTTATTGAGACATCCATTTTAACCTAGACTTTAGAGTTATGGCAATTGACATGGCTCTAGCTCACTGTCCTAGTCAAGTTTCTGCTACTGTACATCTACTTTATTATGCATTGGTCTAATTAAAGTGTTCTATAGATTATTTAACTCACCAATCAAATCTTTGATCCATAACATGTGTATTGTTCATTTGGTTGTCAACTGGCTATGAAGCACTTGTCAAACCAAGTTAACCATTGGGCTTTAGCTATCATCATGAGGTTTACAAATTTGAATCTTCCATTAGTGTTTTAACCTGTTCACTGTTCTTTGGACTGAGCCTCTAATTGCCTTTACTATTAATCTTATCTCATCCTCTCATTAAACATGTAACTCCACATTAATATTTATTCCCAGGTCAATTTCTCAGTGCACCCATCACCTATCCTCCTAAATGAAAGAATCATTGTCAATTCCTAATCATCTTCAGTTTTTCTTCTCTGCCCATTATTCCATCAAAGAGGATTTTGTCAACTTTTCTTCTCAGAAGCCCAAGAATTCAATTTGCTAATTGCAGTGCTCCCTTAACTAATTAGCTTACTAAATACTTGTGTCAACTATTCAATTTGTCTGATGGAGGTTCACCGTTTATCTTTCAAAACTTATTTTCCAGATTAGTGTTCTCCTCTTAGATCAACCTCTAATGGCTAACTAATTCTACAAAAAATTCCATTCACTCTAAAGTGTCAACAGCTTAATGTTAATTCTAGGCATCCTCTAAGCCCCTTTTCTTACAACAGGAGAGCTTTCTGAATTGAAGTGCTGGCTATTAGATAAGTGTTCAAATGGCTATTTGAATCAATAAAAGTTCTAACCATTGGTATTAGCAAGGCCATTAGTCCTACTGACAAGTCTGACTATATTCAGACTTTCCTCTCTATTTATACAACCTACAATAACAAATCTCCTCTGAACTGAATTGCTGCTACTAACTAATTTATCTTCAACTTGGTTAACGCATTTGAGTGAACAATGGGCAGCCATGAGTTGGTTAGTCTTTGATAATTGGTGTTACAAATCTATTATCCTGACAACCCAAATTTCACCTAGACACTTCTCTGCTCCTTGTGCAATCAACAGAACTCCTTCTGAACTGAAGTGCTGTTGTCTAAACTTCCTTCAGAATTCAAACCTAAATCTTACTAACTCATTTGGAGAACCTAAATGACATTCACAGAGTTTGTTAGCAGCAACTAAATTGCTTTACAAACGGGCCCCACTACCAGTGTCTCACAGAGTGGAATTTGTGCACAGAGTGCAAAGGAACAGGGCAGGCCAGGGGAGATGGCTCAGGCTGAAATGAGCGGTAGTCGTCGCCGGTGGTGGAGCGGCGGCGAGGCGACAGTGACGGATGAAATGGGATGCCAGGGGGTTAGTGAGGTTAGATGAGGCGAGTTTGTGGTTTGGAGCGGCACTGTGGTGGCGTGGCAAGGCCAAGCGGCGGCCGGCAGCTGGGGTGAAAAAGGAGGGCGAAGGCGTAGGGTGAAGTTGTAACAAAAATGGTGGGAACATGAGCATAAGTAGGTCATGGGTGACTTACTAGAGTGGTCTCCGTGGACGCGGAGCTGCCGAGGTGAGCCGGCGGAGGAAGCCTCCTGCGGTGCGGCCGGTTCAACGTGGCGGCGGTCCTGGAGAGAACGCGAGAGAAAGTGAGTGATAGGGTAGGTTAGGGGGATGTCTAGTGATGCTCACGGAGGGAGTAATCGAGCTCAGGCTCGCTAGAGAGGAAGTGGCGGCAGTGGAGGCGGATTTGGCCGGAGCCGAGGAAGAACACTCGTGCGCAGCTTCTCGGTGGACGAATCCAGAAATTTCTTGAGGGGTTAGGTTCCCCGGGAGGCGGGACGCGCCGTGACGCGATCGGCAGTGGACGAAGATCTCCGGCGTGGACAGAACGGCGATGAGCGGCTCAGCGGTGCTGCTGGTTTCAGGAATGGCATTCGGGGCTTTCAATTGATTGGAGCTCATGGAGAGGAGAAATTGGAGGGGGAGGAGCAGATAGATGGAGAAGAGGGTTAGAGGCACCCGGTGCTCACCTTAAATAGAGGAAAGGGCGGAGAATGGCGAGGAAGCCGGCATAGAACACCGAGGGTGATGCTCGGGCATGGGCTTCGGTGGTTGAGTGATGGGGAGAAGACAGGGCAATTAAAGCCAGCCAGGGCATGGAGAGGCAGCGGACGATGCGCGCGGGAGGGAGAGAAACCGGGGTGGTTTGGCCAAAACCACTAGCGTGGGCGGAGGACGCCATGGCGCGGGCGAGATGGTCACGGGCGTGCGCCGCATGTGTGTTGTCGTGGAGGAGAAGGCCTGGAGGATGGGGCCCACGGTTCAGTGAGGGGTAGAGGAAAATGTGGTCTACAGTATTTTCAAAAGAAGGCTGACGCTTTAGGTAATTATTTGGCATAGAAATATAAGTCCAAAATTTATGAAAATTTTAGGAGAGGTTTTTTACATAGTGTAGATTATTGTGTAATTATTTCAGAATTTTATGTGCTTTGGATATTGTTATAAAATTCTGTTAAGTTCCTGTTTTGTACGTATTGTTATTATTCTATTTCAGAAAAGGTTGCAAAAACATGTTTTAAATACTTCTTATTTTATTGACAGTGTACTTACACAAAGTGTGTATTTTTAATTATCATGTTTTGTTTAAGTTGTTTTTTTTATCCATTAGGTTTGGATTTATCATCTCTCATTTCAATTCATTTTAATTTCTTAATAAATTTTAAATTTCCAGAATTTGATTCTCAAATTCTTTATTCAAACATAAATCCTTGCAAATAAAATCCATCAAAAGTTTTAAAAAGATCACATTTTTACTTATTTTAAAATATCCCTAATTTTGGGTCATGCAACCTGCTTTTTTCAAATGTTCACTAGTTCAATGGGGTTCTGCACCTCCTCCCATATAAGACCTCAAATGGTGCCATACCGAGACTGGCCTGAAAGCTGTTGTTATAGGAGAACTCAGCAAACAGTAGGCATTTCTCCCAATTCTTCCCATAGGAAAGAACACAAGCACGGAGCATGTCCTCCAAAATTTGGTTGACTCTCTCCGTCTAACCGTCAGTCTGAGGATGGTAAGCTAAACTAAAGGAAAGACGAGTCCCCATGGCCTCTTGCAAACTGTGCCAAAACCGAGAGGTGAAAAGAGAACCACGATCTGACACAATCGTTCGTGGCACACCATGCAAGCTCACAATGAGAGAGATGTAGAGATCCGCCAATCGACTCACACTAAGGGTGGTACGCACTGGTAGGAAATGTGCTACCTTTGTCAATCGATCAATGACAACCCAGATGACATCTTTTCCAGAAGAAGTACGGGGCAGACCGGTGATGAAATCCATACCAACAGAATCCCACTTCCATTCTGGTACTGGCAAAGGCTGGAGAAGGCCTGCTGGACGCTGGTGTTCAGCCTTCACACGACAGCACATGTCGCACTCAGCAACGAATTTGGCAATCTCGCGCTTCATACGGGTCCACCAGAATCTCTGACGGAGGTCCTGATACATCTTGGTGGCCCCGGGGTGAATGGACAAGGGGGAGTCATGGGCCTCGCGGAGAATCAACTCCCGCAATTCCATGACCTTTGGAACAACAAGGCGCTGTCCAAACCATACTACACCATGCTCATCTTCTGAGAAGCACTTGGCTGTCCCATCTTTGATATTCTGCTTAATTTGGCTCACACCAACACCTGTCTGCTGTGCAGCCTTGATCTGGTCCACCAAGGTTGGTTGCACAACCAAGGAAGCAAGTGAACCATGCTCAATCAAACCCAAATTAAGCCGCTGAAATTCCTCATGGAGAGCGGGCTGTTGCGCTTGGAGTAACAAGGCATTGCAATATACCTTGCGACTGAGTGCATCGGCAACAACATTAGCCTTGCCCGGATGATATTGAATGCCCATATCATAATCTTTGATAAATTCCAACCATCTTCTTTGCCTGAGGTTCAGATCTGGCTGGGTGAATAAATATCGCAAGCTCTTGTGATCAGAATACACCTCACAGCAGTTACTAATCAAGTAATGTCGCCAAATTTTGAGCGCATGGAACACTGTAGCTAATTCCAAGTCATGGGTAGGATAGTTGAGTTCGTGAGGCCTCAACTGTCTCGATGCATAGGCTACCACCTTGCCTTCCTGCATAAGAACACACCCAAGTCCCTGACGAGAAGCATCACAATAGATGTCAAAACTCTTGTGAACATCAGGGAGAACAAGCACTGGGGCTGTTGTCAATCGCTTCTTGAGTTCCTGAAAGCTCTCATCACAAGCAGAAGACCACCCAAACTTCTTGTCTTTCTTGAGCAATTCAGTCACAGGCTTTGCAATCTTGGAGAAATTCTTGATAAAGCGACGGTAATAACCCGCTAAACCAAGAAAACTCCGCACATCAGTGACTGACTTGGGCTGACCCCAAGATAGAACATCGTTGACCTTGCTGGGATCCACTGCTACACCTCCTGTTGAAAGAACATGGTCCAAGAATGCCACTTCCTTCAACCAGAACTCGCACTTGCTGAACTTGGCATACAGCTGGTGCTCACGCAGCTTTCCCAATACAATCTGCAGATGCTCAGCATGCTCCTCTTCACTCTTGGAGTAGATAAGAATGTCATCGATGAATACCACCATGAACTTATCCAAATACTCCATGAACACCGAATTCATAAGATTCATGAATAGAGCGGGAGCATTGGTTAAGCCAAAAGACATGACGGTGTACTCGTAGAGACCATAACGAGTAGTGAAAGCCGTCTTTGGAATATCTTCAGCCCTGATCCGGACTTGATGATATCCCAACCTCAAATCAATCTTGGAGAACACACGTGCTCCAGTCAATTGGTCAAAGAGATCATCAATGCGAGGCAAAGGATACTTATTTTTCACCGTCACTTCATTAAGTGGACGGTAATCAACACACATACGCAGGGTCTTGTCCTTCTTCACAAAAATAACAGGACAACCCCAAGGTGATGAGCTAGGACGAATGAAACCTTTTGCCTGAAGCTCACCTAGTTGCTTATTCAATTCCTCCAACTCATCAGGAGGCATACGGTACGACGCCTTTGAAATGGGAGCGGTACCGGGCAGCAACTCAATAACAAACTCCAGGTCTCGAACTGGAGGCATCCCAAGCAAATCTTCAGGAAAGACATCCACAAAGTCACAAACTGTGGGGACATCCTGAATCTCCAAGGCTGGCTTCGCTTCAAGGGCACAAAGATGTGGCCCTTGCAGCTGTGGTGAAACTCCAACCTGCTCGCCTGAGGGGCTAGTGAGGTAGACCATCTTCCTGGCACAATCGATTTGCCCCAAGTGTTGGGTCAACCAATCCATGCCAAGAATCACATCCAGACGCGCCGAGTTAAGTTGGATGAGGTTCGCCAAGAACCCCACTCCTTCAATATCAATAGGGACATCCCAGCACTCCTGATCAGCTCTCATTTCCGAACCTGCAGAGCTTAATAAGCAGAGGCACCACCAAAGGAACAAAGTGGAGATCACTAACAAAGAAAGAAAGATCTCAAATAAAAGAATGTGATGCTCTCAATCAAATAGTACCGCAAATAGGCGAGAATTAACAAGAAGCGCATCCAACACAACGCCGGGCGCCCCGAGCCTCCTCACCGAGATGTGGTTGACTCGGCCGCTACCCACACCCTCGAGTCTTCTGCACCACCTTCCGGTCGTGGATGGCCACTCCCTTGCCCGCCCTCCATTAGGACGAGGCCTCCACCGCTTTAGGGTAATCCGTGGCGAGTGGCCTTCCGTTGCGGAGAAACAGACGCCGGCGCAATGTTGCGTAAAAACAACTCGCCTGGGTCGCAGTGCACGGATCGATCACGGCTCGCGGCGACGAGGAGCCGGTGCCGCCGCCTGCCGTGAAGTCAAGCGAATGGGCCCCGTGTAGGCCCAACACGAGGAGAGAGATCGGCCCGAGTCGATCGATGGGCCTCCCACTTGCGCTTGTGAGACTCGCCAAGAAAGACAAAATTAACAAAGTTGAAATCATTCAATTTGCGTGATATACGTAAAAGATATGCATTTTCTATGTTTTAATTCAATTTCGAATACCCAAAATGATCAAAACAAGTTGTTAAAGACTACGCAATTTTTCTACCACGTAGCCTAGCTAAAAGTATTTTTATATTAAACTTTAGTGAAATACAAATTTATTACGCTTGGATTCATTTAAAAAGGATCTATTTTGAATTATATATGAATTTCTAAAGTTTTATACAATTTTCAAGACATAAATAAATACTTACCGAGATATAGATAAACGAATCCAAAAAGAATTGACGTGGAGCTCGTGGGTCGAGATCTAGAATCCAACGGTCCACGAGAGGGAGGCATTCGCCGCTATAACGCCGCACTCACTCTCACCGATCCGAGATGAGCGCCCAGAGCGCGAAGTTCATTCGGTGACCAACAAAGACACGCATCACGCCGTAGATCGCGAGATCGACGCACCCAGACGCCGAGGACTTTGAGGGGTCCGAAGTCACCCTTATTCAGGCCGCTGATCAAGCGATGAACGGTGGAAAACGATTGAAACGCTTAATAACTCCCGATGCACTGAGGAGGTCTGGCCCGCTAGATCGAGATCCAACGGCTCAGAGCTGTTGGGGAGGTCCTAAGGCCAAGGAACTACGGAGGAGGTCTGGGACGGTCAAGATCTACCAAAGGAGGTCTTGAACGGCCTAGACTGCTCGGAGGAGGTCCTACGTGAAGGGGTCTAAAGGAGGGTGGCCCTTAACGGCTAAGATCTTAACAGGGGAGGTCTTAACAGTCAGGATCTAATCTGGGGAGGTCCTCCAAGACAAGGACTAAACAGAGGGAGGTCCTGACGGTCCAGATCTCCGCTGGGAGGTCCTGAACGGTCGAGATTTCATCAAGGGTGGTCCTAACGGCTTAGATACACAGGAAGGGGAGGTCCTGGGGTTTTCTTTGCAAAAAAACCAGGGGGACGTCTTTTGCAAAGAGGACCCTAATGTAACATCCCAATTTTGGGCTTGTGTTTCAAATGTAAGAAAATGAGTAGAAATTAAAACTTTTTTTTACATCATGTGTTTCCTGTTTGTATTGGACAAGTATTGTACAAGACTTATGGAAATGCAAAGTCACAAGCCTTTTGATCCAAATCTTGTTCCTTCAAAAACATTCTTGTCAAATGTTGTGATCATCTCCTGGAAATATTTTTCCTAAGTTCTTGGGACGGCATGTGAACCCTCTGAAAATTTTTACAATTTTTAGAAATGGGTTGAATATTTTGGAGGGTGGTCAAACCTGTTTGACTCCGAGTCAAACCTTGAGCCTGCACCTTGTGGAATTTTCAGAGAAAAATGCAATGCATAAAAACCTCTGAAAATTTTACACAAGGTCAATGTCTAAATCAGCAAGCTCCTGTAAAATTTTCAGAATTTTTGGAGCTATTTTGCTACCTCTAATAAATCCCCAAAGGTCTCAAATTTTAATTTAAAACCTAAACCTGGTTCATCACTCCTTGTTCGAAATGGCTCGAGTCCGAGCCACTTGACTCTGGCCGAACCACCTAGCCGCACCGAGCCGCATTTTAAACGCGTCGTCGCGATATCACCGCTGATTCAAATCGCCGCCCACGCTCGTGAGCATTCGACCTCCGCTGCATTAACCAATTGGGACCGCTGATCTTAATCCAACCGCCCGCATTTCCGTAGCAATCGGACCGTCCGGCGCTCTTTAAATCGCAGCCGCCCATCTAAAATCCAACGGTCGTGGTTGCTTTCTTTCTTCTTCCTCCTCCTCTCACGAAGGCGCGGCGACAATGGCGTAAAGAGAGAGCGCGCGCTTTGATGTGTCACCTCAAGTTTGCTTTCATCAACGCTCTCTCATGAGCATTTAATGCGCACTGTGCTTTCTCCTCCATTGTCACCGTGCTCACTTGCTCCCATCATTTCTTGGTCCATGATCGCACTCATGAACCGAGCTCACCATGGGCTCATGTTCGCGCCAGAACCCTAATCCTTTCCCTTTATATTGCCCCTTAGCTCCTCCCCGTGTTCCTTTACACCACACTTTGCTCTTCTCGGTGTTTTGAGCAAAGTTAAACCACCTCACACCCTCAAAGCACCATTGTTGATCGAGAGCTCCAATGGCGGCCTTGGTGTCCAGTGGTTCATCTTCAACCTTTCTTGCACCCTTTGAACTCCTCAACCTCCTTTATATTTCCCTAACTTGATTTTGGGTTGCATTCACAGAATCACTCAATTTTAAGTTTGGAGATTTTCTATTGGTTTCACCCCTTTCTTCTCCAGCCCAGTAAGTGGTTCTTTTGCAATTATTTGCTTTTGGAGCCTCTTTGAGCTATAATGAAGTGTGGTAATGATTTGTTCCACTCATTTTGCTCGTAACCTCATCTTCCACTTCATCTTCTTCGGCCCTGTGGACTTCATCGCGTTCAAGTCCTCCTGCCATCTTTGGAGCTCCTCTGCTAAGGTAGCTTCTATATAGTCCCTAGAAGTCATGGCACTCGCCTTGGACCGCAATGAGCATCTTGCTATTTTCGTGTTTTGCCGCCTCGGCCTCCTTCTTTGTTTTCCGGCCGGCTGCTCTGCACTTCCACCGCGGCGAGGTCATCACGGTTGGGTCCGCAACACTATTGCGAACCCATTTTGATAGTTTGTGGCGCCGCGACGAGTCGCCGCGATAAGCCGTGAAAGTCACTCGGTTTTGTTAGTTGAGAAGCTCCCATTTTCGCCGATTATTAGAGCACAAGAATTGCCTAATCATTGTTAATCATTGGATGTCATTAATGTGTCTTAATCGCCTAATGTCTCAACGACATGTGGGTCCAAATTTCTTAAATCAACCTGGCGCTTATCTCGCGCGCTTAGGCATCATTAATGTTAATCTTAGGTTAATTAAGTGTCGCGCTATTAGTCGTCGGGGATGTCCTCGTACACCGCCGTGGGCCCATTAGCTTAGCGCCATTATTTATTGCTAATCATTGTTAGCAATAAATGTGTCCGAAATTACCTTTTTGGGTCATCGACGCTGGGCCCTTCGCCCTAAATCACCATCGTTTCAAAATCATTAGGCACATTGATTGCTAATCATCATTAATCATTGGTCATTAGTAATTAATTAGTCGCCTAAAAACCTCCTTTAAGTCATCGCTGTGGGTCGCGGCGCGCCAGGCATCGCACGTGTTAAATCTCGCATGTGTGACTCTCGGCCACCGACATGCGCCCCACGTGTCGACTCTGCTTGCACTTCGATCTTGGACCACCGCCCATTTTGCGACCGCGCCTAGATTTTGCATGCTCGACCCTCCGCTCTCGTCATTCTTGGCCGCCCATCGCTTGATCTCGCGGCCCGATCAGGCGTAATCCGACTTCTCCGACCGGAGGCATGATCGAGCCGCTCATCTTTAGATCCGCGGCCGTGGATCGCCGAGGCAACCGCACCGTCCGGCTGCATCCTTCGTGGAACCGCTGGATCTTGATCCAACGCTGGGCTCGTTATGAATCGCGCGCGCGCCGCTTCTCCGTGGCGTGTCTCTGGATATTGCATCAACGCCCACGAGCGCCCACGCTGCTTATTTTCGCTGGGTTGGTTTTTATTTCGTAAGTATTTATTTATCAACCAAAATTGTATCAAAACTTTAGAAATTCATAACTAATTCAATATGAATCCTTTTACATGAAACCAATCGTAATTAAATTTGTATTTCACTAAAGTTCAATATAAAAATGCTTTTAGCTATGTTTCAGAGTAGAAAATTGTAATCTTTAATAGCTTGTTTTCTCGCTATTTTTATATATTCCGTAATTGTATTAAAACTTGGAAAATGCATATCTTTTTCTCAGATATCCGCTAATTGAATGATTTTAACTTTGATAAATTTGTTACTAACTAAACTTTAATCTAAAAATGGTGGTAGGCCTAAATCAGCACTAAAAATATGTTAATAAATTTAACCTTATTAGTAGCAATTAAAAATTCATTTGATGTTGTAATAGACACCAGAATTCTCAGAATCCTAAGAATAGAAATTTGATGTTAGGAAATCCTCTATTATCATACTATAATGTGAAATAGGTTTTGCACATGTTTATATTTCGAAAGTGCATTATGCTAGTTTTGCATCCTAGAAAATCATAACTAAATCATTTTAACTCCAATTAAGATGAAACCACTTGTATTAGCTTTAAAATGTCAAGAGCAACCTATCATAAAATTTTCAAGTCCGTAAAACCTCTAGAAAATAATTTTGCTACAAGACTCTAATTATGGCCTAAAATGGGTTTTTAGATGATATCTTTGCACCGCAAATCCAAATTAGGTTTTTCCAGCTTTCTATGTCTCGTGATATTCGTATTCTACCTTATGTATAAATTTCTCGTCGCATTTGGATAATTTTTGCTTGCTCGGTTGTTTAAGTGTGGCTCGTCTTATTGGTGGTTCTGGTTCTTTTTGCCTTCGCTTAGGGTTCGACATTTGCGGTAACCCGAGAACGACCCTCCACAACAGCTTTGAGCAACAAAGAAGAAGGCAAGCAGCTTGATCATGTTAATCCCAGATTTTAAGTATTTATGTTGATTACAAATTCTATGTATGCATTGCTACTTTGTGTTAATAGTTGGCCTAGTAGATGCATTTCTTAGCAAATGATTATCCTCTACTACCATGAGCCTAGGTTACTTGTCGTGATTTAGAGTTCATGGATGGGCTCTTGTCACTTAGTAGTTGCGAATTAATTGCTTAGCCATGCTTAGTTTCGTAGAATGGGCTGTTATCGACTTGTCGATAACCTTGATCACTTAAAACTTATTATGATTATGATTTCCACCTTGTGCCATGTCTACTTACTAAAAACTAAAACTGAAAACAAAATGATTTAGACTTGGGCACAATGGTATGATGGTGTGATTTTTGGTGTGGATCGAATGGTGCCCGAGTCAACAAGGACCTAACATCTTGTTACACTAAACCAAGCAATTTAGCGTGCATAACTACATTAGAGGGTATGGGACCTCTCTTGACTTAGTACTTTGCGTGTATTGGCCCGAGTCGTAGGAGTCGCAGGAGGGATGGTGTTGGGAGATTGTAGTGTCCGAAAGACTTCACCCGTGATGGGATTTGTTGTCTTTCGCTTGCAATGTAAGCATATGGGTTTCTATCCATATGAGCGCCTCGTAGTTAATACACAAGATTGGAAATGTCTCAGAGGACTTAGTCGTAGGGCAGATACCTTCTAGTGTGCTTGTGGCTTGAAGGCGGTCTCAAGTGTGGGTACATTGGTACACCCGCAGGTTAAAACTATTCGAATAGCCTCGCCCTAGGTTATGGACACGCTTGGCAAGGTCTTTCAAGAGTTAGACTACAACCTTTTAAATTAAAACTTGATGGGTGGTACGAATCGGGATTCGTGCTATGTTGTGGTGGCTATTGGGATAGTCGCCTGTGTGGTTACTTGTATGTACCTTTACTTATCAGTTACTTTGATAACAAAACAGATTTGCAAACTTGCTTTTAAAATGTATTACATTATTGCAAATAAAGTTGGCTTCATGCAAAATGAGACATACAACCTCCGCCTAAATAAGCTTGCATGTAGTTTATGAATAGGTCTCGCTATTCCACACGTCGCCTTATGGTACAAAGACAATCTTTGTACTCGCTGTTACGCTTAACTGCTTTGTTGCAGAGGAAGAAGGTGAGCTCGAGGGCCTCACTTTGTGAGTGTGGTTGTGGTAGCTTGTGTGGCGACTAGCTTGGCGCCCTGGCCTGTTGCCTTGTGGGTGTATGGCTAACCTGGCCGACTTTTGTTCTAGCCATCTTATGGCGCTTTTGCTTCCGCTGTCATTCTTGTATATTGTTCTATTTGGCCGGTCGGCTCTTTTGTAATAACTTTACTTTATGTATGTCGTTGTTGAACTTAGCAATATATGTTGTATGGAAATGATGTGTAATTTTGTGATGATGCGCATATGCTGCAATTCTGGGAAGCATATGACCATCGAGGCTTAGAATGTTTAATTAGTAACGCTAGAACCATTTGGAGGTTAAGTGTTACTAGTTAAATATTCCGGGTCCTCACACCTAAGGTGGTCCCGAGGGTGGTTTTTGTAAAATGACCAGGGGAGGTCTTTTGCAAAGAGGACCCCGGGAGAGGTCCTGGGACTTAGGATTTTTCAGAAAAGAACCTAAGGCCCAGATCTGATTCTGGAGAGGTCATGAACGCCGTGATCACCAGGAGGTCATATGGGTGGTCTAAGCGGTGGCTATGATCCGATCGTAGATAATTTCGACACACCACTAAGCAATAATTAGTCATTAATGATGCCCGAAACGCGCGGGGTTGCGCCAGCGGGGATTTAAGGAGGTTGGGCCCACTGTCAGCGGCCCAACGAGAAACTTAAGACAAATTTAATGAACTAATGATTAGTAATCACAGGGCAATAAATGCGTCCTAAAAATCTGATGAAAACGCGAGTTCCCGTCGGCAAACTCCCGAGCGTGAACAACGACTCACCGTCGGCAATCCTGGCCGCGGCGGCGCCAACTAAGAACCGAAATGGAATCGCAATAGCAGTATGAACCTAATTGTAACATCCCAAGTTTCGGCTTGTGTTCAAATGTAAGAAAATGAGTAGAAATTAAAACTTTTTCTTACATCTTGCAATTCTTGTATGTTCTAAAGAATTCTTGCAAAAGAATTATGGGATCACAAGTCACAAGTCACTCTGATCGAAAATCTTGTCTTCCAAAAACATTCTTGTTCCCTCTTGTGAAAATCTCCTGGAAATATTTTTCCTAAGCTCTAGGGTTGCTTGGTGTCACCTCTGAATTATTTCATAATTTTGGGAATTATTGAAGCATTTTAGAGGCAAGTCAAACCCTGGTCAACCTCTTAAATAACCTTCTGGAATTTCTTGAGAGAATTTTAGTACACCAAAGTCTCTGGAAATTTTATGGGAGGTTAATCCTAAACTCAGGAAGCTCCAGTTAAAATTTCATCAATTTTTGGAGTTGATTGATACCTTAATTATTTCCCCAAAGTCCAGCTCCCAATTTAAAACCCTGGCCTGAGCTAGACTTGGACTCAGACCCGAGTCTGACTCTAGGTCATGGTCGCACCGAGCCACCTAGCGGCATCGGGCTCGGGCGCGGTCCGTGGAGCTCATGTGCGGGCCATCGGATCGGGATCTAACGACCACGACCTCCCCTACCCTTCTAACCTCTGGAGGCCCCCGAGCATCCTCAGCCGTCCGATTCCCCTTGTGCAGTCCTCGACCACCCCGCCCGCTCCTCTGTTCTTCTTCTTCCTCTCGTTCTCGACTGCGCTGGCGCGGTGGCAGTGAGCAGCAGGCTTTCGTCGCATCGTGGGGCCCGACAACGCTCGAGCCTCGCTGCCCATGTCGTGCAAGCGCCGACCTTACCCGCTTCCTTTCTCGCACCGCAGAACCTTTGTCCCATCGCCATTAAGCCACTGCCTCGAGCTCGGTCGCCTGCCGAGCTACATGAGCACCTCCGAGGCTTTCTCTAAGTCCTTCCACCTCCCTTCCACCTCCGCCGCCTCCCAAACCTTTCTCTGTCAAGTTGAGCACCCGCCTCACCTCATACTCATTTCCGCCATTGTTGGCCGCAGAGCTCCTCGTCACCGACGGTGCTCCAGGTCCCCGCCCTCTTCTAGCATCGCAACGCTCCTTTCGACCTCTCGTCCGGTCCCCTAACTTGGTTTGGCTTGTGCTCGCAGGAGCAACAATCAAGGTTCGGGTCTGCTACCAAAATCGCCGCCGCCCTCCTCTCCAGAAGGTGGCTCTTTTCTTCAATTGTTTGTTCCAGTCCTTCCGTGGACCTTCCAAGTTAACTCCACCGCTCTTTGGCCCTCCTTGCTCAGCGTGCTTCCCCGCTGTCTTCCTCGGCCCGGTGGGGTGCCGCCGCTAGAGCTCCCATGACCTCCTTGGACCTCTTCGGCCCAGTGAGTTCGCGATAACCTCCCAAAGCCTAAGCTCCCGGAGATTAGATCGCGCGGTTTTTCTCTGCTTTCATTTTTCCTGCACTTTAGTCTCCGCCTCAAGTTTCGGCTGTCGGCGATTTAGGTCATCTCCGCAACCTTAGTGTTCTTAAAATGTTCGCAATGGTATTGCGAACATTTTGCCTCTGCCAACCCACGCCGCCTTGGCCGTTGCCGCCGGCGACGATCCGGTGACCAAAGCCAGTGTCCTGGTCTGTTGTCGCATTTTTGTAAAGTCCTTGGACCTCCTCGGGTTCATCGGGACCGCCCAAGACCACCCTCGTGTTAGATCCTAACCGTAGGATCTTATCTGCGAAAACTCAAGTCCCAGGACCTCTTCAGTTTAATCCTAGCCCTTAATGATCTATTCGTGATTAGATCTAACCGTCGATCCCTTTTTCTGTTTTAGCCTAAGTCTTAGAACCTCCCGGTTGTAGATTTTAGCTGTTCTCGACCTCTTCGTTGTCGATCGGGACCGTTAGATCTCCGGTACAGCTTCTGCACCAGACCTCCCTTTATCTGAAATCCCGCCGCTAAGACCTCCTTAGATTAAATCCCACCGCTAGGATCACCCTCCACCTTGGGGTCCTCTTTGCAAAAGACCTCCTTGAGGTCCTCTCAGGCAAAAAGACCACCCTGGTCGTGTTATCAAAACCACCCTCTCGGACCTCCTGGGGTCCTCTTTGCAAAAGGCCTCCTTAGTCGCTTTATAAAACCACCCCGAGCCACCTCGAGGTCCTCTTTGCAAAGACCACCCCGGTCTTTGAAAAGAAACCTTCAAAACTACCTTTGGGGTCCTCTTTGTAAAAGACCACCCCTGGTCTTTTATGAAGACAACCTCGAACCTCCTCCCCAATTCAATCTGGACCGCTCACGACCTCCTCGGATTTAGATCTGAAGCGTTAGATCTCCTTTGTAAAATTCTTAGTCTCGTAACCTCCTCCGCCGACCGGACCGCTCAGACCTCCCTAGGCCTCGATCTCGAGCCGCCCGCATCTCCTCCCTGTTGAAGCTCACGCTAGGACCTCTCCGAGTAGATCTTGGCCATCCATGACCTCCTCGGTTAAACCCCAACCGCTCGTGACCTCCCCGTGAGATCTTGATCGCATGACCTCCTCGCTTGATCTTAGCCGCTCAGACCTCCCGTGAGAAGTTGACCGTTAAGGACCTCCCTCGCTGATCTTAGCCGCTCAGACCTCCCCGTGAGATCTTGACCATTAAGGACCTCCTCGCCGATCTTAGCCGCCCAGACCTCTCGGTAGATCTCAACCGCTCAGACCTCCTAGGGAGATCTCGAGCCGCTGAGATCTCGTCGCTCAATCGTTGGCCTTTAGACCTTCCCTAGTGCTCTGACCACCGATCTTGATCCGACGGCCACGACTCCGTTAGGCGCCAGACCTCCATGCGTGCGCAGGCATGAACCGGTCGTGGCCGCTGGATCTAATTCAACGGCCTGCACTCCCAAAGTGAAGAGGTCTTGTGTGCACTGTGCTTCGAGGCCCGTAGCCGTCAGATCTTGATCTAACGGCCCACGACCTCTCCTTTTTCCTTTAGTTCTTTTGGACCTCCCGAGAGCTCAATTTTCTAAGTCTTTTAATATTTCAAAATTCAAAAGTGCATAACTTTGTCATTTTAACTCCTTTTTGAATTATTCCAGTTGCTGTAACTCTGTTATAGAATGAACTTTATTTTGAGAATGAATTTGAGCACTGTTATGTAGCAGAAAATGTTTTAAACTGCATTAGCTTGTTTAATATATAAGGTGGTCTAGAAATTCATTGAAAATGTGTAAAATACATAACTTCTTCTCTCAGAATCCTCATCGAGCAAATTCATTTTGGTAAAATTTGTCTCAGAGACCTCGCTTAATATGAACTAGGCCTTGTCTTTATTTATGTTCCTGAGGAATGATATATGCTAGTTTTAGAACTTAGAAAAATCATAACTAATTCATTATAACTCCAAATGTTATGAACCCAGTTTTGCTGTTGTTAGGATGACCTTATCTACCTACCATAAACATTTCAGACTCTAGATCATTATAGAAATTTTCGCCATGAACAATAACCGAAATTAATTTAATTAGGATTTTTCATACCTAATCCAAATGACTTGATTCTTGTTCCTAAATTTGTCTAAAATCGACCTCTAGCTTCAGATAAATTTCATGGTATTTGGAGAACTTTTGTCGTTGAGTTTTGTTTGGAGTTCTTGTTCTTATTTGGTTATCGCTTTTTCGTTAGGTTTCAAGGAATTATTGTTCACGTGAGTGAATCCAAGAAGCAAGAAAGTGATCTACAGCAAGGTAAGCGCTTGATCATGTTAATCCCAGATTTTAAGTATTTATGTTGTTTACAACTTCTATGTATGCATTGCTATCTTGCTTTAACTATTGTCGATAGTTGGCCTAGTAGATGCATTTCCTTAGACAAATGATTATCCTTTACTACCATGAGCCTAGGTTATTGTGTGATTTAGAGCTCGTTGATGAGCTTTTGTCACTTAGTAGTTTGCTGAATTAATTGCTTAGCCATGCTTAGTTTTCGGTAGAATGGGCGTTATCGACTTGTCGATAACCTTGATCACATAAAACTTATTATCACTTATGATTTCGCCTTGTGCCATGTCTTCTTATGAAAACTAAAACTGAAAACAAAATGATTTAGACTTGGGCACAATGGTATGTTGGTGTGCTTTTGGGTGTGATCGAATGGTGCCCGGTCATTAAGGACCGAAAGTTACTTGCGCCACCGCATTAAGCATTTTTATGCATAACCACACTAGAGGGTATGGGACCTCTCTTGAATTAGTACTTTGGGAGGCATTAATTAATGAGTCTGGGTCGAGTTTATAGAGAAAAGGATCACAAAGGCGTGACCGGGTGGTTCCTTTCTAGGTCCTCCACTCGACCGGGTTTTGCAAATGTCCGCTAGCGTTACCCTAAATGGCTAATGACTCCCGGCTTTGCTTAACTCCACCACAACGTGTGGTCCTAGTGGCCCATTTCACTACTGGTCACTAAGGGTTAACCCCATACGCGACTTAATTAACGCATTCCTGGAAACGCCTCGTAGGACTTAGCCATGTCGCATACCAAAGGAAGTGTGCTTAATAGCTTGGCAAAAGGCGGTCCGAAGTGTGGGTACATTGGTACACCCCCGCAGGTTAAAACTATTCGAATAGCCTCATCCTACGCTATGGACACGCCTGATACGCCCGTGAGAACTAGACTACAACCTTTAAATTAAAACTTGATGGGTGGTACGAACTGGATTCGTGCTATGTGTGGTGGCTATTGGGTTAGTCACCAATAGGTGGTTACTCTTGTACTTATTGTATCTCGTTATTTCATTCAATAAAAACTGATTGCAAACTTGCTTTTGAAATGTACTACATTATTACAAATAAAGTTGGCTTTATGCAAAATGAGACATACAACCTCCATCAAATAAGCTTGCATGTAGCATATTGATAGGTCCATTATTCCACACATCACTCCTTGTAGTACAAAAACAATTTTTGTACTCATCCGCTTGCTTAATATTTTTGTTGCAGAGGAAGAAGGTGAGCCCTCAAGGGCTTCCTTTTGTGAGAATTGATGCGTATGGACGACTAGCTTGGCGGTCCTGGCCTGCTGCCTTGTGGGTTATGGCTAACTGCTGATTTTTGTTTATAGCCATCTTATGGCACTTTTGCTTCCACTGCATGTTGCTTTGATGTCATTTGGCTTGGCCGGCCTTCTTGTGTAATAACTCTATTATGTATGTCTTTGTTAGGATTAATGTTATGTGACGTATGGAATTGATGCATGATTTTGTAATGGGTGTGTATGTTGCATTCTGGAAGCATACATATCTCGAGGCTTGGTTTATTTGTTTTGTGATGCTAGGGTCGATGGAAGGCTAACACATTAAGTCAAATAAATCGGGTCCTCACAAAGTTGGTATCGAGCCATACTTACCTGTGAGAAACCCTAAGCTTGGTCGTCTTTAGGATATTTTGAAAACTTAATTTAAGTATCAAATGATGTATGAAAGCTTAAGTAAATTCTCGATTTTATTCCTCACCTATCTTAGCTTTCTTCTCTCACCTTGCTCTAATTTGAGTTTTAAAAGTTGTTTTCTCTCCTTCTTTCAAAAGATAGTTGTTATCGTTGTTGGGTTTGGGAACCAATGAGTTTGGCAAATTGAAGTGTTACTGCCCTTCTACAAGGTTTTGAAGCTTCGAATGGTGAATTTTGACTAGGAGCTTGATGCAAAATCTGACAAGAAGCGCCAATTTCCTGACAGCAAGCTCAAAGGTTCTAAAGAAGGTAGATAATGAGAGGATAATGCAACTAAAACTTGTGGGAATAAAAGGGTAAGGAGTGATATTAGTTGGCTAAGTATCTAACACTATTATTAGTAGTTCTACCCTACTTTTGGTCCTATTAGAATTTGAGTTGCATGCTGAATTTACCTTCCTAAACCGATTGCTCGCTCCTCCATACGAGTTGGTCGACGGGAAGTTGACTTTGCGATTGAAACCTTATGTTGATTTTGTGGTTGTTTTTGAGCTTTTGAGTTCATTTCTAGTGGTTTATTGTTCTTTGTCTTAAGCTTTCTGGTTTTGATCCTTGTCCATCTTAGTATCTATTCCCACCCTAACGCTCAAGAGGACCCCTAAGTCCTTGGTGGTTCTTCCGCGCCCCGCTTCTAGTATTCGTTCGCACTAACCCATCTCTTCGTAGCAGATAACCGACGCACGCAAAGAATGACTAGGTCGCAAGTCGGGCCGATGAAGGTCTCCCGCCCCAACCGCCCGCATAAGGGTTGCAAGCGCCCGGGCGATTGTGATGGTTTTTGCTCCCTTTGCTGTGACCATGGTAAAAGATCCATGTCGCCAAGGTTGCAACCCCGGAAGGTCATGGTCTCGCCGGTGCCGTGGTGAGGAAGGACACTACGGCAGATGAGTGTACCATAGCTTGCCCAAATTGCGATGAAGACCACCTACCCTAAACCGTCCGACCGCCTAAAGTTACTTGTTTTCTCGTGAGGGAAGCACCCACTATCCTAAAGAGTGTAGCATGAGCCCGTGATTGCTGTGTCATTTAAGCTTCAATGATCGCTTCTTCGGTCATCTACAAGTATCGCAATAGCCAATGCTTCTGCATCGAGAAGTTCTTGGATGATTTGTCCGTGGAGTCGAGGACAAATTACCGCCTATACCTTCCCGACCTTCAAATTGGTCGAGAACTCGTAGTTTCGGGCCGTAAAGAAGAAGCTAAAGGATCGCCCCAAGCGCCAATGATGGCGGATGCCACTTGTTTCTTTTGTAATAATAAGGGTCACTATGCGCATAGTTGCCCTAAGAAGAGTGCAACAACCCTCGCCCTCCGCGGCCGGTTTCCGCCTCGCACCGCGTCCAGCAGAAGGTGGCCCCACAACCGCCGCTGTCACGTGCTTCTATTGCCACGAGCAGGGCATTACGCCAACAGCTTGCCCCGTGAAGCATCGTGGCTAAAGGCGGTTCGTGATCAAGTCAACCCATCTCCGCCAAGAAGTTCGTGAGGCGCCGACGCCATGTTGGGTACGCTTCTTGTTTACCCTACCCCGATACGTATTATTCGATTCGAGACGCCTGCCTTTGTATCCCTATCTTTATCGTTGATGGTGATCTTCATCTTGCTCCATCATTGGTGCCTAGCACCACCCTGTTTCATCAAGTCTTGGCCGCCTACCCCGTTTCTCCCCAAGAAGAATGCTACCATCCGTTGTCCTCGGCCGTTTGACTTGAGTGACACCCTTCTGTCCCTATACATCCAAGGGCATCACCTACTTGGTATTGCCCCGAATTTCTGTGGCCTGATTAGCCATGGCCCCCCTAACCAACTAGCTGCGGAGGGATGACTCTATGTAGCTAGTTGTCAATCTGAGGTCTCGTTTGTTAGTGGGGTAACCAGACAAATTGCTCCACCAACTGAGTATGGCCTTGGGTCTTTTAAGAAGCTAGCTGTGGAGGGATGACTCCGCATAGCTAGTTAGCAGGCTGAGATTCCGTTGTTGGCGGAATTAACCAGACAAGTCGCTCCACCAGCCAACAACGATCTTGCGCCGTCGCTCTCAAAAATCGAGGAAGATCTCTCAATCTATCAATCCTTGCTATATCTGGACCTGATAAGTTTCCCCGTGTCAACTAAAGTGGCACGTCTTCTACCAGTCGTAACTCGAGATTTGTGCTTGGCCTTGCTTGAGCTCCTTGTCTCGGGGAATCGTGCCATTCAATTCATATTCCTTGAAGTTCAGTGGTCGAATTGTTCCAAGGATGAAGCTACATGGAAACGGAAAGACCGCCAAAGATACGACTACACCCTCTTTCTTTCCTGAGCGAGTCAAATCTCTGACGAGATTTTTGTAAGGGGGAGAGTTGTAACATCTCAAGTTTCGCTTGTGTTCAAATATAAGAAAATGAGTAGAAATTAAAACTTTTCTTACATCTTGCAATTCTTGTATGTTCTAAAGAATTCTTGCAAAAGAATTATGGGATTACAAGTCACAAGTCACTCTGATCGAAAATCTTGTCTTCCAAAAACATTCTTGTTCCCTCTTGTGAAAATCTCCTGGAAATATTTTTCCTAAGCTCTAGGGTTGCTTGGTGTCACCTCTAAATTATTTCATAATTTTGGGAATTATTGAAGCATTTTAGAGGCAAGTCAAACCCTGGTTAACCTCTTAAATAACCTTCTGGAATTTCTTGAGAGAATTTTATTGCACCAAAGTCTCTGGAAATTTTATGGGAGGTTAATCCTAAACTCAGGAAGCTCCACTTAAAATTTCATCAATTTTTGGAGTTGATTGATACCTTAATTATTTCACCAAAGTCCAGCTCCCAATTTAAAACTCCGGCTCGAGCTGGGACTTTGACTCGCACTGAAGTCCGACTCTAGGTCATGGTCGCACCGAGCCACCTACCAAAGATCGAGCCTGGCGCGGTCCGTGGAGCTCATGTGCGGGCCATCTGATCGATCTAACGACCACGACCTCCCTACCCTTCTAACCTCTCGAGGCCCCGAGCATCCTCACCGTCCGATTCTGTAAGGCGGTCCTCGACCACCCCGCCGCCTCCTGTTTCTTCTTCTTCTCTGTTCCTCGCACTGCGCAGGCGCGTAGCAGGTGAGCAAGCAAAGCTGCCGCATCGATCGGGCCCGACAACGGCTCGAGCCTCGCTGCCCATGTCGTGCACACGACCTTACCTCGCTTCCCTCGCTTTCGCACCGCAGAAACCTTTGTCCCATCGCCATTAAGCCACCGTCCTCGAGCTCGCCGGCCTCAGCTACATGAGCACCTCCGAGGCTTTCTCTAAGTCCCTTCCACCTCCCTTCCACCTCCAACGCCTCCCAAACCTTTCTCTCGCAAGTTGAGCACCTGCCTCACCTCATACTCATTTCCGCCATTGTTGGTCGCAGAGCTCCTCGTCGCCGACGGTGCTCCAGTGTGTAACAGCCCAAATTTTGAAGAAATTAAAATTTATGTATTTTGTGGATTTTCTGTTTTTCAAAAGCTTTCCTTAATTAAATTAAAGCTAAACAAATTTATGTGCAAAATATATTACCACAAAATAGCCGAAATATTTTATTTAAGTCCTAAATACTCCAGAGGATTTCTGTGAATTTTCTCAGAATTTTTGGACTTAAATTACTATATTCTAAAGCCAAATTGATTTATCAGTAATTATTTAAATCGTAAATCAAAACAAAATACTCAAACAGCGCTTTGGGCCGAAACCGCCTGGCTTTTTTCTTTCCTCAAGACGCAGCCCATTCGCCCGCTTCCCGCATCGAAACCCCTCTCCCTCTCGAGCCGCACGATCTTAATCCAACTACCGAGCCCACCTCACTTACCGGCTCACACGATATAACTTCGCCGCAGGATCAAAATCCAACGGCCACGCCCGACGCCACTTACCGATTCGCGCATCTATCTCCGCCGTCCGATCAAAATCTGACGAACCCCGTCATCTTCCTCCTTCCTTTCTTCCTCCTCCTCTTTCTTTTCAACGAAAGCGGCCCGCCATTGCCGGGATTAGGAAACCTTCCAAACTCGCCAAATCCGCTCGACTTTCCTTGATCTTCCGCGCATTGATGACCCCAGATCACGCCGCACTCATCCCGCCTTATCCCCTTCCTTTCTCGCCCAAAATCCCCACCCTCGCCGAAACCCTCGGTTCGTGGACTCCACGGCAGCCTCGTGCATCCTCGCGCCCTATAAATAGGGGCTACGGAGCGCTCCTCCACCTCAATCCCGAGCCCAAGTCCTCCACCCTTCCTCACTCCCTAAACGCCGCAATCCGAGCCCTTCGCCCGCTCAAGCTCTGAGCCCGCAACACCGCACCCACCAAGCCGCGACACGCTCGACCCGCCTGGCAGATCGCCACGCCGCCGCCCACCGTGGCCGACTCGCCGGAGCCAAGGATCGCCGGACGCCGCATGTTTAATAACCCGGCGACTCAACCGAAAAGACTCGCACGCCACTCACCCACCCCACCACCCGAGGTATGTCAATAAGTTCGCATTAGCCTTCGGTCTCAACCATAGCACTCGCCACGAGAAGACGCTGCTGTCGCCGTTGCTCGCGAACCCGAGGTGGTCACTGCGCTGAAGCACACGTGGCCGCCACGCCGCCACCCCGCGCCTTTTGTGCCCCGTGTCACCGACGTGGCTGCTGCCACCGCCACAGTGCCACCACACCACACCACCCGAGCCCGAGCCTTCTGTGGACTCACCATGAGCACCGAGCCACTTACAGTGGGGCCTGCATGTCGAATTTCACTAAATCCTTTTAATTCTGAAATTTGTCACAAGGCTACCTATAATAAATAGAATTTCCTTTAGAAAATAATTCGTAGAATTCAATTAAATTCCGATTTTGTATTAAACTCTAAAATTCATAACTTTTGCATATGAACTCCAAATTGGGTGGTTCAAATTGCAAAATTTGTGTAAATTCATAATCTAGCTAATTAAACCAAAATATTTCAATTTGGAGTTAATTTGATTTGTCTTTTGAATTTATTTGAATTGGAGTTGATTTTGTCGTAATTTCAATGATAGACCTCGACGACTCTGAGAGTTAAATCCTTCCGACAATTTAGAACTTCAAGACTTCAACGAAGGCAAGTTACACTATTGATCACATTGCTCCCAGATTTTAAATTATTTAATTCTGTTTTAAATTACTATCGCATGCATATGTTTATATAATGGTTTAAATGTCCTGCTTATATATAGTTACTCCAATCTCCATTGTATGGCCAATTTGATTTTTGAATATGAATACCATGACACCTTTAGGCAAAGTGATATTAAAATTTGACATATGCTTAGCCATGCTTAGAACACTTTTATTTGGGAAGGTTTAGCCAAATCTTTACATTTTGATTTTAAATTGTTTCGTGGTATTGTTTTACCACTAAGGCTTTTTATGAGTTTTTCACTCTAATTAAAATAAAATGGGTTTGGACTTGGGCGTGATGGAAGTATGGTGGTGTAGCCATGCACGGCCTAATCGTTAGGATTACGCCCATGGGTTTATTTAAATGGAAAGTCGCCAAGCCGCTTAAGGACCGGCCTTTGAGCGTATTTTGCTATGCCTTACCGCACCACCACATGTCCGGAATGGGACAGATTTGGCTAAATAACTGTGGTATCTTAGTGATATTTATGCTATGTTGTATGTGTGGGTGTTGGTTAGACATTAGTCCCACCGCGCAAGAGGGGGTCACGAGGATGGTTAGTCCAATGGTAGTGAAACCTTAGCGGCATAAATACATTAAGATACCGCTTGTAACGGCCTCATGATAATTGCTTAGTCACACGCCTTCGAAGCGCATTGGCCGACATTAAAAGCATATTATCTCGTGGGTAAAGCTGCATAAACTCGCAGAGTAGAAACTATTCAATAGCGCGTCCGCGGTCATGGACATGCTAGCAAAGCCACTCTAAGTTAGACTTGTTTTTGGTTTATAAAATGATTTCACAGATGTTTTTAGGATGGATAATCCTATGGTAAAATTGGGCATAGCCAAATTGTCGAGGGTATCCTTCACTATTCATTTATTGGAGGTTATCCACGATTCATTGTCATCTTAATCACCGATTTCAAGTATGTTATTAAACCGCCTTAAGAAAACTATTAATGGTATTTAATCGAAATGTCGCTTGTGCTAAACAACCCGCCATTATCCTTTGTTTACCCTATGCATGCATTAATCTTCAATATTGGGTGTAACTTGCAAGCACTAGAGTTGTGCTTACTCTGTCGAATAATCTTTATTCAGAGAAGACTCATCGTGACGGTGAGGACTCGATTTAATAGGTTACGCCCCCGCACGATTGCCTCGTGGCAAGTCGTGTGGCCTACTACTACTTTTTCCGCCGTGTTATTTCTTTTCATTTGGCCTCGTGCCCGCTTGTAATAAAAATCTGAGATAATATTAATAAAGAGTGTGATATGATTTTGCTATCACTTTTGATGACCGTGTACACCTGAAATCCTGACTAGTGTATAAACACAGAGAATTCGGTCCTTCGCTCCTGGTTCGACAAAAGTGGTATCGAGCCATATCGACCGTAGGTCGTGGCCCCACAAATGTCCTAAGGACTTATTTTCAAAACTAAAACTATTTTGAGTCTATCCGTAGTCATTTTCAACCCTTCTTCAAAACGGTTACTAACTCATCTATTCCTCAAAATTGTAGATGGCCGAGGTAATGACGCCATCTCTCACGAGTCACACTGGACATCGTCGAACTTCTCTCGGGAGGTGATGCAACACTTGGACTACAAGAAGAGGCCAACATTCCGTGGCTATATCGGATAAGGTGGGAGAACGACACCTCCGGAGGGTGGAAGTATCGTTTACTCCGACTGCCGCCGAACACGGTCTTCCACACCTTCCACGCACCGATCGACGCGACACCTTCGCGGATGGTATTCAAGATGCAGCAAGAGAAGTAGTTCGCCGACCGCTACGCCACGACCGCTACCTCAACGGCACCGGATTTCACTATTACCCGATGCATCCGCCACTGCATCGATGCCGCCTTCCGCACCGCCAAGGAAGAAGATTCCCGAGCCGACGCACTGTGGACTTAACGGCGCACCGACTACGCCACGGAAATACCCCGAGGACCCGCGCATCGCCAAGACGGCTTGGAGTACGCAGGCAAGGATCAAGGCATTGAAGCGAATCAAAGCTACAAGGTCAAGTAGGGTAGCTCCAATGAGATAGATTATACCCAGCACTTATAGATGCTTCATTAGTCCAGACGTTAGTTGGTAATTATGAGCTATCAATTACCCTTGTGATAGCCATAATCCATTAATAAAATAAATGAATAAAAGAATTATTTTGAAAAGTTGGTTCTTTGTTGTGTGTTTATTGGTTCTGGGCTATTTTAGATTTATTCCCTTAGAATCTCTACCATCTTATCTAAATCCTTGAGGATCCCGCAGATGGTGACCACCGCAGAACGGCAACGGCAGCAGCAGGCCAAGGACAAGGAAACGATCAAAGTGATCATCGAATAACCACATTCCACACCACCACCACCACGGCGTAAGGACCCGACATGCCAGATGATGGCCAATCGCATCCATCCGATTGACCTTCGCCCAATCTCCGCAAAATGTGCGAATACTCAAGCCGCCATCGAGCAGAAGAATTCCGCCCACCTCCAAGATAATCAAAGGTCGACTATGTCGAGTTTATGAGGATGCGCCACGACGTTTCGAGCAAGATCGAACCAATGGACGCCGACGATCGCTTCGGCTATTGGAAAGAAATTGACATCGCCGTTGCTCGATCGTGAGAGGGTTCTGCTTGCCTCTCACCACCGACCGCCCCGCATCGAATGGTGGACACCATCGCATTGCCCATGATGATGCTCAATCCATTTCATGGGCCAACTTTGTGCAAGCCTTCCGCCATGCACACATTCCGCGGGATGATGACATCAAGAAGAAGGAGTTCCACGCACCGCCAAGGCAACCGAACGGTGAATGAGTATCTTCACCGCTTCAATCAACTTGCCCGCTACGCCCACCGACGAGCTGAGATGAGGACATGTGAAAGGTTCCTCGAAGGCCTAAACGATGATATTTCGCCCAACTTATCTCTCGTAATTTCACCGACTTTCACAGCTTGGTGGATAAAGCTATCGTGCAGAGGCCAAACACGCAGAATGGAGAACCGCAAGCGGAGGATGGCCGCCAAAGGTTCAACGCCGAGGTCCGCCTAAACTCGCTTCATCGCGACAGCCTACAAAGAACGGGAAGTTCCACCTTCCACGCCTCGCACTCCAAAGACCGCCAATGGCCCAACCCTCCAACTTCCGTGGCACTTCGTCAGAGGGCGCCACCAAGCATTCTACCTCCTCGCCTTCCGAGTTACGTGCTTCCATCGCAACGAGACGGGCATTACGCCAATAAATGCCCAAAGAAGCGCAAGGTTTGGCACCAAAGAAGGCCAACCTCAGGAGTTGCAACCACCGGCACCAACCGACCAAAGCAGCCAATTCACCAAGGGACGGTGAACCATGTCACCGCCGAGGAAGCCTGTGCAATACCGATGTGGTTCTCGTGACGCTCCTCGTTAATTCAAGATCAAAGATCCGCCTTATTTGATTCCGAGCTTCACATTCTTTCGTGTCAAATAAGTTTGTGGAAAATATGGGTTACCAGATCCTCCTTAGCTACCCCCATGATAATTCATTCCTGTGCTCTAAATGAGAACCAACCCTCTCGCCCAAATCTTACCCTTGAGATATCCGAGTATCCTTTCTAGCAGATCCGATAGTGTTACACTCCCAAGGCCCGGATGTAATACTTGGAATGGATCAAGAAGCTAAAAATCACACCAAATAGATCAGGCTAATAGATCCATCACCTCACAAATGAGCAAGGCCTATCTCGTTGAATTCAAACCCAAGACTCGCATCGAGGAAGTTCCATACTCACCAACTTGAAGGAAGTGAAACTTGAAGACATACCCAGAGCACGAGAGTATCCCGACGTCTTTCCAGATGATCCGCCTCAAGATACCACCAGATAGGGACATCATGTTCCTAATTGATCTAGTCCCACCAAGCAAGAGGGGGTCACGAGGATGGTTAGTCCAATGGTAGTGAAACCTTAGCGGGCATAAATACATTAAGATATCGCTTGTAACGGCCTCATGATAATTGCTTAGTCACACGCTCGAAGCGCATTGGCGACATTAAAAGCATATTATCTCGTGTGGGTAAAGCAGCACAAACTCGCAGAGTAGAAACTATTCGAATAGCGCGCCGCTGGCCATGGACATGCTAGCAAAGCCACTCTAAGTTAGACTTGTTTTTGGTTTATAAAATGATTTACAGATGTTTTTAGGATGGATAATCCTATGGTAAAATTGGGCGTTAGCCAAATTGTCGAGGGTATCCTTCACTATTCATTTATTGGAGGTTATCCACGATTCATTGTCATCTTAATCACCGATTTCAAGTATGTTATTAAACCGGCCTTAAGAAAACTATTAATGGTATTTAATCAAAATGCCGCTTGTGCTAAACAACCCCGCCATTATCCTTTGTTTATCCTATGCATGCATTAATCTTCAATATTGTGTAACTTGCAAGCACTGAGTTGTGCTTACTCTGCCGAATAATCTTTATTCAGAGAAGACTCTATCGACGGTGAGGACTCGATTTAATAGGGTACGCCCCGCATGATTGCCTCGTGGCAAGTCGTGGTGGCCTACTACTACTTTTTCCGCGTGTGTTATTTCTTTTCATTTGGCCTCGTGCCCAGCTTGTAATAAAACTCGAGATAATATTAATAAAGAGGTGATATGATTTTGCTATCACTTTTGATGACGTGGTACACTGGAAATCCTTTACTAGTGTATAAACACAGAGAATTCGGGGTCCTTCGCTCCGGTTCGGCAAAAGTGGACAGCCCGATCTCAAAAGGCCCTACGTAATGCTCCGCCAACGAAAGTTAGCAGAATCAAGAAACAAGTTGAAGAACTGCGAGAGAAAGGGTACATTCGACCCGCTTCTCACCATGGGGAGCCCTGCATCGCTTTGTCAAGAAGAAAGACAATAGTATGAGAATGTGCGCGATTACGCATCACTCAACGAAGTAACAATAAAGAACAAATACCCGCTGCTCGCACTGATGATCCGCTCGATCACCAAGGAGCAAGCGTCTTCAAGATTGATCTGCGATCCGTTATCACGAATCAAGATCGACCGAAGATATTCCAAAGACCGCCACTACCGTGATATGGATCGTATGAATTTACGTGAATGTCCTTCTGACTAACCAATGCCCTCGCCACTTTATGAATATGATGAACAAGGTGTTCATGGAATTCTCGATAAGTTCGTGGTCGCCTTTATTGACGATATCCTCATCTATTCAAGGACGAAGAAGAGCATGAAGAGCATCTCCAATGATCCTAGATAAGCTCAGGAGCATCGACTTTACGCCAAATTCAGCAAGAGTGAATTTCGCTAAGTCGTTGCATTCCTTGGACACATTGTATCCGCAGGAGGTATTGCGAAGAGACCCCGCCAAGGTTGAGGCAAGAATGGACCGAAACAACCTGCATCACCACCGAGGTGAGAAGTTTCGGATCGCAGTTATTATCGCGGTTCATCAAGGTTTCTAAACTTGCCAAACCCATGACTCAACTTCAAGAAGGAGAAGAAGTTCGACCGTCAAGCTACCGTGAAGAAAGCTTCCAAGAACTCAAAAAGAGGCTAGTCTCAAGACCGGTGTTAATCTTACCGACATCCGCAAGGATTTTGAAATCTTTTGTGACGATCTCGCCAAGGCCTCTGATGTGTACTAATGCAGAAGGCAAAGTTGTAGCTTATGCATCCCAGCTTGAGGCCGCACGAAGGGAATTACCCGACTCATGATTTGGAGTTAGCGGCAATTGTGCACGCCCAAAATCAGCGCATTATCTAATTGGTAATCAGAGATTTTCACGACCATAAAAGCTCAAGTACATATTCACGCATCCAACTCAATCTCCGACAGAGAGATGGTTGAATTGATAAAGGATTACGATCTCTAATCCATTATCATCCGGCAAAGCCAACGTGGTAGCAGATGCCTTGAGCAGAAGGCATATTGTAACACCGCCTTGGTACAACAAAATCAGCCCGAGCAGTATGAAGAGTCAGCACCGAACCGAGATTGTCAATCATGGTTGCGTAAACGCTTTAGAAGTTCAACCAACTCTTCGTGATCGATCGTAACAAAATAGTCGTAAGATGAAGACATCCAAGAAATCAAGAAGAATATGAGAAGAGGCAAGGCCCGTGCTTCTCGAGGATGAACAAGGGACAAGTGGTTCTGAGACCGCGATCTCAGGTGCCCAACCACCGGAAATAAAAGAGGCGATTCAAAGAAGCTCATGAGTCGCCATACTCCATTCATCCGGTAGCACCAAGATGTACCAGACTTAAAAGAAAAAATATTGGGTCAAAGATGAAGTGTGAAATTGCGGATTTCGCTGCTCGCAGACGCTCACAAAGAGTCAAGGCACAACACCAAAGACCCACTGTTCTGTACTCTTACCAATTCGAGTGGAAGTGGGAAGAGGTTGGTATGGACTTCATCACCGGACTTCCAAGGACCCAATCGATATGACTCCATCCGGCAGTAATTGACCGTTAACTAAAGTAGCTCACTTTATTCCCGTCAAGACCACCTACCGAGTAGCAAGCTAGCGTAGTTGTACATGGCCGTAATCGCTCGCTTGCATGGAGTACCCAAAAGATTGTGTCCGACGAGGATCTTAGTTTACCTCCTGCTCGAAGAGTTGCATGAAGCCTTGGGAACCCGACTCAACTTCAAAGACGACGATCATCCTCGCATCGATGGTCGGGCGTAACGCACCAACCAAATTCTTGAAGACATGCTTCGAGCCCGTGCCTTGGATTTCTGAAAAGGTTGGGATAAGGATCCGCCATACGCAGAGTTCTCATACAATAACAGCTACTGCCGCTTTGCGATGGCTCCCTTTGAAGCTCTATATGGTAGGAAATGTCTGACCCGCTCCTTTGGGATCAGTGGGCGAGCGCCAACTCCTGACCGAGTTGGTCAAAGAAGCCAAAGTAAAGTAAAACTATTCGAGCGTCAGAAGCACCCAATCCCGACAAAAGAGTTATGCCGATAACCGCTGAGGGAATTGAACTTTGAGGTAGGAGATGTTGTCTATCTCCGAGTTACCCCACTCGAGGTGTGAGGAGATTCCGCATTTAAAGGTAAACTCGCACCTGTATATTGGGCCATACAAGATTTTGGCAAAGCGTGGAGAGGTAGCTTATCGCCTAGAATTGCCGTAAGCCCCGTCTGCAAGCAGCATAATGTCTTTCACGATCGCAATTAAAGAAATGTCTCATGAACCTAAGACCATACATTTCGAAAGCTTCGACCTTCAAGAAGATCTCACCCACGGAGCGACCAATTAAAATTCGGATGTCGCAGAGCGTGTTACCGTGGCGTAATCATCGATCGCATAAGGTACAATGGAGTCATCATCCGTAAAGTGAAGCTACATGGGAGAATGAAGACTAACTCAAGGCCAACTACCCCGATCTTTTGCTAACTCAAGCCTCGAATCTCTGGCCTAGATTCCTCTAAGGGGGTAGGTTTGTAATGCCCAAATTTTGAAGAAATTAAAATTTATGTATTTTGTGGATTTTTCGGTTTTTCAAAAGCTTTCCTTAATTAAATTAAAGCTAAACAAATTTATGTGCAAAATATATTACCACAAAATAGTCGAAATATTTTATTTAAGTCCTAAATACCTGGAGGATTTCGTGAATTTTCTCTAATTTTTGGACTTAAATTACTATATTCTAAAGCCAAATTGATTTATCAAGAATTATTTAAATCGTAAATCAAAACAAAATACTCAAACAGTGCTTAATAAACCGCCTGCGCTTTCAACTTCTTTCCCGCAAGACGCAGCCCATTCGCCCGCTTTCCCGCACTAATCCTCTCTCTCTCGAGCAGACGATCTTAATCCAACTACCGAGCTCCACCTCACTTACCGGCTCACACGATATAACTCGCCGCAGGATCAAAATCCAACGGCCACGCCCGATCGCCACTTACCGATTCGCAGACCTATCTCCGCCGTCCGATCAAAATCTGACTAACCCCGCCATCTTCCTCCTTCCTTTCTTCCTCCTCCTCTTTCCTTTCTCACCGAAAGCGCCCGCCATTGCCTGGATTAGGAAACCTTCCAAACTCGCCAAATCCGCCGGACTTTCCTTGATCTTCCGCGCATTGATGACCCCAGATCACGCCGCACTCATCCCGCCTTATCCCCTTCCTTTCTCGCCCAAAATCCCCAAATTCTCGCCGGAAACCCTCGGGTCTCGTGACTTCCACGGCAGCCGGCATCCTCGCGCTCTATAAATAGGGCTACGGAGCGCCTCCACCTCAATCCCGAGCCCAAGTCCTCCACCCTTCCTCACTCCCTAAACGCCGCAACTGAGCCTTCTTCGCGCCCGGCTCGAGCTCGCAACACCGCACCCACTAAGCCGCACACGCATTCGACTCGACCTCGCCCCAGATCGCCACGCCGCCGCCACCGGTGGCCGCACCGCCGGAGCCAAGGATCGCCGGACGCCGCTGACGGAATAACCCGGCGACTCGCCGCAAAGACTCGCCACGCCACTACCCACCCCACCACCCGAGGTATGTCAATAAGTTCGCATTAGCCTTCGGTCTCAACCATAGCACTCGCCCGGCAAGACGCCGCCGCTCGCTGTTCCGCGAACCCGAGGTGGTCACCGGCGCTGAAGCACACGTGGCCGCCACGCCGCCACCTCGCACTTTGTGCCCGTGTCACCGACGTGGCTGCTGCCGTCCGCCGCGCACACCACACCACACCACCCGAGCCCGAGCCTTCGGTGGACTCAGTCCATGAGCACCGAGCCACTTACAGTGGGGCCCGCATGTCAGAATTTCAATTAAATCCTTTTAATTCTGAAATTTGGTCGCTGGCGCCACTATAATAAATAGAATTTCCTTTAGAAAAATAATTCAGAGAATTCAATTAAATTCCAGATTTTGTATTAAACTTCTAAAATTCATAACTTTTGCATATGAACTCCAAATTGGGTGGTTCAAATTGCAAAATTTGTGTAAATTCATAATCTAGCTAACTAAACCAAAATATTTCAATTTGGAGTTAATTTGATTTGTCTTTTTGAATTTATTTGAATTGGAGTTGATTTTGTCGTAATTTCACGTATAGACCTCGACGACTCCGGAGAGTTCAATCCTTCCGACGATTTAGAACTTCAAGACTTCAACGAAGGCAAGTTACACTATTGATCATATTGCTCCCAGTATTTTAAATTATTTAATTCCTGTTTTAAATTACTATCGCATGCATATGTTTATATAATGGTTTAAATGTCCTGTTTATATATAGTTACTCCAATCTCCATTGTATGGCCAATTTGATTTTTGAATATGAATACCATGACACACTTAGGCAAAGTGATATTAAAATTTGGCATATGCTTAGCCATGCTTAGACCACTTTTATTTGGGAAGGTTTAGCCAAATCCTTTACATTTTGATTTTAAATTGTTTCGGTGGTATTGTTTTACCACGGAAGGCTTTTTATGAGTTTTTCACTCTAAATAAAATAAAATGGGTTTGGACTTGGGCGTGATGGAAGTATGGTGGGTGCAGGTTCATGCACGCCTAATCTGTTAGGATTACTACCATGGGTTTATTTAAATGGAAAGTCGCCAAGTCGATAAGGACCGGTCTTTGAGCGTATTTTGCTACGCCTACCGCACTCACCACATGTCCGAATGGGACAGATTTGGCTAAATAATCTGTGGTATCTTAGTGATATTTATGCTATGTTGTATGTGTGGGTGTTGGTTAGACATTAGTCCCAAGTGTTGCAAGAGGGGTCACGGAGGATGGTTAGTCCAATGGTAGTGAAACCTTAGCGACATAAATACATTAAGATACTGCTTTGTAACGGCCTCATGATAATTGCTTAGTCACACGCCTTCGAAGCGTGCATTGGCCGACATTAAAAGCATATTATCTCGTGGGTAAAGTCGCATAAACTCAGAGAGTAGAAACTATTCGAATAACGCGTCGCGATCATGGACATGCTAGCAAAGCCACTCTAAGTTAGACTTGTTTTTGGTTTATAAAATGATTTCCACGTATGTTTTTAGGATGGATAATCCTATGGTAAAATTGGGCAATTAGCCAAATTGTCGTGAGGGTATCCTTCACTATTCATTTATTGGAGGTTATCCACGATTCATTGTCATCTTAATCACTGATTTCAAGTATGTTATTAAAACTAGCCTTAAGAAAACTATTAATGGTATTTAATCTGAAAATGCTGTTTGTGCTAAACAACCCTGCCATTATCCTTTGTTTACCCTATGCATGCATTAATCTTCAATATTGGGTGTAACTTGCAAGCACGGTAGTTGTGCTTACTCTTCTTTGAATAATCTTTATTCAGAGAAGACCTCTATCAGACGGTGAGGACTCGATTTAATAGGTTACGCCCCGCACGATTGCTGTGGCAAGTCGTGTGGCCTACTACTACTTTTTCCGCTGTGTTATTTCTTTTCATTTGGCCTCAGGCCTAGTTGTAATAAAACTCTGAGATAATATTAATAAAGAGTGTGATATGATTTTGCTATCACTTTTGATGACCGTGGTACACCGGAAATCCCGACTAGTGTATAAACACGAGAATTCGGGTCCTTCGCTCGGGTTCGACACAGGTCCCCGCCCTCTTCTAGCATCGCAACGCCTTTCGACCTCTGGTCCGGTCCCCTAACTTGGTTTGGCTTGTGCTCGCAGGAGCAACAATCAAGGTTCGGGTCTGTTTACCAAAATCGCCGCTTCGCCCTCCTCTCCTAAGGTGGCTCTTTCCTCAATTGTTTGTTCCGTGTCCTTCGTGGACCTTCGAAGTTAACTCCACCGCTCTTGGCCCTCCTTTGCTCAAAGCGTGCTTCCGCGTTGTCTTCTTCGGCTCGGTGGCGCTGCCGCCGCTAGAGCTCCCACGACCTCCTTGGACCTCCTCTCGCCCAGTGAGTTCGCGATAATCTCCCAAAGCCTAAGCTCCCGGTAGATTAGATCGCGGCGAAGTTTTTCTCTGTTTTCGTTTTTCCCGTACTTTAGTCTCCGCCTCGTTCCGGCTTGCCGGCGATTTAGGTCATCTCCGGCAACCTTAGTGCCCCCAAAATGTTCGCAATGGTATTGCGAACATTTTGCCTCTACCAACCCGCGCCGCCTTGGCCGTGGCCGCCGGCGACGAGCCGGTGACCAAAGCCAGTGTCCTGGTCTGTTGTCGCGTTTTTGTCAAGTCCTTGGACCTCCTCGGGTTCATCGGGACCGCCCAAGACCAGCCTCGTGTTAGATCCTAACCGTAGGATCTTATCTGCGAAAACTCAAGTCCCAGGACCTCTTCAGTTTAATCCTAGCCCTTAATGATCTCTTCGTGATTAGATCTAACCGTCGATCCCATTTTCTGTTTTAGCCTAAGTCTTAGAACCTCCCGGTTGTAGATCTTAGCCGTTCTCGACCTCTTCGTTGTCGATCGGGACCGTTAGATCTCCTGGTACAGTCTCTTGCAGCCAGGACCTCCCTTTATCCAAATCCCGCCGCTTAAGACCTCCTTAGATTAAATCCCAGCCGCTAGGATCACCCTCCACCTTGGGGTCCTCTTTGCAAAAGACCTCATTGAGGTCCTCTGTGCAAAAAGACCACCCTTGGTCGTGTTATCAAAACCACCCTCTCGGACCTCCTTGGGGTCCTCTTTGCAAAAAGGCCTCCCTTAGTCGTTTTATAAAAACCACCCCTGAGCCACCCCCGAGGTCCTCTTTGCAAAAGACCACCCCTAGTCTTTTGAAAAGAAAACCTTCAAAACTACCTTTGGGGTCCTCTTTGTAAAAGACCACCCCTGGTCTTTTATGAAGACCACCTCGAACTTCCTCCCCAAGTCAATCTGGACCGTTCACGACCTCCCCGGATTTAGATCTGAGCGTTAGATCTCCTTTGTAAAATTCTTAGTCTCAGAACCTCCCTCCGCATCGATCTGGACCGCTCAGACCTCCCTAGGCCCGACCGAGCCGCCCGCATCTCCTCCTCGTTGAAGCTCACGCTAGGACCTCCCGAGTAGATCTTGGCCATCCATGACCTCCTCCTAAATCCCAACCGCTCGGGACCTCCCCGTGAGATCTTGACCGTTAAGGACCTCCTCGCTGATCTTAGCCGTTCAGACCTCCCGTGAGATCTTGACCGTTAAGGACCTCCTCGCTTGATCTTAGCCGCTCAGACCTCCCCGTGAGATCTTGACCGTTAAGGACCTCCTCGCTGATCTTAGCCCTTTAGGACCTCCCCGTGAGATCTTGGACCGTTAAGGACCTCCTCGCCGATCTTAGCCGCCCAGACCTCTCGGTAGATCTCAACCGCTCAGACCTCCTAGGGAGATCCGAGCCGCTGAGATCTCGTCGCTCAATCGTTGGCCTTTAGACCTTCCCTAGTGCTCGGGACCGCCAGATCTTGATCCGACGGCCACGACTCCGTTAGCGCCAGACCTCCTTGCGCATCTGTGCATGACCGGTCGTGGCCGTTGGATCTAATCTCAACGGCCTGCACCTCCCAAAGGCGGGAAGAGGTCTTGTGTGCATCAGGCCGAGGTCCGTGAGTCGCCGATCTTGATCTAACGCCCACGACCTCTCCTTTTTCCTTTAGTTCTTTGGACCTCCCAGAGCTCAATTTTCTAAGTCTTTTAATATTTCAAAATTCAAAAGTGCATAACTTTGTCATTTTAGCTCCTTTTGAATTATTCCAGCTTGTAACTCTGTTATAGAATGAACTTTATTTTGAGAATGAATTTGAGCAATCGTTATGTAGAAAATGATTTAAATCGCATTAGCTTGTTTAATATATAAGGTGGTCTAGAAATTCATTGAAAATGTGTAAAATACATAACTTCTTCTCTCAGAAATCCTTGCTGAGCAAACTCACTTGGTAAAATTTGTCTCAGAGACTGCTTTAATATGAACTAGGCCTTGTCTTTATTTATGTTCCTGATAAATGATATATGCTAGTTTTAGAACTTAGAAAAATCATAACTAATTCATTATAACTCCAAATGTTATGAACCTAGTTTTGCTGTTGTTAGGATGACCTTATCTACCTACCATAAAAATTTCAGACTCTAGGTCATTATATAAATTTTCGCCATGAACAGTAACCGAAATTAATTTAATTACGATTTTTCAGGCTGAGGAAAATTGTTTTAGTCATAACTTTTTCATACCTAATCCAAATGACTTGATTCTTGTTCCTAAATTTTTCTAAAATCGACCTCTAGCTTCTGTATAAATTTCATGGTATTTGGAGAACTTTTGCTGTTGAGTTTTGTTTGGAGTTCTTGTTCTTATTTGGTTATCGCCTTTTCGCGATAGGTTTCGAAGGAATTATTGTTCACGTGACTGAATCCTCTGCAGCAAGAAAGTGATCTACAGCAAGGCAAGCAGTTTGATCATGTTAATCCCAGTATTTTAAGTATTTATGTTGTTTACAACTTCTATGTATGCATTGCTATCTTGCTTTAACTATTGTCGATAGTTGGCCTAGTAGATGCATTTCCTTAGACAAATGATTATCCTTTACTACCATGAGCCTAGGTTATTGCTGTGATTTAGAGCTCGTTGGATGAGCTCTTGTCACTTAGTAGTTTTGAATTAATTGCTTAGCCATGCTTAGTTTCGGTAGAATGGGCGGTTATCGACTTGTCGATAACCTTGATCACATAAAACTTATTATCACTTATGATTTCGCCTTGTGCCATGTCTTCTTATGAAAACTAAAACTGAAAACAAAATGATTTAGACTTGGGCACAATGGTATGTTGGTGTGCTTTTGGGTGTGGATCGAATGGTGCCCGGTCATTAAGGACCGAGTTACTTGCGCCACCGCATCGAGCATTTTTTGCGCATAACCACACTAGAGGGTATGGGACCTCTCTTGAATTAGTACTTTGGGAGGCATTAATTAATGAGTCGGTCGTAGTTTATAGAGAAAAAGGATCACAAAGGCGTGACCGGGTGGTTCCTTTCTAGGTCCTCCACCCGACCGGGTCTTGCAAATGTCCCGCTAGCGTTACCTAAATGGCTAATGACTCCCGGCTTTGCTTGACTCCACCACAATGTGTGGTCCTAGTGGCCCATTTCGCTGGTGGTCACTAAGGGTTAACCCCATACGTGCGACTCTTAATTAACGCATTCCATTGGAAACGCCTCAGAGGACTTAGCCGTGCCGGCATACCAAAGGAAGTGTGCTTAATAGCTTGGCAAAAAGGCGGTCTGAAGTGTGGGTACATTGGTACACCCCTGCAGGGTTAAAACTATTCGAATAGCCTCGTGCTAGGTTGTGGACACACTCGGATACGCCCCGTGAGAACTAGACTACAACCTTTTAAATTAAAACTTGATGGGTGGTACGAATCTGGGATTCGTGCTATGTGTGGTGGCTATTGGGTTAGTCACCAATAGGTGGTTACTCTTGTACTTATTGTATCTCGCGTTATTTCATTCAATAAAAACTGATTGCAAACTTGCTTTTGAAATGTACTACATTATTACAAATAAAGTTGGCTTTATGCAAAATGAGACATACAAGCTCCACTGAAATAAACTTGCATGTAGCATATTGATAGGTCTGCTATTCCACACATCAGTCTTGCGAGTACAAAAATAATTTTTTGTACTCATCTGCTTTGCTTAATATTTTTGTTGCAGAGGAAGAAGGTGAGCCCCAAGGGCTTCCCTTTTTGTGAGAATTGCTGCGGTATGGACGACTAGCTTGGCGGCCCGGTCGGTTGCCTTGTGGGTTATGGCTAACCGGTTGGATTTTGTTTATAGCCATCTTATGGAACTTTTGCTTCCGCTGTTAATGTTGCTTTGATGTCGTTTGGCCGGTCGGCCTTCTTGTGTAATAACTCTATTATGTATGTCTTTTGTTAGGATTAATGTTATGTGATGTATGGAATTGATGCATGATTTTGTAATAGGGTGTGTATGCTGCATTCCTGGGAAGCATACATATCTCGAGGCTTGGTTTATTTGTTTTGTGATGCTTGGGTCGATGGAAGGCTAAGCATTACAAGTCAAATAAATCGGGGTCCTCACACTAATGGTGGCATCCTCGCCGGCGGTGAGGGACCAGAACGCCGGCGAGCCGGAAAACGAAAAAGGGAGCTTTTACTGTCGACTCGAAAACAGCCGAGAGCTCCAGTGAGGTCCAAAGAAACGGTTTCCCAGACATCTAGGGACTAATAAGAGGTTACCTTAGAGGAGGGAAGCTTCAAAGTCGGCCGGAGCAGCTGGTTCCCGGAGGAGCTCGCCGGACCCGAAGAGGGAGATGACGAAAATGAAGATCTGAGCCAAAGTGAGTACCACTGGTGGTCAAGATAGCTTCACCATAACTTCTAGAAGCTACATGAGCAACCAATTTAAAAATGAAGCACTCACCTGAGCTGAGGAAGAAAATGACCAAATTCGGCCGAATTTGAACAAACCCCAAATTGGACAATTCCTGAGAATCAAATCCAAAATTAAGTGAGGGAATATGTTCAAGATAGCAAGGAGATAACAATGGTGTAAAGAAATGTGAATGAGAACCCCTGGAACACCAAGAACACCAATAGAGCTCCACGGTCAACAATGGTGCATTGTCGGATTTGAGGTATTAAGCTCCAAAATTGAGATGAGAGCTTGAGGGTGGTCTAAAGGAAGACCAGGAGGTAAGAGGGGTGCTTATAAAGCTATGAAAATATTAGGGTTCGACAAGAGGCTCCTCGGGGAACAAAGGAGCACGGCTCAAGACAATGCCGAAAGTGAAAAAGGTGAAAGGGAGTAGGTTAGGGCATGGAACGGCCGAACGTGTCTCCCACAACTCATAATGTCGACTAGGACGGCCGTAGGGAGCATGAAATGACACTTCCATACTCAAGCTACTGCTCACGCACGCACGATTCCGAGGTTGAAGATGACCAGAGAAATGCTCGGGTGATTTTGGACCGTTAGATTGAAAACGAAAGGCTCAGATCGCAACGACTCTGGAGCTTTTAAAAACAACAGACGAGGTCACGGGAGGTCGTGAGCCTTTGGATTAGCGATGGACGGCCATGAGCACTTCCAACCTCAGGAGGTTAGCGCACCCGGGGAGGTCGTGAACGTTGGATTTTAAATCCAACGGCTCACACGCGGTTGCTCAGGATCGAGCTCGGGTGCGGCCTGAAGACTTGGTCCAATCGAGTCGATTGAGTTGGGCTCGGGCTCGGGCCCGAGTCTGACTCGAACCAGAGTTTTAATTTCTGGTTTTTAGAAGAGCTGAACTTTGGGGAAATTGGTTGAGGTAGCAAAATGACTCCAAAAATTCGGAAAATTTTACAGGAGCTTGCTGACTCAAAACTTGACCTTGCATAAAATTTTCAGAGGTTTTGGTGCTGCACAACTTCCTCTAAAAATTCTGCAAGGTGCTGATCCATAGTTTGACCAGGATTTGAATTGGGTTGACTTGCCTCCAAAAGCATTCAAACAACTTCTAAAAATTGTGAAATTTTTCAGAGAGGTCACACATCAATCCCAGAACTTAGGAAAAGTATTTCCAGGAGATGACCAAAAGGTTTGACCAGATGGTTTTTGGAAGGTGAGGTTTTGGATCAAAAGACTTGTAACTTTGTATTTCCATAACTCTTGTACAAGAATGGTTTGGTACAACAGGAAATACATGATGTAAGAAAAAGTTTTAATTTCTACTCATTTTCTTACATTTGAAACACAAGTCTAATATTGGGATGTTACAGTAAGCCTCCACCTCTGCGCTTCCCCCCACCCCTTCGCATCTAGCGGCGATGGCCAGCGCGGCAGCTCCCTTGTCCCCGGTTGGCTCCCTCTTCAAACGAGCCACCGCCTATGCCACATTCTCTACGGCCTAGGCTGCTCCGTCAACCACGTCGCCCACGACAGGGCGTGCCAACCTTCTCCAGCTCAAGCTCGTAAGCCTCTGGCGTCCCTAAACCCTAACCCTAGCTCTCCGCCTTCCCTGTTCATTTTGCTTCGATCTGAGGTTTTGGTGGCAAATCCAGTAGAGCCACCCGATGGGAGGAGCCTGCTGTGAGACCCCGGTTTATTAAGCTTGTAATACTTAGCCTTCTATTGGCCCTACCATCACAAACAAAATAACCCGTGCCTTGATGGATATGTGCTTCCCAGAAAATGCAGCACACATACATCTTTACAAAAGTATGCATCAATTCCACACATCAATATATAACAAGTCTAGCAAACGACATACATAATATAAAGTTATTACAGAACAGCTGACCGGCCAAATGACATAAGTAGCAATTAACAGCGGAAGCAAAAGGTGCCATAAGATGGCTTTAACCAAAAGTCGACCGGTTAGCCACACAACCACAGGGCAACCGACCGGGCCGCCAAGCTAGTCGTCCCAAACACTACCACAGCACATCTCACAAAAGTGAGACCCTTGGGGCTCACATTCTTCCTCTGCACACAACAAGCAATGCAGATGAGTACAAGAATGTACTCGCAAGACTTACAGGTAACAAGCCTATACATAGCTACATGAAAGCTGATTACAAAGGAAGTTGGGTTATATGGTTCTTTGGACGCGTAAAGCAAGTTTCATTTGCAATATTGTAATAGATTGAAAGCAATTGAGAAAAATCTGTTTTTAACATTAAAGTAACAACGAGTAGTCATAAATAACAAGGAACCACCTAGGAGTGACTTTCCCAAAAGCCACCACAACATAGCATAACTCACAAAAGTGAGGCCCTTGGGGCTCACATTCTTCCTCTGCACACAACAAGCAATGCAGATGAGTACAAGAATGTACTCGCAAAACTTACGGGTAACAAGCCTATACATAGCTACATGAGAGCTGAATTCAAAGGAAATGGTTATATGGTTATTTGGACACATAAAGCAAGTTTCATTTGCAATAATGTAATAGATTGAAGGCAATTGATAAAATCTGTTTTCAAGCATTAAAATAACAACGAGTAACAAGTAACCACCTACTGGTGACTAACCCAATAGCCACCACAACATAGCATGAATCCCTGATTCGTACCACCCATCAAGTTTTAATTAAAATATTGTAGTCTAACTCTTGAAAAGCTTACCCAAGCATGTCCATAACCTAAGACGAGGCTATTCGAATAGTTTTAACCCTGCAGGGGTGTACCAATGTACCCACACTTTAGACCGCCTTTAAGCCACATGATTTAGCACACTTCCAAAGGTATGCTAGCACGGCTAAGTCCTACGAGATATTTCCAATATTGTGTATTAACTACGAGTCGCTCGTATGGATAGAAACCCATACGCTTACATTGTAAAGCCAAAAAGACAACTACCCCTCGGGGTAAAGCTTTTTGGACAACTACAATGCTCCCAGCACATAAACCACCTCATTTTACCACAACACAACACACACACGCCCTCCTGCGACTCGTAGCTAACACACGCCAAAGTACTAAGTCAAGAGAGGTCCCATTTCCCTCTAGTGTGGTTAGCACGCACAAATTGCCTGGATAACAGGTACTCACAAGATGTTCGGTCCTTAATTGACACGGGCACCATTCTAGTCACACCCAAAATCACACCATCTTACCATTGTGCCCAAGTCGAAATCATGTTGTTTTCAGTTTTTGTTTTTGCAATTTAAACACAGCATAAAGCTGAAACATAAGTATCACAATAAGTTTGTGTGATCAAGGTTATCGACAAGTTGATAACCGCCCATTTCTACCGATAGTTAAGCATAGCTAAGCAACATTAACTCATACTACTAAGTGATAAGGGTTCATCCAACGAACCCAAAATCACAGCAAGTAATCCTAGGCTCAGTAGTAGAGGATAAAACATTTGCCTATGATAATGCATCTAATGGGTCAACTATTGACAATAGTTAAAACAACATAGCAATGCATACATAGAATTTTCAAACAACATATTAGAATTTGAAAATAATAGGAACAACATGATCAAATGATGCTACATCTGCTTGCCTTGCTGGAGTGCAGAGTCGGGCTGCTGTGGGTCAGATTCGAGATCAATAATATCGTCGAAACCTAACGCATAAATACGATAACACCAATAAGAACGAAGAACACCAAATAAAACTCAACAGCAAAAGACATCCAAAACTCATGAAATTCATACAGTAGCTAGGTATTGATTTTAGAAAATTTTAGGAACAAGAATTACTTCATTTGGATTTAGTATGAAAAAGTTATAGCTAAAACCACTTCTTTTAGCCTGTTATTCAACTAAATTAATTACTGGTACTGTTCATAGCATAAATTTTTAGAATGATCTAAAGCCTGAAATTTTTATGGTAGATAGAATATGACATCCTGAGGACAGCTAAGTTGAGTTTTCACAATTTGGAGCTAAAATGATTTACTTATGGTTTTTCTAAGTTGTAAAACTAGTACATATCATTTTTCAGTAATATAAACATAGGCAAAACTTATTTCATATTAAAGTGTGCTAACAGAGGAATTTTATAAGCTTAAATTTGCTCATTTTGGAATTATACAGAAAAAGATATGCATTTTTCAAGGTCCAATTCAATTTTTGGAATATTCTAGAATGGCTGAAATCAAGTTAATATTATTTACAAAGTTTTCTGGCACAACACAATGTCTAAAAGCATTTTTATATTAAACTTTAGTTAACCAAGAATTTAATACCATAGGAATCATCCAAAAAGGACTTAAATTGAATTAGTTATGAATTTTCAAAGTTTAAAACAATTTCTAGTGGTCAAATAAAGACGTATCAGAATTAAACAAACCCTATTTTAAAAAGAAATGATGTGGACGCTCGTGGGCCGTAGATCTAGAATCCAATGGCCCACGCGCACAGAGAAAATAACGCATGCGCGCCCTCCAAAGGATCCTACCGTTGGATCAAGATCCAACGGTCCACGTAGAGTGGGACGTTCGGGAGATGCGAACGCCCCGATCAACCACGGCCCCAGATCTTGAGATGAACGGTCCAGGGCGCCGTGCACTTCGGGTGACCCGAACGGCACATGCATCTCAGCCACTCATCGCGAGATGGACGGCCCAGAGCCGTTGGGGAGCTTGGGTGGTCTGAGCGGCACATCTGATCTAGACCGTTGATCTAGATCTGACGGTCCCCAATGACTTCGACGCTCGGGAACCCGAAAGTTCCTGAAGATCTGGACCGCAGATCATGAAATTGACGGTCCACAGCATGCGCATAAAACACGTGAGAGTTTTAAGTGCGCGGGGAGTTTTAAACGCGCGGGCCCACTTGTTAGTGATACAGAGGGTGCTTAGGACAGCTAATAAATGCCAATCCCAATTATTAGTGATGATTAGCAATTAATTGTGTCCTAAGACTACTGCACAGATATGGATTTAAGTGGTTGGGGGCCCACATGACAGTGGCACACAGGGCTAATTTAGGACACATTAATTACTAGGCAATGATTAGTAATTAATGACCCCAGATTTTGTCCTAAAGGCCACGCTACAGCGGATTTAAGCCTACGTGTGAGACCTCGGTTTATTTAGTTTGTAATACTTAGCCTTCCATTGGACCTAGTATTACAAATAAAATACACCGTATCTCGATGGACATGTGCTTCTCAGAATTGCAGCACACATACATCAATACAAAAGCATCGCATCATTTCCATACAACAGTATATCACAAGTCTAGCAAAAGACATACATAATATTAGTTATTACAGAACAACCGACTGGCTAAATGACAAGTAAAGCAAATAAAGATAACAGCGGAAGCAAAGGGCGACATAAGATGGCTGCAAACAAAAGCCAATTAGTGTGCCTTAACCCACAAGGCAACCAACCGGACCGCCAGCTAGTCGTCCAACACACTGCCACAGCACAACTCACAGAAGTGATGCCCATGGGGCTCACCTTCGTCCTCTGCACACAACAAGCAAATGCAGTTGAATACAAATAATGTACTCGCAAGACTTACGAGTAACCATCCTATACATAGCTACATGAAAGCTGATTACAAGGGAATTGGGTTATATTGTTCTTTGGACGCATAAAGCAAGTTTCATTTGCAATATTGTAATAGATTGAAAGCAATTGATGAAATCTGTTTTTAACATTTAAATAACAGCGAGTAATCATAAATAACAAGTAACCATTTATAAGTGACTTTCCCAAAAGCCACCACAACATAGCATGAATCCCTGATTCATACCACCCATCAAGTTTTAGTTAAAATGTTGGAGTCTAACTCTTGAAAAGCTTACCCAAGCGTGTCCATAACCTAGGATGAGGCTATTCAAATAGTTTTATACCCTGCAGGGGTGTACCAATGTACCCACACTTCAGACCGCCTTTTTGCCAAGCTATTAAGCACACTTCCTCTGGTATGCCAGCACGGCTAAGTCCTACGAAACATTTCCAATGGAAAGTGCTAATCAAGAGCCGCACGTATGGAGGTTAATCCTTAGTGATCTGCCGACGAAATATGGATCACAAGGACCCATACGTGGAGCAGGATACACCGACCTCGGCGGGTGTTCCTCTCCCCACAAACATGTCCATGTTGCACATAATCAAATGTGCAACCCACCACGCGACTCATTAATTAACACACTCCAAAGTACTCAGCTAAGAGAGGTCCAATTTCCCTCTAGTGTGGTTAGCATGCACAAAATGCCTGGATAACAAGTACTCACAAGATGTTCGGTCCTTAATTGACTTAGGCACCATTCGAGTCACACCTAACAGCACACCAACCTACCATTGTGCCCAAGTCCAAATCATTTTGTTTTTAGTTTTAGTTTTGCAATTAATCATGGCATAAAGCTGAAAACATAAGTATTATAATCAGTTTGTGTGATCAAGGTTATCGACAAGTTGATAACTGCCCATTTCTACCGATAACTAAGCATGGCTAAGCATGTTAACACGTAAACTACTAAGTGACAAGGGTTCATCCAACGAACCCAAAATCACAGCAAGTCATCCTAGGCTCAGTAGTAGAAGATAAAACATTACCTACTGATAATGCATCTACTGTGCCAACTATCGATAATAGTTTAAAACAACATGGCAATGCATACATAGAATTTGCAAACAACATATTAGAATTTGAAATTAGTAGGAACAACATGATCAAATGAATGCTACATCTGCTTGCCTGGCTGAAGTGCAGGATCAGGTTGCTGTGGCTCAGAATCAAGATTAATAATTTCTTCGGAACCTAACGCGAAAAGGCGATAACCAAAATAAGAACAAGGAATACCAAATAAAACCAACAGCAAAAGATAACCAAATTTAACTGAAATCCACACAACAGCAAGGGTATGATTTCAGACAATTTTAGGAACAAAAATTACTGCATTTGGAATTAGTATGAAAAATTTATGGTTAAAACTAGTTCTCTCAGCCTATTTATTCTCTAAATTAATTACTAGTACTGTTCATGGCAAAAATTTCTAGAATGATCTGGAACTTAAATTTTTTATGGTAGGTAGTTCCTGTCATCCTAATTACAGCAAAGTTGAGTTTACTAAATTTGGAGTTATAATGATTTATTTATGATTTTTCTAAGTTGTAAACCTAGCATATTGCTTTTTCCAGAAACATAAACATGCTCAAAACCTATTCCATATTGAAGTATGTTAACAGAGGGATTTACTAGCATCAAGTTTACATATTTTGGATTTACAGGGAATTACTTGTGTCTTTTTACAAAATTAACAGGATATCTAAAAGGTGCAAATAGGGTTAAACCTATTAACTAATTTTTCTAGTGCTATCCTGGGCCTACAACCATTTTTAGATTAAAATTCAGTTAATAACAAATTTATCAAAGTTGAAATAATCCATTTTGGAGATATATACAGAAAAAGATATGCATTTTATAATGTTTAATTCAATTTCTGGAATATCCAAAAATAGCTGAAATCAAGTTTTTAGTATTTATAGAATTTTCTATCACAGAAACATGACTAAATGTATTTTTATATTAAACTTTAGTGCAAAACAAATTTATTACAGTTGGAATCAACCAAAAAGGGTTTAAAATGAATTAGTTATGAATTTCTAAAGTTTTTATACAATTTTGAGTTGACAAATAATTACTTCCCAAAATAAAACACAGCGAATCAAAAAGATATCGACGTGGCTGTTTGTGAGCCTTTGATCTTGTGAGGACCCCAGTTTATTTGGCTTGTAATGCTTAACCAACCACCGGTCCTAGCATCACAAATCAAATAATCGATCCTCGAGATATGTATACTTCCTGCAGCGATACGCACTCGATACAAAATTAGACATCAACTCCATTCAAAACATAGAGTCCAAACATTACACTACAAACGGAAGATAAACAAATAGTAACAATATTATGACATAGGCCGGACTGTGCCACAAGATACACAAATAGACAAGAACGACGGAAGCAAAAGTGCCATAAGATGGCTATAAACAAAGCCAATCGGTGTGCCTTCAACCCACAAGGCATCGGACAGGACCGCCAAGTCTAGTCGCCCAAGAAGCGGCACACAACACGCTCACAGTGAGGACCCCGAGGCTCACCTTCTTCCTCTGCAACAAAATCATTAAGCAAAGCACCGAGTACAAAGATTGTCTTTGTACCGCAAGACCGACGTGTGAACTAATGGACTGCTCATAGACTACATGCGTGCTTATTTGGAGGAGGTCATATGTTTCATTTGCATAAAGCCAACTTTATTTGCAATAATGTAATCTGATTTAAAGGCAAGTTTGCAATTCATTTTTATTGTTGAAATAAGCTGCGAGATAAAGATAGATACAAGTAACCACCTAGAAGTGACTATCCCAATAGTCACCACAACATAGCACAATTCCCATTCGTACCACCCGCAAGTTTTAATTTAAATGTTGTAGTCTAACTCTCGATAAGCTTACCGAGCGTGTCCATCACCTAGGACGAGGCTATTCGAATAGTTTTTGACCTGCAGGTGTACCATCATACCCACACCTCGGACCGCTTTAAGCCAAGCACACTTAGAAGGTATGTCGCATGACTAAGTCCTACGAGACTGTTTCCAATATTGCGTATCAACCCGAGCAGCTCGTATGGATAGAAACCCATACGCTTACATGGTAAACCGAAAGACAACTACCCACTCAGATAAAGCTTTTCGACAACTACCATGCTCCCACCTCCGTCCCCCTGCGACCTCCTGCGACCGGGACCAATACACGCCAAAGTACTAGGTCAAGAGAGGTCCCATACCCTCTAGTGTGGTTAGCACGCCGAAATGCTCGGATAATGAAACTCACAAGATGTTCGGTCCTTAATTGACCGGGCACCTTTCGACCACACCCAATGATCACACCAATCTTACCATTGTGCGCGTCTAAATCATTTTTGTTTTTGGTTTTAGTTTTGCAAATAAGCATAGCAAAATGTGAAACATAAAGTTGTAGTAAATTTTGTGTGATCAAGGTTACCGACTAAAGTCGATAATCACCAGATTCACCGATACTAAGCATGTCTAAGCGGCTGAAATCGTATCTACTAAGTGACAAGAAATCATCCAATGATCTCTAATCACAACAAATAACCTAGGCTCGGTAGTAGAGATCAATATTTGTCTACGAGGATATGCAAAGAACGGATTTAACTAATCCATTTTGACACAAATTAAGCAATGCATACATACAAATGAAACAAAATATTAGAATTTAAAGCATGGGATTATCATGATCAAAGCGCTTGCCTGGCCGCCGTTGCTCAATATGGTGCGAGGATCGTCCTCGGGGTTGCCGCAAATATCGAAGCCTCAACGATCGAACATAACAAAGAAATAAGAACGAATAACACCGACAAAACTCAAACATTCAACAACATCAAACAAGCCAAAACTCACACAAGAGCCTAAGCATGAAGTAATGAGAATTTTAGAAGCAGAGAACAACTCATTTTAAGTTATTAGCAATTTTCTATGAATTTTATAAGCTAAAAACACAACAAGTCACTAGTTAATTACTTAACAAATTTTCATGAACAGAACCAGTGTGTAAAACCTATCCTAATAGTTAGCATATGAAAATGAAATTTTACTGTGGGTTCATTGAATTTGGACAATTATTGGAAGAGATATGCATTTCTAATTTGGAGATTATAATCTTCAACATTAAATTAATTAACAGGTTTTGCTATAGGTACAAGGTTGAAACTCATTTTAGTAAATAGTACATTTAAAATGAAAATTAATAGCATGGTTTCATGCAATTTGGATAAAAATTGAATTAGCTATGCATTTTACAAGTTTAATCGATTTAATAAAGGCAATGTAAAAGCATTTGAAATACTAAAGCACTTAATACTTCTTCTCGACGCATCGCCAGCCCCTGACCATCGACAGCGGCTCGCGCGCAAAACGCACGACCAGAGCGCATCGCTCGCGATAGGTGACGCGAAGGCGTATTCAAAGAATACGCCTTCGCTTTAACAAAACGCAATCCTAATACATATGCTCGGCAAAAGTACGCCCAAACAGAGAAACGAACTAACGAGCTACACAATCCCTAACCGACATTCCGCCCACATGACGGAGACTCAAAGAATTAAACGATTAGATTTGAAACCTTAAACATGCTTAATACAGGAGGCCCACATGCCGAGATACAAACTAAAAGACGATTAGAGCTTAAGAAGGGATTAGACCTTGGCACTGGCGGCTCGACGGAGTTCCACACGCGCCGCGACGGCGAGGTGGGGATCCGAGAATGGCCGAGGCTCGAGCTCGGGAATGGCACGCACGGTGCACCGCAGCTCCACGAACTTGATGCCGACGACGCGGACCCCAATGGTCGCCGAGTCGAAGCTTGCGACGGCCGGGAGGGAGAAGAAGCTACGGCCCGCAGAAGGCGCCACGCACGAGAAGCCGGGAAGGTGCGCCACGGATCGCTCGACCCGGAGCAATAAGCACAAGATAAAGTCGAAGAAGAAGGTCCGAGGCGCTGAATTGCCACGGCGCGGACACCGCGGCGCGAGGAAGAAACACCCGCACGACCTCCACGATGCACGAAAGGCAGAAACGAGCCCACCGTTAGACTCAGAGGAGGATTGTGATCACGAGGGACCAAGTGACGAGGTTAGAGACTCACCAGAGAACTAGCAAGCTCGCGGGACCGCCGCAACCGGAGGCGGAGACGACGAAGTCGCTCTCGGCGATACACTGGACGCCGAGGGCCCGGAACATGCAAAATGGAGGCGGCGTGGCAAGAGGATCACGACGGTGCGGTTGCTAGCTCAAGGGCGGCTCAGAAACGGCGGCGCTAAGCTCGAGTTCTTCTCCGTCCGAGAAGAAAACTTGGGCGGAGAAGGCACGAGAATGGACGCGAAGGGTAGTGGGTGGGCTCAGTGGGTAGATGAGATCCAGGCGATGCTTCACGGGCTGACACGAGGACAAAAGGTGGCGGACGAGGACGTGGCAAGCATGCGCGACGGCCGTGAGCTCCGGTGAGGTGCGGAGAAGACGAGGTCGAGGCCGACAGTGGGACCCACATGTCAGCGACAGGAGCCAAGCGGTGCGAGCCAGAGGTTCTACTCGATCGGAAAGATGCTGACCGTTGGATCTGAGATGGACGGTCGAGATTGATGTATGCATTCGGACAGGTCGGTTGCACACGCGACGTGGATCGTTCGATTTGCATCGGACGGTCGCGATCAATTGGACTCGGGCGGTGCATTTAGTTGACGCGACCGAACCAAGTGTGCGAGTCGGACGCGAGCCTGAGTTGGGTTCGGGCCCGAGGAACAGTACTTTTAGAATTTGATTTAAAAGACAGAGAAAGTTTGGGGAATTTTTAGAGATAGCTCCAGGGCTCCAAAAATTCTGAAATTTTTATGGTAGATACTTTGGGAAGAGAACAACACCTCATAAATTTTCCAGAACTTTTTATGCAATGCATTGTTCTGGAGAAAATTCCCAAGCTGTTGAACTAGGGTTTGACCAGATTTCTAAACTGGTTTGACTTGGCCATTTGAAATACCAAATAAAATCTAAAAATTGTGAAATAATTCAGAGAGGTAGATAGGATGATCAAGATGATAGGAAAAATAATTTCAGAGGACGATCACAAGTTTGAAAGCTAAGAATTTATTGACAACAATTTCCATTCACAAGAATTTAATTCTAGAAAATGGAAATTGCTAGGAAAATTTGGAAAATTTCCAAATGATTTGAAGAGACAACAAAAGTTTTATTCCTCCTCAAAATTTTACATTTGAAATACAAACCCTAAGTTAGGTTGTTACAAATCTCCCCCTTACAGAATCTCGCCCGAGATTCTCGATCACCGGGAGAAGAAGGACGGTAATCTGCCGGAGACGATCTTCCCGCTCCCAAGTGGCTTCATCCTCGGAGTGGTTTGACCATCGAACTTTAAGGAACTTGATCACACGGTTCCTTGTCCTGCGCTCGGCTTCTTCGAGGATACGAACGGCGCCACGATAAGACGATCTTCCCTGCACATCGATATTTTCCAAGGCGTTTCCTCGCGCAGAACACGAAGGCACTTCTTCAATTGCGACACGTGGAAAACATCATGCACCCTTCGAGTGTAGCCGCAATTCTAACTTGTATGCAACAGCTCCACTCTCTTGATGATGCGATCACGCCCGACATATCGAGGAGCCGCTTGCCCTTGACAAAACGACGATGTCCTTCGTGAGGTGAGACTTTGAGATACACAAAGTCATTGGCCGAAACTCAACTCACGGCGACGCCGACCGCATAGCTCTTCTCGCTCGATCGAGCTACGCGCAAGTGCTCACGAATCAAGCGCACTTGACTTTCGGCTTCATTGATGGAATGGCCAAAGAACCGCCTTTCACCGTTTCACCGGTTCAACGGGTTCGTGACGCCTCCCATACAAGGCCTCAAACGGTGCCATACCGAGACTAGCTCGAAGTCGTTGTTGTAGGAGAACTCGGCAAGTGGTAGGCACTTCTCCCAATTCTTCCCATAGGAAAGGACACAAGCACGGAGCATATCTTCAAGCACCGATTGACCGCTCTGTCGACCATCGATCACGAGGATGGTAGGCGGTCTTGAAAGTAAGACGGTACCCATGGCCTCCTGTAGGCGTGCCAAAGTCGGAAGTGAAAAGAGAACCACGATCGACACCATCGTCGTGGCACACCATGCAAACTCACAATGCGGGATATGTAGAGGTCGCCAATTTATCGACGGCGAGGGCGGTACCTTTGGCGAAAATGTGCTACTTTCGTCAATCATCAATAACCACCCGTATAGCATCCTTCCCCAAGGAGTAGGGCAAACCGGTGATGAAGTCCATACCAACGAATCCCACTTCCACTCTGGTATAGGCAAGGGTGGAGGAGACCTGGCTGACGATGATGCTCGGCCTTCACGCGACAACATACGCCGATCCGCAACGAACCCGGCAATTTCGCGCTTCATGCGAGTCCACGAGAATCTCGACGCGAGATCTTGGTACATTTTAGTGGCCCCGGATGGATGGACAAAGGCGAATCATGGGCTTCTGAAGGATCAAATCCGCAACTCGGGATCTTTGGGACCACGAGACGCTGCCCAAACCATACAACACCGTGCTCATCCTCTGTGAAACACTTGGCTGAACCATCCCTGATGTTCTGCTTGATTTTACCCACGCCATCATCTGATTGCTGTGCTGCCTTGATCTGATCCACCAAGGTTGGTTGCACAACCAAGGCAAAGAAGGAACCATGCTCAACCAAACCCAAGTTGAGACATTTGGATTTCGCAAGAAGCGCGAGTTCTTGCTCTTGGATCATCAAAGTATTGCAATACACCTTTCGACTAAGTGCATCAGCAACCACATTGGCCTTGCCAGGGTGATACTGAATACCCATGTCATAATCTTTGATTAATTCCAACCATCTCCTCTGCCTGAGGTTCAAATCTGGCTGAGTAAATAAGTATTTCAAACTCTTATGATCGAATACACCTCACGGTTTCCGATCAAATAATGCCGCCAAATCTTGAGTGCATGAACTCTCGCAGCAAGCTCTAAATCATGGGTGGGATAGTTGAGCTCATGAGGCCTCAATTGCTCGGATGCATAGGCAATCGCCTTGCCTTCCCGCATAAGAACACATCAGAGTCCCAGACGAGAGGCATCGCAATAAATATCGAAGCTCTTGTGGATATCGGGAAGAGTAAGGACTGGAGTTGAAGTCAATCATTGTTTGAGCTCCCAAAGCTCTCATCACAAGCGAGAGGACCATACAAACTTCTTGTCCTTCTTAAGCAATTCGGTCATCGACTGCGATCTTGGAGAAGTTCTCGATAAAGCGGCGATAGTAGCCCGCTAAACCAAGAAAACTCCGCACATCGATGGATCGACTTGGTGGCCCCAAGATAGAACATCACGACTTTCTTTGGGATCTACTGACTATTCCTCCGGTGAAAGAACATGGCCCAAAATGCCACTTCCTTCAACCGAACTCACATTCTTGAACTTCAGATACGATTGATGCTCCCGCAACTTGCCCAAACAATCTTGGATGCTCAAGATGCTCGCTTGATCTTGGAATAGATAAGAATGTCATCAATAAAACCACCACAAATTTGTCCAAATACTCCATGAATACGGAATTCATAAGGTTCATGAACAACGCTGGAGCATTGGTCAAACCGAAAGACATGACGGTGTACTCTCGCAAAGCCATAACGAGTAGTGAAAGCCGCCTTCTTGGAATATCCTCGATCCGATCCTCGACTGATGATACCCCATTCTCAAATCAATCTTTGAGAACACCTGGCTCCAGTCAAGCGATCGAACAGTCATCAATGCGGGCGAGAGGATATTTGTTCTTCACCGTCACTTCATTGAGAGGACGGTAGTCAACACACATACGCAAAGTCTTGTCCTTCTTCTTCACAAAGATCACCGGACAACCCCAAGGAGATGAACGGGGACGGATGAAACCCTTTGCTTGGAGCTCACCAAGCGCTTCTTCAATTCTTCTAGCTCATTGGGAGGCATCCGACACGCCTTGAAATCGGAGCGATGCACGGGCAGCAACTCGATGGCAAACTCGGATCTCGAACCGGAGGCATCCTGGCAAATCTTCGTGAAAGACATCCACAAAGTCGATACTATGGGAACATCTTGAATTTGCAAGGTGGCTTTGCTTCTAATGCATATAGACACGGGCCAAGGCGTGGCGAAAACCCGACTTGCTCACCCGAAGGGTCGGTAAGATAGACAATCTTCCCGCACAATCGATTTGCCCCAAGTGTTGGGACAACCAATCCATGCCAAGAATCACATCCGCACTGTTGAAAGCGTAATGAGATTTGCCAAAAATCCCACTCCTTCAACTATGATAGGAACATCCCGACATCAGAGATCGGCTCTCATTTCCGACCCGGAGCGGATGAGCAAAGGAACTCCCAAAGGAACATAGTGAAGACCACTAGCAGCAGCAAATGATCTTGAAACAAAAGAATGCGATGCTCGTAATCAAATAATACCGCAGCGGGGCGAGAATTAACAAGAAGTGTACCAATCACGACATCCGCGCCCTGAGCCTCCTCGGTGAAAGGTGGTTGACTCGACCACGCCGCACTCAGGTCTTGAATAATCTTACGGTCGGTGGGTGACCACTCCCAAGCCGCGTCCTCCATTAGGACGAGGGGTCCGCAACACTCGAGGCGTGCATTCGCATAATGGCCCTTGTTGTGGCGGCGAAAACAAGTAACCTCGGCGCCGGATTGCGGAGGCGCTCTCGCTGGATCGCAGCACGTGGCTGAAACACGCTGCGGCGGCGGCGGCTGGTGCAGATGGTCTCGGCGCCGGTGGAGCAAAAGAACGGCCATCGGTGCCGCCCCACCGAGGAACGAGCGAGTGGTGTGAGTAGGCGATCGCCTCCCATTTGCGCTGCGGGACTCGCCAACGCTTTGCCTTATGCTCGGCAACAATGGCCTTATCTACCAAGGCCCGAAAGTCCGAGAAGTCCACAATAGATAGCTTGTCCTGCGGCTCCTCGGACAAGCCATCCATAAATTTCTCCGCTTAGCCTCATCCGAGGCCACCTCCCTGAGCATAACGAGCGGATGATTGAACTCGCATGCAGTACTGTCACGCATTTGCGCCCTTGCTTGAGCGCGAGGAATTCTTTCTTTTCAGCTTCATCGGGCCATCCGGGATGTGGGCCCGACGAAAGGCGACTGAACTCCTCCCACGCGACCACATGGCCCGCGGCCGCATGGCGAGATAGTTCTCCCACCATGAGAGTCTTGCGCCCTCAGGCCGGTGGGACGCGAAGAGTGCCTTATCCGTGCACGGCATCGAGCTATGTTGAGCTTTCGCTCAACCATGCGCAGCCAATCATCCGCATCGAGAGGGTCCTCGTGAGCGGAGAAAGTCGGCGGTCGTGTACGGAGGAACTCGCAAGTCCCCGCGAGTCGGTGGCCGCCACCACGGCGAGTGGAGGTATTCCTAGCGATAACCTCCGGTGATGCGCTGCCGTCCATGCGGTTTCGCTCGTCGAGCGAGAACCTCACCATGGTTGGAGGAGGAAGCTCCTCATCATGACCAACACGTTGCGCGCGCGTTCTCCGCCATCTGTTTCACTAAGACAAGTTAACAATAGCCGGAAAACACGAGGTCAATACCCACCGCAATTAACTTACTAACAAAGACAAAACAAGCACAAGACTTTTAAGTTACAAAACCAACCGACAAAGATCGGACACTTAGCAAACTCATACATATCTTACCTTTATGCCCCCACAAATTTTTAATTAAACTAATTCTCTATGGTTCTCCCAAAGACCGATTCTACCAAGATTAACTATCTTTTGATAGGAAAGAGAGAAACCAAGTTTCAAAACTTAAATTAGAGTAAGATGAGAGTAGAAAGCTAAGATAGGTAAGGAATAAAATCGAGAATCACTAGGTTTTCATAAACCTTTTATAATTTGAAAATAAGACTTTCAAAATATCCTAAGGACGACCATGCTTGGGTTATTACGGTAAGAATGGCTCGATACCAACTTTGAGGACCCCATTTATTTGGCTTGTAATGCTTAACCAACCACCGGGTCCTAGCATCACAAATCAAATAATCGATCCTCGAGATATGTATACTTCCTGTAAAGCAAGATATCGCACCTCGATACAAAATTAGACATCAACTCCATTCAAAACATAGAGTCCAAACATTACACTACAAACGGAAGATAAACAAATAGTAACAATATTACGGACATAGGCCGATGTGCCACAAGATACACAAATAGACAAGAACGACAAATGAAGCAAAAGTGCCATAAGATGGCTATAAACAAAGCCAATCGGTGTGCCTTCAACCCACAAGGCATCCGACCGACCGCCAAGTCTAGTCGCCCAAGAAGCGGCAACACGACTCACGTAGTGAGGACCCCGAGGCTCACCTTCTTCCTCTGCAACAAAATCATTAAGCAAAGCACCGAGTACAAAGATTGTCTTTGTACCCCAAGACCGACGTGTGAACTAATGCACTGCTCATAGACTACATGCGAGCTTATTTGGAGGAGGTCATATGTTTCATTTGCATAAAGCCAACTTTATTTGCAATAATGTAATACTGATTTAAAGGCAAGTTTGCAATTCATTTTCTTGTTGAAATAATCATGTGAGATAAAGATAGATACAAGTAACCACCTAGAAGTGACTATCCCAATAGTCACCACAACATAGCACGAATTCCCATTCGTACCACCTGCAAGTTTTAATTTAAATGTTGTAGTCTAACTCTCGATAAGCTTACCTGAGCGTGTCCATCACCTAGGACGAGGCTATTCGAATAGTTTTTGACCTGCAGAGGGGTGTACCATGCACCCACACCTCGCATCGCCTTTAAGCCAAGCACACTTAGAAGGTATGCAAGCACGACTAAGTCCTACGAGACTGCTTCCAATATTGCGTATCAACCCCGAGCCGCTCGTATGGATAGAAACCCATACGCTACATGGTAAAGCCAAAAGACAACTACCCACTCAGATAAAGCTTTTGGACAACTACCATGCTCCCACCTCCGTCCCTCTGCGACCTCCTGCGACCGACCAATACACGCCAAAGTACTAGGTCAAGAGAGGTCCCATACCCTCTAGTGTGGTTAGCACGCCGAAATGCTGGATAATGAAACTCACAAGATGTTCGGTCCTTAATTGACCGGGCACCTTTCAAATACACCCAACAGATCACACCAATCTTACCATTGTGCCCGTCTAAATCATTTTTGTTTTTGGTTTTAGTTTTGCAAATAAGCATAGCAAAATCTTGAAACATAAAGTTGTAGTAAATTTTGTGTGATCAAGGTTACCGACTAAAGTCGATAACCGCTTGATTCTACCGATACTAAGCATGTCTAAGCAATTGAAATCGTATCTACTAAGTGACAAGAAATCATCCAATGATCTCTAATCACAAAGAAATAACCTAGGCTCGGTAGTAGAGATCAATATTTGTCTACAGGATATGCACTACTGGATTTAACTAATCCATTTTGACACAAATTAAGCAATGCATACATACACTAAAACAAAATATTAGAATTTAAAGTCTTGGGATTATCATGATCAAACCGCTTGCCCGCTTTGTTGCTCAATATAAAGCGGAGGATCGTCCTCGGGTTGCCGCAAATATCGGCCTCAACGATCGAACATAACAAAGAAATAAGAACGAATAACACCGACAAAACTCAAACATTCAACAACATCAAACAAGCCAAAACTCACACAGCAGCCTAAGCATGAAGTAACAGAATTTTAGAAACAGAGAACAACTCATTTTAAGTTATTAGCAATTTTCTATGAATTTTCTAAGCTAAAAACACAACAAGTCACTAGTTAATTACTTAACAAATTTTCATGAACAGAACCAGTGTGTAAAACCTATCCTAATAGTTAGCATACTGAAAATGAAATTTTACAGAATTGGGTTCATTGAATTTGGACAATTATTGGAAGAGATATGCATTTCCTAATTTGGAGATTATAATCTTCAACATTAAATTAATTAACAGGTTTTTGCTATAGGTACAAGGTTGAAACTCATTTTAGTAAATAGTACATTTAAAATGAAAATTAATAGCACTGGTTTCATGCAATTTGGATAAAAATTGAATTAGCTATGCATTTTACAAGTTTAATCGATTTAATAGCAGGCAAATGTAAAAGCATTTTAAATACTAAAGCACTTAATACTTCTTCTACTGACGCATACGCTAGCCCTGACCATCGGTGATGTAGCGTAGCGGCAAAACGAAGCGGTGCAGCGCATAAGGTAAGGCGTCGAAGGCGTATTCAAAGAATACGTCTTCGGCTTTAACAAAACGCAATCCTAATACATATGCCCAGCAAAAGTACGCTTCCAAACAGAGGAAACGAACTAACGAGCTACACAATCCCTAACTGACATTCCGGGCCCACATGACAGAGACTCAAAGAATTAAAACGATTAGATTTGAAACCTTAAACATGCTTAATACAGGGAGGGCCCACATGCCAGAGATACAAACTAAAAGACGATTAGAGCTTAAGAAGGGGATTAGACCTTGGCTACCGGCGGCTCGACGGAGTTCCCACACGCGGCCGCGACGGCGAGGTGGGGTGATGAACCCGAAGGTCCGATTTGTTGGCCCGATCTTTCGATGAGAACGATAAGTCCGGTAGGTGTCGCTCAACTCTCACGATCCTGGCTACGAACACGCAAGGCTCGAAACCACGCAATCGCTGGCCCGATTGACAAGTCGTTATCAACCGTGCACGAATACCCGGTTGACCTGACCACGAAGGTCGATTCCTGCATACACCGAAGAAGCACGCAAGAACAAGATAATAAGCAATCTGAAAATTGCAAATATGATTGAAATATTTAATTGAGTTGGGATTCTGAAGCGGTATTATGGTTGGTCTAGTCGACACAAGCCAATACACGAAGTTGCAACAAGGCTAACTTTTAACTAAACAAAATCCAAGTAAACTAGAGGGGGTGCGGCCTCCTTAAATAGGGAACGAGGAGCCACAAATCTAAAGGAACTAGCGGGGAGGGACTAAACTCGCGGTTACTGTTCACGTGAACAGTAACACGCCCCCAGGTGGGCCTCCGGCAGATGGGCCAAGTTCAGTATGATTACAAGGCCCAGATTGGCCCAAATAAGTGATATGACGTCTTCTTTTGATGATTACGATCAGTCCAGAAAGAATTTGAAGATGAGGCCGGATCCGTTGGAAAGAGGACGAAATTAGCTTTCAATCAAGTACTCGTGGACCTCCAACGGACTCTGTATGTGAAAGTTATGCCCATTTGAAGTTGGTGCTGTCAGGCTGATTCCGAACTGATCTGACCAAAACGTATCCACTTGGCACATGGTAGCACCATGGCTTGTAGACATAATACCATGGCATGTAGACGAGTACCATGGCATGTAGACGTAGCTTGATCCAATTGGGTAATATGGTCTTGCATTAGCCGAAAGTCCTATTGGCGAAGATGTTGTTGAAGTAGAGGATGCAAGGCAAGCAGTCGAGCGATGGTTGCATCCTTAGGTTTGATGTCCTCATCATCCTCCTTTCTTGAATTGGAGTCGTCCTCGACTCAATCGTGTTCTCCACATCATCACTTTCTGCAAAGGTTAGTAGCAATAGGAAACAAAGAAACATGCATATCTTCTAAAGGACACAAAGATTCTTTGCAAACCATACTAGAGCATTGATTGATGTTGTTCCAAGTCAATGCAAGCAGATTTTGTAGCTAACATAACAGGTGCTTTCAATTTAATTTCACTTGAGTTATAATCTTACGATCATCGCTTGTGTTCTCCTTACTTATTCTCGTAGATCTTTCTAATTCATCCTTTAATATAGCAAATAGGAGACATTGGAAGCAAAGTGATTTTCTTTTCTTTATAGTTGAAAGTATAATGATTAGATCTACCATGATGTTCAGTATATCTATCATATTGCCAAGGTCTACCTAATAATAATGAGCATGCTTGCATAGGTACGACATCGCAATCAACATAATCATGATATGATCCAATAGAAAAATGTACGCGCACAAGTTTAGTCACCTTCAACTTACCACAAGAATTCAACCATTGAACGTAGTAAGGATGAGGGTGTTGAGTTGTGGTCAAGCCAAGCTTCTCGACCATGTCTATGCTAGCAAGGTTGTTGCAACTTCCGCCATCGATGATGACTTTACAGGAACGTTCCTTGATGACGAACTTCGATTGGAACAAGGTGTGATGTTGATTTTGTTCAGCAAGCTCCATTTGAGCACTTAGCACACGTTGGACAACTAAGCTTTGGTACATGCCAGATGCCTCATGGCTTATATGTTCTTCCTCAGTTTCATCACCTACATTGTTAGTTGCAACCAAAACATGCTCGTCCTCAATGTCGCTAGCAGAAGTGTACTCACCATTGTCCTTGATCAGTAAAGCTCGCTGACTGGGACAATCACGCATCAAGTGCCCAAATCCTTTGCAACGGTGACATTGTACATCTCTAGATCGCCCTGTAGAAGCAACAGAAGAAGCACTTTTTGTAGGGACTTGTACCTTTGCAGATTTGCTTGCATCGGAGACATGCGCAGGAGTGGAAGGAGCAATAAGGGGCGCACGGCTTGAGGAGGGTGCAACGTGTTGTTGTTGACTTGGCCGATCTGCAAAAGAACCTCCAAAATTGCCCCTAGAGCGAGATTGTCGACCCTGCACTTCTCTTTCAGCTTTGCAAGCAAGATGGAACAAACGAGTGATAGAATTGTATTCTTTATAATCAAGTATGTCCTGAATTTCTCGGTTTAAACCTCCCACAAATCTAGCCATCTTAGCATCTTCAGTTTCATCTAAACCACAACGCAATAAACCAGTTTGCAATTCTTGATAATAATCCTCTACAGAACTACTACCTTGTCTTAAGCGTTGTAATTTATTAAGCAAATCACGTGAATAATATGAAGGTACAAATCTATGTCTCATTGCTCTCTTCAAAGCATTCCATGTCCTAGGTATGTCCTGATGAGTACGACCATATTCACTCCACCAAATAGATGCGAAATCAGAAAACTCACTAGTAGCAGCCCTAACTTTCTTATCTTCAGGGAATTCATGACAAGCAAATTTTTGTTCTACTGTAAGCTCCCATGTGAGATAAGCATCGGGATCATATTTTCCAGCAAAAGATGGCATAGTGAATTTAATTTTACCAACTGCATCATTATGGTCACGTACTCACGTTGATGTCTTCCCATACCTTGACGATTGTGATGAAGCCGACGATTGTTGCGATCATTGTGAACATTGATTCCATCTGTTTCCGTATCAGCAGTGTAGTTGTTCATTTCTTCTTCTTCCACTTCATCGGCCCAAGAGCGAGAGCGAGCAACGGATGGATTACGACGCGGTTGTGCAACACCAACAAGAAGTGGGGCGGCAGCGGGGGAGCTCTCTCTAACCGCGCACACGGTAGCAATCGCGGCAAGATCGATATTGGTGCGATCGAGAACTCGCCAATACGCCCGAATGTTGACTCAACAAGCGTGAAAAGTGTTGCATGATGTCTTTCGTGCGAGGTGTGAGAGGTGCATCTTCCTCAACATGGGGCCTGCTATTCTCCCCTTGAAACCCTGAACCTGCCATTGTTAGTAGAAAACAAAGAACAGATCACAATGTATATGTTCCTATGAACTACTAGGTGCTGGAGTTTCACAAGTCACTCACACTCAAGCTTATACCCAGTTCTTACAAGTTCTTACCAATGCAGCAAAAGAAGTGGTACAACCGGTGGCTGGTTCGTGATACTCTCACTTGCGATCAGACCAACGATTGCGAGGAACGGTACCTGCTGAGTTAGTAGGAAGTGGAGCTCGGAAGGCTAGTATATGGTAGCAAAGGAAAAGCAATTATTCAATTCAGTATGCAAAGTTGAAAAGCAGTTCAAAGTACTAGTCACAAGTGCTGGTCCTAGTCTAAACTAAGCCTAGCTAGAGCAACTCACAAGAACGACTAGTAGCAACAAAGGCGGGCTAGCACAAGAACTATCAACAAGCGAGCAATGGATGAACTATGCCAAACTGAACAAACGAAAATCAAGGAAATGAAGTAGCTCTGAATTTTTTCTTCTTCTTCTTCTTCTCTTTTTTTTTCTTTCTTTTTTTTTACCTCAGAAAGCTACCGAGAAACAGGGGGTTTTCTTTCTCGGTTGCTACAGTAACCGCGTTTACTGTAGCAGCGCGCAATTTTTTTTTTCCTTTGCGCTCTCTTTTCCTTTTTTTTTCCTCAGAAAGCTGCTGGGAACTGAAAACGTGGAAAGTTTCGCAGATGCTACAGCGCGTTTTTTTTTTGTGTTGCTACAGTAGCCTCCTTTTCCTGTTACTACAGTAACCGAATTTTGACTCGTGCGTTGCTTGGACTTGCTCTGATTGGTGCGTTGCTTGGACTCCACAAGAATCAGCCAGAAAAAGCTGCTCGATGATTTAATAAAAGAAGGATTGTTCCTTGGAACCTGTGCTGGTGGAAGAAACGGCTTGGGCGGGAGGCGCTCGGGTTTTTGTACGCACGTGATGCTCTCGGTGGTTGGCGACGCACGACCCAAAGAATTGCTGGCGACTTTCGATCAAAGCGGCTGGTCGCGGTGATTCCAAGGCTCGCAGCACGACGGGCGGCAACGCACGGACGAAGATGCACGCGCTTGGTTGATGTCGACGCGACGCGAAGATGCAAGACGACGAAGGATGAAGCTCGGCCGACGCGAGACGCGGCGCGCCGAATCGATCTACTATTTTTTTTTTGGCAGGAGGCGAGATTGTTGTGGCGTGGTAGGAACGATCGTGGGTGGCTGGTAGGCGGAAGATAGTACTAAACGACTCGTAAGAGACTCTAAACTAAACTAATCTAGATAGAAACCAGCACAAAGACTCGACGATGCAACGAAAATTCAACAACGCAAAAACTGAAGAGAACAATGCGACGGCTCAAAGGGGTTCGGTACGGATGATAGATGCAATAATTTTTTTGGGCAATTTTCTGGACTCTAGGTATGAAAAACGAATCTACTACTAGAAAACTGGAAATTCTCACCGATCAACTGAAGCTCTGATACCACCTGATGAACCCGAAGGTCCGATTTGTTGGCCCGATCTTTCGATGAGAACGATAAGTCCGGTAGGTGTCGCTCAACTCTCACGATCCTGGCTACGAACACGCAAGGCTCAAACCACGCAATCGCTGAATCGATTGACAAGTCGTTATCAACCGCGCACGAATACCGGCTGACTCGACTACTTAAGGTCGATTCTGCATACACCAAGAAGCACGCAAGAACAAGATAATAAGCAATCTGAAAATTGCAAATATGATTGAAATATTTAATTGAGTTGGGATTCTGAGGCGGTATTATGGTTGGTCTAGTCGACACAAGCCAATACACGAAGTTGCAACAAGGCTAACTTTTAACTAAACAAAATCCAAGTAAACTAGAGGGGGTGCGGCCTCCTTAAATAGGGAACGAGGAGCCACAAATCTAAAGGAACTAGCGGGGAGGGACTAAACTCGCGGTTACTGTTCACGTGAACAGTAACACGCCCCAGTGGCCTCCGCGATGGGCCAAGTTCAGTATGATTACAAGGCCCAGATTGGCCCAAATAAGTGATATGACGTCTTCTTTTGATGATTACGATCAGTCCAGAAAGAATTTGAAGATGAGGCCGGATCCGTTGGAAAGAGGACGAAATTAGCTTTCAATCAAGTACTCGTGGACCTCCAACGGACTCTGTATGTGAAAGTTATGCCCATTTGAAGTTGGTGCTGTCAGGCTGATTCCGAACTGATCTGACCAAAACGTATCCAGCTTGGCACATCTGAGAGCACCATGGCTTGTAGACATAATACCATGGCATGTAGACGTAGTACCATGGCATGTAGACGTAGCTTGATCCAATTGGGTAATATGGTCTTGCATTAGCCGAAAGTCCTATTGGCGAAGATGTTGTTGAAGTAGAGGATGCAGTGCAGCAGGTCGAAGCAGTGGTTGCATCCTTAGGTTTGATGTCCTCATCATGGGGGATCTGGAGAATGGCTGAGGCTTTGAGCTCGGGAATGGCACGCACGGGTGCACCGCAGCTCCACGAACTTGATGCCGACGACGCGGACCCCAATGGTCGCCGGAGTCGAGCTTGCGACGGCCGGAGGCGGAGAAGAAGCTACGGCCCTCGCAGAGAAGGCGCTACAGACTTCGAGAAGCTTCGGGAAGGTGCGCCACGGGATCGCCTCGACTCCAGGAGCAATAAGCACAAGATAAAGTCGAAGAAGAAGGTCCGAGGCGGCCGGAATTGCCACGGCGGCGGCACACCGTGCGCGAGGAAGAAACACCCGCACGACCTCCACGATGCACGAAAGGCAGAAACGAGCCCACCGTTAGACTCAGAGGAGGATTGTGATCACGAGGGACCAAGTGACGAGGTTAGAGACTCACCAGAGAACTAGCAAGCTCGCGGGACCGCCGCAACCGGAGGCGGAGACGACGAAGTCGCTCTCGGCGATACACTGGACGCCGAGGGCCCGGAACAGGCAAAATGGAGGCGGCGTGGCAAGAGGATCACGACGGTGCGGTTGCTAGCTCAAGGGCGGCTCAGAAACGGCGGCGCTAAGCTCGAGTTCTTCTCCGTCCGAGAAAACTTGGGCGAGAAGGCACGAGAATGGGCGCGAAGGTAGTGGGTGGGCTCGGTGGGTAGATGAGATCGAGCGATGCTTCACGCGGTCGACACGAGGACAAAAGGTGGCGGCGACGAGGACGTGGCAAGCATGCGCGCCTGCCGCGTGAGCTCGGTGAGTCGCGGAGAAGACGAGGTCGATCTCGGCAGTGGGACCCACATGTCGGCGGCGAGAGCCAAGCGGTGCGCGAGCGGAGGTTCTACTCGATCGGAAAGATGCCGGCCGTTGGATCCGAGATGGGCGGTCGAGATTGATGTATGCATTCGGACGGTCGGTTGCACACGCGGCGTGGATCGTTCGATTTGCATCGGACGGTCGCGATCAATTGGACTCGGCGGTGCATTTAGTTGGCGACCGAACCAAGTGTGCGAGTCGGACGCGAGCTGAGTTGAGTTCGGGCCCGAAGAACAAGACTTTTAGAATTTGATTTAAAAGACAGAGAAAGTTTGGGGAATTTTAGAGATAGCTCAGGGCTCCAAAATTCTGAAATTTTATGGTAGATACTTTGGGAGAGAACAACACCTCATAAATTTTCCAGAACTTTTATGCAATGCATTGTTCTGGAGAAAATTCCCAAGCTGTTGAACTAGGGTTTGACCAGATTTCTAAACTGGTTTGACTTGGCCATTTGAAATACCAAATAAAATCTAAAAATTGTGAAATAATTCAGAGAGGTAGATAGGATGATCAAGATGATAGGAAAAATAATTTCAGAGGACGATCACAAGTTTGAAAGCTAAGAATTTGCTGACAACAATTTCCATTCACAAGAATTTAATTCTAGAAAATGGAAATTGCTAGGGAAAATTTGGAAAATTTCCAAATGATTTGAAGAGACAACAAAAGTTTTTATTCCTCCTCAAAATTTTACATTTGAAATACAAACCCTAAGTTAGGGCTGTTACAGATCTGGAATCAGACGGTGAGTGCGAAGGGTGCGTGAGATCGACCCGAACGGCCCAATGCATCACCACCGTTGATCAAAGATCTGAAGGTCAAGAACGAGGGTGGCTCGGACCTCGCGAACGTAAGAGTCAGAGCTATCGATCAGGAGATGGACGACCCACATGGATGGGGAGATCGCGGCGACCCGGTCGGCCCAATTGATCAGGGCCGCAGATCACGAAATAGACGATGGCTTTTGATCGCAATGAAAATTAAGAGTGCTGACAGGTGGGGGCCACTGTGAGTGACTTCGAGTCACACACGCGAGATTTTAACCCACGCGCACAGTGCACGGGACCCACCTGGCGGTGACTAAAAGGGAACTTTTAGGACAGCAATTAATTACCGAAACTAATGATTAGTGATGATTAGTAATTAATGTGTCCTAAAGACTTTGCACAGATGTGATTTAAGTGGTTTGAGGGCCCACCTGACAGTGACTTAGGGTGGCGGTTTAGGACCTATTTAGTGCTAATAATGATTAGCAATTAATGGATCCAAAAATGGCACTAATGACTTCTGGATTTCGATTTTAAACTTACTGGCCCACATGTCAGTGACCCAGAGGCGATTACCGACAGCCATTAAATGCCGACACTTAATTAATCACTGATTAAATCTTAATGACATCCGACAAGCACTTAAGAGCGCCAGCAGGGTGATTTAAAGAGGCTGGGCCCATTGTCAGTGGCACAGCGGCCCGATAAAGACACCATTATTACCCTCAATGATTAGCGATGATTAGGCATTAACTATGTCCTAATTATCTGACGAAAACGGGCGATTACGCCCGGCAAAATCCCGAGCGCATTCAATGGCTAATCGCCGGCGACTCCGGTCATGGCGGCGTCAACCAAGTACTAAAATGGAATCGCAATAACGTTGCGGACCTAACGGTGGCAACCTCACCGGCGGTGGTGGCCCAGAACGACGGCTAGTCGGAAAACGAAAAAGGGAGCTTTTACTGCTAAACACGAAAATAGCTAAATGCTCCGCTGCAGTCCAAAGAAGCGAGTGCCATGGCCTCTAGGGACTAATAAGAAACTACCTTAGTTGAGAGGAGCTTCGAAGATGACCGGAGGGGCTTGTCCACAGTGGAAACTCGCCGGAGTTGGGGAAGAAAGGTTGAAAAGTGTACCCTGAGAAAAATGAGTGATACCAAAACATCATTATAGCTTCATTATAGCCCATAGAAGCTATATGAGCAAATAATTATGAAATGGAGCACTCACCTGTGCTGAGGAAGAAAAGGACAAAAATTGGCCGAATTTGAACAAACCCTAATTTGGACAATTCCTGTAAATCAAATCCAAAATTGAGTGAGGGGAAATGTTTAGGATAGTGAGGAGATAAAAATGGTGTAAAGAAATGTGAAGGAGAACCACTGAAACACCAAGATCACCAATGGAGCTCCACGGTTGAACAATGGTGGTTTGTGTGTTTTGAGATGTTAAGCTCCAAAACTAAAAAGAGAGCTTAAGGGTTGTGTAAAGGAACACCAGGAGTGCTTTGAGGGGCTTATATAGTTAGAGAACATTAGGGTTTGGCAAAAGTGCTTTTTCGGGAGACAAAGCTCAAGGCACAAGGCATGGCCGAAAGGAAAAAGGTGGGAGATGATAGAATAGGGCATGGCATGGCCGAAAGCACCACTCATACCCTAAATGTCAGCTAGGGGCGGTTGTAGGGAGCATGAAATGACATAGCCATTCCTTTCCTACTGTTCATGCACGTCCAGAGGTTGAAGACGACCAGAGAAATGCTCGGGCGATTTTGGACCGTAGGATTGAACGTGAACGGCTCAGATCACAATGGCTCATGAGCTTTAAAAATAACAGAGGGGATCGTGGGCCCTTGGATTAGAATTGGACGGCTCTGATTTAATGTGCCCTCCGAGATGGCCCGAAAGGCACAACCATCCTAGACTGTTGGATCTTGATCGAACGAACCACACAGGTGGGCTCTTCGCGGTGGTCCGAACGGCCCAATCATTAAGGGCTGTTAGATTTACATCTAACGGCCGAGATTGATCGCGGGCTTTTAAAACCGGCTCGGTGCTGTTAGTTGACTCAACCAAGTCAAGTGGCTCGAGCCCGAGTCTGACTCGAACCCGATGAACAGTTCAAACCAGGTTTAGGGTTTAAAATTTGAACTGAGAATTTGAGGATTTATTTGAGGTGGCAAAATAACTCCAAAAATTCTGAAATTTTTACAGGAGCTTGCTGACTTAGATATTAACCTTGTGTAAAATTTTTAGAGGTTTTTATGTAGCACATTTTTCTCCAAACATTCTGCAAGGTTCTGATTTAGGGTTTGACTGTCCTCTAAAAATATTCAAACAATTTCTAAAAATTGTGAAATTTTTCAGAGAGGACACATACCAACCCTGGAACTTGGGAAAAATATTTCCAGGAGATGATCACAATTTAACATAATTATTTTTTTGGAAGATCAAGATTTGGATCAAAAAGACTTGTGACTTTGTATTTCCATAACTTCTTGTACAAGAATTGTTTGGTACAAACAGGAAAAACATGATGTAAGAAAAATTTTAATTTCTACTCATTTTCTTACATTTGAAACACAAGTCCAATATTGGGATGTTACACTACGTGCCCACTGTTAGTGGCCCAAAAGCATTTTAGGACATCAATTAATCGCTAACCATGATTGGTAATTAATGAACCTGATTTTTGTCCTAACGACCACACGCGAAGGTTTAAAACGCCTGGGGGGGTTTTAACAGGCGCGGGCCCCACATGTAAGCGACACTAAGACCCGATTAAGACAGCCATTAAATGTTAACCCAATGATTAGCAATGATAAACATTTAATTAGAAAATCTCTGTCCTAATCGATAATTCCTAGTGACGACTTCGTCCGGCAAAAACCCAAGCGTAGACAACGGCTCGTCGCCGTCGGCACGGGCCACGACGGCGCAACCTAAAGGCCAAAATGGGTTTGCAATAACCTCGCGGACCCAATGGTGATGACCTCGACGGTGGCGGCGACCCTAAACGCCGGCGAGCCGGAAAAGAATGGTGGGGACAATTACTGCCGAAAGCGAAAATGGCAAAAAGCTCCGCAACAGTCCAGGAAAGCGAGTGCCACGACTTTTAGGGACTAATGTCGGGACCCAGAATTATGATTCTGGAACCCTCTGTGTATACTGCACTAGTCCAGGATCACGCTAGTGCACAAAGGGTTAACATAAGTAAATATTGATCCACACAAACGATAAATAAAGTAAACGATTAGTTTGAATAACAAATAAGGGTTTTGACCTTATGGTCGAGTTTACACTTATTAAGCCACGCAGGGATAACAGGAAATAAAGCAAAGAATGAACGGAAACTCCGCGTAGATCCCACCAATTCACCACAGCAACCACCGTGGGATCTAGACCTTAACGAACGATCGACCTTCAACGAACTCCTCCTCAAAAGCAAAGCGACTCCTCCTCTTCAGAGGTTTGGGCAAGTTTTACAACAAGCGTGAGTACACAACCGCATACTCGCAAATCATACCACAGAATGCAATGTATAGATGCAGGCTTATTCGAAAGAAAAAGGCTTATGTGGTTCTTTTGCATGAAAGCAACATTTGCAATTGAATACAATAATAGATTGAAATCATACTTCAAAACAAATAGACAATATTAATTTAACAGTTGTTTCCACAAAGACACACAGCTAAACAGATTATTTCATATAGCCATATGATTGAGGTCACAAAGCTCCCATCCCAACATTTTATGAAAACTACCCCTTGTGTGAAAGCACCGAGCATGTCCATGACCGCGGACGCGGCTATTCGAGTAGTTTGTTTAACACTCTGCAGAGGTTGTACACTTTACCCACACGATATAACCAGTGTAGCTAGCACCAATCATAACAAAACGGTTCGGAAACTTCATCTCAAACATTGACATTCCCAGTGTGCTTACAAACCGTTATACATATCACAAAGCCCATGCATAACACACACCGCTGGGACGGGACGACTTAATCCTCCCGTGATGCAACCACCAAGTAGTCACACCTCCACCCTATCACAGAGCCTAACCTACCACCTGAACATCAATGCCGAGAATCCATAACTTACTAAGTTAAGCCCGTCCCATACCAGGCATGTGGTCGTACTGTAAGGCCCAGTTCAATGGTGCACAAAGTTAAGTCCTTAATTGACCAAGGCAAGACTTCCATTTTCTAACTAAGCCACACAGATTATCATTCCCACAACATAGACCATCATGTCACACAGTCTCCACCACTTGCCTCAGTCTAAATCCTTTACCACCCAGTTGGTTCTAGTGCAACACATGCCATCACGAAGTAATAACACATAGCACACAGTTTTACACAACGTTCCATAGTCACTTAGTCATAATTAATATTTGCAACTTACATATGATGATGACTCGTGGCATGGCTAAGCAATTGTACTCGCATCTAACCAACCCACGTTGGTGCTATAATATTACCAACTCAAAACCAATCTAGGGTGACAAGGAATTATGGCATACAATGTCAAGGGGTGATAAAAAATCTGGATATTAACTATGCCCAAAGCATTTAAATAAATAATTAAAGTAGAATGCAATACTTTAACACAAAGTAATTTGAAAACTGGGTTCAAGATGATCAAAGGTATGACTTGCCTTGGAAAAGGTCTATGTACTGGTCTTGATCTTGGGGTGCTCCTTCTTCTCCAAAATTTCCCGACGAATCGACGTCTACTCGCAAACGAGACACAAACAAACAAAAAAAATAAAAACAGAGGCAAAACAAACTCCAAAAATTAAATAAAAATCTCAGATAAATAGATCTTGAATTTAGACAAATTTAGAAATTTGAATGGGCTCAATCGGAGTTAGGATGCAGAAGTTATGAGCTCTGGAAGTTTGAAATCTAAAATAAACCCTAAATTGGAATTTCTGGAATTTCCGAATTATTCTTTAAAAGAAAAATCGGATTATTGCGCAATGCTGGCGTCAGCCCTCGTGATTTCGGAAAAGATAAATAAAGAAATCTCGACATGTGGGACCCACATGTCGAGATCAGGCTCACGTGGACTAGGTCCACCGAGCCTCGGACTCGGTCCGGTGGATCGGCGCCTGCACGCGGATGCCGACGGCCCACGCGACGACACGAGGGCACTGGCGCCGACGCGGGCGCGAGGTGGCGTGCCACGTTGGACCGACGACGGCGGCGGCTCGGGACCGACGGTCTCGCCGAACGGCGGCGGTGGAGGTGATCGTACCGGAGGTAGAGGGGACGCGGGATCTCACGGGTGTGCTCAGCACTGGGACGACGAGGTGGCGGCGAGTGGCGAGCGAAGAGCGGCGGCGAAGTCTCGGGCTCGTCGGGATCGGGGCTACGGCGACACTCCGGCGAAACGAAGGTGACCACGAGGTAGAGGAGCTCCGTGCGATGCCGAGGGTGCAGACGAAGAGGCGCGGGCGGCACCGACGGCGGCGCACGAACTCGTCGGAGTTGGCGGCGGCGCAGAGCTTCTCCGAGCTTTTGCGGCGGCTAGGGTTTGGCGCGAGGGCGAGGGCGGCTAGGGTTGAGATGCGGAGGCCGAGGGCTCCCTCTCCCTTTATACTCGGAGGCTCGGGAGAGTCCGAGGCGGAGACGGCGAGAAAAGCGGGCGGCGGCGGAGTCCCATTCGTCCCCGACTCGGAGACGAAGAACAGTGCCACGGGGTGGGGCCCGCTTGTCAGCAGCTGCGGCTCGGGCGCGGGCCGTGCGAAACGGCACGGCTGCGGAAAGGACTCCCGATCGGACCGTCCAAGCAAGATCGAACGGCGGAGGACGCGCGGGCGCTCGGGAAGAGAGGGAGAGGCTGACAGGTGGGGTTCAACTGTCAGTGGGAGGCGGCTATGACGCATGAAATTTGCACACTGGATCACACCGGGCGAGGCGGAAATGGGAGTTGGGCCGGGAAGATTCGGCCCGAAACTATTCTGAGATTTTAAATACCTTTTCTAATTTAGAAAATACCAGAAATTCAAATAAGCAATAGAAAATAGCAAATGAACTTTAAAATTCTAGAAAAATCTAGAAAATATATTCGAGCACATAGAACCCAAATAAAATAGTTTTGGCTATTGTTCATGTTGGGATTATTCACATTAAATGTTTTTTGATTGCAAAGTCCAATATTAAGCTTTTGAAATTAAATTCAAATAAAATTCAAATGGTGAATTTTCTTCCTACTAACTATTTAAAAGATTTTAAGCTCTGAAATTTGGGATGTTACAACTAATAAGAAGCTACCTTATTGTGAGGACCCGGTTTATTGGGAACATCTTGTTTAACCATCCACTTGGTCCTAACAAGACAAATCAAATAAATTAACCTCAGAGATATGTATACTTCCCAGTGCAAAGTATACACCTCGTTACAAAATTATGCATCAATTTCATTCAGACACATAGAGCCAAGCAAAGCAACAACCTAAAGACATAGATAATATAAAGAGAGTTATTACAAAAGAGAGGCCGACCGGCCAAATAACACATAAGTAACTAATTTAAACAATGAAGCAAAATGGCCATAAGATGGCGATAAACAAAAGCCAATCGGTGTGCCTTTACCCACAAGGCAACCAACCGGACCGCCAAGCTAATCGTCCCAAAATACAAGAACACACTCACAAAAGTGAGGCCCTTGGGGCTCACCTTCTTCCTCCGCAACAATTAATATTAAGCAAAGCAGATGAGTACAAAACTTGTTTTGTACTCGCAAGACCGACGTGTGAGATAATGTAACTATAATTAACTACATGCAAGCTTTATTTAAGTGGATGAGGCTCGATTTATTTTCAGCATAAAGCAAGTTTTCATTTGCAATAAGGTAATAGATTCAACGCAAGTTTGCAATTAACTTTATTGTTCAAATAAAGAGAGACAATAATAACAATAGATAGAGAACAACACCAACCTAGAAGTGACTAACCCATAGCCACTACAACCATAGCATGAAGTACCCTTCATACCACCCATGTCAAGTTTAAGTTTTAAAAGGTTGTAGTCTAGTTCTTGCACGACCTTACCAAGCATGTCCATAACCTAGGACGAGGCTATTCGAATAGTTTTAACCCTGCAGGTGTACCAATGTACCCACACGATAGACCGCCTTTCCACCACCACTGTTAGCACACTTCCTTTGGTATGTAGGCATGGCTAAGTCTAACAAGACGCTTTCCAATGGACGATGCTAATTAAGAGCGCAACCCACTGGAGAAAGACACATTAGGCACCTAACCGGTCCGCTAATGCTCCTCCAACATCACAAACACACACACACGCTTCAACACACCCACCGACCAGCTCATAATTAACACCTCCCAAAGTACTTAGTCAAGAGAGGTTCCATATCCCCTCGTGTGGTTAGCACGCACAAGCGCTGGCTTAGTGACACAAGTAACTCGGTCCTTGGGGACTTAGGCACCATTCCAACCACACCCAACAGATCACACCAACATACCATTGTGCCCAAGCCAAGATATAATTTTTGTTTTCAGTTTTGATTTGCAAATTGGTAAAACACGAGGTTGGACATAATGGAATAATATAAGTATTTGTGTGATCAAGACCATCGACTAAGTCGATGATCGCCAATACTACCGACACTAGGCATGGCTAAGCAATATGTATTCGAAATCTACTAAGTGACAAGAGCTCATCCAACGAACTCTAATCACAGCAAATAACCTAGGCTCAGGTAGTAGAGGATAATCATTTACCTACAGATTATGCAACTAGAGGATTAACTAATCAATTTAATCCACAAATTAGCAATGCATACATAGAAGTTAAACAAAATATTAGACTTTAAAAGTAATGGGATCAATGGGAAATGATCAAACTGCTTGCTTGCTTGCTGTTGCTCAAACTGTTGCGGAGGATCGTTCTCGGGGTTACCGCAAATGTCGAAGCCTAAGCGAAAAGCAAAAAGAAGCGAGAACAACCAATAAGACGAGCAACACTGAAACAAAAGAGCAAGCAAAAATTATCCAAATGTGACGAAATTTATACACAAGGTAAAATAGGAATAAACCCAGACATAGAAACTGGAAAAACCTAATTTGGATTTGTGGTGCAAAAGATATTCCCTAAAAACCTATTTTCGGCCATAATTAGGTACTGTAGCAAAAATATTTTCTGGAAAGATTTTGAAGCTGAAACTTTTATGGTAGCTACCTACTGGTATAGTGATAAGCCATATAAAATTTCAGGTCATTTGGAGTTATATTGAAAGAGTTATGATTTGTCTAAATTGTTTAGGGTATTAAACTAAAATATGATCCTTATGATTTTTTTAAAAATAGAAAAATTTGTGAACCCAATTTTCCTAGCAAATACACTATCAGTGGAAGCTAATCCAATTGGATTCATACAAAAATCGGCTAGAGATAAAAAGATATGTATTTTACAAGTTTGCTAAAAGTTCTGAAAAACAGTATTAAGTTCACTTGTTTACTATTTTTGAAAAAGGTTTTCCAGGTCGGATCATGGTCTACAATTATTTTTCTAATTAAGTTCAAGGTATAAGGAAGCTAACAAAATTGGAATCATCTAATTTGGATCTATAGTTACAGAGATACAAAAATGACAAGACACTAAAGTTCTACAGTTTTTGGACTTAGCATTTTCGGGGATTTTCCTAACACCCGGAGACGTGGACGATTTAGAGCCGTCGATCTCAGATCGGACGTCCCCGGTTGAAACCGAGCGACGCAGGCACTGAGCGCGCAGAAGAGGGCGACAACGTGGAGAGCGGAGGGCCGTAGATCTCTAGATCGGACGACCACTAATGAGCCACGCCGCCTCGGGACTGGCCCGCCGACAACAGAGGAGTTCCGGCGCGAGCTTGCTCGCTGCCGCCGGCGAGAATCGCCATGGCGACACCAGCCAGGGCCAAACGGGATCCTAGCACTATTGCGCACTGATGGCACGAGCGGCGAGGCCAATGGCGACTGACGCAGCGGGCGGCGAGAGGCGAGGAGTGCACACCAAAACGAAACCGATGACATGGCTAAGCTATGCGCAAATGGACGGGTGCAAAAGCTATGGCGGGGTCCTATGGACTTAACGCGACCAACCGGCGTCCATACGGTAGCCGGCGGCGAGCCGGAGGCTAACGGCGGCGGCGGCGCGACCGAAACAGGGAACCACGGCCACGGTGCAGCAAAAGCTAAACGGGGAAGTGCTTAAGCTCACCAGGGGTTCACTGAAGATGATGACGGGGTTGGGGTGGACGGAGGATGAACGGAGCAGCCCGACGACGAGGATCAGCGGCGGTGCGGGGATGCCTCAACGCGGAGGGGCCGACCTTGGCCAAACCAGCAACACCGGGTGGTACCATGAGCTTCGCAATACCACAGAGAAGCTCCAGGAGGCAGGGATTGGGAAATGGGGGTCTTACTGCACCTGGAGAAGAAAAGGGGCACTCGGCGTCATGAGCCCAAAACTCCATTCTCACGCCTCAGAGGAAACCCAAAATAGAGTGAGGGTTAAGCACCACGAGAGGTAAGAGGAAGGGAAGGAGGAAGAATCGGGCGAGGAGCCACCTGGAGCACCGTCGGCGACAGAGCTCCAAGCTCTGCAATGGCGGAGATAGGCGCTGGGTGGTATGGGCTCGCTCAAGCTCGGAGGGTGCAAAGAGAGCCGGGAGAGAAAAGGAAGCCAAAGGAGGTGACCGGGGGCTTAAGTAGCCGGGAAGAGCGAGAGAGGCACCGTTGCTCCGCCTCGGAGTTCGGGCCGACGCTACGCCGCCGTGAGCGACGGGAGCGATTGGGCGACGACTAAACGAGGCGGTGGAGTGACGGGCATTTAATGCGCCGCAGACACCCGTGCGCAGGTCGCGGATGGGACAGCATCTGGCGCCACGCCGCTCGCCATGGCGCAGTCGCCGCGCGAGCGAGGAAGGCGACGACGGCCACCATCCGACCGCATCCAAGGGCTACACACGATCGCGTTGAAACGGCGTCGGGCAACGCCGACCGCCCGATTGAAATCCAACGGCCGAGAATCGAGGGCAACCGAGGTCCGAATGCCTACACGAATGTGAGCCGCTCGATGGAGATCCAACGATCCAGAGCACGCACGCTCGCTTCGCCACGGTAAGTGCGGTAGAATTGACTCGCCGAAGTCGGGTTGGCTCGAGCCCGAGTCCGACTCGCACCGAGGAACGAGGCAAACCGCTTAGGATTTGATTTTTGAACGGAAACTTTGGGGATTTAATTGAGGTATCAAATCAACTCCAAAATTTATGAAATTTTAACTGGAGCTTCCTGACCTTAGGGTTAACCTTCCATAAAATTTCCAGAGATTTTTGTGCAATGGAATTTTCTCAAGAAATTTCAGAAGGTTAAATCAGAGGTTTGACCAAGGTTTGACTTGCCTCTAAAATATTTCAAATAATTTCCAAAAATTATGAAATAATTCAGAGGTGTCACCAAGCAACCCTAGAACCCAGGAAAAATTATTGCCAAGGGTTTGACATAAGATTTAACCAAGGATGTTGTTGACTTGATAAATGAGGGTTTTGATTTTGAATTTTCCAAAAATTCTCCTACAAGAATTTTCAGAAAAGTTCAAACGCACAAGGATGTAGAAAAGTTTTAATTTACCCTCAATTTCTTACATTTGAAACATAAGTTGAAAATGGGAATGTTACACTTATCCAAGATGAGCTTCAAATATGGTCGGAGAAGCCTTGACCACGATGGAGTTCGCCGAAGTTGAAGAAGATGAAGTGAAAATAGAGGCCTGAGCAAAATGAGTGATACCAGATCATCATTATAGCTTTATTATAGCTTAGAGAAGCTCCAAAAGCAAATAATTTCTAAATGAACCACTTACCGGAGCTGGAGAAAAAAGGGGGTGAATTCGGCTAAAAATTTCCAAACTTAAAATTGAGTGATTCCTGTGAATACATCCCAAAATTAAGTTAGGAGAAGAGCATGAAAGGCAAAGGAGCTCAAAAGGGTACAAGAAAAATTTAAGATGAACCATTGGAGCACCAAGATCAACAATGGAGCTTCACAGCCAACAATGGTGATTTGAGTATTTATGAGGTTTTGAGCTCCAAAAACTAAGGAAGAGCTAGGGGTGTCGCAAAGGAACACCAGGAGGGCTTTGCGGGGGTTATATAGAGGGAGGATTAGGGTTTGGGAAAGGATGGAAACCCTAAAGTGAGCTAGGTTCATGCTACGGCCATGGACCAAGAAATGATGGGGGCAAGTGAGAATCAGGACGGGAGAGCCGAAAGCACTGGCGTGCAATAAATGCTATAAGCTGTTGACGTGCGAGGGGATGAGGCACTGCCCTCTCCCACTCCCTGCCATTGGCGCACGCGAGTACGGGAGCCAGAGGAAGAAGAAGAACAGCAAACAAAGGTTGGAACCGTTGGATTTAAATTGGACGGTCAAGATTACACGGTGACGATCGGAGGTCCACATGTCACGCGCAACCTGGAGTGTCTGATAAGGATCCAACGGCAGGAAGGCGCGCCACATTTTAAAGTGAACCGGTACCTTTTTGTTGGTTCGACTCGACCAAGTGGTTCAAGCCCGAGTTTGACTCGAACCCAACCAGTTTTGACTTAGGGTTTTAAATTAGAGCTGAGACCTTTGAAGGATTTTTAAAGGTAGCAAACTAACTCCAAAAATTCTGAAATTTTTACAGGAGCTTGTCAACTTAGATATCAACCTTGTGTAAAATTTTACAAGGTTGTGGTGCAGTACATTTTCCTCCAAATATTCTGCAAGATTCTGGAATAGGGTTTGACTGAAAGTCAAATAGGTTTGACTGCCCTCTTAAAATTATCAAACAATTTCTAAAAATTGTGAAATTTTTCAGAGGGGTCACACATCATTCCAAGAACTTGGGAAAAATATTTCCAGGAGATGATCAGAATATTTGACAAGATTATTTTTGGGAGATCAAGGTTTGGATCAAAAAGACTTGTGACTTTGGATTTCCATAATTCTTGTATAAGAACTTTTCATACCGTACAGGGAATACAAGATGTAAGAAAAAGTTTTAATTTCTACACATTTTCTTACATTTGAAACACAAGTCCAACTTGGGATGTTACAAATCTCCCCCCTTACAAGAATCTTGTCCCGAGATTTCGTTTACTCGGAGAAGAAAGACGGGTAATCTGCACGAAGACGATCTTCCCGCTCCCAAGTTGCCTCATCTTCGGAATGGTTTGACCACTGAACCTTAAGGAACTTGATGATGCGGTTTCTTGTTCTCTGCTCAGATTCCTCAAGAATACGAACAGGGTGCTCGCGGTAGGTCAAATCTTCCTACACATCGAGGTTTTCCAACGGAGTTTCCTCAGTCGGAACACAGAGGCACTTTTTCAAATGGGACACATGGAACACATCATGCACCCCCTCGAGTGTAGCTGGCAACTCCAATCTATATGCAACAGGCCCCAGTTTCTCGATGATACCATAAGGCCCAGCATAACGAGGAGCCAACTTGCCCTTGATGCCGAAACGCTAATGGCCCTTCATGGGTGAGACTTTGAGATAAACAAAGTCATTGGGCTCAAAGCTCAACTCACGGCGACGACGGTCTGCGTAGCTCTTTTGCCTGGACTGGGCCACACGCAAATACTCGCGGATCAACTGAACCTGACTTTCGGCCTCATTGATTGAGTCTGGGCCAAAGAACTGCCTTTCACCAGTTTCTGACCAATTCAATGGGGTCCTGCATCTCATCCCATACAAGGCCTCAAAAGGTGCCAAGCCAAGACTGGCCTGATAGTTGTTGTTGTAGGAAAACTCAGCCAGAGGTAGGCATTTCTCCCAATGTAACAGCCCTAACTTAGGGTTTGTATTTCAAATGTAAATTATGAGGAGAAATAAAAAAAACTTTGATGCCTCATGAAATCATTTGAGAGTTTCTACAATTTTTCCTAGCAATTTCCAATTTTTAGAATTTAATTCTTGTGATTGGAAATTGTTGTCAGCAAATTCTTAGCCTTCAAACTTGTGATCATCCTCTGAAATTATTTTTCCTGTCATCTTGATCATCTTATCTACCTCCCTGAATTATTTCACAATTTTTAGATTTTGTTTGCTATTTCAAATGGCCAAGTCAACTCTGTTTGAAATCTGGTCAAACTCCCTGTACAACAGCTTGTGAATTTTCTGTAGAACAATGCATTGCATAAAAAGTTCTGGAAAAATTACACAAGGTTGTCCTCTGTCCTAGCAAGCTCCCATAAAAATTTCAGAAATTTTAGAGCTCGGGAGCTATTTCTAAAAATTCCCAAACCTGCTCAGCCTTTTGAAAATCAAACTCGAAATCATCATTTATCGGGCTCGAACCCAACTCGAGCTCGAGTCCGATCGCGCCACTTGACTCGGTCGCACCGCCTAGTTGCACCGCGTGAGCCCGAGGGCTATCACCGTCCGATGAAGATCGCACGGTCCTCATTGCTTGTCTCGCCGACTGTCCGAATGCATACATTGATCTCGGCCGCCCATCCTAGATCCAACGGCCGACACCTTCTTGATCGAAGTCGGACCAAATCGTGAACCACACTTAGTCCGTCTCGCACCGCCGCCGCCATCGACATGTGGGCCCTCCTTGTCGAGATCGCCTCGTCTTCTCCGCGCTCGCCGGAGTTCGCCGGCAAGTCGCATGCGCCACGCGGCTCGCCGCCGCCACGCCGTGGGACGCGTGTCCTTCTCCGGTGTCGCTGCACCTTCATTACCTCACCGCGATCACTCACATCTCGCTTTCCCGCTCTGTTGCTCCTCCGCCCACTTCTCGCTTTGGCCGAGAAGAAGGAGAGGGCGCCACCACCTCGTTGCCGCTTGTGCTTCCGCAACCTTCTCGCCGCCTTCCTTGTTCCTCGCCGCATCCATTTTTCCCATCCCGAGCTCGTGGCATCCAAGAAATGGTTAGGAGCCACTTCTTCGCCTTCAACTCCGGCTGTCGCGCCCCGCAAGCTCGCTTGTGTTCTCGTGAGTCTCTAGCCTCGTCACTTGGTCCTTTAGGATCGCACGATGCACCGAGTCAACGGTGACTTCATTTTCATCTTTGGTGCATCATTGCGGGCGCGATCGAATCTTCTCCAAGCTTGGCGATTCGCGCGCGGCGATTCCGGCCGCCTCGACCACCTTCGCCGCCATCGCCTTATGCTTTCGCGCCGGGATCAAGGCGAGCCGAGGCGCACTTTCTCGAGCCTTCTAGAAGCCTCGTAGCGCCCTCGCCGTGGGAGCCGTGTCTTCTTCTCCGCCTCCGGCCGTCGCGAGCTCAACTCCGGTGACCATCTGACCGCCGCCGCCAACAAGTTCGTGAGGTTGCCGCGCACCGAGGTGTCACTCGAGCCCGAGCGCTCCTTCACCGGGCCGCCTACCTCGCCGCCGCGCACAAGACGGGCTCCAAGAAGTCGCCGCGGGTTAGGTGATAACCTGTCTTTAGCGTTTAAGCACTCTTTGATCTCGTGAGTATGACTTGTAGGCCTCGAGAGATAAATCGCGTTAAAATCTTAACCGCACTGCTTAAAACCCCTTTGTGTCATTTGTCATATGGGCCCATGCCGCCGATTAGTGGGGTGTAACCTTGGCGATACGCTTTTCTCGTTGGATACGTGTTTCTCTCGTGAGTATATGTTAGAAGTACACTTTGATATGTCAAAGACGATTTTAGAATACGCCGACATCACCTTTCAAGCGCGGCTGTCCCGGCCGTTGCCTTCGGCCCGCCATCGCTGTCCGGGGCTAGTTGGTTGTGGGTAGAAAAAGGAATAAATGCTTTAGTATTTTGTAATGTGTTTTCATCACGATGTTAATTCATTTAAACTTAGAAAATGCATAACTAATTCAATTTTTATCTAAATCGCGTGAATCCACTCGTTAATTTTCATTTTAAATGTGGTATTTACTAAAATTAGTTTCAACCTTGTATCTCAGAGCAAAGATCTGTTAATTAATTAAAGGATGTTTTATGTATCTTCTAAATTAGAAAATGTATATCTCTTTCAATAATTGTCCAAATCCAAAGAAACCAATTCAGAAATTTCATTTTTAGTATACTAATTCTCGTGATAGGTTTTAGATACTGTTTCATTTATGAAAATTTGTTAAGTAATTAACTAGTGTTTTGATGTGTTTTTAGCTTAGAAAATTCTTAACAACTTAAAATGATTTGTTCTCTGTTTCTAAAGTTTTGTTATATCTTGCTTAGGTTGCGTGTAAGTTTTGGTATGTTTTGTTATTGTTGTATGTTGAGTTTTGCGGTGTTATTCGTTCTTATTCATCGTTATTTGTTCAATCGTTAGATTCATATTTGCGGTAACCCGAGAGTGATCCTCTCGCAACAAAGTTGAGCATTACGAGCAACAGCAATCAGTGCAAGCGTTTGATCATGTTAATCCCAAGATTTTAAAGTCTAATATTTTGTTTTGTTTGTATGTATGCATTGCTTAATTTGTGTTAAATTGATTAGTTAAATCTGTAGTGCATATCCCGTAGACAAAATATTGATCTCTACTACCCGAGCCTAGGTTATTTGCGTGATTAGAGGTCGCCGGATGATCTCTTGTCACTTAGTAGATCCGGTCAACTTGCTTAGACACGCTTAGCTAATTGTGAGAATCTGGCGGTTATCGCTTTAGTCGGAACCTTGATCACACAAAATCTACTATAACTTTATGTTTCAAAGACTTCGCTATGTTTAATTGCAAAATTAAAAATGAAAACAAAAATGATTTAGACTTGGGCACAATGGTAAGACGGTGTGATCTGTTGGGTGTGATCGAAAGGTGCCCGAGCCGCTTAAGGACCGAAAGTTACTTGCGCCACCGCATCGAGCATTTTGCGTAAGCAACCACACTAGAGTATATGGACCTCTCTTGACCTAGTACTTTGGCGTGTATTGGCTCCGGTCGCAGGAGGTCGCAGAGGGATGGAGGTGGGAGCATGGTAGTTGTCCAAAAGCTTTATCCCGAGTGGGTAGTTGCCTTTTCGGCTTTACCATGTAAGCGTATGGATTTCTATTCATACGAGCTGCTCGTAGTTAATACACAATATTGGAAAAGTCTCGAGGACTTAGCCGTACAAAGATACCTTGGAAGTGTGCTTTGGCTTAAAGGCGGTCCAAGTGTGGGTACATTGGTACACCTGCAGGTTAAAACTATTCGAATAGCCTCGCCCTAGGTTATGGACACGCTGATACTCCCGTAAGAACTAGACTACAAACATTTAAATTAAAACTTGATGGGTGGTACGAACTGGGATTCGTTATGTTGTAGTGACTATTGGGATAGTCACTTCTAGGCTTACTTGTATCTATCTTTATTTCGCAGCTTATTTCAACAAGAAAATGAATTGCAAACTTGCTTTCGAATCAGATACCTTATTGCAAATGAAAATTGGCTTTATGCAAATGAAACATATGGCCCCACCAAACAAGCTGCATGTAGCATATGAACAGTGCGCTAGTTCACACGTCGGCTTTGCGGGTACAAAGACAATCTTTGTACTGTGTGCTTTGCTTAATGTTTTGTTGCAGAGGAAGAAGGTGAGCCCCAAGGGCCTCACTACGTGAGTCAGTGTTGCCGTTTCGTGACGACTAGACTTGGCGGTCCTGGCCGATGCCTTGTGGGTTGGAGGCACGATTGGCTTTGTTTATAGCTATCTTATGGCACTTTTGCTTCACTGTCGTTCTTGTTATTTGTGTATCTTGTGGCTCACCGGCCTTTGTCCGTAATAACTCTACTATTTGTTTATCTTCCGCTTGGTAGTGTGGTGTTTGGACTCTATGTTTGGAATGGAGTTGATGTCTAATTTTGTAACGGGTGTGTATACTGCTCGAAGTATACATATTCAGGATCAATTTATTTGATTTGTGATGCTAGGACCAGTGGTTGGTTACATTACAAGCCAAATAAATTGGGGTCTCACACCCAATTCTTCCCATAGGAAAGAACATAAGCACGGAGCATATCTTCCAACACTTGGTTGACTCTCTCCATCTGACCATCAGTTTAGGGATGATAAGCTGAGCTGAAAGAAAGACGAGTCCCCATAGCCTCTTGCAAACTGTGCCAAAACCGAGAGGTGAAAAGAGAACCACGATCTGACACAATTGTTCGTGGCACACCATGCAAGCTCACAATGCGGGAAATGTAGAGATCCGCAAACAGACTGACACTGAGGTTGGTACGCACTGGCAGAAAGTGTGCCACCTTGGTCAATCGATCAACGACAACCCAGATAGCATCCTTCCTACGGGAAGTGCGGGGCAAATCGGTGATGAAGTCCATCCCAACGGAATCCCACTTCCACTCAGGTACTAGCAAAGGCTGGAGAAGGCCTGCTGGACGCTGATGTTCAGCCTTTACCCGACAGCACACGTCGCACTCGACAACGAACTTGGCAATCTCGCGCTTCATTCGGGTCCACCGGAACCTCTGACGAAGATCCTGATACATATTGGTGGCCCCGGGATGGGTGGACAAGGGGGATTCATGGGCTTCGCGGATAATCAAATCCCGCAATTCCATGACCTTTGGAACCACAAGGCGCTGTCCAAACCACACAACACCATGCTCATCTTCTAAGAAGCAGCTGGCTGCCCCATCCTTGATGTTTTGCTTGATTCGACTCACACCATCATCTGACTGCTGCGTAGCTTTGATTTGGTCCACCAAGGTTGGTTGCACAACCAAGGAAGCAAGTGAACCATGCTCAACCAAACCCAAATTGAGTCGCTAAAATTCTTCAAGAAGGGCGGGTTGTTGCTCTTGGAGCATCAGAGTATTGCAATACACCTTGCGACTAAGTGCATCGGCAACAACATTGGCCTTGCCCGGATGATATTGAATACCCATGTCGTAGTCTTTGATCAATTTCAACCATCTTCTTTGCCTGAGGTTCAGATCTGGCTGGATGAACAAATATTTCAAGCTCTTGTGATCAAAATACACTTCACAACGGTTACCAATCAAGTAATGCCGCCAAATCTTGAGTGCATGAACCACTGCAGCTAACTCCAAGTCATGGGTAGGATAGTTGAGTTCATGAGGCCTCAACTGTCTTGATGCGTAGGCCACAACCTTGCCTTCTTGCATAAGAACGCAACCAAGTCCCTGACGAGAGGCATCGCAAACGATATTGAAGCTCTTGTGGACATCGGGAAGAACTAGCACTGGGGCTGAAGTCAACCGCTTCTTGAGTTCCTGAAAACTCTCATCACAAGCAGAGGACCACACAAATTTCTTGTCTTTTGTGAGCAATTCAGTCATGGGCTTTGCAATCTTGGAGAAATTCTCGATAAAGCGACGGTAGTAACCCGCTAAACCAAGAAAACTTCGTACATCGGTGACTGACTTGGGCTGACACCAGGATAGCACATCACTGACCTTGCTGGGGTCCACAGCTACTCCTCCTGCTGAAAGAACATGGCCCAAGAATGTCACCTCCTTCAACCAGAACTCGCACTTGCTGAACTTTGCATAAAGCTGGTGCTCACACAGCTTACCCAACACAATCTTCAAATGCTCAGCATGCTCTTCATCGCTCTTGGAGTAGATAAGAATATCATTAATGAAAACCACTACAAACTTATCCAAATACTCCATGAATATCGAGTTCATAAGGTTCATGAATAAAGTAGGAGCATTGGTTAAGCCAAAAGACATGACGGTGTACTCGTAAAGACCATAACGAGTAGTGAAAGTCGTCTTCGGAATATCTTCAGCCCTCATCCGGACTTGATGATACCCCAACCTCAAGTCAATCTTGGAGAACACACGGGCTACGGTCAATTGGTCAAAGAGATCATCAATGCGAGGCAAAGGATACTTGTTTTTCACCGTTACTTCATTAAGCGGACGGTAGTCAACACACATGCGCAAGGTTTTGTCCTTCTTCACAAAAATTGCAGGACAATCCCAAGGTGATGAGCTAGGACGGATGAAACCTTTTGCTTGAAGCTCACCTAGTTGCTTCTTCAGCTCCTCCAACTCATTAGGAGGCATCTGATACAGCGCCTTTGAAATTGGAGCGATACCGGGAAGCAACTCAATGACGAACTCCAGGTCTCGAACTGGAGGCATTCCAGGCAAATCTTCAGGAAAAACATCCACAAAGTCACACACTGTGGGGACATCCTAAATCCCCAATGATGGATTTGCTTCAAGGGCAAAAATATGGAGCCCTTGCAGTTTTGGAGAAAACCCAACCTGTTCGCTTGAGGGACTGGTGAGGTAGACAATCTTCCTGGCACAATGGATTTGCCCCAAGTGTTGGGACAACCAATCCATACCAAGAATCACATCTAGGCTTGCTGAGTCAAGCAGGATGAGGTTCGCCAAGATAAAAGGAGTATTTAATTTGGGCATTCAAGTGGTTCCTCCTTTGGCTTTCGTGGTATTCAATTGTAAACTGCCCTTTTGGTGGAGAGTAGTGTTGCGTGGTTGAGATAATAACTCTCTATTTCCAGTTGGATTCTCCTTGTGGATCAGTGGTTTAAGAACCATTTCGTTGTGTATTATTGTTTAAAGGAGGCGACCCTCATTAGATGAAGAGTTAGTTGTTGAGCATCCACCTTACGCACGAAGCGCGCATGGACCGGGCGTGGGCATATGGCGCATGGCGTGTGTGGTCCTGAAGTGGACATACGGCATGGCATGTGTGCAAGACCGGACGCACTAACGTGTACCGAGGGGTGGTTCGGTTATTTGTGGTGTGTTTTAGTATCAAGTGGAGCTTGGTTAAGATATTTTGGTTCGTTTTCGACAATTGTGGTAATTAGTAAGTTGGCATATCGCGTTGACCGTTTCAGGTCCATACGCGACGTACGCAATGCCGGTTATGTTCTGGTGCTAAGTGAGTAGCTGAGCAACTCAAAGTTTGATCTTTTGTTAAAGACGTTGACCTTCTGCAAGGTCTTACCTTCGATCTTCTTCTTTTGAGTGTACCGAAAGTTCAAAGTTGAGTGTTAGGTCAGATGTTGTTTTACGTCTTTGTGTTGTGGTATTGCTAGTCTGAGAAAGAGACCACTTGGGAGCTAGAATCTTGCATACGCGAGCCTTACCCATACCTGTTTACTCTGGGTACGTGTTAAATTCGTTGTTTCCAAGTCTGTGCTTTTTGTTCTGGTGTTCTTTTCGATGGTTAGAATTCGGGGTCGAATTCTTTTAAGGGGGGTAGAATGTAATACCCCAAATTTGCTTAAGTTGGAAGAACAGAATTCGGGGAGGAGATGTAATACTCCTGAGTAATATTAGAGAGAGAATAATTATATTTAGAGAGAGGGACCAATTAGAATAGTGATTCATCAGAAGTTTGGAGGAGTTTTCTGCAAACAGCAGACAACCTGGGCCTGGGCTAGAGGCCCATGGGGCCTTTTGGTGGCCGGCCATAGGGGGGGCGCCACTCTCCCCCTTCCTAACCCTAGCCGCCCCCTCCTCTCCCCTCCAAGCCTCCACCCTTGCGCTCCACCCCATCCACCTCCTGTCCAGCACCTCCTTGCTGTCCATCCTCCACGGATGATTTCCCCTCCATTGATGCCGGTCGAAGGAAGGAGGAAGAAGCCCTAGTGCTGCTGGCCATGGTGGAAGAGGAGAAGAAGAAGAAGAGGAAGGGTCCTCCTGGATTTGATCTGCGTCTTCCTGGGCTCTACAAGGGTAACGAGATGCCTTCCCCGCTGTTTGATCCGTAGTAGATGTGAAACCGATTAGAATTGTTGGATAAAAGTTTGGCTGCAGAAGATTCGATTCTGTCCAGTATCTTGCGTGGGTAATTTCGTGTATTTAGAGGCTGAATTTTAAGATTTCATCCCCTAGAGTTATGTGAGATCTGTCGTTATCTTTCAGTAGCCACGAAGATCACTCAATTCCGAGATCTGAGTCAAAAGTTATGGTCGATTTAGTATCTGCTGCCAGAAATCTGACGAGAATAATCTGTCTGGGTATTTCCTAAAATATGAAAGGGAAATTGGTAGAATCTGAAAGTTCACACAACTAGGTTATTGTAGATAATTCGATAACCTTTTAGATTGATAAAGAACGATCAATTCGGAGTTACCTATTAAAAGTTATGGTCATCTTAGTATTGCTGTTCGAACGTGTAGGCAGTTTTCTGTACTGAAAGTTCAAACAATGGTTAGCCTATTATTTTGGCCGATTTGGATTATCGTGTCAACTAGAGTATTGTAGATTAGTCAGTTAAGAATCTACAGAAATTGGGTCTACCTCTTTTCGACTTCCAGTTCTTGAGTTATGTCAATTATCGTGCTGCTGTCCAGAACGGTATATGGCAGAAACGTTGTTTTCAGTTTCAGCTTTGTAAACTCGATTTGAGTCATCGTGAAGCGGTGTAGAACGCCGATTAGTAGCGCTGGGTATATTATGTCCTTATTGAAATTATTTTACTTGTTTAGGAGGTGAAGCCTCAGGTTTAAGAGTATCACCTTTGCCGCTAACGCGCCGCATCGTGGAAGGCAAGTAATTGTAGCGATGTTACTACCGCTTAATTGGTTGTTCTTACTACTTGCAATCTATATGATTCTCGTATTTTGAAGTATTATGCCATGGTTGGTTGACTTACAAATGAGGTGATAACAGCAATTAATAATTGAATGTTTTATTTCGGATATCTTGCGTGTGGTCATGAGGTGGTTGCTTTATGTGCCGAATGTGGATCATGGATGTATTTTCCATAGTGGTTGTGTGGTAGTAATAAAAGTTAATCTTGTTGGTGCCCTTATGAGGATGACACTTATGTGGTTTATGAGTATCATATCATTCGTAACATATCATGACATTGCATTGTGGATGTCGCCGCTTATGGCCGCGATCAGACGTGACAAAGATCGCATATTGTCAGAGATGATGCACACTCTTACCTTGATGGGTAAGAGTGCAGTGGAGCATGGCATGCATTTGCATTAAAATTGTGGATGGAGGAAATGCATACTTATGCCAATGTTTGAAATCTTATGAGGCAGGACTCATGTTAGTCCATGTGGTTTATTGAATGAGAAAGTGGAATGTGGTTGCGGTCATGCAATAATATAAATTGTGATGTAGCTTTCTTGTTATTTGAATAACCTGTTACTCAATTTACTTGCTGAGATTTTTATCTCACCCTTGTTGTTTCTTTCCCCCTTTCAGGTGATTCTTAAGCATTCCTAGGATGGGTAGAGCGGCACTACAATAATGCACTCAAATCATAGATTTATGCTGTAATAAAGTTGAGAGGAAACTAGCCTAATGACTAGCTATTCGCGAGTGTTCTTTTGATCTATTAATGATGAATTTGTGGACTACTCTTGGATTAAATTGCTAGTAGTTGTTTTAATTTATTGAACTCTATTCGTTATTATTGTGTCCATTAGTTGTTTTTGCTTCCGCTTATGTTCAATTGTAGAGTGGTTAGTGGCATTCCAGGGTAATGTGGGTCCCGGGTGTTACGCTTGGTATCGAGCGCTTCAGGTCCGTGGTAATTAAGTTATTAAAATGACACACTGTGCACAGTAGGTGGGGTTGGGTAATTCATTGTTTCCGTATTTCTATTGTTATGTTTCATCAGTTGAGCAATTGTTAAATTGCTTCGCATCATCCTTCTTGTCGTTAATCTATGATATGATGTGATGTATTATATTTATGAATTTATTCTATGATTGTCATGAGATGATCATGTATATTCATAATTGATTATATCGTTTCTGCATGTCGATAATGGATGTTAAGAAGAGAAGATCGTGGTTGTTACTCTAGGATTCACCAGGTTACACCACTGCTCGTGGTACCTGGGTAGGGGAGTAGTTACCCCAAGTATCATAGGGTCAGGTGTTAAGCGTGAAGTTCTTTAGAGAGTTGTTCTCTTCCTTGATTTCTGAATTTGGCAATTCTTGCCCTATGGTGGTTGATGAATTTCTCCTGGGTTCGTGGAACATGAAAGTTTATGCTTTTCAATAGATCCCTATTGGTTCTCTGAAATAATTATTGCTTTTCATCGCTTAGTTGTTCTTACTACTTGTGATAGTTGTCAATTGGCAAGATTGATGTTTTCATGGTTGCTCCTTCTTTTCATTGGAAGAGAATGACTCATTTATTCGCTCGATAGTTTGATTAAGGAAGGTTTTCTATTGCCAATTGTTATCATGTGAAAGCTTTGGCTTTATATGTGTCTTTTGGATTACTTCAGTCCTGCTGCTTAAAGTCTCTCTTATTGAATGAAGGTGTCAGAATCTTTTTTGTGATGTCTTATCATGCTTAAAAAATGCGAAGTTATAACTAAACGAATAGATTGTTATGAGATGAGTTACCAAGTTAGGTCATTAGCATGGTGCAAATTAATGGTTCTTAACTACCATCCATGAAAGTGAAATTGATGAATTTGGGATGTCCTTGTATTTGATACATGGTGTATGTTAAATAAGAGATTGCCTATATCTGTTCAGAACCTATGGATCTTACATAGGTGCTAGATTTACCTTTTTCCTGATATGCTAAAATTATCGAAACCTGTACAAAGGACCAGATGGGTGCCGGTGTATCGATTCGTGAAATCCTGTTTATAGAAAATTAGGTTAGGGAATCGTTAATCATGTTTTGAAATGATTTCTGAACAAGGGTAAAATGTTGAATCTATGTTTATAAACGGTTATGTGATTGCAATTGGAATCGATCACATATGTACCCCTATGATTAGTGCAATCATCAATTGTTAATGAGCGCTGATGGTGGTGTTGAGCAACACCAATAGTCGAATAGACGAATCTTCGTAAGTAGTCTTGATAGCGTGCCTTGTGATATTGATATTGCTTAGCATAATCTTGATATAATAAATTTGTTTCAACTATGTGGTTTGTGTTTCCTTTAGGAAGTTTCAGGATGGAGTAATAAAGTTTGATGATTCTTGGTACTAGTGTACATTGTCGTTGTTATTAAGTCGTCAGAATGTGAGATTGATGTTAGTTCTGATAGTAATTTGTTTACCTATGGTGATATTACTTAAACGAGAGTATTTTAAGTTTTGCTTTCATGATCTTTTGGTGTTCAAGATTGATGTGGTAATTGGGAGTCGTCGAATAAAACGACGGGTCGCAAAGTTCTATTGGTTCTTAGGTGATTCACACGATTTGATCTTGATTGTCTGTTTGTTCTTATCTATTAAGGTTTGACAATCTCTTCCTTTGAGGCCTATGTCCTGAAGTGTGGTATCGTCTTATGTTTTCTGAGTTTTTGTCTAATTGATTATTTCTCTTGGTTCTATGTTCATTGCGAGTGGCAAATGATATTCCGGTTAGTGAAAAATCGTTTCCATTTGCCTCTCCTTTTGAGAAAGAATCAACTCTTCATTTCGCACGGGTCTTTCGAAGGGTTTAAAAGGGTTTTCTAATGGTTGTGGCGAGATTGATGTTAGTACTTACGAGAAATTGGTCACTGGTGATATCGCTTACATGGAGTATTTCAAGTTTAGCTCTTGTGATCTTTTGGAGCTTGCAAATGCTCGTAGCTAAAAGTGAAAGTATTTTAAATAAAATAAGATATTGGAATGTCCTATTGTTTCTTAAGAGATTCGTGTGATTTAGTCTTAAGGGCTCTTTGGTTTGAGTTGGCAACGTGAGGTTGCACTCATTGAAAACTATGTTGGTTCGTTTAAGAGGAGATTAATCGCTTGTTTTACTTGAAATCTCGTGAAAAATGTTTTGAGTTTTTTTGTGGTTGGGATCATTTGGATATCATGTTTTTGAATAGTTGAACTATTCCGAGCAATTATGATGTGTTGAAGAAGTGTATTGGATCTTAATTAGTTCTTGTGGTTATTTGAATCATTCCTAGACGCTGTATGCCTTATGCACAAGAGATGTCGAATTACAATCGCAATATCTTTCTTATTGGTTGATATTTGCTATTTCTTTTGTGAGTGGTCTGTGCCCTCAATCAGTGAACTTAACTTTCATTTTCTAAGATCTTTGTTATCGATTATTTCTTTGGAGTTTCATGCTCGCCGTGAGTAAAGATTTTCTTGTGTGACGAAACTTGTCTGGTTCGTCTCTTTCTTTGAGAAATGTTCATCGCTTTGTGTTGCAAAGTTTTACAAAACGTAATTTAGCAACCGATGGTGGTGGTTATTTAATGGTAGTGGTGAGATTTTGCTACCAAGCTATGGGGAGTAGAAGATGAATTGGTTTTGATCTGCACCTCTTGGAGGAAATTTGAATCACATGGAATGTTTAGCTTTGAAGTAAATCTGAGTAGTGTTATGATTAAGTAGAACCTATGATACAATGAAATTCCAGAACTTCTGTTCATGTTGAAAGGTTGGGGATTATGGAAGGTATGGAAACCTTGATTAATTGTATAGAGTTACACAATTAGATAGAGTTGCAAGATTTTGTGGGTGATTTCTGACAATGTCAATGAGTAAGTATGTTAGAATTGTGGAAAGGCTAGAGATTTAATCCGATGACTTCATTATCTGTTATAAGAGAAATTGTTGTAGAGGTCTTGGAGGTTAAATCTGGTATTTGCATTTTTAGTCACACGATGATTTCGTGTACGGAAATTTGATAATGACGATTCTAAGAAGTGGAATGATCATTGATAGAACCCTTCGGTGTAGTATATGAGCATGTGTACTTGGAGATTCGAGTTGTTATTCGGAAAAATTGGAGGTAATGTGATTGCGTGGGACCTATATCCGTGAAGCTTTGAATGCCTTCTATCAAATTAATTTGTCGAGAGGACGAGTTGCCTAGAGTACTGATGGATTCAATAGAGTCTCTCCACCATGGTGTGGATGATGTATTTCAGTTTGAGCATAACTTGAGGATGTTTAATTAAGAGGTTTGAGCTTGTGCAAGATGTGATGAACTCAAATACAAGATTTGATGAAGTTTTTTTTCCTATGGGGAAACTAAGAAAAATGATGTTTCTGCATCGAATCATTTTCTTCATTCTCGCTTGAGTTTTGGGCTGTTGGTGGTGTTTTCTGCAATGTGAGTTGGCGTAGTCTTTGGCATGTTTGACTCCTTGCAATTCGAGACAAGATAAAGGAGTATTTAATTTGGGCATTCAAGTGGTTCCTCCTTTGGCTTTCGTGGTATTCAATTGTAAACCGCCTTTTGGTGGAGAGTAGTAAAGGCGTGGTTGAGATAAGAACTCTCTATTTCGATTTGATTCTCCTTGTGGATCGGTGGTTTAAGAACCATTTCGTTGTGTATTATTGTTTAAAGGAGGCGACCCTCATTAGATGAAGAGTTAGTTGTTGAGCATCCACCCACGCACGAGCTGCGGGACCGGGGCGTGGGCATATGGCGCAAGGCGCGTGTGGTCCTAAAGTGGACATACGGCATGGCATGTGCCGGCATCGACGCATTTAACGTGTACCGAGGGATGGTTCTGGTTATTTGTGGTGTGTTTTAGTACTGAAGTGGAGCTTGGTTAAGATATTTTGGTTCGTTTTCGACAAATGTGGTAATTAGTAAGTTGGCATATCGCGTTGACTGTTTCAGGTCCATACGCGACGTACGCAATGCCGGTTATGTTCTGGTGCTAAGTGAGTAGCTGAGCAACTCAAAGTTTGATCTTTTGTTAAAGACGTTGACCTTGGGTAAGGTCTTACCGATCCTCTTCTTTTGAGTGTACCCGAAAGTTCGGGTTGAGTGTTAGGTCGATGTTGTTTACGCCTTTGTGTTGTGGTATTGCTAGTCCGAGAAAGAGACCACTTGGGAGCTAGAATCTTGCATACGCGAGCCTTACCCATACCGCTTACTCTGGCACGCGTGTTAAATTCGTTGTTTCCAAGTCCGTGCTTTTGTTCGGTGTTCTTTTCGATGGTTAGAATTCGTGGTCGAATTCTTTTAAGGGGTAGAATGTAATACCCCAAATTTGCTTAAGTTGGAAGAACAGAACTGGGAGGAGATGTAATACTCTGAGTAATATTAGAGAGAGAATAATTATATTTAGAGAGAGGGACCAATTAGAATAGTGATTCATCAGAGTTTGGAGGAGTTTCTCGCAAACACAGACAACCTGGCTCAGGCTAGAGGCCCATGGGGCCTTTGGTGGCCTGGCCATAGGGGCGCCACTCTCCCCTTCCTAACCCTAGCCGCCCCTCCTCTCCTCCAAGCCTCCACCCTTGCGCTCCACCCCATCCACCTCCTTTCCAGCACCTCCCTTGCTGTCCATCCCCTCCACGGATGATTTCCTCCATTGATGCCGGTCGAAGGAAGGAGGAAGAAGCCCCGTGTCACGGCCATGGTGGAAGAGGAGAAGAAGAAGAAGAGGAAGGGTCCTCCTGGATTTGATCTGCGTCTTCCTGGGCTCTACAAGGGTAACGAGATGCCTTCCCCGCTGTTTGATCCGTAGTAGATGCGAAACCGATTAGAATTGTTGGATAAAAGTTTGGCTGCAGAAGATTCGATTCTGTCCAGTATCTTGCGTGGGTAATTTCGTGTATTTAGAAGCTGAATTTTAAGATTTCATCTCCTAGAGTTATGTGGGATCTGTTGTTATCTTTCAGTATCCATGAAGATCACTCAATTCCGAGGTCTGAGTCAAAAGTTATGGTCGATTTAGTATCTGCTGCCAGAAATCTGACGAGAATAATATGTCTGGGTATTTCCTAAAATATGAAAGGGAAATTGGTAGAATCTGAAAGTTCACACAACTAGGTTATTGTAGATAATTCGATAACCTTTTTAGATTGATAAAGAACGATCAATTCGGAGTTACCTATTAAAAGTTATGGTCATCTTAGTATTGCTGTTCGAACGTGTAGGCAGTTTTCTGTACTGAAAGTTCACACAATGGTTAGCCTATTATTTTGGCCGATTTGGATTATCGTGTCAACTAGAGTATTGTAGATTAGTCAGTTAAGAATCTACAGAAATTGGGTCTACCTCTTTTCGACTTCCAGTTCTTGAGTTATGTCAATTACCGTGCTGCTGTCCAGGAACGGTATATGGCAGGAAACGTTGTTTTTCAGTTTCAGCTTTGTAAACTCGATTTGAGTCATCAGGGAAGCGGTGTGGAACGCCGATTAGTAGCGCTGGGTATATTATGTCCTTATTAAAATTATTTTACTTTTTTAGGAGGTGAAGACTCAGGTTTAAGAGTATCACCTTTGCCGGCTAACGCGTTGCATCCTGGAAGGCAAGTAATTGCAGCAGTGTTACTACCGTTTAATTGGTTGTTCTTACTACTTGCAATCTATATGATTCTCGTATTTTGAAGTATTATGCCATGGTTGGTTGACTTACAAATGAGGTGATAACAGCAATTAATAATTGAATGTTTTATTTCGGATATCTTAGCGTGTGGTCATGAGGTGGTTGCTTTATGTGCGAATGTGGATCATGGATGTATTTTCCATAGTGGCGTGTGGTAGTAATAAAAGTTAATCTTGTTGGTGCCCTTATGAGGATGACACTTATGTGGTTTATGAGTATCATATCATTCATAACATATCATGACATTGCATTGTGGATGTCGCCGCTTATGGCGCGCGATCAGTCTGACAAAGATCGCATTGTCAGAGTACGATGCACACTCTTACCTTGATGGGTAAGATCATAGTGGAGCATGGCATGCATTTGCATTAAAATTGTGGATGGAGGAAATGCATACTTATGCCAATGTTTGAAATCTTATGAGGCAGGACTCATGTTAGTCCATGTGGTTTATTGAATGAGAAAGTGGAATGTGGTTGCGGTCATGCAATAATATAAATTGTGATGTAGCTTGCTTGTTATTTGAATAACCTGTTACTCAATTTACTTGCTGAGATTTTTATCTCACCCTTGTTGTTTCTTCCCCCCTTTCAGGTGATTCTTAAGCATTCCTAGGATGGGTAGAGCGGCACTACAATAATGCACTCAAATCATAGATTTATGTCAGAATAAAGTTGAGAGGAAACTAGCCTAATGACTAGCTATTCATGAGTGTTCTTTTGATCTATTAATGATGAATTTGTGGACTACTCTTGGATTAAATTGCTAGTAGTTGTTTTAATTTATTGAACTCTATTCGTTATTATTGTGTCCATTAGTTGTTTTTGCTTCCGCTTATGTTCAATTGTAGAGTGGTTAGTGGCATTCCAGGGTAATGTGGGTCCTGGGGTGTTATAGTCTCGACATTCTCGATCAGCTCTCATTTCCGAACCCGGAGAGCGAATGAGCAAAGGTACCACCAAAGGAACAAAGTGAAGATTACTAGCAGCAGCAAAAGATCTCGAAATGAAAGAATGTGATGCTCCTGAATCAAATAATCCTGCAGTAGGAAGAGAATTGACAAGAAGCGTACCCAACACCACGTCGGGCGCCTCCTGTGCCTCCTCAGCCGAGATGTGATTGACTCGGCCGCTTCCCAAGCCCTGGGTCTTCTGGATAGCCTTCTGGTTAGGTGGGTAATCACTCCCTTGCCCGCGCCCTCCATTAGGATGAGGGGCCGCTCCAGTCCTCTGAGGGCAACTGTTGGCATAGTGGCCCTTCTTGTTGCAGGAGAAGCAGGTGACCTCAGCCGCCGGATTGCGGAGGCCACCCTGCTGCTGGGTCGCAGGTGCACGTGACTGAATCACGGTCTGCGGGGGACGAGATGCTGGTGCCGTCAGCCTCAGTGGTGGTGAAGCCTGAGAGTGGGCCCCTGGTGTTGGCCCAACACGGGGACGAACAAGGCTGGCCCGTGCAGACCTTTGGGCCTCCCATTTGTGCTTGTGAGACTCGCCCAGCGCCTTTGCCTTGTGCTCAGCAACAACGGCCTTATCAACCAAGGCCTGGAAGTGAGAGAAGTCCACAATAGATAGTTTGCCCTGCAGCTCTTCGGATAAGCCACCCATGAATTTTTCCTGCTTGGCCTCATAAGTGACCACCTCGCCCGGAGCGTATCGAGCCAAATGGTTAAACTAGTACAAGTATTCCATCACAGATTTACGTCCCTGCTTGAGCACGAGAAATTCCTTCTTCTTTAGCTTCTTCAGGCCATCGGGGATGTGAGCCCGACGGAAGGCAGACCTGAACTCCTCCCACGAGACCACATGGCCCGCGGGCTACATAGTGAGATAGTTCTCCCACCACGAGAGAGCTGCACCCTCCAGCTGATGGGATGCAAAGAGTGCCCGCTCCTGCTCCTGGCACTGAGCAATGTTGAGCTTTCACTCAACAAGACGCAGCCAATCGTCCGCGTCGAGGGGGTCCTCAGACCGGGAGAAGGTGGGAGGCTGAGTACGGAGGAACTCCGCATGTCCCCCACGTGACTGATGGCCACCTCCTCCAGATCTGGAGGCACTAGAGGGAGTGGAGGTGTTCCTCGTGATCACCTCCAATATGCGGGTCTGGTCCATCCGGTTCCGCTCAATCTGAGCAAGAACCTCAGCCATGGTCGGAGGAGGGGGAAGCTCCTCATCATGACCCAATGGCTGACCGCTGCGGGTTCTTCCTGCCATCCTGTTTCACCAAGAAAAGTCAGCAACAACTCCGGGACAAGAGACAAGGAAAAAAATTATCATTACTGCAAAATGAACTCCAAAAGCTTAAAAACCAGCATAAAACAAATGCGCTATCTTAGTTTATAAAATCAACTTCCCGGTATGACTAACTCGTATGAAAAACGAGCAATCAGTTTTTAGGAAGACGATTTCAGCACCTAATTTTCTGTTCAACACAGCTAAAAAGCAATGTAAAACTAACTGAAGAAGGGCCAGACTCTTAACTAACTCTTATCACATCTTACCCTTTTATCCCCAAAAGTTTTAGTTGCATTAACCTCTCATTTGCAGTCCTACATACTACTAATAGCTAGCTGTCCAAAAATCTGTAACTTGCTGTCCAGATTTTGTCCTCCAAGCCCCTGGCCGAAATCTCCAACTTCAGGAGCTCCTAGCCTTCCCAAAAGTTACAGATTTCCAATTATCCTAAACCAGTTTATAACTCTCATGGTTTACCCAATACCACTTTAGCCGATAAAGCAATCTATCTTTTGAAAGCAGATCAGAGGGAAAACAACTTTCCAAATCCAATCAAGAGCAGGGTGAGATGAGCAAGCTAAGATAGATAAGAAGTAAAATCTGAGACTTTTTTTAAGAACTTTATGAATCATTTGACATTTAGAAGCTAAGTTTTCAAAATATCCTAAGGACGACCAAGCTAGGGGTTTCTGCGGTCAGTATGGCTCTGATACCAACTTTGTGAGACCCCGGTTTATTAAGCTTGTAATACTTAGCCTTCCATTGGCCCTAGCATCACAAACAAAATAACCCGTGCCTCAATGGATACGTGCTTCCCAGAAAATACAGCACACATACATCTTTACAAAAGTATGCATCAATTCCACACATCAATATATAACAAGTCTAGAAAACGACATACATAATATAAAGTTATTACAGAACAGCCGACTGGCCAAATGACATAAGTAGCAATTAACAGCGGAAGCAAAAGGTGCCATAAGATGGCTTTAACCAAAAATCGACCGGTTAGCCACACAACCACAAGGCAACCTGTGAGGACCCCGGTTTATTCGGCTTGTAATGCTTAGTCTTCCATTGACCCTAGCATCACAAATCAAATAAACCAAGCCTTGAGATATGTATACTTCCCAGAAATGCAGTATACACACCCCGTTACAAAATCATGCATCAATTCCATACATCCCAAGAATAACAAGTCTAGCAAAAAACATATATAATAGAAAGTTATTACAAAAGAGCCGAAAGGCCGAAAGATATCAAAATATCAATAACAGCGGAAGCAAAAGTGCCATAAGATGGCTAAGACAAAAGCTAACCAGTTAGCCACATAACCACAGGGCGACCGACCGGGCTGCAAGATAGTCGTCAAACCCGCAGCACATCTCACAAAAGGGGGGCCCTTGGGGTTCACCTTCTTCCTCTGCAACAAAAACATTAAGCAAAGCAACTGAGTACAATGATGTACTGGCAAGACTGACGTGTAAGGATAACAGACCTATAATTAACTATATGCAAGCTTTATTTAAGTGGAGGGAGCTCTGGACTTACTTTTAGCATAAAGCAAGTTTTCATTTGCAATAATGTAATAGATTCAAAGCAATTTGACAAATTGTTTGTAATTGTTGAAATAATAGCGATACCATAATAATAACAACAATAAAGACAACCTGGAAGTGACTAACCCAATAGTCACCACAACAATAGCATGAACATCCATTCATACCAACCCATCAAGTTTTAATTAAATGTTGTAGTCTAGTTCTTGCACGACCTTACCAAGCATGTCCATAACCTAGGACGAGGCTTTTCAAATAGTTTGAACCCTGCAGGGGTGTACCAATGTACCCACACGATAGACTGCCTTTCCACCAGCCACGGTTAGCATACTTCCTTTGGTATGCAAGCACGGCTAAGTCTAACGAGACATTTCCAAAGGATTGCACTAATCAAGAGTCGCACGTATGGGGGTTAACCCTTAGTGATCTGCCGGTGACATAAATCACAAGGACCCATACGTTGAGTCGAACACCGCCTAGTCAAGCAATCGCGGGCGCCCCGGGTATGGAGAACCCAACTGCACTCCATCCTCTCATCCCAAAACAAACACTAACAACTACCACCAGCGACTCATCAATTAATGCCCCCCAAAGTACTTAGTCCAGAGAGGTCCCATATCCCTCCTGTGTGGTTAGCACGCAATAAGCGCTTGGCTTAGTGACACAAGTAACTCGGTCCTTGGGGACTTAGGCACCATTCCAATCACACCTAACAGATCACACCAACATACCATTGTGCCCAAGTCTAAATCATTTTGTTTTCAGTTTTGGTTTTGCAAGTAAACAAAGCACAAGATATAGATTAAAAGTAATAGCAAGTTTTTGTGTGATCAAGGTCATCGACTAGGTCGATAACCTCCCAATTCTATCGGTAACTAAGCATCATATCGTAAAGACAAATAAAAGGCCCTAAATCATTCACCGGGCTCTAATTCACCAGTGAGGATAATATTCCTAAGGTAGTGGCAGGGTGAACAATGTAAGGAAAACAATGCAATAGGATTAGCTACCTCTATTCGACAAAATTAATCATTGACACAAAAGCATGCATACATACGAGTAAAACAAAGTATTAGATTTTTAAAGTAATGGGATTAAGTGGATATGATCAAACTGCTTGCCTTGCTGAAGATACTTAATATGCTGCAGAGGATCACTCTTGAACTCAGTGGGATCGTCGGAACCTATCGAAAGAACGAAAAGAACCGAGAAAATCCAATAAGAACAAAAATACCAAACGCTAGGGCAAACAAAATCATCCAAATGCCATGAAACTTACACAGAAGGTAGAGCAAGGTTTTAAACTAAGGTAGAAACAAGAATCAATTTAATTGGAGGAAGCATCAAAAAGTTATGGTCAAAATAAGTTAATTCGGCTGGAATTGCAATTTAGTTAAATTTTGGGTTACTGTGGATGAATAAATTTCTAGAGGGTTGGTGAACATGAAAATTTTATGATAGCTAGCTACTGACATTATAAGGATAACAAAGGTGGTTTCATCTTGTTTGGAGCTACAATGAATTAGTTATGATTTTTCAAAGTTTAAACAATTTCATGTTGCAAACAATTTATTGTGGGTTTTTAATTGGGAGCATGATGTTAAGATTTTTAGACCATGATCTTATGACATAATGCTAAGTACATACTAATGATTTTTAAGCTTTAATCACTTTTCCAATTTGTAATATCTAACCCAATGACCAAGTGCTACTGTTGATAACACCTAGGTCAAAGCATAAGGTCTACTGTTGGATTCTGAAATTTACATTCATATGGATTTTCAGATTTAGAAGCTGGTTAGACAATGGCTAAATAGTTGCCTAAAGACTAAATGAAGTGAAGACATCTCTAATTACTGCATTAACAATAACATTATCCTATTGACAATATTAATTAACAGCAGACTACTATTCATACCTACAACGACAAGAATCTCTGAACTCAAGTACTACTTCAAAACAGACTTCAACTTTCAGATTATCTAAATCAATTGTATGACCTAGTTGAAAATCACGAATTTTGTTATCCTCAGATGGCCCTACTGACCAAGATAAATAACATAGGTTTCTATAACAGAGTTTCACTGACAAAACCACCTTTCATCTAACAGCTTCTCTGAACATTCATACCAACATGAGTTTGAAACCTAGAGTTACCAATTAAATAATTTATTTTCTAAACACTGCTTCTTAAGGGATTTATCAAGTACTAACAAAATCTATTAGCAAATGCATTTCACCTCTATACAAATGATCTTCAGTTTACTGACAACGCAGAGAAAAGCTTCAAAGAACTAATGTCTAAACTTCTTTCAAAACTCAACTTCAAATTTTGTTAAACCATTTAGAGTGACCTAACTACATTGACATAGCTGATTAGCAGCAAATGGGTTGGTTTAAGAGAGTGGGCCCCACTGTCAGCCACAGGGAGCTCGAGGGGGGACAGGGGAATGGCTCGGGGAGAGCTGGGGTAGTGGTCGTCGCCGGCGGTGGAGCTGCGGCGAGGCTACGGCGATGGCCAAAATGGGTCGCCAGGGGGTTAAGGGAGCTAGGGGTGGTCGCGGGGTAGCCGGAGAGGCACCGCAGCGGCGCGGCGATAGGACGCGACTGCCGGTCGTGGAGGTGAAAGGGGCGGCAGCGCACGGGTACTGTTGGGGGCTAAATAGGGGGAGAACGAAGACCAGCAGGGTACCTGGAGCACGCCGGAGAGGTCGGAGAAGGCGGAGGGTGGCCGGGGTGGCCCGGCGACGACGAACCCGCGGCGACTCAAGGTGATCACCGCGGAGGGGTCCCTGGAGAGAAAGAGGGCACAAGTGAGTGAGATGGGGAGGTAGAGGGAGGTCCAAGGGTGCTCCCGCGGGAAATAATTGAGACGGGGGCCATCGGAGAAGAAGGGGCAATGGAATTGGCGGTGACGGCCGTGGTCGGGGAAGAAGGGCGACGCGAGGTGCCCCGGTGGCAATTTCCTTGAATTGACAGAGGGCTTCGACTCCTTGCGATGGATGCCGCGACGTGACGCGGTCGGGGAGGACCGAGGGTCACCGGAGCGGCCGGAGTGCTTGGAGGCGGCGCGGCGACAGCTCGCGGGGAAGAAGAGAAAAGGTGAGGCACCGGTGGGGAGGCAAAAAGGGTTGTCCAAGGGGAGTTCTCGGGGTCTTTATAGCCCCGAGGAGGAGGAAGGAGCTGCGTGAGAGCCGTTGGCGGTGGTTGGCGCTGACGCAGGCGTGAGCGGAGCTGTGAGGACCCCAATTTATTTGGCTTGTAACGCTTAACCAACCACCTGGTCCTAGCATTACAAATCAAATAAACCGAAACCTCGAGATATGTATACTTCCCAGAAGCAGTATACACACCTCCCACAAAAGTATGCATCAACTCCATTCCAAACATATAGACCAAACATCACACTACCAAACTGAAGATAAACAAATAGTAGAGTTATTACAGGCACAGGCCGACAGGCCTCAAGATACACATAAACAAGAACGACAGCGGAAGCAAAAGCGCCAAAAGATGGCTATAACAAAGCCAATCAGCGTGCCTTCACCCACAAGGCATCTGACCGGACCGCCAAGCCTAGTCGTCGTCCACGAAACGGCAACACAGCTCACAGAAGTGAGGCCCTTGGGGCTCACCTACTTCCTCTGCAACAAAAACATTAAGCAAAGCACCTGAGTACAAAGATTGTCTTTGTACCCGCAAGACTAACGTGTGAACTAGCAGACCTATTCATATGCTACATGCAGGCTTGTTTGGTGGAGGCCATACGTTTTATTTGCACAAAGCCAGATTTGTTTGCAATAATGTAATACAGTTTAAAGGCAAGTTTGCAATTCATTTTTAATTGAAATAACAGAAGGGATAATAATAACAAAAGAGTAACGATAAACCACCTAGAAGTGACTATCCCAAAAGTCACCACAACAATAGCACGAATCCCAGATTCGTACCACCCGTCAAGTTTTAGTTAAAAGGTTATAGTCTAACTCTTGAAAAGCTTACCCAAGCGTGTCCATCACCTAGTACGAGGCTATTCGAATAGTTTTTAACCCTGCAGGGGTGTTGTAACAGCCCTAACTTAGGGTTTGTATTTCAAATGTAAGATTTTGAGGAGAAATAAAAACTTTTGTTATCTCGTCAAATCATTTGGAAGTTTTCCAATTTTTCCTAGCAATTTCATTTTTAGAATTTAATTCTTGTGATTGGAAATTGTTGCCAGCAAATTCCTAGCCTTCAAACTTGTGATCATCCTCTGCAAATAATTTTCCTATCATCTTGATCATCCTATCTACCTCCCTGAATTATTTCACAATTTTTAGATTTCATTTGCTATTTCAAATGGCCAAGTCAAACTAGTTTGAATTTCTGGTCAAACCCTAGGTCAGCAGCTTGTGAATTTTCTGCAGAACAATGCAGTGCATAAAAAGTTCTGGAAAATTTATGCAATGTTGTTCTCTATCCCTAGTAGCTACCATAAAAATTTCGGAAATTTTGGAGCTCAGGAGCTACCTCTAAAAATTCCCCAAACCTTCTCTGTCTTTCTAATTCAAATCTGGAAACACTGTTTGTCGGGCTCGAACCCAACTCCGTCTCGAGTCCGACCCGCACCACTTGACTCGGTCGCGTCAACTAACCGCACCGCCCGAGTCCAATCGATCGTGACCGTCCGTTGTGCATCGCACGGTCCACGTTCGCGTATGCAATCGACCGGTCCGAATGCATATAGAGATCTCGACCGTCCATCTCAGATCCAACGGTCGATACAATCTTGATCGAGTCGGACCAGCTCATCGCGCCACACCGCACTTCGCCTCACACCGCTTTGTCACGGTTCTGGCAAGCGGACCCCACCGCGCCGATCGCCCTCGCCTTCTCCGCTGCCTCACCGAGCTCACGCCGCCGCGCATGCTCGCCACGCCCTCATCGCCGCCACCTTCTCGCCCCCTCGTGTCGGTCCGTGAAGCATTGCCGGGGTCTCATCTACCCACCGCGCTCATTCATTTCTTCTCTACCCCATTCTCGTGCCGTCTCGCCATTTCTTGGTTTCGCCGAGAGAACCCGAGAGCGACCGCCGTGTTAGCGCCGCCCTTGAGCTCCGCGATCGCACCACCGTGATCCACGCTGACGCCGCCTCCATTTTGCCCATCCCGGTCCTTGGCGTCCGTGAATCACCAGGTGGTATCGCTGCCCGCTCCGGCGATCTCGGCCCGTGAGCTCGCTTGCGATCCGTGAGTCTCTAGCCCGCTACTTGGTCCTCGTGATCGCAACCCTTCACCGAGTCTAACGGAGGGCTCGTTTCTGTCTTTGGTGCATCGTGGAGGCGGTGCGACCCCTTCTTCTCCGAGCATGGCATTTCACCGCCGCGGCGTTTCCGGCCACTTCGGAGCTCCATCGTCGTCGTGCTTGAGGGCTTATCTTTCCTGGAGTCAAGGCGACGCTGAGACGCACCTTCCAGAGTCTTCTCGAAGCCCGTAGCGTCATCTCCGCGGAAGCCGTACCTTCTTCTCCGCCTCCGTTCGCCGTCAGCTCGCCGTCGGCATCCTTGAGGTCCCGGATCACCGTCATCGAGTTCGCAAGGACGCGGTGAACCCGAAGGTACCCCTCTCTCGCCCAGAATCTCTCTGGTGAGCTAGATCACCTGCGCGGCCGCGCCGCCATCCCCGTGCGCGCCGGTGAGCCGCCGGTGGTGATTAGTTTAGCACTAATCATGTTTAGTTTGAGTCTCTGACTTGTGGGCCCTCTTGGTTAATCACGTTTAGGAAATAAGTTAATCCAACCGCTCTGTTATAATATGTGTCGCTGCCATGTGGGTCCATGCTGTCAGTCTAGGGTGGTGTAACTTTGATACTACATTTTCTCTGCTGGGAAGCGTATTTCTCTGTGAGTATATGTTAGGATTGCACCTTGATAAGTAGGAGACGTATTCTTAGAATACGCCTTCGACGTCGCCATCGGCATACCGGTTATCCCGTCACCATTCGCGGGCCCCGTCGATCGCCGTGGCTAGCTGATTGTCGGTAGGAAAAGGTTTAAATGCCTTAGTATTTCTGAAATGTATTTTCTGTTGCACTGTTAATTCAATTAAACTTAGAAAATTCATAACTAATTCAATTTTTATCTAAATCGCATGAATCCAGTGCTGTTAATTTTCAGTTTAAATGTATTATTTACTAAAATTAGTTTCAACCTTGTCTCTGTTAGCAAAAATCTGTTGAATGATTAAATGGTGTATTATGCATTTTTCTAAATTAGAAAATTCATATCTCTTTCTTTAATCGTCCAAATCCAGTGAGGCCAATTTTGTAAATTTTCATTCTTAATGCACTAATTATCAGGATAGATTTTAGATACTGTTTCTGTTCATGAAAATTTGTTAAGTAATTAACTAGTGTTTTGATGTGTTTTTAGCTTAGAAAATTCATAGAAAATTCTTAATAACTTAAAATGAATTGTTCTCTGTTTCTAAAATTTTGTTATATCATGCTTAGGTTGCTGTGTGAGTTTTGGTATGTTTTGTTGTTATTGTATGTTTGAGTTTTGTCTGTTATTCGCTCTTATTATTCGTTATTTGTTCTATCGTTGAGGCCCGATATTTGCGGTAACCCTGAGAACGACCCTCCGCAACAAATTGAGCAACAGCAGCCAGGCAAGCAGTTCGATCATGATAATCCCAGTATTTTAAAGTCTAATATTTTGTTTCAGCTGTATGTATGCATTGCTTAATTTGTGTTAAATTGATTAGTTAAATCCAGAATCGCATATCCTGTAGACAAAATATTGATCTCTACTACTGAGCCTAGGTTAATTGCTGTGATTAGAGGTCGCTGGATGATCTCTTGTCACTTAGTAGATCCGGGTCAACTTGCTTAGACATGCTTAGCTATCGGTAGAACTGGGCGGTTATCGACTTTAGTCGGTAACCTTGATCACACAAAATCTACTATAACTTTATGTTTCAGCATTTTTTGTTATGTTTAATTGCAAAACTAAAACTGAAAACAAAATGATTTAGACTTGGGCACAACGGTATGATTGGTGTGATACATTGGGTGTGATGGAATGGTGCCCGAGTCAACAAGGACCGAACATCTTGTTACACTAAACCAAGCATTTAGCGTGCTAACCACACTAGAGTATATGGGACCTCTCTTGACCTAGTACTTTGGCGTGTATTGGCTCCGGGTCGCAGGAGGTCGCAGGAGGGATGGTGTTGGGAGCATGGTAGTTGTCCGAAAAGCTTTACCCGCAAAGGTAGTTGTCTTTTCGGCTTTACCATGTAAGCGTATGGATTTCTATCCATACAAGCGGCTCGTAGTTAATACACAATATTGGAAAAAGTCTCGTAGGACTTAGCTGTGCCGGCATACCTTCGAAAGTGTGCTTTGGCTTAAAGCGATCCAAGTGTGGGTACATTGGTACACCCTGCAGGTTAAATCTATTCGAATAGCCTCGCCCTAGGTTATGGACACGCTTGGCAAGGTCTTCCAAGAGTTAGACTACAACATTTAAATTAAAACTTGTCGGGTGGTACGAACTGGATTCGTGCTATGTTGTGGTGACTATTGGGATAGTCACTTCTAGGTTGTTTTTCTTTACTCTTTGTTATTATTATCATATCGTTATTTCAACATTAAAATGAATTGCAAACCTGCTTCAAATGTATTACATTATTGCAAATGAAAATTGGCTTTATGCAAATGAAACATATGGCCTCCACCAAACCACCTGCATGTAGCATATGAACAGTGCGCTAGTTCACACGTCAAGATTATGGTACAAAGACAATCTTTGTACTCAGGTGCTTTGCTTAATGTTTTTGTTGCAGAGGAAGAAGGTGAGCCTCGTGGGTCTCACTGTGAGTTGTCGCCGCCGTGTTGGACGACTAGGTTTGGCGGTCCTGGCCGATGCCTTGTGGGTTGAAGGCACACCGATTGGCTTTGTTTATAGCCATCTTATGGCACTTTGCTTCACTGTCTTCCTTCGCTATTTGTGTATCTTGTGGCCATCGGCCATTGTCCTGTAATAACTCTACTATTTGTTTATCTTCCGTTTGGTAGTGTAATGTTTGGACTCTATGTTTGGAATGGAGTTGATGTCTAATTTTGTAGCGAGGTGTGTATACTGCTTTCTGGGAAGTATACATATCTCGAGCATCAGTTTATTTGATTTGTGATGCTAGGACCAGGTGGTTGGGTAAGCATTACAAGCCAAATAAATTGGGGTCCTCATAGGTGTACCACTGTACCCACACTTCAGACCGCCTTTAAGCCAAAGCACACTACCGAAGGTATGCCGGCACAGCTAAGTCCTACGAGACTTTTTCCAATATTGTGTATTAACTACGAGCCGCTCGTATGGATAGAAATCCATACGCTTACATGGTAAAGCCGAAAAGACAACTACCTTTATGGGTAAAGCTTTTCTGACAACTACCATACTCCCAACACCATCCTCCCGCGACCTCCCGCGACTTGAGCCAATACACGCCAAAGTACTAGGTCAAGAGAGGTCCCATACCCTCTAGTGTGGTTAGCGCCTAAATGCCCGGATAAAAATTCACTCACAAGACGTTCGGTCCTAATCGACACGGCACCTTTCCACCACACCCAATGCATCACACCAATCTTACCATTGTGCCCAAGTCTAAATCATTTTTATTTTGTTTTCATTTTTAGATTTGTAAATAACAAGTCATAAGAACAATAATAATTTCATGATCAAGATTATCGACTAAGTCGATAATCGCCAATTCTACCGGAAGCTAAGCATGGCTAAGCATCTGAACACGTAAACTACTAAGTGATAAGAGTTCATCCAACGAACTCTAATCACAGCAAGTAATCTAGGCTCAGGTAGTAGAGATCAATATTTCACCTACAGGATATGCAGCTACAGATTTAACTAATCAATTTAACACAAATTAAGCAAAACTGCTTGCTGGCGTGCACGCTCAATATGCTCAACTCATTGCGAGAGGATCGTCTCGTGGTTACCATAAATGTCGAAACCTAACGATTGAACAAAACAGCGAATAAGAACGAATAACACCGGCAAAACTCAAACATTTAAATACAAACACAAATTCATACACAGAAACTAGACCATCACAAAAGGAATAACAAAATAACTGCTACAGAGATGTTTCAAATAGACATGCATTCAAGTGATTGATCTACCCACTCACTTATTTACCAAGTTAACCACAAAATCAATCCTCTTATATGTTTTAATCTTTCAACAGTCTTTGATGGTGATTGTGTGCACATCTATTAACTAAGCATCAGAATAACACAATAGAAGTAACTAGCTATCCTAATGCCACCAATACTGATATGACTTCATTAAGGCCTACAATGCTTCAAGAGGACAAATACTATCTTACCAATCAACTAATAGACGCTAAGACATTTTCTAATTAAGTTTGGGTTTGAATAACATTTCAGCTTCTACACACCTAAGCATCATACCAAAATATTGTAAGGTGATCACAATTCAGCATGCTACTACTCCAAATCTTACTACACTGATAAATCAAAAGTACAGAGACAACACTAGATCAACTACATCTTCCTTAATCGCCCAAGCCACAAGAAAAGAAACCTATAAATACTAACTAAACGACTTCATTCATGCTAACCCCAACTACTAGGGGAACCATCAAGCACTAACATAATTTGAAAAGCAAGCTCATCTACCAAGTTCAGTAACTGACAACAGAAAAAATCGACAACAGAGAAGAACAATTACAGAGAACCAGTGACTACTTCCTTCCAAGCCTCAATTTTCCAATTAAGCTTAAGCATGCGAGTTACTAATGACCATTTCTAAGGTTGATTAGCATTTAGAACCTGGCTTAAGGAAGGTGGGGCCCATTGTCAGCCACAGGGCAAAACCGAAGAACAGAGGAGCTCGGGCGGCGCTGGACCTGGAAGTCGTCGCCGGCGGTGGAGTGGCGGCGCGGGCTATGCGACGGCCAAAATGGGTCGCCCAGGGGTTACTGAAGCTAAGGGTGGTCGCGGGTTTGCCGGAGAAGCACGGTGGCGGCGCGGCGGCGGAGCACGCGGCGGCGGTGGGGTGACAAGGTGCGGCGCACGAGAGGAAGACGATGAAAACTAGTGCGCCGCATGGGCATCGGTGAGGCTCAGAACTCACCGTGTGCTTGGCGGCGACGAGAGGCACCGGGTGGCCCGGCGGCGAGCTCGCGGCGGTGCAAGGCGGTCGCGGCAGCGAGCCCGAGGTGAGCGAGGACGTGTGAGTGAGCGGAGAAGGAAGGTGGAGTCGAGCGATGCTCACCGGCGAAGAATCGAGCCGAGCTCACCGAGAAGACGTGGCGCGAAGAGGCGGTTTCGGCCGGACTTGAGAAGAAAGGAGCGCGCTGCTCCACGATGACGGAAACTCCGAATTTCTTGAGGGTTCGCTTCCACGGGTGCTAGGCACACCGTGGCGCTTCTCGGCGATGACCGGAGATCACCGGAGCGCTGAAATGCTCGAAGCGGCGGCGCGCGCTCGGTTTTGAGCTCCGCGAAGTGGACAGAGGCGAGAGAGAAAGCGAGAAAAGAAGAGTGCTCGATCGCTTAAGAAGGGGGAAGACGGAGGCGCCGAGGTGGAGGCGGTAGGCGGTGAAAAGACCGTGAGGCGAGGTGGCAGCGTGCATGCGGCGCGGCGCGCGAGAGCGCCTTGAGCGGCGGTGCGCGGGAGGCGGCGCAGCGACGTGGCGGGAAGACTGCAGTGGGACCTCTCGGCGAGAGAGAAGGGGAGGCTCGAGTGGATCAGTGCGGTCGCGACGAGTGGGTTTAACTTCGATCAAGATCATATCGACCGTTGGATCTTACACGGACGATCGAGATCCGATAGGGCAATAGACGATCCGATTGTATACGCAAAGCGTGGTATGCGATCGCATCGGACGGTCACGGCGAAAAGACTTGGCGACGCGAGTCGGGCGCGATCAAGCCGAGTGGCGCGGTCGAACTTAAGTCGGGCTCGGGTTCGAGCCCGATGAACACCGACTTCGATTTGAGTTTTAAAAGGCTAAGGGAGTTTGGAGAATTTTTAGAGATAGCTCCCGAGCTCCAAAATTTCCGAAATGTTTATGGTAGCTACAAGGGACAGAGAACAACATTGCATAAATTGTCCAGAACTTTTTATGCAATGCATTGTTCTGCAGAAAATTCACAAGCTGTTGACCTAGGGTTTGACCAGAAATTCAAACTAGTTTGACTTGGCCATTTGAAATAGCAAATAAAATCTAAAAATTGTGAAATAATCCAGGGAGGTAGATAGGATGATCAAGATGATGGGAAAAATAATTTCAGAGGATGATCACAAGTTTGAAAGCTAAGAATTTGTTGACAACAATTTCCAATCACAAGAATTAAATTCTAAAAATTGGAAATTGCTATGGAAAATTGTAGAAACTTTCAAATGACTTCATGAGGCAACCAAAAGTTTTTATTCCTCCACAAAATCTTACATTTGAAATACAAACCCTAAGTTAGGGCTGTTACAGGAGCCACGGTGGTGCGCAGGCATGGACGCGGGCGTGACGGGAGGACGACGAACAGGCCGGTGGGGCCCACCAGTCAGCGGCAAAGGAAGGGCTGGGTCGGGTTTTATAACGGGCGGAACGGCCACTTAATCCGGGCCGTTGAATCGAGATCGGAGGGTCGACGGCGACGGGGGCAATCGGGCAATCCGATCGGCACACAAGATCTCAGCCGTCGATTTCAAAATGAACGGCTGGCGATGCGATGGTGTGGTGCGGCCGAGCCAGGTACAGCTAGGCGGCTTGACCCAACCAAGTGGCTTGAGTCGGGGTTGGGTCTGAACCCGATAAACAGTGAAAGGAGGTTTTGACTAGGTTTTTAATTCAAACTCCTACTTTGACCGAGCTTCAAAATATAGCAATTAAATTTCAAAAATTCTGGAATTTTTCAGGGAGGTTCCTGGGATGACCTAGTGACCAAATAAAGTTTTAAATCTCATTGTTCATGAGTTATTTGCTTATTTTAAATTCAAACTTACAATAGGTTATTGAATTAAGTTTGAATTTTATGTGGATTGAGTTTAACTCCAAAAATTTGGAAAAATTATAGTTATTCCTGATAATTATTATAAGATTTAAATAAATTATTTCCAGAGTTTCACTTGAAGTAATTTCTTTCCAAAAAATATTTTAAGTGTATGCTCTTGATGTTTGACTTAGAGTTTTTAAAAATGAGCTAAAACTTGGAAGGATTTTTAGAGATAGCAAACTAGCTCCTAAAATTCTGAAATTTTGACTGAAGGTTGATGACTCTAGGATAAACCTTACATAAAATTTTCAGAGGTTTTTATGCTTTTTCTCCAAAAATTTCATAAGGCTTGTTCTAGGGTTGGACCAAGAGTTTGACTGGTTTGACTAGCCTCCAAGAATTATCAAATGATTTCTAAAAATTATGAAGTAATTCAAAGGAGCTACCAAGCAACCCTAGAACCAAGGAAAATTATTTCCAGATGTTGACCACAAACTTTTCTTAAAAAAGTTTTAAAGAGGTCATGACTTTAGTCAACTGGGATTCCGGGTTTTCGATTTCCCATAATTCCTTTACAAGAACTACAGAAAAGTTCAAAAACTTCCAAATGCAAGAAAAGTTTTAATTTCTACCCATTTTCTTACATTTGAAACGCAAACCCAAATTTGGGATGTTACACAACCGACCGGACCGCCAAGCTAGTCGTCCCAAACACTACCACACCACATCTCACAAAAGTGAGGCCCTTGGGGCTCACCTTCTTCCTCTGCACACAACAAGCAATGTAGATGAGTACAAGAATGTACTCACAAGACTTACGGGTAATAAGCCTATACATAGCTACGTGAGAGCTGAATTCAAAGAAAATAGTTATATGGTTATTTAGACGCATAAAGCAAGTTTCATTTGCAATAATGTAATAGATTGAAGGCAATTGATAAAATCTGTTTTCAAGCATTGAAATAACAGCTAGTAAACATAAATAACAAGTAACCACCTAGAGGTGACTAACCCAATAGCCACCACAACATAGCACGAATCCTTGATTCGTACCACCCATCAAGTTTTAATTAAAATGTTGTAGCCTAACTCTTGAAAAGCTTACCCAAGTGTGTCCATAACCTAGGATGAGGCTATTCGAATAGTTTTAACCCTGCAGGGGTGTACCAATGTACTCACACTTCAGACCGCCTTTAAGCCACATGATTTAGCACACTTCCAAAGGTATGCTAGCACGGCTAAATCCTACGAGACATTTCCAATTTTGTGTATCAACTACGAGTCGCTCGTATGGATAGAAACCCATACGCTTACATTGTAAAGCCAAAAAGACAACTACCCCTCGGGGTAAAGCTTTTTGGACAACTACAATGCTCCTAGCACATAAACCACCTCATTTTACCACAACAAGCAATGCAGATGAGTACAAGAATGTACTCGCAAGACTTACAGGTAACAAGCCTATACATAGCTACATGAAAGCTGATTACAAAGGAAGTTGGGTTATATGGTTCTTTGGACGCGTAAAGCAAGTTTCATTTGCAATATTGTAATAGATTGAAAGCAATTGAGAAAAATCTGTTTTTAACATTAAAGTAACAACGAGTAGTCATAAATAACAAGGAACCACCTAGGAGTGACTTTCCCAAAAGCCACCACAACATAGCATAACTCACAAAAGTGAGGCCCTTGGGGCTCACATTCTTCCTCTGCACACAACAAGCAATGCAGATGAGTACAAGAATGTACTCGCAAAACTTACGGGTAACAAGCCTATACATAGCTACATGAGAGCTGAATTCAAAGGAAATGGTTATATGGTTATTTGGACACATAAAGCAAGTTTCATTTGCAATAATGTAATAGATTGAAGGCAATTGATAAAATATGTTTTCAAGCATTAAAATAACAGCGAGTAACAAGTAACCACCTAGAGGTGACTAACCCAATAGCCACCACAACATAGCATGAATCCCTGATTCGTACCACCCATCAAGTTTTAATTAAAATATTGTAGTCTAACTCTTGAAAAGCTTACCCAAGCATGTCCATAACCTAAGACGAGGCTATTCGAATAGTTTTAACCCTGCAGGGGTGTACCAATGTACCCACACTTTAGACCGCCTTTAAGCCACATGATTTAGCACACTTCCAAAGGTATGCTGGCACGGCTAAGTCCAACGAGATATTTCCAATATTGTGTATTAACTACGAGTCGCTCGTATGGATAGAAACCCATACGCTTACATTGTAAAGCCAAAAAGACAACTACCCCTTGGGGTAAAGCTTTTTGGACAACTACAATGCTCCCAGCACATAAACCACCTCATTTTACCACAACACAACACACACACGCCCTCCTGCGACTGTAGCTAACACACGCCAAACTACTAAGTCAAGAGAGGTCCCATTTCCTCTAGTGTGGTTAGCACGCACAAATTGCTGGATAATGTGTACTCACAAGATGTTCGGTCCTTAATTGACACGGGCACCATTCTAGTCACACCCAAAATCACACCATCTTACCATTGTGCCCAAGTCGAAATCATGTTGTTTTCAGTTTTTGTTTTTGCAATTTAAACATAGCATAAAGCTAAAACATAAGTATCATAATAAGTTTGTGTGATCAAGGTTATCGACAAGTCGATCACCGCCCATTTCTACCGATAGCTAAGCATGGCTAAGCAACATTAACTCGTACTACTAAGTGATAAGGGTTCATCCAACGAACCCAAAATCACAGCAAGTAATCCTAGGCTCAGTAGTAGAGGATAAAACATTTGCCTATGATAATGCATCTAATGGGTCAACTATCGACAAAAGTTAAAATAACATAGCAATGCATACATAGAATTTTCAAACAACATATTAGAATTTGAAAATAATAGGAACAACATGATCAAATGATGCTACATCTGCTTACCTTGCTGGAGTGCAGAGTCGGGCTGCTGTGGGTTAGATTCGAGATCAATAATATCGTCGGAACCTAACGCATAAATACGATAACACAAATAAGAACGAAAAACACCAAATAAAACTCAACAGCAAAAGACATCCAAAACTCATAAATTCATCCAGCAGCTAGGGATTGATTTTAGACAATTTTAGGAACAAGAATTACTTCATTTGGATTTAGTATGAAAAAGTTATAGCTAAAACCACTTCTTTCAGCCTGTTATTCAACTAAATTAATTACTGGTACTATTCATAGCACAAATTTCCAGAATGATCTAAAGCCTGAAATTTTTATGGCAGATAGAATATGACATCCTGAGGACAGCTAAGTTGAGTTTACACAATTTGGAGCTAAAATGATTTACTTATGGTTTTTCTAAGTTGTAAAACTAGTACATATCATTTTTCAGTAATATAAACATGGGCAAAACCTATTTCATATTAAAGTGTGCTAACAGTGGAATTTTATAAGCTTAAGTTTGCTCATTTTGGAATTATACAGAAAAAGATATGCATCTTACAAGGTCCAATTAAATTTCTGGAATATTCTAGAATGGCTGAAATCAAGTTAATATTATTTACAAAGTTTTCTGGCACAACACAATGTCTAAAAGCATTTTTATATTAAACTTTAGTTAACCAAGAATTTAATACCGTAGGAATCATCCAAAAAGGACTTAAATTGAATTAGTTATGAATTTTCAAAGTTTAAAACAATTTCTAGTGGTCAAATAAAGACGTATCAGAATTAAACAAACCCTATTTTAAAAAGAAACGATGTGGATGCTCGTGGGCCGTAGATCTAGAATCCAATGGCCCACGCGCATAGAGAAAATAACGCACGCGCACCCTCCAAAGGATCCTACCGTTGGATCAAGATCCAACGGTCCACGTAGAGCGGGACGTTCGGGAGACGCGAACACCCCGATCAACCACGGCCCCAGATCTTGAGATGAACAGTCTAGGGTGCTGTGCACTTCGGGTGACCCGAACGGCACATGCATCTCAACCACTCATCGTGAGATGGACGACCTAGAGCCGTTGGGGAGCTCGGGTGGTCCGAACGGCACATCTGATCTAGATCTGACGGTCCCCGATGACTTGGACGCTCGGGAACCCGAAAGTTCCCGAAGATCTGGACCGCAGATCATGAAATCGACGGTCCACAGCACACGCATAAAACACGTGAGATTTTTAAGTGAGCGGGGAGTTTTAAACGCGCGGGCCCACTTGTCAGTGATACAGAGGGCGCTTAGGACAGCTAATAAATGCCAATCCTAATGATTAGTGATGATTAGCAATTAATTGTGTCCTAAGACTATATCACAGAGATGGATTTAAGTTGTTGGGGGCTCACATGACAGTGGCACACAGGGCTAATTTAGGACACATTAATTACTAGGCAATGATTAGTAATTAATGACCCCAGATTTTGTCCTAAAGGCCACGCAACAACAGATTTAAGCCTACAGGCCCACTGTTAGTGGCCCAAAATCTTTTTAGGATAGCAATTAATCGCTAACCATGATTGGCAATTAATGAACCTGATTTTTGTCGTAACGACCACACACGATGGTTTAAAACGCCCGGGGGTGTTTTAACAGGCGCGGGCCCCACATGTAAGCGACACTAAGACCCGATTAAGACAGCCATTAAATGTTAACCCAATGATTAGCAATGATTAACATTTAATTAGCAAATCTCTGTCCTAATCGACAATTCCTAGTGACGACCTCGTCCGGCAAAAACCCGAGCGTAGACAACGGCTCATCGCTGGCGGCTCCGGCCACGGTAGCGCAACCTAAAAGCCAAAATGGGTTCACAATAACCTCGCGGACCCCAATGGTGATGACCTCGACGGCAACGGCGACCCTAAACGCCGGCGAGTCGGAAAAGAATGGTGGGGACAATTACTGCCGAAAGCGAAAATGGCAAAAAGCTCTGCAACAGTCCAGGAAAGCGAGTGCCACGGCTTATAGGGACTAATAAGAAGCTACCTTATCCAAGATGAGCTTCAAATATGGTCGGAGAAGCCTTGACCACGATGGAGTTCGCCGGAGTTGAAGAAGATGAAGTGAAAATAGAGGCCTGAGCAAAATGAGTGATATCAGATCATCATTATAGCTCAGAGAAGCTCCAAAAGCAAGTAATTGCTAAATGAACCATTTACCAGAGCTGCAGAAGAAAGGGGGTGAATTCGGCTGAAAATTTCCAAACTTAAAATTGAGTGATTCCTATGAATACATCCCAAAATTAAGTTAGGAGAAGAGCATGAAAGGCTAAGGAGCTCAAAAGGGTACAAGAAAAATTGAAGATGAACCATTGGAGCACCAAGATCCACAATGGAGCTTCACGGCCAACAATGGTGATTTGAGTATTTCTAAGGTTTTGAGCTCCAAAAACTAAGAGATAGGGGTGTCGCAAAGGAACACTAGGAGGGCTTTGGGGGGGTGGTTTATATAGAGGGAGCATTATGGTTTGGGCAAGGATGGAAACCCTAAAGTGAGCTCGGTTCATGCTACAGCCATGGACCAAGAAATGATTGTAATACTCCGAAAGTGTTACCTTATAGAAGTTACTCAAATAAACAGCTTGAGAGGGGGGATTATGCAACTGTCACCTCAACCTGGGCCTGGGCTTGGCCCATAGGGGCCCAAGTGTGGCCGGCCAAGGGGGGAGAACATCCCTTTTCTCCCCCCCCAAACCCTAGCCGCACCCTTTCCTCCCCCACTCCCAACCGCCGCCACCCCTCTCCACCTCTCCACCTCCTCCAACCTCCTTGCGCCCCTCTCCATCCCCACCACCTCCATTGCTGCTGGCCAAGGAGGAGAAGGAGCTCCATTGCAGCCGGCCAAGGAGGAAGAAGAAGGAGAAAAGAAGAGAAGGAAGAAGAAGGAGAGGGAGAAGAGAAGAGAAGAAGAGGGAGAAGAAGGGATCCGCAGCGGAAGCGTAGTGGTCATCATCCCCGCTGTGTGCTCTCTTCGTTTCGGCAAGGGTAACCCGTGGTTCTTTGCTTTAGGTCAATTTCTAGTTGTCTAATTTTCGGATGTCAGTTCGTCGATATTCTGCAGCAGTGAAGTTTGTTGGTTTTGATTAGGTTAGAGGCAGATTTGGGTCTGGGTGTCTCCTAGAAAGTTGTAGCTATCGTAATTACCTTTCATTGCCGACAAGAATCAAGTCATTCGGACTTCGGTAGCCAAAGTTATGAATTTATTAGTATTTCTGTGTTTCTGGAGAGAAGCAGATTTGCTAGTGTTGGTTAACCTGATAGAAGCGCATATTTAGAGGGGTTTCCAGAGGGTCTCACCATAACGAAAAATTAGGCTAATCCTCTTAGATTTCAGGAAAACTAAAGATCACTAAATTCGGACAAACGTAGAGAAAGTTATGATAGTTTCTTTGTCGCTGTCCAGAAACCCGACGTGAAATGTTTGCTCTGATTAAATAGATTGGTAGGTCTGGTAGATGGCCGAATCAGAGGGTCTCCCCAACTAAGTTTATTTAGACATTTTAATTACATTTTCAGATTGTCCAAGATCATCTTATTTGGACTCCTGAGCAGAAAGTTATGAATTTTTGAAGTCTGCTGTCTGCAGTGACCGATCGCTAGAAATTAGAAAAGCTAGACGTGATAAGAAGTTAGCGATTTCGATTGTAATGTAATGTATGATTTTGGTCCAGTATGCTAGTCTTAGTTTGGGGTTATCTTCTTGTCCAGGTGGCAGCGAGATCCCAAGGGCAGCACCCACTTCGCGTCCGCGCGTTCTCGCGTTGAGGCAAGTATTGGGTTTATGTGCGATTGGTTGCAAATCATGATTGAGTGGTGTATTGTTCATCATTGCTATGTGAATGTGTTGTGGAGATGATTCTAGTTATGTTGATGCTTGCGAGTTATGTCTAAGGTTCCTTCATGATGCTATTGTTTACATACCACGAATACATATTGAATTATGATATTGAAAATATGATGTTGTAGTACTTATGCATGTTGGAGCATATTGAGACTTGGTCACGTGGTGACCAAGAGTACAAAGTTGAGGTCCCTGTCATATGTAATGACAGGCTTGAGGTCCCCGCATTCGTGGAATGTGGGCAATGGATCTGAGGTCCCGTCATTGTGATGATGGGCAAAGGTCCCTATACATGTGATGTATAGGCTCTTGGTCCACTGTGCGGAGAGCACGTGCATGGGTATTCATTGACGGATGAATACCCCGCATTACCGGTAAAATGCGAAACGAGATAAAGAACAAAGAGTGCATAGCATTATCATCATTTAAATATTTGAAATGTCTTAACGGTGTTGAATAAAATTGTTTTAGATGTTCTGTCTATATGAATGTTGCAACCTTGTTGATACTTGCTGAGTCGTATGGCTCACCCTTGCTTTGTCTTGTTATAGGTACTTCTGGCAAGAACGTCATGCATGGGAGGGAGTAGACATTGGAAAGCACGCACTACCTCACAACATTTATGCAATTGCTATTTGGTTTCACTTAGGAATAAATAACTGTGTGGAGACTATCTATGGGTGTTTTATGATGTTGGTTGTTGGATTATTCATGGTTATGAGAATGATGTTAATTGTTTACAATCGTTCGATTATTTCATATGCATGAAAGATTTGGATTATAGAAATAATAATAAATGCCATGGTCATCTGTTAATACCTCGATTTTGTTGTTCATACAAAGGAAGTTCTGTCGAAAAATTTATAGAATGTTCTAGTTAGGTTAATTTTTGTAGCATTCTAGGCTCATGTGGAGCTGGGGTGTTACAGTTGGTATCAGAGCGGGCTGTAGGTCCGTGGTTAATGAAACATTAATTTTGACACACTAAGCCTGATGAGGTGGGTTGGGTTTTGCATTGCATTTACGTTTCGTTGATATTATAGTTGACTTGTGCTTTAGTTGATGTTGTGCTTATTGTTTAAATTAATTTGTCTTGTTTGTGATGGTTTAGTGATGGCAAGGGTGGAGGTCGTGAGTCGTGGTCGTGGCGGCGGGGTGCCGCGCGAGGCGAGCAATGCCCCAGGAAGTTGAACTCGTAGGCCGGGAAGCTAGTCTGCGGGAGTCGAGAGGAAGAGGTTGCATCCAGCGATGCAAGAGAATCGTGCCCGCCATCGGGTGCTGTCGTCGCTCCCATGGTGGCTCTGCGGCGGCCTGCGGCGTTGCCATGGGGCTACATCGATGGAATGCTTTGAGGTTGGACACCTTCGACGGGTCGAGCACGCCATTGATGCGACTAGCAGCACGACACATGGAGAGGCATTTTGGAGCTCTAGGATGACTTGAAATGAGGCGCAGTTTGTCGCCTTCGGCTCAAAGGCAGCGAGATATCGGTGGGAAGGAGTCACGGCGGCTAGGACTTCGCCCATGGTCGATTACTTGGGAGTTGTTTGTGGAGCAATTCCGGAGGAGGTTTTATCCTACCTCGTTTGTGGAGAGGATGGAGGTTTCATTGCAAAGCTACAAGCAGGGCAAGATGACAGTGTCGGAATATGAGGCGGGTTTTAACAACCTGATCCGCTTTGTTCGGCGGTGGCTCTTGATGAGGTGGAGAAGGCCAAGTGATTTCGTGAGGTCTCGAGACAGAGTTTCGCCAGTTTTGGGAGCCTTTGGGCTGCGTGACTTTAGCTCCACGGTAGAGCAAGCTCGGGGCATGGAACTTGAAATGCAGCTTGGGGAAGATTTACCAAGTACAGGAGGTACCATGGTCCAGGAGGATGCAGGTGGCAGTCAGAAGAAGAGTTTTGGGGGAGGAAGTGGGTCATCACTGAAACCGGTTTACAAAGTTCAAGGGCCGCATAATTCTTTCAAGTCCAAGTCCGCAAGGCCACGGTCATCCTCTTCTTTTCGACCTTGGCGAGTGCTCCTAGATTGCGTCGGTTCGGGGCAAGGGATGAAGTGTTTCAAGTGTGGTAATGAGCATCGTGGCGGAGTGTTCTTGGTGGGTTCTTGTTGCCACAGTGTGTCGGAGGGCCACAAGGCTTTGGTTTGTCGGCGGAATCCTGCCAGTGTGATCAAGTGGGAGCCAGTCCCGCTGTCAGCACCAGAGCAGGCAGCTTCATCTCGGGGTTCAGTGCAGATGTTAGCGGCCACTCCTACTCGATCTGGGTCGGCGCGATCTTACCTTCCTTATCCTGGGGGTATTCCACCGCGAGTACTTTTGGCCACCGGTCCCTGCGGCACCGTTTCCAGTTGCGGCACCTTCAGCACCTCCTGCCGCCGCCGCACCCCCATACCAGGGTGTTGGGGCTCCTTCCGCCCAAAGATTTCTTATGCCATGCCAAGCAGCAGAGTCGGCAGTCGTCCGATGTGGTGACAGCACGCTCCTAGTGGACTCGGTGGAGCATTTGTACTTTTGATTACGGAGCTACTTTCTCTTTTGTATCGTTAGAGTTTGCTAGCGAGGCCAAGTTGAGTTTGCGATCTATAGCTCGGTCGATTTTAGTTAACTCTCCTAGGGAATCCTTTCTAGCTCCACAGTATGTCTGGTTGTGTGATCTCCTTGGATGGGGAAGAATTTATTGCTAATCTTATGGTCATGAAGATGGAGCCGTTTGATGTTATTCAGGTATGGACTGGTTGCATAGCTATCGAGCAGTTATATCCTGCTTCGGAAGACGATAACCTTGCGAGGCACCTTACAGGCGGGAGGTAGTATTTCATGGAGTGCCCCTCTTACTCTCTTTGCGTCTTTGGCTAGAGTCGTATCCCGGTAGTCGAGCGCGAAGAGTGGGTTTCTTTGTCTCTGGTGGGAAAGTCGAGTTGCTCTTTGATGAAATTAATTCCGGTGGTTCGAGAATTCTTAGATGTTTTCAGAGAGTTGCGGGATGCCCCACCACGTCGGTGGAGTTCGAATTGATTTAGTACCGGTGCCCGACGGTTTCTATGACCTTACCGTCGCACGTCCTTTCGGGAGGAACTAAAGAAGCAATTGGATGAATTAAGGGCGAAGGATCTTATTCGACCTAGCATATCTCCGTGGGAGCTCGGTTTTATTTACCAAAAGAAGGATGGTAGTTGGCGCATGTGTATCGATTCAGTGCACTCAACGGTGACCATCAAGAATAAATACCCTTTACCCGTATTGAAGATTTATTTGATCGGTTGAGAGGGCAAAGGTATTTTCAAAGATAGACCTTCATCGGGCTATAATCGATTCTGTCCGAGAAGAGGATATCGAGAAAGCGGCGTTCTCTACAAGGTATGGGCACTTTGAATTTAAAGTTATGTCTTTTGGACTAACGAATGCCCCTCTTTGCTTTCATGGAGACTATGAGCAGGATCTTTGCATGAGTATTTGGATGATTTTGTCGTCGTCTTTATTGATGATATCTTGATCTATTCAAAGTGAAGTTGAGCATGAGCGTCATCGAGGTGGTGTTGGAGGCGTTAAGAGAAAATAGATTTTATGCCAAGCTTAAAAGTGCGAGTTCTAGATGTCCGAGGGGGATTCTTGGGGCATGTTATAAATGATAAGGGAATATCGGTTGATCCAAGTAAAATCTCCACGATGGTAGAATGGGGAAGGCCGACTAACGTCAAAGAAGTGAAGCTTCCTTGGTATGGCGGCTATTATCGGCGTTTTGTGCAAGATTTCTCCATAATTGCGGCCGTTGTCCGAGCTCACACAAAAGATGTGAAGTTTCGGTGGGATGAGGATTGTGACGCAGTTTTCTTATTTTGAAGGAAAAGCTAGTGATTGCACTGTTCTCACTATTCTGAGCCGGAAGCGATTCACGATCTATTCAGATGCTTCTCGAGTTGGGTTGGGTGTGTGCTCATGCAAGATGGTAAGGTTACGCTTATGCGTCTAGGCATTTGAAGAAACATGAGCGAACTACCCAACACATGATTTAGAATTGGTGCGGTGGTGTTCGCCTTGAAGCTTTGGAGGCATTATCTCTTTGGTGAGTCTTGTGATGTCTTTACGGATCACAAAAGCTTGAAATACATCTTTGTGAGAGGGACTGAATCTAAGGCGAGAGAAGGTGGTTAGAGCGATCAAGGATTATGATCTCACGATTCAATATCATCCGAGCAAAGCCAACGTGGTGGTGATGCTCTTAGTCGCAAGGCGACACGGCTACATTGGATTGTCTAGTTGCGGATTTTGATCGCATGGGGATATCTTATTGCTATGCAGTTCGGCTCATGCGAGATTCGATTGATTTTAGAATCACCATTCCAGGCGTGTGCGGGAAGCACAACAGAGTAACCGTTATTGCAAAGAGTCGAGACGTCGAATTTGGGCAAGGAAGGAGATTTTAGTTTGGATGGGTGTGGAGCATTGCGATTCAAGGGACGATTATGTGTGCCACGTAGCGGGGGTTAAGGATGACATCTTAAAGGAGGCACATCGCACTCAGTATCATTTCATCCGGGAGAGACGAAGATGTACCGTGATTTGAAGCGAATTTACGTGGAAAAGAATGAAAGTGGATATCGCCAATTATGTAGCCTCTTGTGGTGTTTGTCACGGTGAAGGTGAACATAAACGCGTCTGCGAGGTTATTGCAGCCTTTGGAGGTACCCCAATGGCCATGGGATGATATTTCTATGGATTTTGTTGTTGCGTTGCCTCGTTCACCGCGAGGTAAGGATGCAGTTTGGGTTATAGTGGATCGTTTCAGCAAATCTGCACATTTTATTCCCATCCGCATGACTAATTCAGCTAGTGATTTGGCTCCTTTCTATTTGCGGGAGATTGTGAGATTGCATGGAGTGCCAAAGACCATCATTTCGATAGGGATGCCAAGTTCGTATCAAGTTTTGGGAGAGTTTGCGAGTGCCTTGGGCACGCAACTCCACTGAGTACTGACTTTCCATCCTCGAGCGGATGGGCGATCAGGCGCACTATTCAAACCACGGAGGACATGTTGAGATCATGTGTCTGTCTTGGAAAGGTAGTTGGGAGGATCAATTGCCATTGGCGAGTTTGCGTACAATAACAGCTATCATTCGAGCATAAAGCCGCTCGTTTGAGGTTTTATATGGGCGTAAGTGCAGGTCACCTCTTTCCGGGAAGCCGTGGGTGAGAAGGCAGTTTGGGACCGGATGGGTGCAAAGAGCGGTTGAGCGAGTGGCCTTGGTGAGACAGAATCTATTAGCGACAAAGCGCATGAAGAGTTATGCGGATGTGAGGAGAAGAGACTTAGAATTTGAAGTGGGAGATCGGTGCTCACGAGTGTCCCCACTAAAGGTGTTGTCGTTCGGTACCAAAGGGAAGCTTAGCCGAGGTACGTTGGGCCATTCACGATCTTGGCTTGGATCGGAAGTTGGCATACCGCTTAGACCTACCAGAGGCTATGCGAGGAGTGCATAACGTTTTCATGTGTCTATGTTGAGGAAGTTCCTACGTGATCGAGCATCATGTTTCATCGAACCCTAACCATTGACCAGGATCGACATTTGAGTCTAAACCGGTGCGACTGCGGAAAGATCGAGAAAAGAGTTGAGAACAAAACTTTGAAATGCGTTAAGGTGCTTTGGTCGCAGTGACGCGAAGGAGGCCACTTGGGAACTGGAGTCTCGCATGCGTGAGCTTTATCCGGATTTGTTCATCTCAGGTGCGTACCCTGGTTGCTAAGTTTCCAGTCTCGGTTTTATTTCTTGAAGTTTGGAGTTTAGATTCGAGGTCGAATCCTGTTAAGGGGGGTAGAATGTAATACTCCGAAAGTGTTACAACGTCTAGTCGGGAAAGTTTAATCGATCGGGAGAGAATCAAATGGAGTTTCGGGAAGGACCTTATAGAAGTTACTCAAATAAACAGCTTGAGAGGGGGGATTATGCAACTGTCACCTCAACCTGGGCCTGGGCTTGGCCCATAGGGGCCCAAGTGTGGCCGGCCAAGGGGGGAGAACATCCCTTTTCTCCCCCCAAACCCTAGCCGCACCCTTTCCTCCCCCACTCCCAACCGGCCGCCACCCCCTCTCCACCTCTCCACCTCCCTCCACCCTCCGTTGCGCCTCTCCATCCCCCACCACCTCCATTGCTGCTGGCCAAGGAGGAGAAGGAGCTCCATTGCAGCCGGCCAAGGAGGAAGAAGAAGGAGAAAAAGAGAAGGGCGAAGAAGGAGAGGGAGAAGAGAAGAGAAGAAAGAGGAGAAGAAGGGATCCGCAGCGGAAGTGTGGTGGTCATCATCCCGCTGTGTGCTCTCTTCGTTTCGCAAGGGTAACCCGTGGTTCTTTGCTTTAGGTCAATTTCTAGTTGTCTAATTTTCGGATGTCAGTTCGTCGATATTCTGCAGCAGTGACGTTTGTCGGTTTTGATTAGGTTAGAGGAAGATTTGGGTCTGGGTGTCTCCTAGAAAGTTGTATCTATCGTAGTTACCTTTCATTGCCGACAAGAATCAAGTCATTCGGACTTCGGTAGCCAAAGTTATGAATTTATTAGTATTTCTGTGTTTCTGGAGAGAAGCAGATTTGCTAGTGTTGGTTAACCTGATAGAAGCGCATATTTAGAGGGGTTTCCAGAGGGTCTCACCATAACGAAAAATTAGGCTAATCCTCTTAGCTTTCAGGAAAACTAAGGATCACTAAATTCGGACAAACGTAGAGAAAGTTATGATAGTTTCTTTGTCGCTGTCCAGAAACCCGACGTGAAATGTTTGCTCTGATTAAATAGATTGGTAGGTCTGGTAGATGGCCGAATCAGAGGGTCTCCCCAACTAAGTTTATTTAGAAATTTTAATTACCTTTTCAGATTGTCCAAGATCATCTTATTTGGACTCCTGAGCAGAAAGTTATGAATTTTTGAAGTCTGCTGTCTGCAGTGACCGATCGCTAGAAATTAGAAAAGCTAGACGTGATAAGAAGTTAGCGATTTCGATTGTAATGTAATGTATGATTTTGGTCCAGTATGCTAGTCTTAGTTTGGGGTTATCTTCTTGTCCAGGTGGCAGCGAGATCCCAAGGGCAGCACCCACTTCGCGTCCGCCGTTCTCGCGCGGTTGAGGCAAGTATTCGGGTTTATGTGCAGTATTGGTTGCAAATCATGATTGAGTGGTGTATTGTTCATCATTGCTATGTGAATGTGTTGTGGAGATGATTCTAGTTATGTTGATGCTTGCGAGTTATGTCTAAGGTTCCTTCATGATGCTATTGTTTACATACCCTGAATACATATTGAATTATGATATTGAAAATATGATGTTGTAGTACTTATACATGTTGGAGCATATTGAGACTTGGTCACGTGGTGACCAAGAGTACAATGTTGAGGTCCTGTCATATGTAATGACAGCTTGAGGTCCCCGCATTCATGGAATGTGGGCAATGGATCTGAGAGGTCCCGTCATTGTGATGACGGGCAAAGGTCCCTATACATGTGATGTATAGGCTCTTGGTCCTCGTGCGGAGGGCACAGGCATGGGTATTCATTGACAGATGAATACCCCGCATTACCGGTAAAATGCGAAACGAGATAAAGAACAAAGAGTGCATAGCATTATCATCATTTAAATATTTGAAATGTCTTAACGGTGTTGAATAAAATTGTTTTAGATGTTCTGTCTATATGAATGTTGCAACCTTGTTGATACTTGCTGAGTCGTATGGCTCACCCTTGCTTTGTCTTGTTATAGGTACTTCTGGAAAGAACGTCATGCATGGGAGGGAGTAGACATTGGAAACCACGCACTACCTCACAACATTTATGCAATTGCTATTTGGTTTCACTTAGGAATAAATAACTGTGTGGAGACTATCTATGGATGTTTTATGATGTTGGTTGTTGGATTATTCATGGTTATGAGAATGGTGTTAATTGTTTACAATCGTTCGATTATTTCATATGCATGAAAGATTTGGATTATAGAAATAATAATAAATGCCATGGTCATCTGTTAATACCTCGATTTTGTTGTTCATACAAAGGAAGTTCTGTCGAAAAATTTATAGAATGTTCTAGTTAGGTTAATTTTTGTAGCATTCTAGGCTCATGTGGAGCTGGGGTGTTACAATGATGGGGGCAAGTGAGAATCGGGACGGGAGAGCCGAAAGCACTAGCGCGCAATAAATGCTACAAGCCGTTGACGTGCGAGGGGACGGGGCACTGCCCTCTCCCACTCCCTGCCATTGGCGCACGCGAGTACGGGAGCGAGAGGAAGAAGAAGAACAGCAAACAAAGGTTGGAACTGTTGGATTTAAATTGGACGGTCAAGATTACATGGTGACGATCGTAGGTCCACATGTCACGCGCAACCTGGAGCGTCTGATATGGATCCAACGGCAGGGAGGCGCGCCACATTTTAAAGTAAACTGGTACCTTTTTGTTGGTTCGACTCGACCAAGTGGTTCGAGCCCGAGTCTGACTCGAACCCAACTAGTTTTGACTTAGGGTTTTAAATTAGAGCTAAGACCTTTGAAGGATTTTTAAAGGTAGCAAACTAAATCCAAAAATTCTAAAATTTTTACAGGAGCTTGCCAACTTAGATATAAACCTTATGTAAAATTGTTAGAGGTTTTGGTGCTGTACCTTTTCCTCCAAACATTCTGCAAGATTTTGGAATAGGGTTTGACTGAAAGTCAAACAGGTTTGACTACCCTCTTAAAATTATCAAACAATTTTTAAAAATTGTAAAATTTTTCAGAGAGGTCACACATCATTCCAAGAACTTGGGAAAAATATTTCCAGGAGATGATCACAATATTTGACAAGATTTTTTTTGGAAGATCAAGGTTTGGATCAAAAAGACTTGTGACTTTGGATTTCCATAATTCTTGTACAAGAACTTTTCATACCATACAGTGAATACAAGATGTAAGAAAAAGTTTTAATTTCTACACATTTTCTCACATTTGAAACACAAGTCCAACTTGGGATGTTACAAATCTCCCCCCTTACAAGAATCTCGTCCCGAGATTCCGTTTACTCGGAGAAGAAAGACGGATAATCTGCACGAAGACGATCTTCCCGCTCTCAAGTTGCCTCATCTTCGGAATGGTTTAACCACTGAACCTTAAGGAACTTGATGACGCGGTTTCTTGTTCTCCGCTCAGATTCCTCAAGAATACGAACAGGGTGCTCGCGGTAGGTCAAATCTTCCTACACATCGAGGTTTTCCAACGGAGTTTCCTCAGTCGGAACATGGAGGTACTTTTTCAAATGGGACACATGGAACACATCATGCACCCCCTCGAGTGTAGTTGGCAACTCCAATCTATATGCAACAGCCCCCACTTTCTCGATGATACCGTAAGGCCCAACATAACGAGGAGCCAACTTGCCCTTGATGCCGAAACGCTGATGGCACTTCAAGGGTGAGACTTTGAGATAAACAAAGTCACTGGGCTCAAAGCTCAACTCACGACGACGACGGTCTGCATAGCTCTTTTGCCTAGACTGGGCCACACTCAAATGCTCGCGGATCAACTGAACCTGACTTTCGGCCTCATTGATTGAGTCTGGGCCGAAGAACTGCCTCTCGCCAGTTTCTGACCAATTCAATGGGGTCGTGCATCTCATCCCATACAAGGCCTCAAAAGGTGCCATGCCAAGACTGGCCTGAAAGTTGTTGTTGTAGGAAAACTCAGCCAGAGGTAGGCATTTCTCCCAATTCTTCCCATAGGAAAGAACACAAGCACGGAGCATATCTTCCAACACTTGGTTGACTCTCTCCGTATGACCATCAGTTTAGGGATGATAAGCTGAGCTGAAAGAAAGACGAGTCCCCATAGCCTCTTGCAAACTGTGCCAAAACCGAGAGGTGAAAAGAGAACCACGATCTGACACAATTGTTCGTGGCACACCATGCAAGCTCACAATGCGGGAAATGTAGAGATCTGCCAACAGACTGACACTGAGGTTGGTACGCATTGGCAGAAAGTGTACCACCTTGGTCAATCGATCAACAACAACCCAGATAGCATCCTTCCCAGAGGAAGTGCGGGGCAGACCGGTGATGAAGTCCATCCCAACAGAATCCCACTTCCACTCAAGTACTGGCAAAGGCTGGAGAAGGCCTGCTGGACATTGATGTTCAGCCTTTACCCGACAGCACACGTCACACTCGGCAATGAACTTGGCAATCTCGCGCTTCATTCGGGTCCACCAGAACCTCTAACGAAGATCCCGATACATCTTGGTGGCCCCGGGATGGATGGACAAGGGGGAGTCATGGGCTTCGCGGAGAATCAAATCCCGCAATTCCATGACCTTTGCATGTACGATATACTTTTAAGCCACAGAAAGAACAATCATATATATTTCTTTAGCGCAATAATTACTAACATGATTTTATCTCATCCACTGGTCATTAATCTTTAAGAAAAATACAACTCTCATTGATGTTCCTTTGTGATTTTTGAAATATCTGTAGGACTATACTTATGTTAAGTTTTCACCAGAGTGTTGCTGACATATAAATAGATGATATCAATATCCTTGGAGTTGTAGTATTTCATTTAGGTATTGGATGCGTGGCATGCAGTTTGAAAAACATGTAGATGGGCATTCCATTTTTTACTTGCTAATTTATCTATCCATGATAGCCTTTCCCATTTTGTCTATAGTTATTAGTTACTAATTTGATTTCATGTTTATGAATTTTGTTTTGTGCTTTGCATTTTCCATTATATGTCGATTAATGTGTAGTGTGTAGGCCATAGAAGCTTGCAAATGGGAATGGTCAGTCATTCTGAAGAGATGATCAAGGGCAAGATTCCTGAGGAAGGTTCGCGCCATTACTGTTAGATGCAGATTTGTATTCCCTTTACATAGCTTAGCATGTGAGATGATTGCCATTACTGTTAGATGCAGATTTGTATTCCCTTTACATAGCTTAACATGAAATCTGATTTTTTTTGGCAATAGAAAAAACTATCACAGATGGTTCTGAACAAGAACCGTTTGAAAAAATATACTATCACAAACGGTTCTGAACAAGAAACGGTTCTGAATAAGAATCGTCTGTGATAGCTTTTTTCACAAATGGTTTGAAAACTGTCTATGCTGATCGCCTGTTATCACAGACACATAAATCCAGACGGTTCAGAAACCATCTATGATGACCCGTTGTGTAGTAGTGGCGGCTACGCTTGGCCCATCTTTATTGAGACCGTTCATGAAAGGTATTTGCTCTCGATTTTTTTTTAAATAATCATTATTTTATTTTGAAACACAGTAATATACCTTCTTTTTTTACAGAAATAATCTTCTGTCGCTCCTCGGTTGGGTGACTTGGGTCTAGTCGCTCAACCTATGGGCGACGGATTCAAGTCGCCCAACGGTCTAGCTACACGTGGACTTGTCGCTCACTGGTTGAGTGTCGGGACCCAAAATTACAATTCTGGACCCTCTGTGTATACTGCACTAGTCCAGGATCACGCTAGTGCACACAATGGCAACATCGATGAAATATCATTTCCATATACAAAGATGACTAATAAATAGGCAAATAACAATAAATATCAGAGTAAAGACCTTAAGGTCAAAGCTTACAATTAATGCCTCGAAGGCGAATAGCTCAATGAAGTGCAATGAGCGAAGCGGAATAACCGGTGAAGCCCATCCATATGCCCACAGGCAATCGGCTGGGGTGCACGACCTAGTTCTTCTCGATCCTTGAATTAGACCTTGTTGACCGACGATTCCTCCATTTCTGTAGGTTTGGGCGCAAGTTTGCAACAAGCGTGAGTACACAACCGTACTCGCAAGTCATACCACAGAATGCAATGTATAGATGCAGGCTTATTCCAACGGAAATGGCTTCTGTGGTTATTTTGCAGAAATGCAACATTTGCAATTGAATATGAATAATAGATTGAAAGTATAATTCAAAACAAATAGACAATATTAATTTAACAGTTGATTTCACAAAGACACATAGCCTAATCAAATTCTTTCACGCAGCCATATGACTTAAATCACACAGCTGTCCCTTCCCAATAGTTTTATGAAAATCTACCCCTCGTGTGAAATCCCCGAGCATTGTCCATGACCGCGGACGCGGCTATTCGAATAGATTGTTTAACACTCTGCAGAGGTTGTACACTTTACCCACACGATATAACCGGTGTGGCGACCGATCATAACAAAACAGTTGAAACTTCATCTCAAACATTGACACTCCGATGTGCTTACAAACCGCTATACATATCACAAAGCCCATGCATAACACACACCGTTGGACGGGGACGACGAATCCTCCCGCGATGCAACCACCAAGTAGTCACACCTCCACCCTATCACAAAGCCTAACCTACCACACGAACATCAATGCGAGAATCCATAACTTACTAAGTTAGGCCCGTCCCATACTGCATGTGGTCGCATGAAGAAGGCCAGTTCAATGGCACACAAAGTTAAGTCCTTAATTGACCAAGGCAAGACTTCCATGTTCTAACTAAGCCACAAAGATTATCATTCCCATCACATAGTCCACCATGTCACACAGTCTCCACCACTTGCCTCACCCAAATCCTTTACCACCTGGGGTTGGTTTTAGTGCAACACATGCCATCACGAAGTAATAACATATAGCACACAGTTTTACACAAAGTTCCATAGTCACTTAGTCAAATTTAATATTTGCAACTTTACATGAGATGTGAGACTCGTAGCATGGCTAAACAATTGTACTCGCATCTATCCAACCCACGTTGGTAATACCATAGCACCAACTAAATACGAACCAATCTAGGTTGACAAAATATTATGACATACAATAGACAAAGTGGATATAACAAATTGGATTAATAGCTAAACCCAAAAGCATTTAAATAATTACTTAAAGTAAATGCAATAATTTGAATCAAAGTAATTTTGAAAACTGGGATTCAATATGATCAAAGGTATAACTTGCCTTGCTATAGCAATGGTGATCTTATTTTATCTTCAATCTTCTATTTGCTTGATCTTCAGCTCCTTCGGACAATTCCGGGACTTCGGCGTCTAAGGAGAAAGAAAGCGCAAAACAAACTAAATTCAAAAAGACAAATCAAATAAACTCCAAATTGAAATTGAATGGTATTGGAAGGTAGATATTGAATTTAGATGAATTTAGAAACTTGAATGAGTTCAATCGGAATTCGGATGAAGAAGATATGGCTTTTGGAAGATTAGAATTCACATGAAATGATGAAAAAGCTCTACGGAATATTCTCAGAATATTCTATTCCGAAAATATTTAGAAAAAGAATGAGTATATGATAGGTGAGACCGACTGGTATTTATGGATTTCTAGAATTAAAATAACTCCAGAAATAAGGTAGAGAGAGTGACAAGCGGGACCAATAAGATAACTGACTTTTCAAGAATTAAATTAATTCCCGAAAATAGGATTAGGGGTTGACATGTGGGCCACTGGTCTATAGACCAGGTCCACGGAGAGAAGCTAGTCCACGGTGGACCAAGCTCATGAACAAGGTTTGACCAAGGTTGACTGACATGCGGGACCCGCATGTAAGTGAGATAAATAAATAATCTAGGATTTTAATTGGGTGGATGACATGTGGGGTCTACATGTAAGTGAGAGAGATATTTATTTTCTTACATGACATAGAGGAAGAAAGAATTAACTGAGAAGCATGCATTAAGAAAACTACATGCAATGGTTTACAAAGAACGAGAACAGATCTCACAAGGTCAGACGTTGGTCGAGAGAAGAAACATAGAACGGGCTCATAGCCGGATCATGGTGCAAGGTTGCTTTGGTATGGTGACAGAATTGGTGGTCAGATGGTGGAGGTGGTGGCCATGTAGTATATGACAAGCGTGATAGCAAGAATTTAGAGGAAAGATAATCTACAGAGAAGCCAAACCGAAACAAACAGAGAGCGATTGGTTTTGGCACATGATGGTATGGGATGGCATGCAAAGATTTGAGAAAGGATTAACCGAGAGAAAAGTTGATGCTTGGCATACACATCATAGCATAGAAGGAGCCCGAACAACCCCAAGAAAAAGAACAGAGGATGAAACAACGTATAAGCAATAGAATACATGAATGCTACGGACACATGCATGAAGCGATTGCACGCAGCGGTGGCGGCGGAGGCAACGTAGCAGCGGCGAAGGGGCAAACGGAAAGGAAACGACGAGCCGGACGCGATGGCACGGTCGGATTTTGGAAAAACTCACCGAGGAAGCGAAACGCGATGAACACGGTTGGGCTCTAATGGCCGCGGTGCTCGGCGATCTTCGGTGAAGGGGATGGAACCATGACGTAGGGCGGCGGCGAAGCCAACGCCGCAGCGATTCGGCCAACGGACGTCGGACGAGCGCGCAGTTCGCGAGAAGACCTTCGGTTGGAGCTCGGTTTTTGGAGATTGCGGCGAAAATAGATCGGTTTGGAGGAAACCAATTCAGGGATTGGAAGAGAGATCAAGACGGACGCGTGGCGCAAACGGCTCGCTTTATATGCACCGTGGAGGAAGATATGGAAATTTCAAGGTTTGAGTTTGAAACGGATCACGTCTTCGGACTCGCACAGAGCGTTCGGGAGGAACATGATGAACGATGAATCGCGGGTTATCAGAACACGTGGGCGAGAGAGAAAAGGCTGATTTTCGAATTAAAATAAAAGGCCGAAAATCAAGGAGATCAAATAAATAGCAAATAAATCTGAAAAAATCTCAGAAAATACCCAAAAATTCCTTGAAAGACAAGGAAACCAAATAACACAGGTTTTTATTTAATTAATGTTTATATTAGTCAAATTAAATATTTTTAATTTAGGAAAATTCCAATTAAGCTTTATTAATTCAAATAAAATTGGTGAAATTTTCCAGGACCTAAACTACTCAAAAGATTTTGAAAAGCCAAATTTTGGGACGTTACAAACCTCCCCCTTAAAGGAATCTCGCCCAGAGATTCAGTCACTATAGAATAGGATCAGAACTCGGCTTTGGGTTCACTTCGCTTTCAAATCGCTTTGACTTTGACAGATCGCTCTTCTGACCACTTACAGAACAACACCTGGCTTCTTGCTAAACTTCTCGCTTCACTGAAAACTTGACAAACTGGTTGTTGGCTGGAAGGCATCTTGAAACTCGATTGCTTCTAACAGGGCTGCTTGATCGGTGCTTGAAGGCACTTCTGGAGTGGAGGAAATCTTACTGTTAAATGGCAAGTCGGGTTGGCAAACTATGTCTTCTTCCGCGCTTCGGAATCTGAACTAACTGACACATTTCTGTCAACTCTGTCATACAATTCTTTAGCACAGAACTTCAACAAGTATTCTGAAGATAGACATGGCTGCGAAGGTGATAATCTGTATGATCTGCGTAGCTTTCCTTCTTGAACACTGTTACTTAAATTCTATTTAAGATTAAGGACCCTTGGTCTTCTGCTTCATGATTAATGCAACATCTACATACTTTGTAATTTGATCTGCTCCTAGCTGAGCGCTGACTAACACAATCAACCACTGTGAATTTCAGATGGTGACAATTGCGACTGGCTAACATCGAAGTCGAGGAAAACTCGCACATAACACTTACTTGCGGGACTTGGTACTCTGAGTTAAGGCACAACTCACTGTTTCTTTCAATGTGTCTGTTGATTCGGGCGATACACCATGCTGAACTGCAATGACCATCTAAGCTTCATACAGATTCTGCCGCTAACACAAGGTAAGCTGGGATCCTTGGTCTGACACTAACTTTTCTAACATGTCGTGCAAATTGACCATCTCTGTAGATCTGACACTGCACCCATGCTGACAAATACCATCTCTGTCGTATACAACCTCTGTCGTATACCACTCTGCTAGGCAGTCTCCCAAACTAGGTGATATTGACAGGATTGAAGCGACGAATTTCTGTCAAATGATCAACAATTATCCTTCAAGAAATTATATCCCGATTGGGTCCTAGGAGATCCTATATCTGAGTTTTTAGCGATATAAGTACTCTGACTGGCCTCCAACATTTTCGCTGACTTTCTGACATACCAAACACAAGTTAACCCATTCTGCGATATTTCACTTTATTTTGGATCATCACAATGCAACTTTGGGATCTTTGTACACCTTGGTACTTTCAAAGAAAATAGAATGCTTGCACTCAAATGTTGGTTTGAGTATCAACTACTTGAGTTTCTTCTCATTAGATATGCAGATATACTCATTGATCCATGGATCATTCTGTTCGCCTTCAGCGGGTTCTCACGCTTTCCTTGGCTTTACGTGAGGACAGATTTTCTTGACAAAACTGTCATCTCACTGTCTGGTCAGCACTGATTTCTAGCATCGGTTTGAACTCTAGGGTTCAACAGATATCCTTCTTGAAACTGACTCAAGACTCAACTTCGGACTTTCACACGTAACTTTAGCTGACTGATCAACAAATTCTTGCGATAGCTCTTTTGATTCAAAGCATCTGCCACTGTACTGGTCTGGACTGAGGGAATGGATTTCAACCTCATGGTTCTCAATCCAATAACCATCTTTGTTGCTCCACGGTGACAACTTCGAATTACGACTAAGATAATTCACCACCTGAAACTTCTTAACACACCAATTCTTGGATATTCCGTGATAAAAGCTATCAAGGCTCTTTCTGGTATCCGGCAATATGAACACTGAAGTTGTGATTAATCTCTTCTGAAATTCTTACAAACACGGTTCACTTCTAGCGGTCTGGGCGAACTTCTCTTTTTACAACCAGTGAGGGGTCTTGGCTAACTTGAAATAACTATCTCATTGATCTTCAACTAACACCGCTCAAACGCATCGCTTCACGGTATTCAATCGACATCGCTAAGCCGATGGGTTTGATTTGACACGCCTTTATCGATAAAGTCATCGATCTACTCTATCATCTCGCAAACTCGTTGGCAACATTTGTCATAATTCATCGTGACGTAATTCCTTCGGAATTGGCAAATCTCGGGTACCAAGTCGAGAGACGAACTTGACTTTGAATATGGTTGCATGTCGCATAGATCACTTGCAATGACGCATTGCATATTCTCTTGTCGATCTGGACATTATTCCAATGATTAGCTTCTTCAATCATTTACTATTGTCTCATCGCTATGCAAAATGATGAGTTGGAATTCAACATCACATTCCATAGTTACGCTCTGACCTTCAATCATCATGACTTAACGCTGATTACTCAACTTGCAAAGGCGGACTCTTGGAAAGGTATCCAATGATTTAATATCAAATAATTTCTTTTTCTCCGTAACTTGCATGCAAAGATGTCCACATTTTTGCTTTCTAACAAAGGAAAGGTTATAATGATTCCCTGATTTTACTGCTACTAACAGAGGCATGACACTGCATGATCTGGTATCACCAATCTAGACTTTCTTGGTAACATCATCATTCAAATGTCTCTTCTTTGACTACTTCATTGGGCAAACGGATCCTGGTGTGTTACCAACTGCTCTAGGAGTTAAAATCTTAACTGAGCTGACTTCTGGTATTCTTGCATCTGGAGTGAGTGACTGGTTCCACTAAGGACACTAGCTGATGTAGTGACCTTTTCCATGATTGTTGTAGCATAGACATGTCGAACCTTGTGACTTTTTCTGAAGAGGTCAAGGCAGAACGATTATTTTGGTGTTCTTCAACCTTCAAGAAGGATAGTCGCTTTGTAGGACATCTCTTGGCATAGTGGCCTTGCTTACCACACTTGAAACACACTAGTGACGAGACTGGCTTGTTTCTCTTTTGAGGTGGGTCGAGGTCAATATTCGCTTTTGTAATTCTTTAGCTGACATATCTTGTACTGACAATGGTTTCCCTTCTCTTGCTAATGTTCTGACAGTAGCTCGAAAATTTTCCTGCTGACGTTGCGTTGCAGAAGTCAACACGGAATACATAGGGCACTAGCTCGGACAATGATCATTGCCTTCACATAAGAAACATGTGATCTTGCTCATCGGTCATTCTCTGATAGAATGGTTTCTTTCGCAACTGGAGCAACTGATATTGTGCTCATCAGCACTATGACCTATTTCTCCACAGTGGGTACATGCACAATCTTCTGACTTATCTAGTTAGCAGCACTTCAACTGACAACGGCTAGATTTGGTGTAAGATATCGAAATAGCAGGTTTCTCTTGATCACTTATGCTTGATATTGCATGCTGTTGGCACAAAGCGGTGGTGAACTCTGCCCAAGTGATGGTGTGCTCGTCCTGATGGGTGACGCGAAATTTTTCCCACCAATCTAATGCAACTCCTTCTAAATGATGAGCAGCATAGAAAACTTTCTCATTATCGTTGCACTGCACAATAGTTAGCTTTTCTTCTATGGTGCGAATCCAAGATTCTGCTTCATTGAGTGTGGTTGAACCTTCAAAGACAGACGGCTTGGTCATCATGAATTTTACAAGCTTGAACTGAGGGTGCGTCGTTGGGATGGCAACGAGTTGCGCATCATTGCAAATATTACTATTGTCCGATTGTTGTATCGTCACTTGCATGATCTAATTCTGGGTGGTAGGAAACTGACTTGGGTTCTGATGTGTCACTACTGGCACTGGAGATAGTAGCTGGTTATCATCTGCTTTGGTACTAACGCCGCAGCGATGACGATGACTTGCTTGATTATTCTGATTCATCAAATCGATTAAAGTAGCGGTGGTCTGATTCTGCTGGGTCATCCTGTTGTTGATGTTCTGCATCATCGCATTCATGAGTTGAGTCTGTGTAACATCCCCATTTTGGCTTGTGTTTCAAATGTAATAAAATGAGGGTAAATTAAAACTTTTCCTTCATCCTTTTACTCTTGAAACTTTTCTGAAATTCTTGTAAAGGAATTTTGGGAAATTCAAAATCAAAAGCCTCATTTATCAAGACGACAACCTCCTTGGTCAAATCTTTTGTTAAACCCTTGGAAATAATTTTCCTTGGTTCTAAGGTTGCTTGGTAGCGCCCCTAAATTATTTCATGCTTTTTAGAAATTATTTGAATAATTTTGGGTGCAGGTCAAACCAACAATTCAATTGGTCAAACCCCAGTTTATCACTTCTGGAATTTCTAACATAAAATATAATGCATAAAAATTTCTGAAAGTTTTAGGGGAGTTCAATCATCTATCTACTTAGCTCCATTAAAATTTCATCAAATTTGGAGTTCATTTGGCCCTCAATTAAATCCTCAAATATTCAGCACAAAATTCAAATTAAAACAGGTCTAGTACTGTTCACCCGACCGAGCTTGAACTCAAGTCCGACTCGGCCGAGTTGGCTCGACCGCGCTGCGTCCCACCGACCGCACCCCAACCTGGCTCGCGCCCTGTGCCGCTGACCTGTGGGCCCGGTGTCGTCGCTGGTCATCTTCTTCCTCCTCCCGGTAGCGCTTTGTGTGCGTGCCGAGCAAAGTCGCGGAGGAGCGAGGCCTTGTCACCTCGGTGAAGCCTTTGCGGCTCCTCTCGCGGACGCATTTATTGCACACCATCGACCACCCCAAGTCCATTTTCCACCGCCTCGTCACTTGAGCGACCGCACGCTCGGACTTGAGCTCGCCATGAGCATGCGCCCGTTGCTTTTTCCTCTCGCTACTTAAACACCAGCTCTCCTTCTTTGTCCTCCTTTCACCCTTCCATGCCCCGGTTGGCACCTCTCTTCTTGCTTGAACTCAATCGCCAAGATCACCCTAACCGCCATTCTTGCTTCGAGCTCCCGTGCACCCGGTGTGCTCGCTGGCTCTTTCCTTCAAACTTTTGCTCCGCTCCTTCCTCTGGTCCCTGGAGTGTTGACATTAATCCTATTTCGGTTTGTGTCTTGAGCCTCTTTCCGGTCGGATTTCCCCTTTCGGTGAAAATCGCGCTTCGTCCTCCTCTCCAGAAGGTGCTCCTTCCTTCACTTATGTGTTCCGGTCTTTCGGTGGACCTCCTGAAGTTATCATCACCATTGCTTGGTCCTCTATTGCTCGGGATTGCTTGCCCCGCGTTGTCTTCCTCGCTCCGGTGGCGGTCGTCGCCTGGAACTCCTCGACCTCCCTTGGACCTCCTCCTGGCCCGGTGAGTTCACAATGACCTCCCGTAGCTTAAGCACTCGATAGCTTAGGTCGCGCGAAGTCTTTCGGTTTTCACTTTTCCGTGCTTGATCTCGCTCGTTCGGCTCGCCGCGATATGGGTCGTGTCCGCGACATTTGTGCCCTCAAAATGTTCGCAATGGTATTGCGAACATTTTTGCCACGCTGGACCGCGCGCCGTGGTCGTGGTCGCGGCGACGAGCCGTGACCAAGCCGTGTCTGGTCGTTGTCGCATTTTTGTCAAGTCACCGGACCTCCGGGTTCATCGTGACCTCCGGGACCTCCCAGTGTTAGATTCGCACCGTGTGATCTTGTCGGCAAAAACTCTAGCTCCCGTGACCTCTTCGATTTAATCCTAGCCCGTAATGACCTCTTCTGTTTAGATCCACCCGTAGATCCTTTGTTCCGTATGAGCTAAGTCCTAGGACCTCTCGGTTGTGGTCTTAGCCGTTCATGACCTCTTGGTGTTGATCGGACCGCTAGATCTCCTAGTCTAAGTCCTTAGCCGCCGGGACCTCCCACCATATAGAATCTCGGCGTTAAAGACCTCCGTAGGTTAAATCCCAGCCGCTAGGATCACCCTCCTCCTTGGGGTCCTCTTTGCAAAAGACCTCCTTGAGGTCCTCTCATGCGAAGAGGTCACCCGTCGTTTTGTCAAAATCGCCTCTCGGACCTCCTTGGGGTCCTCTTTGCAAAGTCCTTCCTTAGTCGTTTTCTAAAAACCACCTGAGCCACCCCACCAAGGTCCTCTTTTGCAAAAGACCACCCTGGTCTTTTGTAAAGAAAACCTCAAAACCATCCTGTGGTCCTCTTTACAAAAGACCATCCCTTGGTCTCTTTGTAAAGAGAACCTCAGGACCTCCTCGTCCTTGGTCTTAACCATGAGGACCTCCCGCCTAGATCTGGACCGCTCAGGACCTCTCCTATGGAGATCTGAGCCATCCAGATCTCTCTCTCTGTTAAAGCACTGTGTTGGAGGACCTCCCCGAGGGAAATCTAGACCGTTAGGACCTCCTCGGTGAAATCCTAGCCGTCAAGACCTCTCGCTGTTAAGCACCGTTTAGGTCCTCTCTCCGCTCAGATCTAGACCGTTAAGACCTCCCCTCGGGAGATCTTAACCGCCTGCATTCTTCCCTTAGTTGGATAGCCGTAGGACCTCCTCGTGGAGCTCGGGGCCGCGGATCAGATCGATGGCCACGACCTCCCTAGTCGCGAGGAGCTCCGCCGGCGTGTCTTTGTGTATCCGTTGGTCGGAGCCGTTGGATTCAATATCAACGGTTAAGACCTCCCCTAGGCGCGATGAGGTCTTTGCGCCGGGTGCTCGTGCGGGTTTTGGCATCTGAGCTCGTGAGCCGTGCGATCTTGGATCAACGGCCCACGACCTCCCTAGTTTTCGTTGGTTTTCCAGATTTAGTTCACGAGAGCTTTTATTTGCACTTATTAATTGTTTTAAACTTCAAAAATGCATATCTTTTTCTCTGTAGCTCCAAATTTAACAAACTAAAGTTCGATAAATGCATCTGTTAAAGTACTTTAGCTTAGTATAGGTTTTGCAGTAATCTTTAATACTGAAATTGATCATGTCTTAGATTTAAAACTTAGAAAAATCATAACTAAATCATTTTAACTCCAAATGACCTGAAATTTTATATGGGTTACCACTATACCAGTGGGTAGCTACCATAAAAATTTCAGCTTCAAAATCTTTCTAGAAAATATTTTTGCTACAGTACTAATTATGGCCGAAATTAGGTTTTTAGAGAATATCTTTTGCACCACAAATCCAAATTAAGTTTTTCCAGTTTCTATGTCTAGGTATGTTCGTATTGTACCTTGTGTATAAATTTCGTCACATTTGGATAATTTTTGCTTGCTCTTTTGTTTAAGTGTTGCTCGTCTTATTGGTTATTTTCGCTCTTTCGCTTAGGATTCGATATTTGCGGTAATCCGAGAACGACCCTCCGCAACAAATTGAGCAACGACAAGCGAACAAGCAGCTTGATCATTTCCCATTGATCCCATTACTTTAAAGTCTAATATTTTGTTTAACTTATGTATGCATTGCTATTTTGTTGTTAAATTGATTAGTTAATCCTCTAGTTGCATAATCTGTAGGTAAATAATTATCCTCTACTACGAGCCTAGGTTATTTCTTTGTGATTAGAGTTCGTTGGATGAGCTCTTGTCACTTAGTAGATTTCGAATAAATATTGCTTAGCCATGCCTAGTATCGGTAGTATTGGGCGATCATCGACTTAGTCGGTGATCTTGATCACACAACTACTTATACTACTCCATTATGTCCAACCCTTGTGTTTTATTGTTTTACAAATCAAAAGCTGAAAACAAAACTATATCTTGACTTGGGCACAATGGTATGTTGATGTGATCGGTTGGGTGTGTGGAATGGTGCCTAAGTCCCTAAGGACCGAGTTACTTGTGCCATTGATCCAAGCAATTGTGCGTACAACCACACGAGGGGATATGGAACCTCTCTTGACTAAGTACTTTGGGAGGTGTTAATTATGAGCTGGTCGGTGGGTGTGTTCTGTGTGTGTGTTTGTGGTGTTGGAGGAGCATTAGCGGACCGGTTAGGCTGTTTAATGTGTCTTTCTCCGTGGGTTGCGGCTCTTAATTAGCATCGTCCATTGAAAGCGTCTTGTTAGACTCACCATGCACGCATACCAAAGGAAGTGTGCTAACAGTGCGTGGTGGAAAGGCGGTCTATCGTGTGGGTACATTGGTACACCCTGCAGGTTAAACTATTCGAATAGCCTCGCCCTAGGTTATGGACACGCTTGGTTATTTCCCACAAGAACTAGACTACAACCTTTTAAAAACTTAAACTTGACATGGGTGGTATGAAGGGTACTTCATGCTATTGTTGTGGTGACTATGGGTTAGTCACTTCTAGGTTGGTGTTGTTCTCTATCTATGTTATTATTGTCTCTCTTTTATTTGAACAATAAAAGTTAATTGCAAACTTGCTTTGAATCTATTACCGTATTGCAAATGAAAACTTGCTTTATCTTTGAAAATATGTCCAAAGCCTCATCCACTTAAATAAAGCTTGCATGTAGTTAATTATAGTTCGTTATCTCACACGTCAGTCTTGCGAGTACAAAAACAAGTTTTGTACTCATACGCTTGCTTAATATTAATTGTTGCAGAGGAAGAAGGTGAGCCCCAAGGGCCTCACTTTTGTGAGCCGTGTTCTTGCGCTGTTTGGGACGATTAGCTTGGCGGTCCGGTTGGTTGCCTTGTGGGTAAAGGCACACCGATTGGCTTTTGTTTATCGCCATCTTATGGCCATTTTGCTTCCATTTGTGTATTTACTTATCTTTATGAATTTTGGCCGGTCGGCCTCTCTTTGTAATAACTCTCTTTATATTATCTATGTCTTTTGGGTTGTTGCTTTTGCTTGGCTCTATGTGTATGAATGGAATTGATGCATGATTTTGTAGCGGGTGTGTATCTGCATTTCTGGAAGTATACATATCTCGAGGCTTAGTTTATTTGATTTGTCCGTTAGGACCAAGTGGATGGTTAAACAGTACAAGCCGAATAAACCGGTCCTCACAAAGTTGGTATCGAGCCATTCCGACCATAGTAACCCAAGCTTGATCGTCTTTAGGATATTTTGGAAAGCTTAATTTCAAAGTATCAAATGATTTATGAAAGTTTAAGTAAGTTCTCAGATTTTATTCCTTACCTATCTTAGCTTTCTTCTCGTCTTGCTCTAATTTGAGTTTTAAAAGTGTTTTCCCTTTCCTTCTCTCAAAAGACAGTCATTATCGATTAATTGGGTTTTGGGACCAATGAGCTTGGCAAATTGAAATGTTAGCCGCCCTCTACAAGGTTTTGAAGCTTCGAAGTTGAAGATTTCAATTAGGAGGCTTGGATGCAAATGGACAGCGATCATTCAATTTCCGGACAGCAGCTCAAAGGTTCTAACTGGGGTAGAAAATAAGAGATTAACCAAGTAAAACTTGTGGGAATAAAAGGGTAAGATGTGATACTAGTTAGCTAAGTATCTAACGTTATTTTTATCGCCTTAACCTTGTTCTTGAGTAGTGTTAGGCTGGTTGTAGTGTGCTGAAATTTTATCTTCTCACACTATTACTCGTTCATTCAATACGGGTTAATGGCATTGAGAAGTTGAGCTTGGTTTGGAGTTTCCTTGCTGTTTTGGAGCTTCTTTGGAAACATTTAAAGTTGTTACTTGCTGTTTTGGCTTCGGTTAGGGTGATGTCTCATTCCCTAATCGTTAGCTTTTTGCTTTCATCAACTTCTAATGTTAGTGCTTTGGTTTCTAACCTAAGTTTCTTAAAGCGAGGATGGTGGAGGTACTCGTAGTGGCGTGGGTCGCGACTGGTTTGGATGAGGAGCTTCGCCTCCTCACCATGGCTGAGGTCCTTCTCGGATCGAGCGCAACCGCTCAGAGGACAGGAGGGTCTCGCTGGATGTTATTGCGCGCAACACCTCCGCCCCTTCCGGTGCCTCGGGATCCGGCGAGGTGGACACCGATCCGTGGGGGCCTTGCTGAGTTTCTTCGCACTCAGCCCCACGTTCTCCGTGTCCGAGGACCCATTGACGCGAATGACCGGCTGCGTCGAGTTGAGCGTAAGCTCGGCGTTGCTCGATGCTGGACCAGACGGGGCACTCTTTGCCTCCCATCGGCTTCAGGGCACACTCTCGGTGGGAGAACTTCTTGGCCATGCAGCCCGCCGCCACACCGTCTCTTGGGATGAGTTCGGACGGCGTTCGTCGAGCTCACATCCTGCCGGCTTGATGAAGTCGAAGAAGAAGGAGTTTCCGCGCTCAAGCAAGGGCGTAAGTCGGTGATGGAGTACCGCACGAGTTCAACCACTTGGCTCGTTATGCTCCATCCGAGGTGGCCACCGATGAGGCCAAGCAGAGAAGTTCATGGAGGGTTTGTTTGAGGAGCCGCAAGACAGGCTCTCCATTGTGGACTTTGCGACTTCGTGCCTTGGTAGACAAGGCCATTGTTGCCGAAAGCACAAGGCCAAGGCGCTGGCGAGTCCCGCAAGCGCAAGTGGGAGGCCCGGGCGGTCCGCACAGCCGCCTCTCTCGCCCTCGTGTCGGGCCTACTCAGGTCCGTTCGGTGGCTTCCCTACCACCGAGGCCGCCGGCACGGTTCCTCGCTCCGCAGCGGCCGCCCCGACCCGCGGCGCTGCGAACCAGCCAGGTGGCCCCGCAATCCGGCTGCGGGGTCACTTGCACCGTGCAACCGAGAAGGGCATTATGCCAATAGTTGCCCTAACAGATCGAGCGGCCCTCGTCCTAATGGAGGACGCGGCAGGAGGTGGTTCTTCCCAGATCGAAGGTTGTCCCCGCTACCCAAGGCGTGGTAGTGGCGCGTCAACCTCATCTCCGCGGAGGAGGCACAGAGGCACCGACGTCGTGTTGGGTACCCTTCGGTTAACTCTTTCCTCGCTCTGATTTTGTTTGATTGAGCGCATCTCATTCGTTTGTTTCGAGTCTTTTCTCTGTGGGGGTCTCCTTTACTCCATTGTTGGTCCCTTGCTCATTCGCTCTCCGGTTCGGAGTTGAGAGCCGAGTCCGAGTGTAGGGATGTCCTCGTTGAGATAGAAGGGTAGGATTCTTGGCAAACCTTATCCTCCTTCGATCGGCGAGCTTAGATGTAATCCTAGGCATGGATTGGTTGTCTCAAAGCACATGGGACGAATTGATTGCGCTAGAGGCTCATCTACCTCACCGATCCTTACGGCGGCGAGTTGTTCGCCGGAAGGCGCAGGATCCGCATCTATTCGCGCTTGAAGCGGCCGCTCTAGATATTAGTGAAGTCCCGGTGGTACGTGACTTTGTTGATGTCTTCCCGACGACCTTCCGGGGATGCCACGATTCGAGACCTCGAGTTTGTCATTGAGTTGGTTCCGGTACCGCCCCATTTCAAAGAGGCCTCACGGATGGACCCAATTGAGTTGGTGGAGTTGAAGAAGCTGGTGAGCTTCAAGAGAAGGGTTTCATCCGCCCTAGCTCGTCTCCACGGGATGCTCGGCAATCTTTGTCGAAAAAGGACAAGACGCAAGCATGTGCGTTGATTACCGCCCACTTAATGAAGTAACGGAAAGAACAAGTACCCTTTGCCCCGTATCGATGACCTCTTCGATCAATTAACTGGAGCTCGAGTCTTCCAAGATTGATTTGAGAGTGGGATATCATCAAGTTCGGATTCGACCGAGGATATCCCAAAGACGACTTTTCTACTCGTTATGGCTTGTACGAGTATACCGTCATGTCATTCGCTTAACCAATGCTCGGCCTTGTTCATGAACCTCATGAATTCGGTGTTCATGGAGTATTTGGATAGGTTCGTTGTGGTCTTCATCGATGATATCCTTATCTACTCTAAGAGCGAGGAGGAACACACCGAGCATTTGAAGCTTGTGTTGGGCAAGCTCCGCGAGCACAAGCTGTATGCGAAATTCAGCAAGTGCGCGTTCTGGTTGAAGGAAGTAGCCTTCTTAGGCCATATTCTTTCGGCAGGAGGCGTAGCTGTGGATCCTAGCAAGATCAGCGATGTGCTTTCTCGAGTCGACCTACTTCGGTCACGAAGTTCGGAGTTTTCTTGGTTTAGCGGGATATTATCGCCGCTTATCGAGAACTTCTCCAAGATAGCGGCCGATGACGGAGTTGCTCAAGAAGGACAAGAAGTTCTCGTGGTCCGTCGATTGCGAGAAAGTTTCCAAGAACTTAGAAGCGATTGACCACCGCTCCCGCTCTTGTTCTCCCGATGTCCGTCGAAGCTTCGATATCTTTTGTGACGCTCGTCGAGGCCTCGGTTGTGTCCTTATGCAAGAAGGCAAGGTAGTTGCCTATGCATCAAGGCAATTGAGACCTCATGAACTCAACTATCCTACCCATGACTTGAGTTAGCGGCGTGATCCATGCACTTAAGATTTGGCGACATTACCTAATCGTAATCGTTGTGAAGTGTATTCGATCACAAAAGCTTAAAGTATTTGTTCACCCAACCAGATCCGAACCTCGAGGCAAAGGAGATGGTTGGAGTTGATCAAGGACTATGACATGGGTATTCACTACCATCCGGCAAGGCCAATGTCGTTGCGGATGCGCTTTAGTCGCAGCGCATTGCAATGCATTGTTGCTTCAAGAGCATCACCCCCTCTTCTAGAGGAGTTTCAGCGCCTCAACCTGGGTTTGGTTGAGCATGGTTCTCGCCGCCTTGGTTGTACACTGACCAACCTTGGTGGATCGGATCAGTCCGCTCGTGATCGGATGTTGGGGTAAACCGCATCAGGAAAATGTCAAGAACGGAATAACCAAGTGCTTCTCCGTAGATGAGCTTGGTGTCTTGAGGTTCGGCAACGCCTCGTGGTTCCAAAGGACATAGAGTTGCGAATTTGATCCTCCGCGAAGCCCACGATTCCGTTATCCATTCATCCCGGGGCCACGAAGATGTACGGGATCTTCGCGAGAGATTTTGGTGGACCCGAATGAAGAGGGAGATCGCGAGGTTCGTTGTCGAGTGCGGCGTGTGTCGCCGTGTCAAGGCCGAGCATCGGCGTCGGTGGATTGCTTGCCCTTGCCCATTCCGAAGTGGAAGTGGGATTGGTCGGGATGGATTTATCACCGCCTACCAGTCACCGCAGGCAATGATGCCATTTGGGTCATCATTGACCGGTTGACAAAAGTGGCGCACTTTCTTCCGATCAAGACCAAGATTCGCACCGGTCACCTTGCGGAGCTCTATATCGCCGAGGATAGTGAGCTTGCATGGGGTGCCAAGATGATCATTTCGATCGTGGTTCCATCTTCACTTCCTAGCTTCGCATAGCTTGCAAGAAGCTATGGGAACTCGTCTTTCTTGAAAGACAAGATATCACCCCCAAGCGGATGGTCGGGCGAGAGGGTCAACCAAGTTTTGGAGGACATCTCGCGAGCTTGTGTTCTTTCCTATGGGAAGCCTTGGGAGAAGTGCTTGCCATTCGCCGAAGTTTTTACAACAACGCTTTCAAGCCGGTCTGGCATGGCACCATTCGAGGCCTTATACGGGAGAAAGTGTAGAACCTCGTTGAACTGGTCTCGAGACCGGTGAAAGACCTTTCTTTGGCCGGGCTCGATTAATGAGGCCGAGGTCAAGTCCACTCATTCGTGATCGCTGAGCACGGCTCAATCCAGGCAGAAGAGCTATGCGGATCGTCGTCGTCGTGAGTTGAGCTTTGAGCCCAATGACTTCGTTTATCTCAAGGTTTCTCCTCTCAAAGGTCACCAGCGTTTTGGTGTCAAGGGAAAGTTAGCTCCTCGATATGTCGCCCCACCGTATTATCGAGAAGAAGGAGCCGTTGCCTACAAGTTGGAGTTGCTGCTGCACTTGCGGAGTACATGATGTGTTCCATGTGTCCCACTAAAGAAGTGCCTCCGTGTTCCAACAGAGGAAGCTCCGTTGGAAACTCTTGATGTCCAGGAAGATTTGACCTACCGCGAGCGTCCTGTTCGCATACTCGAGGAAGCTGAACGAAGAACGAGGAATAAGACCATCAAGTTCCTTAAGGTTCAGTGGTCAAACCATTCCGAGGATGAAGCTACTTGGGAGCGAGAAGATCGTCTCGTCTGGACTACCCTCTTTCTTTTCCGAGTGAACCAAATCTCGGGACGAGATTTTTGTAAGGGGGGGAGGTTTGTAACATCCCCATTTTGGCTTGTGTTTCAAATGTAATAAAATGAGGGTAAATTAAAACTTTTCCTTCATCCTTTTACTCTTGAAACTTTTCTGAAATTCTTGTAAAGGAATTTTGGGAAATTCAAAATCAAAAGCCTCATTTATCAAGACGACAACCTCCTTGGTCAAATCTTTTGTTAAACCCTTGGAAATAATTTTCCTTGGTTCTAAGGTTGCTTGGTAGCGCCCCTAAATTATTTCATGCTTTTTAGAAATTATTTGAATAATTTTGGGTGCAGGTCAAACCAACAATTCAATTGGTCAAACCCCAGTTTATCACTTCTGGAATTTCTAACATAAAATATAATGCATAAAAATTTCTGAAAGTTTTAGGGGAGTTCAATCATCTATCTACTTAGCTCCAGTTAAAATTTCATCAAATTTGGAGTTCATTTGGCCCTCAATTAAATCCTCAAATATTCAGCACAAAATTCAAATTAAAACAGGTCTAGTAATCGTTCACCCGACCGAGCTTGAACTCAAGTCCGACTCGGCCGAAGTTGGCTCGACCACAAGGCCCCACCGATCGCACCCAACCTGGCTCGCGCTCGTGTCGCCGACCATGGCCCGGTGTCGCCGCTGGTCATCTTCTTCCTCCTCCCGGTAGCCGCACTGTGTGCATGCTAGGAGCAAAGTCGGCGGAGGGAGCGAGGCCTGTCACCTCGATGAAGCCTTTAAACGGCTCCCTGCGTGACGCATTTATTGCACACCATGCGCACCACCCCAAGTCCATTTTCCACCGCCTCGTCACTTGAGCGACCGCGCTGCTCTGGACTTGAGCTCGCCCATGAGCATGCGCCCGTTGCTCCTTTTTCCCTCTCTGCTACTTAAACACCCAGCTCTCCTTCTTTGTCCTCCTTTCACCCTTCCGCAGCCCCAGTTGGCACCCTCTCTTCTTGCTTGAACTCAATCGCCAAGATCACCCTGACCGCCATTTCTGGCTTGAGCTCCCGTGCACCGGTGCTCCAGTGGCTCTTTCCTTCAAACTTTTGCTCCGGCTCCTTCCTCTGGTCCCCTGGAGTGTTGACACTAATCCTATTTCGGTTTGTGTCTTCAGGCCTCTTCTGAATTCGGGATTTCCCCCTTTTCGGCTGAAAATCGCCGCTTTCGTCCTCCTCTCCGGTAAGGTGCTCCTTCCTTCACTTATGTGTTCCAGGTCTTTCTGGTGGACCTCCTGAAGTTATCATCACCATTGCTTGGTCCTCTATTGCTCAGGATTGCTTGCCCCGCGTTGTCTTCCTCGGCTCCGGTGGCGGTCGTCGCCGAACTCCTCGACCTCCCTTGGACCTCCTCCGCCCGTGAGTTCACAATGACCTCCTGTAGCTTAAGCACTCGATAGCTTAGGTCGCGGCGAAGTCTTTCTCGGTTTTCACTTTTCCCGTACTTGATCTCCGCCTCGTTCCGGCTCGCCGGCGATATGGGTCGTGTCCGGCGACATTTGTGCCCTCAAAATGTTCGCAATGGTATTGCGAACATTTTTGCCACGTTGGACCGCGCCGCCGTGGTCGTGGTCGCCGGCGACGAGCCAGTGACCAAAGCCGTGTCCGTGCGTTGTCGCATTTTGTCAAGTCACCGACCTCCTCGTTCATCGTGACCTCCAGGACCTCCCGTGTTAGATTCGCACTGTGTGATCTTGTCGGCAAAAACTCTAGCTCCCGTGACCTCTTCGATTTAATCCTAGCCCGTAATGACCTCTTCCGCTTAGATCCACCGTAGATCCTTTGTTCAGATGAGCTAAGTCCTAGGACCTCTCGGTTGTGGTCTTAGCCGCTCATGACCTCTTCGGTGTTGATCCGGGACCGCTAGATCTCCTAGTCTAAGTCCTTAGCCGCCGGGACCTCCCACCATATAGAATCCCGCCGTTAAAGACCTCCGAGGTTAAATCCCACCGCTAGGATCACCCTCCTCCTTGGGGTCCTCTTTGCAAAAGACCTCCTTGAGGTCCTCTCAGGCGAAGAGGTCACCGATCGCTTTTGTCAAACCGCCCTCTCTGACCTCCTTGGGGTCCTCTTTGCAAAAGTCCTTCCTTAGTCGTTTTCTAAAAACCACCCCGAGCCACCCCACCAAGGTCCTCTTTGCAAAGACCACCCCGGTCTTTTGTAAAGAAAACCTTCAAAACCATCCTGTGGTCCTCTTTACAAAAGACCATCCCTGGTCTCTTTGTAAAGAGAACCTCAGACCTCCTCGTGCTAGTCTTAACCATGAGGACCTCCCGCCTAGATCCGGACCGCTCAGACCTTCTCCTATGGAGATCTCGAGCCATCCGCATCTCTCTCTGTTAAAGCATCGTGTTGGAGGACCTCCCAGGGAAATCTAGACCGTTAGGACCTCCTCGGTGAAATCCTAGCCGTCAAGACCTCTCATTGTGCAGCCGCTTAGGTCCTCTCCGCTCAGATCTAGACCGTTAAGACCTCCTCGGAGATCTTAACCGCCTGTTTCTTCCCTTAGTTGGATAGCCGTAGGACCTCCTCGTGGAGCTCGGTCCGAGATCCGAGATCCGATGGCCACGACCTCCCTAGTGCGCGAGGAGCTCCTTCGGCGTGTCTTGTGCATCCGTGGTCGGAGCCGTTGGATTCAATATCAACGGTTAAGACCTCCTAGGCGCGATGAGGTCTTTGCGCCGGTGCTCGTGCGGTTTTAGATCTGAGCTCGTGAGCCGTGCGATCTTGGATCAACGGCCCACGACCTCCCTAGTTTTCGTTGGTTTTCGATTTAGTTCACTAGAGCTTTTATTTGCACTTATTAATTGTTTTAAACTTCAAAAATGCATATCTTTTTCTCTGTAGCTCCAAATTTAACAAACTAAAGTTCGATAAATGCATCATTAAAGTACTTTAGCTTAGTATAGGTTTTGCAGTAATCTTTAATACTGAAATTGATCATGTCTTAGATTTAAAACTTAGAAAAATCATAACTAAATCATTTTAACTCCAAATGACCTGAAATTTTATATGGGTTACCACTATACCAGTGGGTAGCTACCATAAAATTTCAGCTTCAAAATCTTTCTAGAAAATATTTTTGCTACAGACTAATTATGGCCAAATTAGGTTTTTAGAGAATATCTTTTGCACCACAAATCCAAATTAAGTTTTTCCAGTTTCTATGTCTAGGTATGTTCGTATTGTACCTTGTGTATAAATTTCGTCACATTTGGATAATTTTGCTTGCTCTTTTGTTTAAGTGTTGCTCTGTCTTATTGGTTATTTTCGCTCTTTCGCTTAGGATTCGATATTTGCGGTAATCCAGAGAACGACCCTCCGCAACAAATTGAGCAACGACAAGCGAACAAGCAGTTTGATCATTTCCATTGATCCCATTACTTTTAAAGTCTAATATTTTGTTTAACTTCTATGTATGCATTGCTATTTTGTTGTTAAATTGATTAGTTAATCCTCTAGTTGCATAATCAGAGGTAAATAATTATCCTCTACTACCCGAGCCTAGGTTATTTGCTGTGATTAGAGTTCGTTGGATGAGCTCTTGTCACTTAGTAGATTTCGAATAAATATTGCTTAGCCATGCCTAGTATCGGTAGTATTGGGCGATCATCGACTTAGTCGGTGATCTTGATCACACAACTACTTATACTACTCCATTATGTCCAACCCTTGTGTTTTATTGTTTTACAAATCAAAAACTGAAAACAAAACTATATCTTGACTTGGGCACAATGGTATGTTGATGTGATCGGTTGGGTGTGTGGAATGGTGCCTAAGTCCCTAAGGACCGAGTTACTTGTGCCATTGATCCAAGCAATTATTGCGTGCTAACCACACGAGGGGGATATGGAACCTCTCTTGACTAAGTACTTTGGGAGGTGTTAATTATGAGCTGGTCGGTGGGTGTGTTCTGTGTGTGTGTGTTTGTGGTGTTGGAGGGAGCATTAGCAGACCGGTTAGGCTGCTTAATGTGTCTTTCTCCAGTGGGTTGCGGCTCTTAATTAGCATCGTCCATTGGAAAGCGTCTTGTTAGACTCAACCATGCGCTGCATACCAAAGGAAGTGTGCTAACTGTGGCTGGTGGAAAGGCGGTCTATCGTGTGGGTACATTGGTACACCTGCAGGTTAAACTATTCGAATAGCCTCGTCCTAGGTTATGGACACGCTTGGTTATTTCCCACAAGAACTAGACTACAACCTTTTAAAACTTAAACTTGACATGGGTGGTATGAAGGGTACTTCATGCTATTGTTGTGGTGACTATGGGTTAGTCACTTCTAGGTTGGTGTTGTTCTCTATCTATGTTATTATTGTCTCTCTTTATTTGAACAATAAAAGTTAATTGCAAACTTGCTTTGAATCTATTACAGTATTGCAAATGAAAACTTGCTTTATCTTTGAAAATATGTCCAAAGCCTCATCCACTTAAATAAAGCTTGCATGTAGTTAATTATAGTTCTGTTATCTCACACGTCGAGTCTTGCGAGTACAAAAACAAGTTTTGTACTCATCCGCTTGCTTAATATTAATTGTTGCAGAGGAAGAAGGTGAGCCCCAAGGGCCTCACTTTTGTGAGTCGTGTTGCGGCGCTGCTTGGGACGATTAGCTTGGCGGTCGGTTGGTTGCCTTGTGGGTAAAGGCACACCGATTGGCTTTTGTTTATCGCCATCTTATGGCCATTTTGCTTCCATTGTGTATTTACTTATCTTTATGAATTTTGGCAGTCGGCCTCTCTTTGTAATAACTCTCTTTATATTATCTATGTCTTTCATTGTTGCTTTTGCCGGCTCTATGTGTATGAATGGAATTGATGCATGATTTTGTAGCGGTGTGTATGCATTTGATTGAAGTATACATATCTCGAGGCTTGGTTTATTTGATTTGTACTTGTTAGGACCAAGTGGATGGTTAAACAAAGTACAAGCCGAATAAACGGGGTCCTCAAAGTTGGTATCGAGCCATTCCGACCGTAGTAACCCAAGCTTGATCGTCTTTAGGATATTTTGGAAAGCTTAATTTCAAAGTATCAAATGATTTATGAAAGTTTAAGTAAGTTCTCAGATTTTATTCCTTACCTATCTTAGCTTTCTTTCTCGTCTTGCTCTAATTTGAGTTTTAAAAGTGTTTTCCCCTTTCCTTCTCTCAAAAGACAGTCATTATCGATTAATTGGGTTTGGGACCAATGAGCTTGGCAAATTGAAATGTTAGCCGCCCTCTACAAGGTTTTGAAGCTTCCGGTTGAAGATTTCAATTAGGAGGCTTGGATGCGAAAATCGGACAGCGATCATTCAATTTCCTGACAGCAGCTCAAAGGTTCTAACCAGGTAGAAAATAAGAGATTAACCAAGTAAAACTTGTGGGAATAAAAGGGTAAGATGTGATACTAGTTAGCTAAGTATCTAACGTTATTTTTATCGCCTTAACCTTGTTCTTGAGTAGTGTTAGGCTGGTTGTAGTGTGCTGAAATTTTTATCTTCTCACACTATTACTCGTTCATTCAATACGGGTTAATGGCATTGAGAAGTTGAGCTTGGTTTGGAGTTTCCTTGCTGTTTTGGAGCTTCTTTGGAAACATTTAAAGTTGTTACTTGCTGTTTTTGGCTTTCGGTTAGGGTGATGTCTCATTCCCCTAATCGTTAGCTTTTTGCTTTCATCAACTTCTAATGTTAGTGCTTTGGTTTCTAACCTAAGTTTCTTAAAGCGGGATGGTGGAGGTACTCAGAAGGCCGTGGTCGTGACTGGTTTGGATGAGGAGCTTCGCCTCCTCCGACCATGGCCGAGGTCCTTCTCGGATCGAGCGCAACCGCCGAGAGGGCGGGAGGGTCCTGCTTGGATGTTATTGCGCGCAACACCTCCGCCCTTTCCGGTGCCTCGGGGATCCGGCAGGGGTGGACATCGATCCGTGGGGCCTTGCCGAGTTTCTTCGCACTCAGCCCCACGTTCTCCGTGCGAGGACCCATTGGACGCAGATGATCAAGCTGCGTCGGAGTTGAGCGTAGCTCGACGTTGCTCGTGCTGGACCGGGACAGGCACTCTTTGCCTCCCATCGCCTTCGGGCGGCACTCTCACGGTGGGAGAACTTCTTGGCCATGCAGCCACGCCACACCGCTCTCTTGGGATGAGTTCCGGACGGCGTTCCGTCGAGCTCACATCCTGCCGCTTGATGAAGTCAAGAAGAAGGAGTTTCGCGCTCAAGCAGGCGTAAGTCGGTGATGGAGTACACATGCACGAGTTCAACCACTTGGCTCGTTATGCTCCATCCGAGGTGGCCACCGATGAGGCCAGCGTGAGAAGTTCATGGAGGGTTTGTTTGAGGAGCTGCAAGACGGGCTCTCCATTGTGGACTTTGTCGACTTCCGTGCCTTGGTAGACAAGGCCATTGTTGCCGAGCACAAGGCCAAGCGCGAGGCGAGTCCCGCAAGCGCAAGTGGGAGGCCCGATGATCCGCACAGCCGGCTCTCTCTCGCCTCGCCGTGTCGGGCCTACTCGTGGGTCCGTTCGTGGCTTCCTACCACCGAGGCCGCCAACACGCTTCTCGCCTCCGCGGGCGTGCCCCGCCACGTGCGCCGCGAACCAGCAGGTGGCCCCGCAATCCGTGCCGGGTCACTTGCTTTTCGTGCAACGTAGGGCATTATGCCAATAGTTGCCCTAACAGATCGGCGGCCCCTCGCCCTAATGGAGGACGCGGCAGGAGGTGGTTCTTCCCGTGATCGAGAAGGTTGTCCCCGCTACCCAAGGCGTGGGTAGTGGCGCGTCAACCTCATCTCCGCGGAGGAGAGCACAGAGGCACCGACGCCGTGTTGGGTACCCTTCGGTTAACTCTTTCCTCTCTGCTTTGTTTGATTCAGCGCATCTCATTCGTTTGTTTCGAGTCTTTTGCCGTGGGGTCTCCTTTTTACTCCATTGTTGGTCCCGGTCGCTCATTCGCTCTCCGGTTCGGAGTTGAGAGCCGAGTCCGAGTGTAGGGATGTCCTGTTGAGATAGAAGGGTAGGATTCTTGGCAAACCTTATCCTCCTTCGATCGGCGAGCTTAGATGTAATCCTAGGCATGGATTGGTTGTCTCGGCACATGGGACGAATTGATTGCGCTAGGAGGCTCATCTACCTCACGATCCTCTGGCGAAGCGGTGTTCGCTTTGCGCCAGGCTGCAGATCCGCATCTATTCGCGCCAGCGGCCAGCTCTAGATATTAGTGAAGTCGGTGGTGCGTGACTTTGTTGATGTCTTCCAGACGACCTTCCAGGATGCCACCGATTCGAGACCTCGAGTTTGTCATTGAGTTGGTTCCTGCATCGCCCGATTTCAAAGGCCTTACCGGATGGACCCAATTGAGTTGGTGGAGTTGAAGAAGCAGCTGGTGAGCTTCAAGAGAAGGGTTTCATCCGCCTAGCTCGTCTCCCTCGGGATGCTCGGCAATCTTTGTCGAAAAGGACAAGACGCTGCGCATGTGCGTTGATTACCGCCCACTTAATGAAGTAACGGAAAGAACAAGTACCCTTTGCCCCGTATCGATGACCTCTTCGATCAATTAACTGGAGCTCGAGTCTTCTCAAGATTGATTTGAGAGTGGGATATCATCAAGTTCGGATTCGACCGAGGATATCCCAAAGACGGCTTTTCTACTCGTTATGGCTTGTACGAGTATACCGTCATGTCATTCGGCTTAACCAATGCTCCGCCTTGTTCATGAACCTCATGAATTCGGTGTTCATGGAGTATTTGGATAGGTTCGTTGTGGTCTTCATCGATGATATCCTTATCTACTCTAAGAGCGAGGAGGAACACACCGAGCATTTGAAGCTTGTGTTGGGCAAGCCCGCGAGCACAAGTTGTATGCGAAATTCAGCAAGTGCGCTACGTTGAAGAAGTAGCCTTCTTAGGCCATATTCTTTCGGCAGAGGCGAGGCGTGGATCCTAGCAAGATCGCGATGTGCTTTCTCGAGTCACCTACTTCGGTCACCGAAGTTCGGAGTTTTCTGGTTTAGCGGGATATTATCGCCGCTTTATCGAGAACTTTCCAAGATAGCGGCCGATGACGGAGTTGCTCAAGAAGGACAAGAAGTTCTCGTGGTCCGCTGATTGCAGGAAAGTTTCAAGAACTTAAGAAGCGATTGACCACCGCTCCCGCTCTTGTTCTCCCGATGTCCGTCGGCTTCGATATCTTTTGTGACGCTCTCGCCGAGGCCTCTTGTTGTGTCCTTATGCAAGAAGGCAAGGTAGTTGCCTATGCATCAAGGCAATTGAGACCTCATGAACTCAACTATCCTACCCATGACTTGGAGTTAGCCGCTGTGATCCATGCACTTAAGATTTGGCGACATTACCTAATCGGTAATCGTTGTGAAGTGTATTCGGATCACAAAAGCTAAAGCATTTGTTCACCCAACCAGATCTGAACCTCGTGCAAAGGAGATGGTTGGAGTTGATCAAGGACTATGACATGGGTATTCACTACCATCCGGGCAAGGCCAATGTCGCTATGGATGCGCTTTAGTCGCATAAGCGCATTGCAATGCATTGTTGCTTCAAGAGCATCAGCCCTCTTCTAGAGGAGTTTGTCTCAACCGGGTTTGGTTGAGCATGGTTCCTCGCTGCCTTGGTTGTACAAACCAACCTTGGTGGATCGGATCAGTGCGCTCGATCGGATGTTGGGGTAAACCGCATCAAGGAAAATGTCAAGAACGGAACGACCAAGTGCTTCTCCGTAGATGAGCTTGGTGTCTTGAGGTTCGCAACGCCGTGGTTCCAAAGGACATAGAGTTGCGGAATTTGATCCTCCATGAAGCCCACGATTCCCGTTATCCATTCATCCGGGGCCACGAAGATGTACCAGATCTTCGCCAGAGATTTTGGTGGACCCGAATGAAGAGGGAGATCGCGAGGTTCGTTGTCGAGTGCAACGGTGTCGTCGTGTCAAGGCCGAGCATCGGCCCACCGATTGATTGCCCTTGCCCATTCCGAAGTGGAAGTGGATTCGGTCGGGATGGATTTTATCACCGCCTACCCAGTCACGCGGGGCAATGATGCCATTTGGGTCATCATTGACCGGTTGACAAAAGTGGCGCACTTTCTTCCGGTCAAGACCAAGATTCGCTGACGGTCACCTTGCGTGAGCTCTATATCGCTGAGGATAGTGAGCTTGCATGGGGTGCCAAGATGATCATTTCGATCGTGGTTCCATCTTCACTTCCTCAGTTCGGCATAGCTTGCAAGAAGCTATGGAACTCGTCTTTCAAAGACAAAGATATCACCCCCAAGCGGATGGTCGACCGAGAGGGTCAACCAAGTTTTGGAGGACATGCTGCGAGCTTGTGTTCTTTCCTATGGGAAGCACTGGAGAAGTGCTTGCCATTCGCGAGTTTTCTTACAACAACAGTTTCCAAGCCGGTCTCGGCATGGCACCATTCGAGGCCTTATACGGGAGAAAGTGTAGAACCCGTTGAGCTGGTCTTAGACCGGTGAAAGACCTTTCTTTGGCCGGGCTCGATTACGAGGCCGAGGGTCAAGTCCGGCTCATTCGTGACCGCTTGCACACACAGCTCAATCCAGTGAGAAGAGCTATGCGGATCGTCGTCGTCGTGAGTTGAGCTTTGAGCCCAATGACTTCGTTTATCTCAGGTTTCTCCTCCAAAGGTCACAGCGTTTTGGTGTCAAGGGAAAGTTAGCTCCTCGATATGTCGGCCCCTACCGTATTATCGAGAAGAAGGGAGCTGTTGCCTACAAGTTGGAGTTGCTGCTGCACTTGCGGGAGTACATGATGTGTTCCATGTGTCCCAGCTAAAGAAGTGCCCCCCGTGTTCCAACAGAGGAAGCTCCGTTGGAAACTCTTGATGTCCGGGAAGATTTGACCTCATGAGCGTCCTGTTCGCATACTCGAGGAAGCTGAACGAAGAACGAGGAATAAGACCATCAAGTTCCTTAAGGTTCAATGGTCAAACCATTCCGAGGATGAAGCTACTTGGGAGCGAGAAGATCGTCTCCGTGCAGACTACCCCTCTTTCTTTTCCGAGTGAACCAAATCTCGGGACGAGATTTTTGTAAGGGGGGGAGGTTTGTAACATCCCCATTTTGGCTTGTGTTTCAAATGTAATAAAATGAGGGTAAATTAAAACTTTTCCTTCATCCTTTTACTCTTGAAACTTTTCTGAAATTCTTGTAAAGGAATTTTGGGAAATTCAAAATCAAAAGCCTCATTTATCAAGACGACAACCTCCTTGGTCAAATCTTTTGTTAAACCCTTGGAAATAATTTTCCTTGGTTCTAAGGTTGCTTGGTAGCGCCCCTAAATTATTTCATGCTTTTTAGAAATTATTTGAATAATTTTGAGTGAGTCAAACCAACAATTCAATTGGTCAAACGATTTATCACTTCTGGAATTTCTAACATAAAATATAATGCATAAAAATTTCTGAAAGTTTTAGGGGAGTTCAATCATCTATCTACTTAGCTCCAGTTAAAATTTCATCAAATTTGGAGTTCATTTGGCCCTCCAATTAAATCCTCAAATATTCAGCACAAAATTCAAATTAAAACAGGTCTAGTACTGTTCACCCGACCGAGCTTGAACTCAAGTCCGACTCGCCGAGTTGGCTCGACGCAAGGCTGCCACCCACCCGCAAGCACCCAACCGCTCGCGCTGTGTCATTGACTCATGGGCCCGTGTCGTCGTGGTCATCTTCTTCCTCCTCCCGGTAGCGCTTTGTGTATGCGTGCGAGAGCAAAGTCAGCGGAGGGAGCGAGGCCTTGTCACCTCAGTGAAGCCTTTAAACGGCTCCCTCTGTGACGCATTTATTGCACACCATGCGACCACCCCCGAAGTCCATTTTCCACCTGCCCCCGTCACTTCGAGCGACCGCACGCTGCTCTGGACTTGAGCTCGCCCATGAGCATGCGCCCGTTGCTCCTTTTTCCCTCTCTGCTACTTAAACACCCAGCTCTCCTTCTTTGTCCTCCTTTCACCCTTCCGCAGCCCCAGTTGGCACCCTCTCTTCTTGCTTGAACTCAATCGCCAAGATCACCCTGACCGCCATTGCTGAAGCTTCGAGCTCCTGGTGCAGCCGGTGCTCCAGTGGCTCTTTCCTTCAAACTTTTGCTCCGGCTCCTTCCTCTGGTCCCCTGGAGTGTTGACACTAATCCTATTTCGGTTTGTGTCTTGAGCCTCTCGTCAATTCGGATTTCCCTTTCGGTGAAAATCGCGCGCTTCGTCCTCCTCTCCGTGAAGTGCTCCTTCCTTCACTTATGTGTTCCGTGTCTTTCTGGTGGACCTCCGGTTATCATCACCATTGCTTGGTCCTCTATTGCTCAGGATTGCTTGCCCCGCGTTGTCTTCCTCGGCTCCGGTGGCGGTCGTCGTCGCTGGAACTCCCTCGACCTCCCTTGGACCTCCTCTGGGCCCAGGTGAGTTCACAATGACCTCCTGTAGCTTAAGCACTCGATAGCTTAGGTCGCGCGAAGTCTTTCTCGGTTTCACTTTTCCGTGCATTTCTGATCTCTCGCCTCGTTCCGCCTCGCCGCGATATGGGTCGTGTCCGCGACATTTGTGCCCTCAAAATGTTCGCAATGGTATTGCGAACATTTTTGCCACGCTGACCACGCCGTGGTCGTGGTCGCCGCGACGAGCCGGTGACCAAAGCCGTGTCCTGTCCCGTTGTCGCATTTTGTCAAGTCACCGGACCTCCTCGGGTTCATCGTGACCCTCCGTGACCTCCCAGTGTTAGATTCGCACTGTGATCTTGTCGGCAAAAACTCTAGCTCCCGGGACCTCTTCGATTTAATCCTAGCCCGTAATGACCTCTTCTGTTTAGATCCACCGTAGATCCTTTGTTCCGTATGAGCTAAGTCCTAGGACCTCTCGGTTTGTGGTCTTAGCCGTTCATGACCTCTTGGTGTTGATCCGGACCGCTAGATCTCCTAGTCTAAGTCCTTAGCCGCCGTGACCTCCCACCATATAGAATCCACGGCGTTAAAGACCTCCGTAGGTTAAATCCCAACCGCTAGGATCACCCTCCTCCTTGGGGTCCTCTTGCAAAAGACCTCCTTGAGGTCCTCTCAGGCGAAGAGGTCACCCGATGCTTTTGTCAAAACCGCCTCTCGGACCTCCTTGGGTCCTCTTTGCAAAAAGTCCTTCCTTAGTCGTTTTCTAAAAACCACCTGAGCCACTCCCACAAGGTCCTCTTTGCAAAAGACCACCCCTGGTCTTTTGTAAAGAAAACCTTCAAAACCATCAGGGTCCTCTTTACAAAAGACCATCCCTTGGTCTCTTTGTAAAGAGAACCTCAGGACCTCCTCGTGCTGGTCTTAACCATGAGGACCTCCCCGCCTAGATCTGGACCGCTCAGGACCTCTCCTATGGAGATCTGAGCCATCCAGATCTCTCTCTGTTAAAGCACTGTGTTGGAGGACCTCCCCGAGAGAAATCTAGACCGTTAGGACCTCCTCGGTGAAATCCTAGCCGTCAAGACCTCTCGCTGTTAAGCACCGTTTAGGTCCTCTCTCCGCTCAGATCTAGACCGCAGACCTCCTCGGGAGATCTTAACCGCCTGCACCTTCCCTTAGTTGGATAGCCGTAGGACCTCCTCGTGGAGCTCGGGGCCGCGGATCCGATCGATGGCCACGACCTCCTAGTGCGCGAGGAGCTCCTTCGGCGTGTCTTGTGCATCCGATGGTCTGGGCCGTTGGATTCAATATCAACAGTTAAGACCTCCCTAAGGCGCGATGAGGTCTTTGCGCGGTGCTCGTGCGGGTTTTGGCATACGAGCTCGTGAGCCGTGCGATCTTGGATCAACGGCCCACGACCTCCTAGTTTTCGTTGGTTTTCAGATTTAGTTCACGAGAGCTTTTATTTGCACTTATTAATTGTTTTAAACTTCAAAATGCATATCTTTTCTCTGTAGCTCCAAATTTAACAAACTAAAGTTCGATAAATGCATCTGTTAAAGTACTTTAGCTTAGTATAGGTTTTGCAGTAATCTTTAATACTGAAATTGATCATGTCTTAGATTTAAAACTTAGAAAAATCATAACTAAATCATTTTAACTCCAAATGACCTGAAATTTTATATGGGTTACCACTATACCAGTGGGTAGCTACCATAAAAATTTCAGCTTCAAAATCTTTCTAGAAAATATTTTTGCTACAGTACTAATTATGGCCGAAATTAGGTTTTTAGAGAATATCTTTTGCACCACAAATCCAAATTAAGTTTTTCCAGTTTCTATGTCTAGGTATGTTCGTATTGTACCTTGTGTATAAATTTCGTCACATTTGGATAATTTTTGCTTGCTCTTTTGTTTAAGTGTTGCTCGTCTTATTGGTTATTTTCGCTCTTTCGCTTAGGATTCGATATTTGCGGTAATCCCGAGAACGACCCTCCGCAACAAATTGAGCAACGACAAGCGTGCAAGCGTTTGATCATTTCCATTGATCCCATTACTTTTAAAGTCTAATATTTTGTTTAACTTCTATGTATGCATTGCTATTTTGTTGTTAAATTGATTAGTTAATCCTCTAGTTGCATAATCTGTAGGTAAATAATTATCCTCTACTACAGAGCCTAGGTTATTTGTCGTGATTAGAGTTCGTTGGATGAGCTCTTGTCACTTAGTAGATTTCGAATAAATATTGCTTAGCCATGCCTAGTATCGGTAGTATTGGGCGATCATCGACTTAGTCGGTGATCTTGATCACACAACTACTTATACTACGCCATTATGTCCAACCCTTGTGTTTTATTGTTTTACAAATCAAAAACTGAAAACAAAACTATATCTTGACTTGGGCACAATGGTATGTTGATGTGATCGGTTGGGTGTGTGGAATGGTGCCTAAGTCCCTAGGACCGAGTTACTTGTGCCATTGATCCAAGCAATTATGCGTGCTAACCACACGAGGGGATATGGAACCTCTCTTGACTAAGTACTTTGGGAGGTGTTAATTATGAGCTGGTCGGTGGGTGTGTTCTGTGTGTGTGTGTTTGTGGTGTTGGAGGGAGCATTAGCGGACGGTTAGGCTGTTTAATGTGTCTTTCTCCCGTGGGTATGCGGCTCTTAATTAGCATCGTCCATTGGAAAGCGTCTTGTTAGACTCGGCCATGCTCGCATACCAAAGGAAGTGTGCTAACCGTGGCTGGTGGAAAGGCGGTCTCATCGTGTGGGTACATTGGTACACCCCTATGAGTGGTTAAACTATTCGAATAGCCTGCGTCCTAGGTTATGGACACGCTTGGTTATTTCCCACAAGAACTAGACTACAACCTTTTAAAAACTTAAACTTGACATGGGTGGTATGAAGGGGTACTTCATGCTATTGTTGTGGTGACTATGGGTTAGTCACTTCTAGGTTGGTGTTGTTCTCTATCTATGTTATTATTGTCTCTCTTTATTTGAACAATAAAAGTTAATTGCAAACTTGCTTTGAATCTATTACCGTATTGCAAATGAAAACTTGCTTTATCTTGAAAATATGTCCAAAGCCTCATCCACTTAAATAAAGCTTGCATGTAGTTAATTATAGTTCGTTATCTCACACGTTCGGTCTTATGAGTACAAAAACAAGTTTTGTACTCATCCGCTTTGCTTAATATTAATTGTTGCAGAGGAAGAAGGTGAGCCCCAAGGGCCTCACTTTTGTGAGTATGTTATGCGTACTGTTTGGGACGATTAGCTTGGCGGTCCGGTTGGTTGCCTTGTGGGTAAAGGCACACCGATTGGCTTTTGTTTATCGCCATCTTATGGCCATTTTTTGCTTCATTTGTGTATTTACTTATCTTTATGAATTTTGGCCGGTCGGCCTCTCTTTTTGTAATAACTCTCTTTATATTATCTATGTCTTTGATTGTTGCTTTTGCTTGACTCTATGTGTATGAATGGAATTGATGCATGATTTTGTAGCGGTGTGTATCTTTGCATTTGGAAGTATACATATCTCGAGGCTTAGTTTATTTGATTTGTACCGTTAGGACCAAGTGGATGGTTAAACAGTACAAGCCGAATAAACTGGGTCCTCACGATCTGAGCTACCAGAATTGTTCCATGACTGGATTCGCTACTTCCTGATCGGCAAGCCGCCCACTGGGGTTGACAACACCAGGCACAAATGTCTCAAGATTCTTGTGGTGGCTTCACTGGGTTCTCCATCCGCCGGCCGACTGTGGCTAATAGATGCGAGGAAAAGCACAAGGTAAGGGAAGAGAATCTACTAAGGGGAGCAGGTTTAACCCAAAGAACACCAAGGAACACACAAATAGCCGGAAATCTATTAAGAAGCATAAAACTCACAGCCAAACTACACCGAAGAAGGGAAACAAAGATCTAATCGTCTAGTCGATTAAACTCTAACTTAACAGGGCGACTTGGTTCAACACACGGGAGGAACCTACACTGGTTTATCCTATATGGTTGGTCTGAAGAAAACTCGATCTGAGCACAGTCTTCATCAAACGTTGATTGCTTGCGATCCTTGGAGGCGAAGCTTGGAGAAAGATGGAGGCGACGTATAACTTCTTCTTAGTCTTGAATTCTTGCGACGAGCTTGTCTTGAACACTTGGGGAGATGTCAATACATTGTTGCTGGTTGCATGGTCTTCAAACAGTTGCTCAAAACAGCTCTTGGGCATCCACCAAGACATTTGACATGGATAACGATGACTATAGAAGTTATGAGGAAAGAGAGAGTCCAATTTAATACTCCAAATGGTGACAAAGAATATAGATGAGAAATGAATAGAATGGAGGAGTATTAGAATAGACAAGGTGAGAATAGCACATCATTAAGATTTTCCATTTGTAAAATAAGTTTTGAAGTTTTCCTTACAAACGGTCATTCTAACTAAGGTCACGACCTACGATCGATATGGCTCGATACCACCTCCGCCGGGACCCAAAATTACAATTCGGACCATCTGTATATCGCACTAGTCCAGATCACGCTAGTGCACACGGTGGCAACATCGATGAAATATCATTTCCATATACAAAGATGACTAATAAATAGGCAAATAACAATAAATATCGAGTAAAGACCTTAAGGTCAAAGCTTACAATTAATGCCTCGTAAGGCTTAATAGCTCAATGAAGTCGCAATGAACGAAGCGGAATAACCGGTGAAGCCCATCCATATGCCCACAGCAATCTGGTCAAAAGCGCGACCTAGTTCTTCTCGATCCTTGAATTAGACCTTGTTGACCGCGATTCCTCCATTTCTGTAGGTTTGGCGCGAGTTTTACAACAAGCATGAGTACACAACCGTACTGCAAGTCATACCACGAATGCAATGTATAGATGCGTGCTTATTCCAACTGAAATGGCTTCGTGGTTATTTTGCAGAAATGCAACATTTGCAATTGAATATGAATAATAGATTGAAAGCATAATTCAAAACAAATAGACAATATTAATTTAACAGATTGTTTTCACAAAGACACATAGCCTAATCAAATTCTTTCACCTGACCATATGACTTAAATCACACAGCTGTCCCTTCCAATAGTTTTATGAAAATCTACCCCTCGTGTGAAATCCCGAGCATTGTCCATGACCGCGACGCGCTTATTCGAATAGATTGTTTAACACTGCGAGAGGTTGTACACTTTACCCACACGATATAACGGTGTGGCCGCACCGATCATAACAAAACATTGAAACTTCATCTCAAACATTGACACTCCGTGTGCTTACAAACCGTTATACATATCACAAAGCCCATGCATAACACACACCGTTGGGCGGGGCGAGCGAATCCTCCCGCGATGCAACCACCAAGTAGTCACACCTCCACCCTATCACAAAGCCTAACCTACCACCGAACATCAATGCGGAGAATCCATAACTTACTAAGTTAGGCCCGTCCCATACTGCATGTGGTCTCTGATGAGCCAGTTCAATGGCGCACAAAGTTAAGTCCTTAATTGACCAAGGCAAGACTTCCATGTTCTAACTAAGCCACAAAGATTATCATTCCCATCACATAGTCCACCATGTCACACAGTCTCCACCACTTGCCTCGGTCCAAATCCTTTACCACGGTTGGTTTTAGTGCAACACATGCCATCACGTAATAACATATAGCACACAGTTTTACACAAAGTTCCATAGTCACTTAGTCAAATTTAATATTTGCAACTTTACATGAGATGTGAGACTCGTAGCATGGCTAAACAATTGTACTCGCATCTATCCAACCCACGTTGGTAATACCATAGCACCAACTAAATATGAACCAATCTAGGTTGACAAAATATTATGACATACAATAGACAAAGTGGATATAACAAATTGGATTAATAGCTAAACCCAAAAGCATTTAAATAATTACTTAAAGTAAATGCAATAATTTGAATCAAAGTAATTTTGAAAACTGGGATTCAATATGATCAAAGGTATAACTTGCCTTGCTATAGCAATGGTGATCTTATTTTATCTTCAATCTTCTATTTGCTTGATCTTGACTCCTTGGACGATTAGGGACTTGGCGTCTAACGAAAGAAAGCGCAAAACAAACTAAATTCAAAAAAACAAATCAAATAAACTCCAAATTGAAATTGAATGGTACTGGAAGGTAGATATTGAATTTAGATGAATTTAGAAACTTGAATGAGTTCAATCGGAATTCGGATGAAGAAGATATGGCTTTTGGAAGATTAGAATTCACATGAAATGATGAAAAGCTCTACGAAATATTCTGAATATTCTATTCGAAAATATTTAGAAAAAGAATGAGTATATGATAGGTGAGACCGATTGGTATTTATGGATTTCTAGAATTAAAATAACTCGAAATAAGGTAGAGAGTGACAAGCGGGACCAATAAGATAAGCGACTTTTCAAGAATTAAATTAATTCCCGAAAATAGGATTAGGGGTTGACATGTGGGCCATCGGTCTATGGACCAGTCCACGGAGAGATGCTAGTCCACGGTGGACCAAGCTCATGAACAAGGTTTGACCAGGTTGGTGACATGCGGGACGCATGTAAGTGAATAAATAAATAATCTAGGATTTTAATTGGGTGGATGACATGTGGGTCTACATGTAAGTGAGAGAGATATTTATTTTCTTGCATGACATAGAGGAAGAAAGAATTACAGAGAAGCATGCATTAAGAAAACTACATGCAATAGTTTACAAAGAACAGAGAAGCAGATCTCACAAGGTACATGCGTTGGTGAGAGAAGAAACATAGAACAGGGCTCATAGCGGATCATGGTGCAAGGTTGCTTTGGTATGGTGGCAGAATTGGTGGTTGTATGGTGGAGGTGGTGGCCATGTAGTATATGACAAGCGGATAGCAAGAATTTAGAGGAAAGATAATCAACAAAGAAGCCAAACCAAACAAGCGAGAGCGATTGGTTTTGGCACATGATGGTATGGGATGGCATGCAAAGATTTGAGAAAGGATTAAGCGAGAGAAAAGTTGATGCTTGGCATACACATCATAGCATAGAAGGAGCCCGAACAACCCCAAGAAAAGAACGAGAGGATGAAACAACGTACAAGCAACGAGAATACATGATACTACGGTACACATGCATGAGCGATTACACGCGCGGTGGCGCGGCGGAGGCGGCGTAGCGCGGCGAAGGGCAAAGCGGAAAGAAACGGCGAGCCGGGACGCGATGGCGCGGTCGGATTTTGGAAAAACTCACCGAGGAAGCGAAGCGCGATGAACACGGTTGAGGCTCTAATGGCGCGGTGCTCTGGCGATCTTCGGTGAAGGGATGGAACCATGGCGTAGAGGAAGCGACGGCTGAAGCAACGCCATGACGGTTCGACCAACGGACGTCGGACGAAAAGCGCGATTCGCGGAGAAGACGCCGGTTGGAGCTCGGTTTTCGGAGATTGCGGCGAAAATAGATCGGTTTGGAGGAAACCAATTCGTGGGATTGGAAGAGAGATCAAGGCGGACGCGTGGCGCAAAGCGGCTCGCTTTTATATGCACCGTGGAGGAAGATATGAAAATTTGAAGGTTTGAGTTTGAAAGCGGATCGTCTTGGACTCGCATAACAGCGTTCGGGAGGAACACGATGAGCGATGAAATCGCGGATTCTTGTAACACGTGGGTAGGAGAGAGAAAAGGCTGATTTTCCGGAATTAAAATAAAAGGCCGAAAATCAAGGAGATCAAATAAATAGCAAATAAATCTGAAAAAATCTCAGAAAATACCCAAAAATTCCTTGAAAGACAAGGAAACCAAATAACATAGGTTTTTATTTAATTAATGTTTATATTAGTCAAATTAAATATTTTTAATTTAGGAAAATTCCAATTAAGCTTTATTAATTCAAATAAAATTGGTGAAATTTTCCAGGGACCTAAACTACTCAAAAGATTTTTGAAAAGCCAAATTTTGGGACGTTACATTGAGCAACATAGTATAGTCGCTTAACGGTTAGGCGACTAGACACAAGTCACTCCACTGTTGGGCGATTTAAAATAATAATATTTTTTTAATGATCCGATGGAAATAATTGTGGGAGAATAAATGGCAATTTTTGTAGATAATACATTTAGCAAATCTTGTTTGTAGGTTGTTATTTTTTTGGAAATAAAAGGGTAGTGACAAGGTTGGTTGGTCCGTTTGTGATTTTCGCAGATTCTCAAGGGCACGAAATCTGTTAGACTCACAATAACATTTCGTGATTGTGGTTTGTTTTTGTAGTGCGGTAAATTTCTGAAGAATTTTTTGAGCACGATTGAGGTAGTAACGATTTGTAAGTACGTAGGTAAGTAATATTGCGATGCGTCAGGGAAACACAAGACTAGAATAATAATAGTTGTACATGAGGCTAGTAGAATATTAGTTATACAAAAAGAAATATGAAAACACGAGGCTACCATAATAATAGTTGAGCTCTACCTGCACAACGAAGACCCCCTACTAGCCACCTGCTACGCCACCTGCAGCACATCCTCCGTCGTCGTCATGTCCCGCCCCTCGTCCGTGCTCGCCCGTACGGCCCCGCTTGGGCCTCCTAAGCGCAGGGTGTCGGGCCCCAATGGGGTGAAGTAGTCAGGAACCTTGTTCACACGTGGTCCCAAGGCTTGTAGGGTTGACTCTACCGGTTTCTGCATGCCCACGGGGGCACCGCTGAGCAGTGACCCAGAAAGAACCTGGACAGTTGCGGGCTGAGGTGCTCCCCTAACCTCCCCCATGTCTTCTGTGAAGAAGACGTCCACATCCTGCCTGAGGATAGCTGAACTCCCTGGGACGCGTAACTTGCAGGACAAATTTTGTTTATTCATGCAATATATTGGCGAGAAACAAACCTGACGAGATGAAACATACCTTTGGCGTGGGCCATGGCGTGCGTCCAATGGTCATACTTGGCATACCCGCCCTGCCCAAACATGTCGGGGAGGAACGGATACTGCCCTGGCGCTGTCGGGTAGGGCTCCAGGAATAACGGCGGGGGTAGCCACGTGCCAACCCTAACCCTTTGGCCTAGCCCGCCGGCGGCGGGTGAGTCTGCGTGCCTCAGGTGACCCTCGGCTGGTTAGGTCTTCAGTGGGGCATGTGCACGTGTCCCTCCGGAGCCTCCTGGTTGGGCTGTAGGGTGTGGCAGTCTCGGCGTAGGCGTCGATGTGATTTATGTCCACGACATGATTTATGTGCACACGATATGTACTCAGCTATAGCCGCAATACAACTATTAACAACTAAATTGGCGTCAGTTCTACAACTAAACTATTTATAATTATTAACAATATGCGACGTACCCGACACAACTACACATCTAATGATTTAGTTACTAACCTACCATGGTTTCAAAAATAAATCTACAAAGATGTGTAGAGACTCACCGTCGTTGATACGCCGACTCCTCTTCCTCTCTTTCCCTCCCTCTCCCTCTCCTCCTCTCTTTCTCTTCCCCTCCTTCCTCTCTTCTTCTCGGCTGCGAATGGTGAATGGTTTATATCTGGAGTGAGAAATGCCGAAGGCCGGCGTGCTCGTGGGATATAAGCCCCTAGTCGCCCAACGGTTGAGCGACTAGGGGCTTAGTCTGTCGCTTAGGGTGCGTTTGGTTGGCCGAATCATCCGAGGATTACTAGGAATCCTCTGGTAATTCTATGAGATTAATTTGTTTGGTAAAACATCTAGGAATCTAAACTAAGAATCTAAGATTACCTTGAGAAATAGATTACCATCAATTTTAGGAATCTATTTCCTGTAGAAAAGGGTGTCTATCTTAGATTACCAAGGGAAAGTAATCTTTGTTACTGTGTTTTTTTATCATGTGCTTTTGATGCATTACAGTCAAATTTTGAACTTTCAGAATTCAAAACCAAATTACGATTTATTTTAACATTCGAATATCTGAATTATGGAATTTAAAAATCATTTTTCAAAATATGAATTTCAAAACCAAAATATCAAAAATTTGAATCCTAAATTTTGGAATCTTAAATTCAGATAATATAAATTTGAAAATTCAAAATTTCAAGGTTGGATTTCGAAAATCTTTTTTTCTTTCTTTCAAATTTCAAATTCTAGATTTCAAATATTCAAATTCTGAGAATTAAATTTTATAAAGCCGAATTTTGAAAGTTTCAATTTTGAGTTTTAGAATTTCAAATACTGAGAATTTTAATTTTCAAAATCCAAAATTTGAACTTTTGAATCATAAAAAATGAAATTCTAAATGTTGGAATTTTAAATTACAAAATTCAAAATTTATAGATGTTAACCTTCATGGTTTGAAATTATGATAAAGACTAATATGTAGTTTCCTTCAAATCAACCAAACGTTGGAATCTTAGATTACTGATAATGTGTTTACAAATAACCAGATTGAGGGGAATATTAGATTACAGGGGAATATTAGATTACATGTACCAAATGCACCCTCAACGGTTGCGTGATAAGAAGTCGAAAGGACAACCGCTCACCAGTTGAGCGACAAGGCCACATGTCGCTCCACGGTTGGGTGACTTGGATCAGTCGCCCAATGGTTGAGCGACTAGAGCCATGTTGCCCAACCGTGGAGCGACATATGATTATTTTTGTAAAAAAAGGCAGGTATATTATGTATTTTGGAATAAAATAATGATTATTTAAAAAATCATTTGCTCTTGCTGTGAGACTGGTCTCCCATCCTGGGCTCATTGCAAAGCGATAGATTATTTTTAAATAATGTTATTTTAATTAAAAATTACAAAATTTAAAAGTCATTTTTTTTACAAAATGGCCTCCTATTGTTAGATGAAATGACGACATGAGGCCAGTCATCATTGCATCAATTATGAAACAATAATTTAGCCATTTGAATTGGCTACATGAGCCTATCGCCAATTCAAATGAAGATATGAGCCCTTTTCTGAAATTAAAATTTATTTGTAATGTTGGTAATATCTTTTAGTGTCCGCGCAATCGATAATTTTTAAAAAGATATGGAAATATAAAGTAGAGAACAATTTAGGAGTTTCGATATGACCAAATATATTTGGAATGCATTTTAGCGACGCAATATAAAAAATGGTCCCATTTGTTGACACAATATTATCCATAGCATTAGTGTGCCATGGAAGTTTACAAATGTTTTAAACAATGAAATAAAATAAAAATTGGTTTGGACTTAGCAAAAATAGGTAGTTGGTGCAAGTTTATGTACGGGATCGATTCAGTGAATGTTCGATGCCTAGAGGTTCTTTTTGGAAGTCGCCTAGTCAACTAAGGATCGGTTTGAGAGCCGCGTCTTGCTAAGCTCCACCGTACTACTATAAGTATGGAGTGGGACATACGTGACTATTTAATTTGCAATGTTCTACCATTGTTGTGTCATCCAAATGTGTGGGTGTCAGAATGATCTAATTTATTATCACACATAGGGCAAGAGGGAGCTTCTGTTTGGCGTGAAACCTTATGGCAGCGAAACCTTAGCGGACATGACTACTTTGGGATGTCATATTGTATAGGCATTGTGATAATCACTTAGTTACACACCTATGAAAGTGTGTGAAGCGGATGATATAAGATGATTATCTCTTGTGGGTAAAGTTGTACAACCTCTGTAGAGTGTAAACTATTCGAATAGCCGTGTCCACAGTTATGGATATGCTGAGTGTAACAGCCCCAAGTTTATAAACAGTAATAAAATGTTTTATGAACAGTAATGAGGTCTTTGTTCATAGCATTCTTATTCATTTCTACACTTTGGGCACATGCTACAAATTAAAACCTTCCTTTTAGCCAAACCCTAAAGAACCATTTGAAGTCTTAAAGGAATACAAGATAAAACTTGTATTATGACTGGGAAGTATTTTATTAAAGCCTAGATAAATTATCTTGGCTAAAAATATTTTGTTGCATTTTTAGAAATTATTTGGGCTTAAAGAAAATTTATTGTCTTTAAATAAATATTTTATTACTGAAATAAACATTTATGTATTTTACAAAGTGAAAATGTGGTTTATAAAATTTATCTGGGAAATATATCATCCCAGTAGCTTACAGTAAAAATTTCATGAATTTATAAATTTATTTGCTATTTTTAAAAGCCAGTCAAACCTTGGAATATTTGAATAAGGTTACGTCAACTAATGGTCTAAACCCAAACTCAAGACTTTATGTGACTCAAGCCATGTGGTTGGGTCCAACTGAATCAATTGGTCGGCTCGGTCACGTTGGCGCGAGCCCAAAACTCACGCAGCGTGATATGAGCGTTGATCTTCAATCGAAGCGGAAAGCTATAACACCGCGAGGCGTCACGTGTGCATCTTAATCTCGCCGTTGGATCTTGATCTAACGGCGAGATCGATGTATGCAATCGGACAACTCCGGATCCCTTTCAATCTCCACCGTTCATTTCAATCCAACAGCGCGCTCTTTTGTTTTAAACTTAAAGCGCGCTTTTATCCGGCCGTTAGATTCAAATCCTACGGCTTTTCCTTTTACCGCATGTTATAAAGACCGCACTCCTGCGGTGTTGGATCTTCATCGTGTGGTCCAGATTAGTGTATGCATTCGACGACTCGGATCCCCTCACGATCGCACCATTCATTCTTGATCTAACGGCGTCGCTTATTCTAATTTGAGATCGAGGCGGCGTTTATGCGGGCCTTTAGTTTCAATCCTCGGCGCTCCTTTTTGACCGTGGGCCTTTAAAGCCCAAAATCGGTGGATCGTTGGATTTCAATCGTAAGGTCCATATGAGTGTATGCAATCGGACCATCGGTTCCATTTTCCATCCTCGACCGTAGAAATCAAATCCAATGGTGTTGTGCCATCGCATCTAAGCGGGCTACGTGTATTCTTTAGGCGATCGTTGGATTTTAATCCAACGCGTCTCTCTTTGAAAGCTGAGCCCGCACCCCGGGATTTCGATTAAATCTCGATCAACCGATCTAGATCGTGCGGTCCATATTAGCCGGTACCGATTCAAATCATTTAATCTCTCTATTTATCCACACCGCCCATTTCCAATCGGACGGTGACATTCATTGAGCTTTTGTAGTAGCGTAGCGCGTGTGCGCAATGGACCTACATGTCGATGATTCTTATCATCTTCCTCGTCTCTCTGTGCTGATTCTCTCGAAATCAAGGAGAGGTTTATCCCAAAGTTTTTGCAACTAATTTTGGGATAATTAGCCTAAATGGACACCTCATCAAGCTCTAGACTTTTCCCAATTGTCCTGTAGCTCAACTCCCTTATATATATAAACCCTAGCTTTTGAGCTGCAGCCATTGTTGACCACTGAAGCTCACTTTCTTCTTTGCTGCACAGTGGGATTTTGCTCATATCCTTTGCTTATCCATCCTTAAGCACTGGTTTTACCTTGCATTAAAGATTCGGCATCTTTTGCAGGTTAAATCAGAACTTACCTCTCTGTCGATCAACTTCGAATTTTCAGAATCTTGGTATCATTCCTGTACTGGTAAGCTAAAAACCCTAGTTATGATATCTTGAGCAACTTAAGGACTTAAGAAGCTCCTGTGAATCCTTCTTTTAAGCATCAGTAGCTTCAACTTGCTTCAAACTGAAAAGTTGATATTATACCTTTTCGGTTTTCCATGTCATTTTCAAAACCTAGGGTTCTTCCTGTCAACTTACCATCTTATTTAGGTTTTGACTAAACCCTAGCAGCATGGCAAGTTGATCTTTCCAATCTTGTCATCATCTATTTTAACTTCTAATTGAGATCTGACTCTGTTTCTTTTTGTCGGTTTAACCGACAAAAATGAATTTCTTCTTAGTGATGTAATCTAACTAGTTAGGTTAGACTAAGGTTGGTTTGGGATATTAATTACCTAAAAGATCATGCTAAGTTTCATTTATGAACTTTTGCATGTTCTATATTCCTCTTCCAAACTTGCAATCTATCCTGTTTTCAGCTCTTTTCAAATCTGAAAACTGGAACTTTGCACTAAACTCTAGTTTGTGTCTTTTGAAAACAGTAAGCTATACTATGGGTTATTATCACTAATATGGGTAGTTATGGCTTAAGCATACTGTAATCATGCATCTTTCTTCCATTTTGGACTTACTGTCAGATTTGGCATTTATGGGATTTATTTGCTTTCTATAGAATCTGGTTCATTTGAAGTTTTTGAATCTGCCTCTGAGCAACCTGAACCTGCAACAGAAGTGTATTACTACCAAGGCAAGCATCCTCTTTGCACCATATTGATCCCAAATTTTGTACAATAGCTTTTACAAATCCAGTGATATCTGTGCATGCTATTTTTCTGAAAGTACAAAATGTGATCTGTTAGTAGTTAGCTATGACCAAACATGATGGATTACCTCAATTGTCACCATACACTTAACCCTAGCATAGTACTGTATATCATAAGCTATATTTTCAGTTTTAGCTTAGACATGCAGTCTAGAGATTTTAAACATATCTTGTCAAACATGGGAATCACAACTGATCTATTGTTATTTTAAACTCTTTATCCAGTTTCTTTAAATCAGTCTTGTATTTGAAATTCAAATTGATCTCGACAAGAGGAAGCTAGTGATGGTGCTTTTGTGCACGAGATTGGGTTTTGTGGTGGACTTGTCAGGGTTAATTAAGGACCGAACTCGACTATTCAGTTCAAGTCCCCACGCATTTCCACATGCACGTGTATGGGCGCTGTTTGGTTAAGTAAAATGTTGAGACTATTGAGTTGGAAACAGCAGTAAGGATATGTGTATTGACGTTGTATGGCATAGATGCTCCGTCCGAGGACCGAGTTTTATGCCATGTGAGCTTGTATGTCGAGATCGGATGTTCTTAGGAGGGTGAGGGCGTATATGTGCCTCGTCGCATATCGATACCTTAATGGTGCCGATAGCATTCTACTATGGGTAGGGAACCCATTCGCATTAAATTGTTTTGATCGGCATTATCGACATAGCGTGTGTGCCCGGTTAGCGGATGCTATCGATCGTTGTTTAAGCCGGATCGGTTCATGAGATGGGGTCCAACTCAATAGTGTTGGCTTGTTGAAAAATACCAAATCTTAGTTTCCCGCCGGCATACCAAAGGAAGTATGTCATCATTCGGAGGCATCCGAAGGCAACGGAGCTAGCTAAGTCATGTGGGTAAGATGTACACCTGCGGGTATAAACTGTTCGAATAGCCGTGTCCACGGTCATGGGCGATAACTTGAATTGATGTCACCAGATAGAAGTTTTGATTTTCAAAATCTGGTTTGGGTTTATTTTCGGTTTGCATGAGGGAATCATGCCTTCGCATCTTATTTACTTTTATGTTATTTACTTACTGTTCTAAGCAAACTTTGATTTATTAAATTGCTTTATCAAAAGTTATCCTTTGTAGGTTAAGATGTATCGCTTTATGCAAATTTGAACCTTTATACCTTCCTGTTGTAACCTTATGCATGTAAAAACTCTACTCCTTTGAATAGGCTCTAATAACCACTTTCTTTAATTAGTTTGTGTAAGACTTGCTGAGTACCTTCCGACTCAAGGTGCTATCACCTATTGTTGCAGTGAGACGGCTTTCTTTATGAAGTACCGTTAGCGCCGATCGGGTGGCGCTAACAGTAACGCTACTTCTTTCCTCCACGCAATTGCTGCGGGTGGATGAGGCCATTGGTGGACTTTTTCAGTTTATTTTGCTTCCGCTGTAGAATATGTTGTAGTGACCAAGTCACTCTATATTGTAGTACTAAACCCGAATGTTGTAAACTTATGTTTAATTATGCAAATCTACGACTTGTATGTGTATGATGCAATGTTGTTAAAGGATATATATATGCAATGGTCATTGATCCTGGGAACCATTGTGAGATATATATATATCCGGGGATCCTGTTTATTGGAATTGTTACTTGTTGAATTTATACCTTTAGCATGATCTTTAATTGAGGGATGATCCATTCCTTCATTAATAATCATGTTCTTGTAGATGAATTTAATTAAGTACATTTCAATAATCCGGGGAGCCCACACTGAGCAAAGTCACTCAAAGTTAGACTTCGGTTTCTGATTTCAAAAGATTTTATCAAATGATTTTGTATAGTTTATCCAATTAAAAAATTCAGGCAAGAAGCCTTTGTATAGTTTATCCAATTGACATTTCAAAATCAAAATTTTTGAGATATTGTATAACTACTTTGGAACTTAGTAAATGTAATTAAAATGCCAATCACGACTTTTGCACAAATAACAATATAAGTCTTCTCTTGATATATCTCTACATGCATTATAATATGTTATTGGGTGTAACTTGCGGAGTATATTTTTGTACTCACCCTTGCTTAATAAAATGTTATGAAGAAGAGAAGGACTTCGCTACCGGTGTTGATCTCGACGACTAGGCCATTACCCCAATCGATTGCCTGTGGTAGATTAGCTTGACTCTACTACTTCTTCGTCTTCCGTTGTATTTTTTATTGTTAGCTTGTAAGCCGTTCTTGTAAAACTCTGATATTTATTAATAAAATTGTGCAAATTATGGATGTTACCATATTTGCTTACTATATATACTAGTTACTGTTCTAGGGACTAGTGTAGAATACACAGAGGATTTGAGGGTGTTACTCTCGAGTCCGACAAGCATGCTCGAGCGCGCCAGCACCTCCCCTGTTCTCCCGCTCTGTGCTAGCTCCTTTCTCTCTCTTGCGAGTGGGATCGCTTGTCAATGTCTTCCTCTCTCTGTCTTTCTTTTAATTACACCTTGGCCCCACGTGTCACCCACTCAAGTTGTGAACCCGGTCCACCATAGTCCAGAGCCAGCCCGTGGACGTGGTCCATGGACCAGGGCCCACCTATGAGCCCCTAAGGATTTTCTTTATTTTAATCCCAACGAATATTTCTTGGAATATTCGTTCTTCTCTCTCTTTTTCCTATTCTGATAAATCTTCTGAGAGTTTGTTCTCCTTCATCCAAACTCCGATTCAAGACGTTTGAATTGCTAAATTCATCTAAAATCAAGCTCTTTCTTTTAGAGTTGGTTTTGGATTTTATTTGATTTTCTTTTGGATTTATTTGTGCTTCGTTTGTTGTTTTCTCTCTCGTTTAGACAATCTGTTTCAAGGAGCAGGGGCAGAAGCAAGTTTCGAAGATCCATGTGTGGTAACTGAGCAAAGCCAAGACAAGTCGTAGTCCTTTGGTCATGTTGAACGTATGGTTTTAAAATTATATTATTTTACATCAAATTGCATGCTATCTTTATATCAACAGTTTTGGTAATAGTTAATCACTTATTTGTCACTACGCCTCCATTGATTATTTGAATTCCATGAATCATTTGTCACCATAGGATGGTCATTATTAGTTGGACATTTATATCACCACATGGGTTATCGTAGAGATGCTTAGTTACGATGAGCTCATGATCACATGTTCAATATTGATAATTTGACTTAATGATATATGGAATTGTGGTACGATGCTATTGTTGGGTTCCCAAGTGGAAATGGGAACACGTCGGTATGGACTTTATTACCGGCTTGCCAAAAACACGAAATAGGCACGACTCTATATGGGTTATCATTGACCGCTTAACCAAAGTAGCTTGATTTTTTTCCTATCAGCACCACATATCATGGAGCTAAACTCGCCGAACTCTACTTGAACAATATTGTCCACTTGCACGGTGTGCCAAAGACAATAACTTCCGATCAAGGTCCTCAATTCATCTCATAGTTTTTGGTAGCTTGCATGAGATTTTGGGAACCGAGCTATTATTTAGCATGGCTTTCCACCCACAAACGGGAGGCCAAATGGAGAGGTCAAATCAGATTTTGGAAGACATGCTAAGAGCTTGCGTGCTATCCTAATTGGGAGAAATACTTGGCGTTCACTGAGTTTTCTTACAACAATAGCTTCCAGTCAAACCTCCAAATGTCTCCATTCGAAACACTCTATGGGAGGAGGTGTAGGACATCTCTTTTCTGGTCTAAGGTCAGTGAGAAGCGATTCTTCGGACCGGCTATCATCCAAGAAGCGCAAGAATACATCGACACGATAAAGAGCCGCTTAAAGGAATCTCAATCACGCCAAAAGAGCAATGCCATCCATCATCGTCGCGAGCAGAGCTTCAAGGTGAACGATTATGTTTATCTCAAGGTTTTATTGCTGCGATGTGTCCGTCGTTTCCATGTCCATGCAAAATTGGCTCCTCGGTATATCGAACCGCATCGAATCATTGAAAGGAAAGGGGAAGTCGTGTACCAACGGAAGTTGCAACCTCAACTTTCAAATGTGCATGATATCCTCCACATATCGCAACTCAAAAAGTGTCTTCGAACTCCAAACGAGCTCACTTAGCTGGAGAACATCAATCCACAACCCAATCTTTCCTATTGGGAGCACCCAAATCGAATTTTAGACGAAGCTGAGTGACACTCTCGCAGCCGTGCCATCAGGATGTTGAATGTGAGACCCCGGTGTATTTAGCTTGTAATGTTTAGTCTTCCCTTGACTCAAACATCACAAACAAAATATACCGTGCCTCGATGGACATGTGCTTCCCAGAGTTACAGCACACACACATCTTTACAAAATTATGCATCATTTTCATACAACATAGAACATCAATTCTAGCAAAAGACATACAATATATAGAGTTATTACAAAAGAAGCCGACCGGCCAAATGACAATAAAGTAACAATAACAGCGGAAGCAAAAGTGCCATAAGATGGCTATAAACATAAAACGACCGGTTAGGCAACACAACCCACAAGGCAACCGACTGGGCGGCCCAGCTAGTTGCATCTGCCGCAACACATCTAACAGAAGTAGACCCCTTGGGGATCCACTTCCTCCTCTGCACAAAACAAACAATGCAGGTGAGTACAATAATGTACTCGCAAGACTTACGAGTAACAAGCCTATACATAGCTACATGAGAGCTGAATCAAAGGAAATGGTTATATGGTTGTTTCGACGCATAAAGCAATTTTCATTTGCAAAAATGTAATAGATTGAAGGCAATTTGTCAAATCTGTTTTAAATCATTGAAATAACAGCGAGGTAACAATAAAAACATGAGTAGCAACCTAGAGGTGACTACCCCCAATAGCCACCACAACAAAGCACGATCCCTGATTCATACCACCCAACAAGTTTTAGTTTAAAAGGTTGTAGTCTAACTCTTGAAAGACCTTGTCAAGCATGTCCAGAACCTAGAATGAGGCTATTCGAAAAGTTCAAACCTTGCAGGGGTGTACCAATTTACCCACACTTCAGACCGCCTTTAAGCCACAAGATTAGCACACTTCCAAAGGTATGCTGGCACGGCTAAGTCCTACGAGATGTTTCCAATACTGTGTATCAACTACGAGCCGCTCGTATGGATAGAAACCCATACGCTTACATTGTAAAGCCGAAAGACAACTACCCCTCATGTGTAAAGCTTTCGGACAACTACAATGCTCCCAACACCATCCCTCCTACGACCCCCTGCGACCCGTAGCTAACACACGCCAAAGTACTAAGTCAAGAGATGTCCCATACCCTCTAGTGTGGTCAGCACGCAAGAATGCTTGGTTTAGTGTAACAAGATGTTCGGTCCTAGTTGACTCGGGCACCATTCCAGTCACACCCAAAAGCACACCAACATACCATTGTGCCCAAGTCCAAATAATTTTATTTTCATTTTTAGTTTTCACAATTAAACATAGCACAAAGGCTGAATCATAAGGTCATAATAAGTTTGTGTGATCAAAGTTATCGACTAAGTCGATAATCGCCCAATTCTACCGGTAGCTAAGCAGGACTAAGCAGCATAAACTCGTACACTACTAAGTGACAAGAGCTCATCCAACGAACCCAAAATCACAGCAAGATAGCCCTAGGCTCAGTAGTAGAGGATAACTATTTGCCTACAGATCATGCATCTAATGGGTTAACTATTCGACAATAGTTTAAAACAAGATAGCAATGCATACGTAGAATTTGCAAACAACAAATTAGAATTTGAAAATAATAGGAGCAGTATGATTAAATGATGCTACATCTGCTTGCCTTGCTAGGGGTGCTCTTGCGGCAGAGGATCAGATTCAAGATCAACGATTTCTTCAGAACCTAACGCAAAAACACGATAAAACCAATAAGAACGAAGAACAATGAAAGAACTTCAAAAGCCAAAGTCATCCAAATCCCATGAAATTTACACAGCAGCAAGGTTACGATTTTAAATGAATTTAGAAACAAGAATCATTTCATTTGGACTAAAACATGCAAAAGATATGGCCTAAACAAGTTCTCTCAGCCTGAAAAATTCAATTTAAATTAATTTTGGTTACTGTTCATGGCACAAATTTCCAGAATGATCTAGAACCTGAAATTTTTATGGTAGACAGAACATGGCATTCTAAGAACAGCAAAACTGAATTTACTCTATTTGGAGTTAAAATGATTACTTATGACTTTTCTAACTTATGAAACTAGAGTATACCATTTTTCAGGAGCAAAGACATAGTGAAAACCTATTCCATATTAAAGTACATTATCAGAGGAATTTAACAAACTTGAGTTTGCTTTATTTGGAGTTACACAGAAAAAGTTATGATTACCAATGATTAACCATGATTAGCCATTAACGAACAGAATCAATGTCTTAACGACAACGCAAAGTGTGTTTTCGTCCGACAAAGTACAGAGTGCAAAGGAGAGCTTGTCGCCGGCGGCTCCGACCACCGCGACGGCAACTAAAGGCTAAAATGGGTTTGCAATAACTTTGCGCACCCAAGGGAGGTATCCACGACGGCGGCGGCGGCCCAGAACGCCGGTGAGCCGGAAAAAGGGACGGTGACCAAAACGGCCGAAAATGACAAAAGCTAAAAAGCTCCGCATTGCGCAAAAAAGCGGGTGCCACAGCATCTAAGGACAAATAAGAAGCTACCTTAGCCAAGGAGAGCTTCAAAGATGGCCGGAGAAGCTTGAACAACGGAGGGGCTTGCCGGAGTTGGAGAAGATGACGACAAAACGTGGCCTGAGCAAAATGAACACCACTGGGTGGTCCAAATAGCTGCATGAGGGCCCACAGAAGGTTCTAAAGCAAGAAATTTTGACAAAAGAACACTTACCGGAGTTGGAGAAGGAAGGGGGTGATTTCGACCGAAAAGATTCCAACTTAAAATTGAGTGATTCCTGTGAACACCACCCAAAATTAAGTAAGGGGAAATGATTAGAGCTTTAAGGAGCTCAAAATGGCTCAAGAAGAAAGGAAGAAGAACCACTGGAGCACCAATGCGACCACGGAGCTTCACGGCCAACAATGACGGATTTGGGTGTTTTTGGTGGTTTTGAGCTCAACAAGTGATGAGAAGCTAAGAGGTGCTGTAAAGGAACACAAGGAGGGTTTGGGGGCTTTTTATAGTTGGAAAGCTAACGGGCAACTGGAAAATCGAGGTCCACGGTGAACTTGGTTCACAACTGCCTTGGTGAGGCGAAGGGGACAGGGCAGCTGAGAAAGATGGCCCTGAGGGCGAAAGGTCAACGGTAATAAATGCTAGGGTCAAAGAGTTGTTGAGGAGGATAGATAGGGAAAAGATAGGGCACATCCCCTCTCTACCATGGCGCACACACACGCGCAACTCAGAGGTTGAAGATGACTAGGAGCAGTCAAGGCCCACTGTCAGTGAAGGGGTTGAACCGGCTCGGGTCAAAAAGGGACTAACGGGTTAGGTTAAGTCACAAAAGCCGAGTCAACCCATCTCAACCCTTGGATCAGGAATGGACAGCTCAGATTTTAAAAAGTGAGCCCGGAACTACCAGCGTGAAGTAAACGGTACTACTATTTGAGGCGGTGCTTGTGGAGAAGAAAAGGTACTACCGGTGGATTGGAAATGAACGGCCAGGATTGAATCTCACGTGTAGCGGCTTTAAAACGTCTGACTCAATCCGGTGGTCCGATTACGATCTAACGGTTGAAAACGCTGGATCCCGGTACTACCCCAGCGATGAGCGGTACTACCTCTCGGTGAAAACAACACGTGACAAAGGGAAACGTACCGCACGGTTGGATCTATATCCAACGGTGCGCATAACGCACCCGGTACTTCCGTTTTGGAATGGCGGTACTTCCGCTTGAAACACGGCGGTATTTCCGCTTGACGAAACGACCCAAGACAAAGGGAAGGCTACCGCACGGTTGGATCAGAATTGAACGGCCATGATTGAAGGAGACTTTCGGAGGTCCGGGTGTTTCAAACGAACCCAAGTGGCCCGATCCAAAATCAACGGCTGAAAAGAGGCGCGCCTCAAACGTGAGCCCGAGGTGCAATTAGGGGGTTGGGTTCAACCAAGTCAATTAGGTTGGGCTCGGGTCTGACTCGAGCCCAACAACACTTTGACTTAGGGTTTTAATTTAAGCTGAAACTTTGGAAAATTTTTAGAGATAGCAAAATAACTCTAAAATTTCTGAAATTTTTACAGGAGCTTGCCAACTCTAAGCTCGACCTTGTATAAAATTATCAGAGGTTCTTATGCCTTGTATTTTTCTCCAAAATTTTGACAAGGTACTGAACTAGGGTTTGACCATGGTTGAACAAGTTTGACTGCCCTCTAAAAATATTCAAACTACTTCCAAAAATTATGAAATTTTTCAGAGGGGTCACACCTTAACCCTAGATCTTAGGAAAATACTTCCAAGGGATGATCACAAGGTTTGACAAGAAAGTTTTTGAAGGACAAGGTTTAGGTTCAAATGACTTGTGACTTTGTATTTCCATAATTCCTTTACAAGAATTTTTTTGAACATACAGGAAATACAAGATGTAAGAAAAGTATTTAATTTCTATACATTTTCTTACATTTGAAACACAAGTCAAATACTTGGGATGTTACAAATCTCCCCCCTTACAAGAATCTCGTCCCGAGATTTCGTTTACTCGGAGAAGAAAGATGGGTAGTCCGCACAAAAGCGATCTTCCCGCTCCCAAGTTGCCTCATCCTCGGAATGGTTTGACCACTGAACTTTAAGGAACTTGATGGCACGATTCCTTGTTCTTCGTTAAAATTCTTCAAGAATACGAACAGGATGCTCACGGTAGGTCAAATCTTCTTGCACATCGAGATTTTCCAACGGAGTTTCTTCGGTTGGAACACGGAGACACTTCTTCAAGTGAGACACATGTAACACATCATGCACCCCCTCGAGTGTAGCTGGCAACTCCAACTTGTAGGCAATAGCGCCTACTTTCTCGATGATGTGATAGGGCCCAACATATCGAGGAGCTAACTTGCCCTTGATGCCAAAACTCTGATGGCCCTTCAAAGGCGAGACTTTGAGATAAACAAAGTCATTGGGCTCAAAGCTCAACTCACGGTGACGACAATCCGCATAGCTCTTTTGCCTGGACTGGGCCGTGCGTAATTGCTCGCGAATTAGTTGAACCTGGTTTTCGGCTCATTGATTGAATCAGGGCCGAAGAACTGCCTCTCACCAGTCTCCGACCAGTTCAATGGGGTTCTGCACTTTCTCCCATACAAGGCTTCGAAAGGTGCCATACCGAGACTGGCCTGGAAACTGTTGTTGTAGGAGAATTCGGCAAACGGCAAGCACTTCTCCCAATTCTTCCCATAGGAAAGAACACAAGCACGGAGTATATCTTCCAAAACGTGGTTGACTCTTTCTGTCTAACCATCAGTTTGAGGGTGAAAAGCTATGCTGAAGGAAAGACGAGTCCCTATAGCTTCCTGCAAGCTATGCCAAAACCTGGAGGTAAAAAGCGCACCACGATCAGAAACAATCGTCTTCGGCACACCATGCAAACTCACGATCCTTGAAACATAGAGCTCGTCCAATGGACCCACACAGAGCTGAGTCTTGACAGGAAGGAAATGGGCCACCTTGGTCAACCTATCAATGACAACTCAAATGGCATCATTCCTCTTGGATGAACGGGGCAGACCGGTGATGAAGTCCATGCCCACGGAATCCCACTTTCACTCAGGTACGGGCAATGGCTGAAGAAGGCCTACAGGACGCTGATGCTTGGCCTTAACACGGCAGCACACGTCGCACTCGACAACGAACTTGGCAATCTCGCGCTTCATTCGAGTCGACCAAAATCTCCGACGAAGGCTTGGTACATCTTGGTGGCCCCGAGATGAATAGACAAGGGGGAATCATGGGCTTCGCGGAGAATCAAATCCCACAATTCCATGACTTTAGGAACCACAAGGCGCTGTCCAAACCATACCACACCATGCTCATCCTCTGAGAAGCACTTGGCTGTCCCATTCTTGATGTTCTGCCTTATTTGACTCACACCGACATCCGATTGTTGTGCAGCCTTGATTTGATCCACCAAGGTTCGTTGCACAACCAAGGTAGCAAGAGAACCGTGCTCGATCAAACCCAAATTGAGCCACTGAAATTCTTCATGAAGAGCGGGCTGCTACTCCTGAAGTAACAAGGCATTGCAATATACCTTGCGACTAAGTGCATCAGCAACAACATTGGCCTTACCTGGATGATATTGAATACCCATGTCATAGTTCTTGATCAACTCCAACTATCTTCTTTGCTTGAGGTTCAGATCTGGCTGGGTGAATAAGTACTTCAAGCTTTTGTGATCCGAATACACTTCACAACGGTTACCGATTAGGTAATGTCGCCAAATCTTGAGTGCATGAACCACTGCGGCTAACTCCAAATCATGGGTAGGATAGCTGAGTTCATGAGGCCTCAACTGTCTCGATGCATAGGCCACAACCTTGCCCCCTTGCATAAGAACACAACCGAGTCCCTGACGAGAGGCATCACAAAAGATATCGAAGCTCTTGTGAACATCGGGAAGAACAAGCACTGGGGCTGAAGTCAACTGCTTTTTGAGTTCCTGAAAACTCTCATCACAAGCAGGAGACCACACAAACTTCTTGTCCTTCTTGAGCAACTCAGTCATAGGCTTTGCGATCTTGGAGAAATTCTCGATAAAACGACGGTAATAACCTGCTAAACCAAGAAAACTCTGCACATCGGTGACTGATTTGGGCTGACCCCAAGAAAGCACATCACTGACCTTGCTAGGATCCACAGCTACACCTCCTGTTGAAAAAACATGGCCTAAGAATGCCACTTCCTTCAACAAGAACTCGCACTTGCTGAACTTCGCATACAACTGGTGTTCACACAGCTTTCCCAATACAAGCTTCAGATGCTCAGCATGCTCTTCATCATTCTTGGAGTAGATAAGAATATCATCAATGAAGACCACCACAAACTTATCCAAATACTCCATGAATACCGAGTTCATAAGATTCATGAATAGAGCTGGAGCATTGGTTAAGCCAAAAGACATGACGGTGTACTCGTAAAGACCATAATGAGTAGCGAAAGCTGTCTTCGAAATATCTTCAGATCTGATCGTGACTTGATGATATCCCAATCTCAAATCAATCGTGGAGAATACTCGAGCTCTGGTCAACTGGTCAAACAACTCATCAATGCGGGGCAATGGGTACTTATTCTTCACCGTCACTTCATTAAGCGAATGGTAATCAACGCACAAGCGCAAGGTCTTGTCCTTCTTCTTCACAAAGATCACTGGACAACCCCAAGAGATGAGCTAGGATAGATGAAACCATTCTCTTGAAGCTCACCTAGTTGCATCTTCAGCTCCTCTAACTCATTAGGAGGCATGCGATACGGCCTCTTCGAAATCAGGGCGGTACCGGGCAACAACTCAATGACAAACTCGATATCCCGAACTGGAGGCATCCCAGGTAAATCTTTGGGAAAAACATCCATGAAGTCACATACTGTGGGGACATCCTGAATCTCCAAGGTTGGCTTTGCTTCAAGTGCACAAAGATGTGGCCCTTGCAGCTGCGGTGAAAACCCAACCTGTTCGCCTGAGGGGCTGGTGAGGTAGACAATCTTCCTGGCACAATCGATTTGCCCCAAGTGTTGGGACAACCGATCCATGCCAAGAATCACATCCAAACTCGCTGAGTTGAGTAGGATAAGATTTACCAGGAATCCCACTCATTCGACTTCAATAGGAACATCCTGATATTCTTGATCAGCTCTCATTTCTGAACCTGGAGAGCAAACAAGCAAAGGAACACCCAAAGGATCAAAGCGAAGACCACTAGCAGAAGCAAAAGATCTCGAAATAAAGGAATGCGAAGCTCCTGAATCAAATAATACTGCAGCTGGGCGAGAATTGACAAGAAGCGTACCCAACACAACGTCGGGTGCCTCTTGTGCCTCCTCAGCCGAGATGTGGTTGACTCGGCCACTACCCACACCCTGGGTCTTCTGGATAGCCTTCTGGTCTAGTGGATGACCGCCTCCTTGCCCGCATCCTCTATTAGGACGAGGGGCCGCTCCAGTCTTCTAAGCGCAACTACTCGCATAGTGGCCCTTGTTTTGGCAGTGGAAGCAAGTGACCTCAGTAGCCGGATTGCGGAGGCCACCTTGCTGGGCCGCAGGTGCACGTGGCTGAAACACGACCTGTGGGGGACGAGGAACTGGCGCCAATGGCCTCGGTGGGGGGGGGAATCCTGAGAATGGGCACCTAGTGCTGGCCCAACACGAGGGCGAGAGATGCTGGCCCATGCAGCCTTCTGGGCCTCCCACTTGCGCTTGCGGGACTCGCTCAGCGCTCTCGCCTTGTGCTCGGTGACGATGGCCTTGTCCACCAAGGTCTGGAAGTCGGGAAAGTCAACAATAGAGAGCCTGTCCTGCAGCTCCTCAGACAAGCCCTCCATAAACTTCTCCTGCTTGGCCTCATCAGTGGCCACCTCAGTAGGAGCATACCTTGCCAAATGGTTGAACTCATGGAGGTACTCAGTCACAAATCTGCGCCCTTGCTTGAGCGCAAGAAACTCCTTCTTCTTGAGCTTCATTAGGCCGGCGAGGACATGAGCCCAATGGAAAGTAGCGCGAAACTCCTCCCAAGTGACCACATGGCCAGCGGGCTGCATGGCGAGGAAGTTCTCCCACCACGAGAGTGCTGAACCCTCTAGCCAATGGGATGCAAAAAGTGCATTCTCCTGCTCCTGGCACTGAGCGACGTTGAGCGTCCGCTCAACCAGACGCAGCCAATCGTCTGCGTCGAGAGGGTCCTTGGATCGGGAGAAGGTGGGTGGCTACGTGCGAAGGAACTCCGAGAGTCCCCTCCGAGACTGGTGTCCACCACCTCCAGATCTGAAGGCACCAGAGGGAGTGGAGGTGTTCCTCGCTATAACCTCCAGGATCCGCATCTGATCCATGCGGTTTCGCTCGATCTGAGTGAGAACCTCAACCATGGTCTAAGGAGGCGGAAGCTCCTCACCCAGATCAGCTGGCTGACCACTGTGACTCCTTCTAGCCATCCTGTTTCAATAAGATAAGTCAGCAACAAGCCCGAAACGGGAAGGCAAGGAAAACAATTAACACAATTAAGAAATGAACTCCAAAAGCTTGAAAACAAGCACAAAATCAGCATAAGATCCCAAGTCACAAGATCGACCTCCCAGTATGACTAACTCGTATTGAAAGAACGAGCAATCATTTAGGAAGGTAAAATTTCAGAACTCAACTCTTAGCCCTATCACAACCAAAGAGCAAAGTAAAACCACTCAATAGAGTGTTAGATATTTAGCTAACTCATATCACTTCTTACCCTTTTATTCTCACAAGTTTTAGTTGAATTTAACCTCTCATTTTCAGCTCTAAATACCACTAACAGCTAGTTGTCTAGAGAATCGCGCTTGCTGTCCAGATTTTACCTCCAAGTCCTTGGCTGAAATTTTCAACTCCAGAAGCTTCTAATCTTCACCAAAAGACAACCAACACTTCAATTTATAGCTCTCATGGTTTTCCCAAAACTAATTTAACCGATAAGCAACTATCTTTTGAAAGGAGATGAGAGAGAAATCAGCATTTCAAAACTTGACAAAACAAGGTAAGGTGAGCAAGATAAGATAGGTGAGGAGAAAAATCTGAGAACTTACTTAGGTTTTCATAAACCACTTGACCCTTTGAAAATAGGTTTTTCAAAATATCATAAATGCGACCAAGCTAGGGGTTTCTACAGTCAGTATGGCTCTGATACCAACTTTGTGAGACCCCGGTGCATTTATCTTGTAATGTTTAGTCTTCCCTTGACTCTAACATCACAAACAAAATATACCGTGCCTCGATGGACATGTGCTTCCCAGAGTTGCAGCACACACACATCTTTACAAAATTATGCATCATTTCTATACAACATAGAACATCAATTCTAGCAAAAGACATACAATATATAGAGTTATTACAAAAGAAGCTGACCGGCCAAATGACAATAAAGTAATAATAACAGCGGAAGCAAAAGTGCCATAAGATGGCTATAAACATAAAATGACTGGTTAGCCACCACAACCCACAAGGCAACCGATCGCCGCCACACTAGTCGTGATCTGCCGAACACATCTCATGTAGTAGACCCCTTGGGATCCACTTCCTCCTCTGCACACAACAAGCAATGTAGGTGAGTACAATAATGTACTCGCAAGACTTACGAGTAACAAGCCTATACATAGCTACATAAGAGCTGAATCAAAGAAAATGGTTATATGGTTGTTTGGACGCATAAAGTAATTTTCATTTGCAACAATGTAATAGATTGAAGGAAATTTGTCAAATCTGTTTTCAATCATTGAAATAACAGCGAGGTAACAATAAATAACATGAGTAGCAACCTAGAGGTGAATACCCCCAATAGCCACCACAACATAGCACGAATCCCCGATTCGTACCACCCATCATGTTTTAGTTTAAAAGGTTGTAGTCTAACTCTTGAAAGACCTTACCAGGCGTGTCCATAACCTAGGACGAGGCTATTCGAATAGTTCAAACCCTGCAGGGGTGTACCAATTTACCCACACTTGAGACCGCCTTTAAGCCACAAGATTAGCACACTTCCAAAGGTATGCTGGCACGTCTAAGTCCTACGAGATGTTTTTAATACTGTGTATCAACTATGAGCCGCTCGTATGGATAGAAACCCATACACTTACATTGTAAAGCCGAAAGACAACTACCCCTCACGGGTAAAGCTTTCGGACAACTACAATGCTCCCAACACCATCCCTCCTGCGACCCCCTACGACCCGTAGCTAACACACGCCAAAGTACTAAGTCAAGAGAGGTCCCATACCCTCTAGTGTGGTCAGCACGCAAGAATGCTTGGTTTAGTGTAACAAGATGTTCGGTCCTTGTTGACTCGGGCACCATTCCAGTCACACCCAAAAGCACACCAACATACCATTGTGCCCAAGTCCAAATAATTTTATTTTTATTTTTAGTTTTCACAATTAAACATAGCACAAAGGCTGAATCATAAGGTCATAATAAGTTTGTGTGATCAAAGTTATCGACTAAGTCGATAACCGCCCAATTCTACTGGTAGCTAAGCTAGACTAAGCATCATAGACTCGTACACTACTAAGTGACAAGGGCTCATCCAACGAACCCAAAATCATAGCAAGATAGCCCTAGGCTCAGTAGTAGAGGATAACCATTTGCCTACAGATCATGCATCTAATGGGTTAACTATTCGACAATAGTTTAAAACAAGATAGCAATGCATACGTAGAATTTACAAACAACATATTAGAATTTGAAAATGATAGGAGCAATGTGATCAAATGATGCTACATATGCTTGCCTTGCTGGGGGTGCTCTTGCTGCAGAGGATCAGATTCAAGATCAACGATTTCTTCAGAACCTAAGGCAAAAACACGATAAAACTAATAAGAACGAAGAACATCGAAAGAACTTCAAAAGCCAAAGTCATCCAAATCCCATGAAATTTACACAGCAGCAAGGTTATCATTTTAAATGAATTTAAAAACAAGAATCATTTCATTTGGACTAAACATGCAAAAGATATGGCCTAAACAAGTTCTCTGAGCCTGAAAAATTCAATTTAAATTAATTTCGGTTACTGTTCATGACACAAATTTTCAGAATGATCTAGAACCTGAAATTTTTATGGTAGATAGAACATAGCATTCTAAGAACAGCAAAACTGAATTTACTCTATTTGGAGTTAAAATGAATTACTTATGACTTTTCTAACTTATGAAACTAGAGTATACCATTTTTTAGGAGCAAAGACATAGTGAAAACCTATTCCATATTAAAGTACATTATCAGAGGAATTTAACAAACTTGAGTTTGCTTTATTTGGAGTTACACAGAAAAAGTTATGCATTTCACAAGTTTTAATTGAATTTCTGGAAAATCAACTCAATGCAAAAAAAAAATAACGTGGACAAACATGGGCCGCTGAGATCAGATCCAACGATCCACACGCTGAATAGTGCGCGAGAAGGCTCCAAAGGAAAATCGAAAGTTCCGCGGGTGTTGGAGCGGAACTACAGCAAAAACGGTAGTTCCTCAGTTGATAGAATGGAACTACCGCAAGAACGGTAGTTCCGCCGTTGAGGAAATAGAACTACCGCAAGCACGGTAGTTTCGAAGTTGACAGGGTGGAACCACTGTAAGCACGGTAGTTCCACCGTTAAAGGAATGAAAATATCGCAAGGGAGGTGTTCGGCGGCCCGAACGTTCCAAACGTCCACAACCGTCGATCTAAAGATGGAGGGCTGATAATGACGGGACATTCGGAAGTCCGAATGTACCCACTATCTCAGCCGCAGATCGCGAGATGGATGGCCCACAATGACTGGGGCCGATAGGGTGGTCCGAATGGCCAAACAGATCTAGACCGTTGGTCTAGATCTGACGGCCCACAGAGATTGGAACCTCCGGAGTTCAAAGGTTCCCCAGATCTGAACTGTTGGTTTTAAATCTGACGGTCCACAATCAACGAAGCACTATGCACTTAACACATGTGGTTTTAAGAGCACAAAGAGGGTTTACACGTGCGGGCCCACATGTAAGTGACACAAAGGGCTATCAGGACAACCATTAATTGCTAAAGCAATGATTAACAATGATTAACTTTAATGATGTCCTAAAGATACTGTGCCAACGGGGTGTTTTAAGCGGTTGGGCCCACTTGGCAGTGGCTCACTGAGTCAAATTAGGACATACATTTATTGCTAACTAATGATTACCAATGATTAACCATGATTAGCCATTAACGAACAGAAACAATGTCTTAACGACAACGCAAAGTGTGTTTTCGTCCGACAAAGTACAGGGTGCAAAGGAGAGCTTGTCGCCGGCGGCTCCGGCCACCGCGACGGCAACTAAAGGCTAAAATGGGTTCGCAATAACTTTGCGCACCCAAGGGAGGTATCCACGACGGCATGCTCGTAACGCGGCGAGCCGAAAGGGGCGAGGACCAAACGGCCGAAAATGACAACAGCTAAAAATCCCCGCATTGCCCAAAGAAACGGGTGCCACAGCATCTAAGGACTAATAAGAAGCTACCTTAGCCAAGGAGAGCTTCAAAGATGACCGGAGAAGCTTGAACAACGGAGGGGCTTGCCGGAGTTGGAGAAGATGATGACAAAACGTGGCCTGAGCAAAATGAACACTAATGAGTGGTCCAAATAGCTGCATGAGGGCCCACAGAAGGTTCTAAAGCAAGAAATTTCGACAAAGGAGCACTTACCAGAGTTGGAGAAGGAAGGGGGGTGATTTCAGCCGAAAAGATTCAAACTTAAAATTGAGTGATTCTAGTGAACACCACCTAAAATTAAGTTAGGAGAAATTATTAGAGCATTAAGAAGCTCAAAAAGGCTCAAGAAGAAAGGAAGAAGAACCACTGGAGCACCAATGCGACCACGGAGCTTCACGGCCAACAATGGCGGATTTGGGTGTTTTTGGTGGTTTTGAGCTCAACAAGTGATGAGAAGCTAAGAGGTGCTGTACAGGAACACAAGGAGGGGTTTGGGGGCTTTTTATAGTTGGAAAGCTAACGGGCAACTGGAAAATCGAGGTCCACGGTGAACTTGGTTCACAACTGCCATGGCGAGGCAAAGGGGACGGGGCAGCTGAGAAAGATGGCCCTGAGGGCGAAAGGTCGACGGTAATAAATGCTAGGGTCAAAGAGTTGTTGAGGAGGATAGACAGGGAAAAGACAAGGCGCATCCCCTCTCTGCCATGGCGCATACACACACACACACACACACACACAAGTCAGAGGTTGAAGATGACCAGGAGTAGTCAAGGCCCACTATCAGTGAAGGGGTTAAGCCGGCTCGGGTCAAAAAGGGACTAACGGGTTAGGTTAAGTCACAAAAGCCGAGTCAACCCATCTCAAGCCTTGGATGAAGAATGGACGGCTCAGATTTTAAAAAGTGAGCCCAGAACTACCGGTGTGAAGTAAACGGTACTACCGTTTGAGGCGGTGCTTCTGGAGGAGAAAAGGTCCGATTGAATCTCACGTGCAGCGGCTTTAAAACGTCCGACTCAATACGGTGGTCCGATTAAGATCTAACGGTTGAAAACGCTAGATCCTGGTACTACCACAGCGATGAGCAGTACTACCGCTCAGCAAAAACAACACGTGACAAAGGGAAAAGTACCGCACGGTTGGATCTATATCCAATGGTGCGCATAACGCACCTGTACTTCCGTTTTGGAACGACGGTACTTCCGCTTGAAACACGGCGGTACTTCCGCTTGGCGAAACAACCCAAGACAAAGGGAAGGCTACTACACGGTTGGATCAGAATTGAACGGCCACGATTGAAGGAGACTTTCGGAGGTCCGTGTGTTTCAAACGAACCCCAGCGGCCCAATCCAAAATCAACAGCTGAAAAGAGGCGCGCCTCAAACGTGAGCCCGAGGTGCAGTTAGGGGGTTCGGTTCAACCAAGTCAATTAGGTTGGGCTTGGGTCTAACTCGAGCCCAACAACACTTTGACTTAGGGTTTTAATTTAAGCTGAAACTTTGGGAAATTTTTAGAGATAGCAAAATAACTCTAAAATTTCTGAAATTTTTACAGGAGCTTGCCGACTCTAAGCTCGACATTGTATAAAATTTTCAAAGGTTCTTATGCCTTGCATTTTTCTCCAAAATTTGGACAATCTACTGAGCTAGGGTTTGACCATGGTCGAATAAGTTTGACTGCCTGCTGAAAATATTCAAACTACTTCCAAAAATTATGAAATTTTTCAGAGGGGTCACACCTTAACCCTAGATCGTAGGAAAATACTTCCATGGGATGATCATAGGGTTTGACAACAAAGTTTTTGAAGGGCAAGGTTTAGGTCAAAATAACTTGTGACTTTGTATTTACATAATTCCTTTACAAGAATTTTTCAAAACATACAGAAAATACAAGTTGTAAGAAAAGTTTTTAATTTCTACATATTTTCTTACATTTGAAACACAAGTCAAATACTTGGGATGTTACATTGAAAATCCAATGGAGTAAGCACACTGAGGACGAAGCCACGTGGGAACGGGAAGACCATCTTAGAGCTGAGTTTCCATATTTCCTTACCAAGCCCACTGAATCTTGGGGTCGAGATTCTTTCTAAGGGGGTAGGTCTGTAACATTCCAAAAATTCAAACTTAGGATACTTGTACTGAGAATAAATGTGGAAATAATTTTGAGCAAGTTTTGAATTTTTCTCAAATCAAATAATGCATTTGCATACAAACAGTAACCTTAAAAGAATTTTTGAGAGGAATTTAAAACATATGAAACTATGGAAAAAGTTTCACAAGAAACTACATTGTGTCAGGATCCTCTTTTCAAATCAATTCCTTTTCCCGCCGCCACAATGGGCTGAAAGCCCAAAATGGCCCAACTCTGTGCACGTTCGTTGGCCCACTGTGCTGCCCTCGCTCGCTCTCCCTTATACCCTGGCCCTACCGGCCGGAAGTCTTCGTCCACCACACGCTGCGCCCACTCGCCAGCATGCCGCGCTCACGCCTACTCTGCCTGTCCCTCGTATGTGATGTCACCCACAGATTTCACACTCACCTGTTCCCATCGCCTCCGCGCTGCATCATGTGTCACCCTACCTGTGCAACCACCCTCCTACCGTCGATTTTTCCCGAATGGGCAGAGATGCTAAAATGCCCTTTCGTTTTCTCTCCACGCCCGTCACTATCTCACCGCTCATCTCGTGCGTTTCTCCACCATACTTAAGCACCCATGTGCATCACTTTCTCTCCAGCAACCTCCTCGTTCCATCTCACGCAACCTTTGAGCTTCTTGCTCTCTGGATCGTCAAGAACGAGTGTGTCATCCTCGACACCGGTGAGCGAGGTCTCAACCACCATGTAACATCCCAAAAATTCTAAACATTTCAAACTGTTAAAAATGTGGGATTTTTAAAAACTTTTTCTTACGCTTCGTCGATGTTTGAATTTTTGAGTTGTTATTTGAAACCTCGACCTCAGAAAACACAGTCTAGGCTAAAAGCCACCCGGCCCAGCCCAACATCTGCTTTCCATTCATTCTTCCTGGTGTAGGATCATAGATAACCGACTAGAGGGGGCGTGAATAAGTGGTTTCTAAAAACTTTGTGCTTTAATTAACAATTTTAGCAAGTATGTTCTAATTAAAGAGTTTATAGCACAATTCAAGAGATGTTAAAAACTTTCACTAAGACACCTCAATTCTATGACAATACTAAATACAATTCTAGCTTAAGTAAATATACAAAATAGATAGCTAGAAATGTAAATACGGAAATAGTAAAGACAAAAGAGATAAACCACAATGAAGTCACGTGATGTTTTTCATGTTGTATCAAAGACATGCCGGTCTTCACTAATCCACATTGAAGAAACTTGGACGAATCAAGTCGTCTCCACACGAGCACTTCCCTCAGTCACTAGAGTTGCTCTTCATCATCTCCGGAGATAGTGAGCACAACACCACTTCACAAACGTTGCCGGGCCACTTCACAATCTTCTTTGAAGAGATCACTGCGCAAACCTTTCTCCAAGCCATCTAGGTGTCAGCAAGCACCAAAAGTAATAATCCACAGTTTTTTCTTGAAGAGAACAAGTGCCCAAAGGATCAACCAATGATGCAATGTATTTGAATGCTCTCAACTACCTCAAAATGAGAAATATGAGGAAATAGGTAGTAGAGAGTGCACTAGAGGCTCAAATGTATTCAATGAGGGCCAAGGTTCTGAGCTTGGTGTAGGTGAGGGGGTATTTATAGCCCCTAACCACAAAACTAGACATTTGAAGCAAATTCCTGAAAAATTCAGTTCTTGCGGTAGTACCGCAGTAGAAACCCAGTACTACCGATTTCACTGTTCAACGGTCGACTGTTGTTCATTAAATGCTTCTGAACTAGTAATTACAAAAAGATGTCGTACTACCGCCATCACAAGATCCGATACTACCACAGACAGGTAGCACCGCTCGGCTAGAACGGAACTACCGATTTCTAGAGGTTAAAGAACTGAGAAAAACACCCCTCTCTGGAAACAACGTACCGCCATGCAAACATCGGTCCTACCGCACAGTGGTAGTATGGCTCAAGACATGTGGTAATACCATTTCTCAGGGAAGAAGAACACTCCCAAAAACATGCTGTCGCAAAAATATGTACCGCCAACTAGAATCCAGTACTACCACTCTGCGGTAGTACCGCTCATTAATTACGGTCATACTGATTTTACTGAATATTTTCTAGATGCAATTCTAAATGCATTGCATGATACTTACTTGATCAAAATGGCACAAATTAACCTTTCAAGCTACTAGCCATGATCTCTCTTTATAGTACGACATCTAGCCTACAAATCTAGTCTTTTCTCCAAATACCTAGTCTGGTAAAAACTACAAAAGGATACTTAGGCTATACATTACCATTGCCTTGAGCCATATCGATCTTTTACTCTCTTTGCATTGCTATTTCCATATCATTATTCAATCTCTGGGACTAAACCTTCAAAACATCTTAGCACACATATTAATCTCATAACATATTGTTGACATTAATTACCAAAAATATTTTTAGGGGCCTAGATGATTTCACCTGGCCCGGTAGCCAACCCAGCCGCCTACCTCCTCCTGGGCCATGCGCCACGATGCCCTTGGTTGCGCCAATGGCACCACATCGCCCTGCTCCTACGCTCCAGCTGTGTTGCATGCCAGCGCATAGACGCCCATGTCGCACTTGCCGCAGCCCTACTCCAGCCCGACCCCCTTTCACTCTTCCCTCCTGGCCCATCACCCTTGGTTCTCTCCCCGGCCTCAGCCCGCAAGCACTATGGCCTGCTCCTTTCTCCCCCGAAGCCACCAACTTCCCCTGGCGCCATGCCACCAGCCACCTACCACCTGCCCTAGCGCCTGACTGTCGCTTGTCCCACCATCCTTGCGCCATTGATGCCATGCCATCGCGCCTGCCCCCGTCATGTTGTTGTGTCATTGTCATCGATGCCAGCTAGCTGCTCTTGTCATCGCCCCCATGCTGTAAGGACATCCGTTGCTGCTCCCTGTGCCACCATCGTCCTCGCCCCATCGCTCAGCTGCTGTGAGACCCCGGTTTATTAAACTTGTAACACTTAACCTTCCACTGGTTCTAGTATCACAAATAGAATAATCCGCTGCCTCGATGAACATGTGCCTCCCGGAACAAGCAAAGACACATACATCAATTCCAAGCATGCATCATTTCCATACAATGTAATATAACAGTCTACCAAAAGACATACAAGATATAAGTTATTACAGCAGCACCACCGCCAAATGACATAAGTAGCAAATAAGTAACAGTGAAGCAAAAGTTGCCATAAGATGGCTTAAACCAAAAGACGACCGGTTAGCCACATAACACCATTGTGGCAACCGATCGGGCCGCCAAGCTAATCGCCCCAGAACTGCCACAAAGACAACTCACAAAAGTGAGGTCCATCTGACTCACTATCATCCTCTGCACAACACAAGCAATGCAGTGAGCACAAAAATGTACTCGCAAGACTTACGAGTAGCAAGCCTATACATAGCTATATGAAAGTCAGATTCAAAGGAATGTGGTTATATGGTTCTTTGACGACAAAGCAAGTTTCATTTGCAATAATGTAATAGATTGAACAGCAGCTTTGTAAAATCTGTTTTTAAGCATTTAAATAACAACGAGTAAGCATAAGTAACAAGTATCCACCTAGAAGTGACTTTCCCCAAAGCCACCACATCATAGCATGAATCCCTGATTCATACCACCATCAAGTTTTAATTTTAAAATGTTGTAGTCTAACTCTTCAAAAGCTTATCCAAGCGTGTCCATAACCTGGGACGAGGCTATTCGAATAGTTTTAATCCCTACAGGGGTGTACCAATGTACCCACACTTCAGACCGCCTTTATGCCTAGCTATTAAGCACACTTCCTTTGGTATGCCGGCACGGCTAAGTCCTACGAACCCTTTCCAATGGAATATGCTAATCAAGAGCCGCACGTATGGGGGTTAATCCTTAGTGACCTGTCGACGGAATCTGGATCACAAGGACCCATACGTGGAGCAGGACACACCGGCCTCGGCGGGTGCTCCTCCCACAAACGCGCCCATGTTGCACATAATTAAATATGCAACCCACCACGCGACTCATTAATTAACACACCCAAAGTACTCACTAAGAGAGGTCCCATATCCATCTAGTGTGGTTAGCACGCTACTGTAATGCTCTGATAATGATACTCACAAGTAGTTCGGTCCTTAATTGACCCGCACCATTCCAATCACACCCAAAAGATCACACCATCTTACCATTGTGCCCAAGTCTAAATTGTTTTCATTTTCAATTTTAGTTTTGCAATTTAGACAAAGCACAAGGCTGAAATATACAGATTATAACAATTTGTGTGATCAAGCTACTGATAACTAAGCATGGCTAAGCATAATGACACGTAAACTACTAAGTGACAAGGGTCCATCCAGCGAACCCAAAATCACAGCAAGTAACCTAGGCTTCAGTAGTAGAGGAATAAACATTTCCTACTGATAATGCATCTAGTAGGCCAACTATCGACAATAGTTTAAAACAACATAGCAATGCATACATAGAACTTGCAAACAATATATTAGAATTTGGAAATAGTAGGAACAATATGATCAAATGAATGCTACATCCGCTTGCTCGGTCAAGTGCGTGATCTCGATGGTCGCCGTGGCTCAATATCAAGATTAATAATATTGTCTTCTAACCTAACGCTAAAAAGGCGATAAGCAAATAAGAACGAAGAACACCAAATGAAACTCCAACAGCAAAACACACCAAATCTAATAAAATTCACACTACAGCTAGGGAAAGATCTAAGACAATGACCAGAACAAGAATTATGCAATTTGGACTAAGCATGCAAAAGATATGAGCAAAATTCTCTCTCTTAGCCTTAAAACAAACTAATTAATAATTAGCACTGTTCATGGCGAAATTTTCTAGAATGACCTAAGGTCTGAAATTTTTATAGTAGGTAGATTATGACATCCTAATAACAGCAAAGTTGGATTTACTAAATTTGGAGTTATACATAATTACTTATGATTTTTCTAAGTTGTAAATCTAATACAAATCATTTTACAGAATTATGAACATGCTCAAATCCTATTTTATATGAAAGTATACTAACAGATGAATTTAACAAAATTGATTTTGCACAATTTGGATTTATACAGAAGAAGATATGCATTTTTCAAGATTAAAACTATTTCTGGAATAATCAAAATGACAAATCAAGTTATTCCTCGTTACACAATTTTCACATTACAACATGCTTAATTCCATTTTTATAATAAACTAAAGTGACAACATAATTTATTACCGTTGGAATTATCTAAAAGCGATTAAAATGAATTAGTTATGAGTTTCTAAAGTTTTATATCATTTTCATTGTTAAACAAATACTTACCAAATACGCATAAACTCCAATAAAAGAATAAGACGTGGACAACTCCCAACCCTTGATCTAAAATCCCACGCTCACGCTGCGCAAAACAGCGCGACGCGCCAAATCGAACGGAGCCCACCGCTGGATCACGATCCAACGCTCACGAAGGTGTATGCATCCGACGGTGCGGTTGCTTGGGCCAATCCCACCGCAGATTCGCAGATGGACGGTCCAGAGCGCACCAACGGTCGGAAGGTCCGATTGCACACACGATCTCACCGTTGATCGCAAGATCGACGGCCGAGAACGATCAAGGCATCCGGAGGGTCCGAACGCACACAAAGATCCGCCGCAGATCTAAAAATGAACGTGGCTATTGATCGCAGTGCAAAGGGAGATGCCGACACGTGGGACCGCATGTCGCTGACTTCGAGTCACCCACGCTACGTTTAACCCACGCGCACAGGCATCGCCCACTTGTCGCCGATCGAGAGGGATGGTTAGGACAGATTAATGCCATTAATGAATAACATTAAAGACACTAATGCTCACGAATTTGGTTTTAACCCCCGCCCACAAGTCACGTAATCTGCAGGAGATTTCCACAGGATTAAATGCCACACATTAATTAATCAATGATTAAGCACTAATGATGTCGAACAAAGGCGGAGTTGCACCGCAGGGTGATTTACGGATGTTGGGCCCACTGGTCAGTGGCTCAACGACAATGATTAAGACATAATTAATAACTAATGATTAGCAATTAATGTGTCCTAATTAAGTGACGAAACGGAGCTACCGTGGCAGAAACCCGAGCGATTCAACGGCAAATCGCTGGCGACATCGCGCACGCGCGCCACCAAGAACCAAAATGGATTCGCAATAGCAAAACGAATCTAATGGTAGCATTCTCGCCGGCGGTGAGGGACTAGAACGCCGGCTAGCCGGAAAACGAAAATGGAAGCTTTTACTACTAAACACGAAAAAAGAAAGGGCTCCGCCGCACCTAGGATGCGGTGCCAGAGCCACTATGACTAATAAGAAGCTACCTGTGGACGAAGCTTCAAAGATGGCCTGAGTTACTTGATCACGAGGAAGCTCACGACTCAAGAAGAAAGAGTGAAACGACACTCGAGCCAAATGAGTGATACCAAAGCATCAATATAGCTTCATAATGATTCATGGTTACATGAGCAAGTAATTGAAAATGGAGCACTCACCTGACGGTGAGGAAGAAGATGACCAATTTCGCCGAATTTGAACAAACCCCAAATTGGACAATTCCCGAGAATCGATCCAAAATTAAGTGATGGGTAATGCTCAAGATGATAAAGAGATAAGGTTAGGCAAAGAAACATGAAGGAGGACCACCTGAACCCCAAGAACGCCAATGGAGCTCCACGGTCAACAATGGCGATTTGCCATTTTTGAGGTGTTAAGCTCCAATATTGAGAATGAAGCTTGATGGTGGTCTAAAGAAATACCAGGAGGCATTGAGAGTGCTTATAAAGCCATGAAAGCATTAGGGTTTGCACCACACATCTTTCGGGCGGCAAAACACAAAGCACAATGCGCGGCCGACATGGACAAGATAATAGATGGTGCACTAGGGCATGGCCCGGCTCAGAGTACCTCCCATACCCCTAAACGTCGGCTAGGGTGGCTTTAGGGAGCAAGAAATGACATCGCCATTACTCCCTACAAGCTGCTCGCAGACGGCCGAGGTAGAAGACGACCGAAAAGGCTCGGTGATTCACAATGTTAGATGAGACATGGACTACTGAGATAGTGCCACGCCTACGGGCTTTAAAACACAACGGGGAGATTGCGAGCCCTACGATTAGAAACGAACGACTCAGATAGCCCCACGTCGCAAACGCGATTTACAACGGAGGACAAGCGGGCGTTGGATCTTAATCCAACGGCTCGATTTAAGAATGCAACCGAGGGTCCGAAGGTTTCGCGATCTCACGGTTGGATGGAAATCTAACTCGACAATCAAACTTGCAACCGGAAGGTCCGGCGGGTTACACGCGCGGGCGCGGCGATTAGATCCAACGGCTGAGATTCAACGCTGCTTTAAAGAGAGGCTCGTGCAGATTAGTTGATCGACTGTCATTTGGCTCGAGCCCGAGTCCGACTCGAACCCGAGTAACAAGAAACCAAGTTTGACTTTGAATTTAGAACAGAGACTTTGAAAGATTTATTTGAGGTAGCAAATTAACTCCAAAAATTATGAAATTTTTACAGAGCTTGCTAACTCAGATATTAACCTTGTGTAAAATTTTCAGAGGTTTTTATACTGTGAATAAATCTCCAAAATTCTGCACGCTCTGTTTTAATGTTTGACTGAGAGTCAAACAGTTTGATCGCTTCTAAAAATATTCAAACAATTTCTAAAATTGTGAAATTTTTCAGAGGGGTCACATACCATCACAGAGACTTAGGAAAAATATTTCCAGAGGATGATCATAAGATTTGACAAGATTGTTTTTGGAATATCAAGATTTGGATCAACAAGACTTGTGACAATGTATTTCCATAATTCCTTGTACAAGAATTGATTGGCACAAAAGGAAATACATGATGTAAGAAAAAGTTTTAATTTCTACTGATTTTCTTACATTTGAAACACAAGCCTAAAGTTGGGATGTTACAAAACCTCCCCCCCTTACAAGAATCTCGCCCCGAGATTCTGTTTACTCGGAGAAGAAGGATGGGTAGTCTGCACGAAGACGGTCCTCGCGCTCCCAAGTTGCCTCATCTTTAGAATGGTTTGACCACTGAACCTTATGGAACTTGATGACACGGTTCCTTGTCCTTCGTTCAGATTCTTCGAGAATACGAACAGGATGCTCATGATAGGTCAAATTTTCCGCACATCGAGATTTTCCAACGGAGTTTCCTCAATCGAACACGGAGGCACTTCTTCAAGTGTGACACATGGAACACGCCGCACACTCTCAAGTGAAGCCGGCAACCCAATCAGATGCAACAGCCCAATCTTCTCGATGATGCGATAAGGCCCAACATATCGGGGAGCTAACTTGCCCTTGATGCCAAAACGCTGATGGCCTTTCAAGGGTGAGACCTTGAGATACACAAAGTCATTGGGCTCAAAGCTCAACTCCCGACGACGACGGTCCGCATAGCTCTTTTGCCTGGACTAGGCCACGCGCAAATGCTCACGAATCAGCTGAACTTGGTTTTCGGCCTCATTGATGGAATCTGGCCCGAAGAACTGACGCTTACCAGTTTCCGACCAGTTCAATGGGGTTCTACACTTCCTCCCATACAAAGCCTCAAATGGTGCCATGCCAAGACTAGCTTGGAAACTGTTGTTGTAGGAGAACTCTGCAAACGGCAAGCACTTCTCCCACTTCTTTCCATAGGAAAGAACACAGGCACGGAGCATATCTTCCAACACTTGGTTGACTCTCTCAGTCTGACCATCAGTATGAGGATGATAGGCTGAAAGAAAGTCGTGTACCCATCGCCTTTTGCAGATTATGCCAAAAGCGAGAGGTAAAAAGAGAACCACGATCTGACACAATCGTTCGTGGCACACCATGCAAACTCACGATCTTGAGACCTAAGGTTTTGCCAAGTGACCTGCATTTAATCTTGGTTCGACGGTAGAAAGCGTGCCACATTAGTCGACACGGGAAGCTTAACAAGTCCAGCCACCAAGAAGATTGACTGAATGAGAGATCTTTCTAGACTCTAAGGGTGGTGGTGCAAAATCATCGTTAGTTGGTGGAGCAATTGGTCCGGTCACTCCAAGAACGAACGAGACCTTAGCAAGATAACTAGCCATACCGACTCATCCTTCAGAGCTAGTTGATTAGAGAGGCTACGCCGCTTAGGTTACGTAAATTGAGGCAAAACCGTATGTGATGCCCTTGGATGTGTAAGGAAAGAAAAGTGCCACCCTAGCCAAACGACATCGAGCGCACTGAACCGATTTACTAAGGTGGGTCGCACAATCGAGGCAACAGAAAGCCATGGTCAACTACTTCCAAGTTGAGCGCTAGATTCCTTCAAAAGGGGTGGGTGATGTCCCCGATCTAAAGAGACCAAAGACTAAGGTAGTAAGGTGAGACTCGACAAGAAGCGCACCCAATCATGACATCATACGCCTCGTGCTTGCTTGGCGAGGGAGTTGACTTGACCATGAGCGCCTTTGGATCTTGATTTTTCACCGCATTTGTTGGCGAGTGCCCTTTCGAGGCAATGAAAGCATGTGACCATAGCCCATCGCGGAGGCCATCCGTCGATCGGCAAAGACGTGATCGAGGCACGGCGATGGAGGACAAGGGGTTGTTCCAAACTCTTTAGGACAACCAAGCGCATAGTGACCCTTGTCGCTGCGTAAGAAACAAGTGACATCGCCTATCCGCTGACGCTGCAACGGTCCTTAGCTTCTCTTCTCGCCCCGCAACAACGGACTTTCGACCACAATCTGAAAATTAGGAAGGTATAGATCGTAATTCGCCCCGCAGCTCCTCGCATAAATTATCCAGAACTTCTCTCGTTTGGAGGCATCGCGATTGCAAGGCTTACAGATGATCAAGAAGCGATCGTTGTAGTTCTAACGACTTGAGATTACCCTGCTCAAATTACACTTTGGGGTAGTGATCGCTTCCCTCGCAAAGGAAACAAGTGACTTTGGCAGTCGGACAATTCCTGGGCAAGTGGTCTTCATTGCAGTTTGGGCAAGCTGTGATGCACTCGTTGCTGTAGTGCCCTTCCTCACCACAACGCCGCGCACCTTGACTTTCCTAGTTTGCAACCTTCGCGACATGGCTCTCTCACCACCGCCAAAGCGTAAAGGGGTAACCGCCGCCTCGGGGTAATGGGACCAAAATCCGTCACATCTGCTAGAGTGGAGGCGCTTGCGAGTCTTGTTCGGGCAGTTGGAGTCAGGGAGACCTTCATCCCACCACTTGTCGACCTAGTCATTCGCCGCCCGTCCGGACATCCCGGCATTTAAAAGATGGGTTAGCAACGCAACCCAAGACTAGAAGTCAAGGACGCGAAAGAAAGGCTAAGGACAAGGGAATCACAAAGTTGGGGGGGATAGATACTACGATGGATAAGGGCCAAGCCCAAAACTAAAGGCAAGGAAAAACCATTGACATCTCTACGAAATGAACGCCAATAACTTAAGACCAGCATAAACTCAATGCAAGACCTCGCCACGTAATCACTTCCCAAGATGACTCACTGTATGGAAAACGAGTAATCAATTTTTCAGAAGAAAAATTTCAGAAACTCCCATCATTGCTCAAACAGCAGGAAATAGGTGGTAAATTTACTAGAGAAAGGTTAGATACTAAGCTATCTCATATCACTTCTTACCCTTTTATTCCCATAAATTTTAGTGGATTTAACCTCTCATTTTCAGCACCTTTACTACCTAAATGCTTGTTGTCCAGAAATTTATTGCTTGTTGTCCAGATTTTCTTCTCAAGTCTCTGGCCGAAATTTGTAGCTTCCAAATGCTTCAAATATTCCCAAGACAGCCAACACTTCCATTTTATAACTCTCATGATGTACCCAACACCAATCTACTCGATAACAACTATCTTTTGAAAGAAGATGAGAGGAAAACTCAGCTTTCAAATTCAGTTTAGAACAAGGTGAGATGAGCAAGCTAAGATAGATGAGGTGTAAAATCTGAGAACTCACATAAGATTTTCAGGAAAACACTGAGATTTGAAAAGTAAGTTTTTCAAAATATCCTAGGGACGACCAAGCTAGGGGTTTCTACGGTCAGTATGGCTCTGATACCAAGCTCTGTGAGACCCCGGTTTATTAAACTTGTAATACTTAACCTTCCACTTGGTTCTAGTATCACAAATAGAATAATCCGCCTCGATGAACATGTGCCTCCTGCAACAAGCAGACACATACATCAATTCCAAGCATGCATCATTTCCATACAACAAAATATAACAGTGTCTACCAAAAGACATACATGATATAAGTTATTACGTAACAACCGACCGCCAAATGACATAAGTAGCAAATAAGTAACAATGGAAGCAAAGTTGCCATAAGATGGCTTAAACCAAAAGACGACCGGTTAGCCACATAACACCACAGGGCAACCGACCGCCGCCAAGCTAATCGCCCAGAATCGCCACAAAGACAACTCACAAAAGTGAGGTCCATCGGACTCACTATCATCCTCTCGCACAACACAAGCAATGCAGTGAGTACAAAATGTACTGCAAGACTTACGAGTAGCAAGCCTATACATAGCTATATGAAAGTCAGTATTCAAAGGAATGTGGTTATATGGTTCTTTGACGCACAAAGCAAGTTTCATTTGCAATAATGTAATAGATTGAACAGCAGTTTGTAAAATCTGTTTTTAAGCATTTAAATAACAGCGAGTAAGCATAAGTAACAAGTATCCACCTAGAAGTGACTTTCCCAAAGCCACCACATCATAGCATGAATCTCGATTCATACCACCATCAAGTTTTAATTTTAAAATGTTGTAGTCTAACTCTTGAAAAGCTTATCCAAGCGTGTCCATAACCCGGGACGAGGCTATTCGAATAGTTTTAATCCTCGCAGGTGTACCAATGTACCCACACTTCGATCGCCTTTATGCCAAGCTATTAAGCACACTTCCTTTGGTATGCCGCACGCTAAGTCCTACGAACCCTTTCCAATGGAATATGCTAATCAAGAGCCGCACGATGGGGTTAATCCTCAGTGACCTGTCGACGGAATCGGATCACAAGGACCCATACGTGGAGCAGACACACCGCCTCGGCGGTGCTCCTCCCCACAAACGCGTCCATGTTGCACATAATTAAATATGCAACCCACCACGCGACTCATTAATTAACACAGCCCAAAGTACTCAGCCAAGAGAGGTCCCATATCCTCTAGTGTGGTTAGCACGCTATTTGTAATGCTCGGATAATGATACTCACAAGTAGTTCGGTCCTTAACTGACCCGGCACCATTCCAATCACACCCAAAAGATCACACCATCTAATCATTGTGCCCAAGTCTAAATTGTTTTCATTTTCAGTTTTAGTTTTACAATTTAGACAAAGCACAAGGCTGAAATATACAGATTATAACAATTTGTGTGATCAAGGTTATCGACAAGTCGATAACCGCCCATTTCTACCGATAACTAAGCATGGCTAAGCATAATGACACGTAAACTACTAAGTGACAAGGGTCCATCCAATAACCCAAAATCACAAAGAAGTAACCTAGGCTTGATAGTAGAGGAATAAACATTTCCTCGATAATGCATCTAGTAGGCCAACTATCGACAATAGTTTAAAACAACATAGCAATGCATACATAGAACTTGCAAACAATATATTAGAATTTGAAAATAGTAGGAACAATATGATCAAATGAATGCTACATCCGCTTGCTCTGGTCAAGTGCAGATCGATGGTCAGCGTGGCTCAATATCAAGATTAATAATATTGTCTTCTAACCTAACGCTAAAAAGGCGATAAGCAAATAAGAACGAAGAACACCAAATGAAACTCCAACATCAAAACACACCAAATCTAATAAAATTCACACTACAGCTAGGGAAAGATCTAAGACAATGACTAGAACAAGAGTTATGCAATTTGGACTAAGCATGCAAAAGATATGAGCAAAATTCTCTCTCTCAGCCTTAAAACAAACTAATTAATAATTAGCACTGCTCATGGCGAAATTTTCTAGAATGACCTAAGGTCTGAAATTTTTATAGTAGGTAGATTATAACATCCTAATAACAAAGAAAGTTGGATTTACTAAATTTGGAGTTATACATAATTACTTATGATTTTTCTAAGTTGTAAATCTAATACAAATCATTTTACAGAATTATGAACATGCTCAAATCCTATTTTATATGAAAGTATACTAACAGATGAATTTAACAAAATTGATTTTGCACAATTTGGATTTATACAGAAGAAGATATGCATTTTTCAAGATTAAAACTATTTCTGGAATAATCAAAATGACAGAAATCAAGTTATTCCTAGTTACACAATTTTCTACTACTTCAACATGCTTAATTCCATTTTTATAATAAACTAAAGTGACAACATAATTTATTACCGTTGGAATTATCTAAAAAGCAGTTAAAATGAATTAGTTATGAGTTTCTAAAATTTTTATATCATTTTCATTGTTAAACAAATACTTACCAAATACGCATAAACTCCAATAAAAGAATAAGACGTGGACAACTCCCAACCCTTGATCTAAAATCCTACGCTCACGCGCAAAACAGCGCGCGCGCCAAATCGAACGGAGCTCACCGCTGGATCACGATCCAACGGCTCACAGGTGTATGCATCCGGACGGTGCGGTTGCTTGGGCCAATCCCACCGCAGATCCGCAGATGGACGGTCCAGAGCGCACCAACGGTCGGAAGGTCCGATTGCACACGATCTCGGCCGCTGATCGCAAGATCGACGGCCGAGAACGATCAAGGCATCGGAGGGTCCGAACGCACACAAAGATCCGGGCCGCAGATCTAAAATGAACGGTGGCTATTGATCGCAGCAAAGGGAGATGCCGGCACGCGGGACCGCATGTCGCTGACTTCGAGTCACCCACGCCACTGGTTTAACCCACGCACATCTGCACGGGCCCACTTGTCGATCGAGAGGGATGGTTAGGACAGATTAATGCCATTAATGATTAACATTAAATAGACACTAATGCTCACGAAATTTGGTTTTAACCCTCGCCCACAAGTCGACCGCAGGAGATTTCAGATGTGGATTAAATGCCGACACATTAATTAATCAATGATTAAGCACTAATGATGTCGAATAAAGGCGAGTTGCACCGAGGGTGATTTACGGATGTTGGGCCCATCGTCGCTGGCTCAACGACAATGATTAAGACATAATTAATAACTAATGATTAGCAATTAATGTGTCCTAATTAAGTGACGAAAACGGAGTCTGCAGGCAAAACCCGAGCGAAGTTCAACGGCAAATCGTGGCGACCATCGGCATGCATGGCGCGCCACCAAGAACCAAAATGGATTCGCAATAGCACAACGAATCTAATGGTAGCATTCTCACGCGGTGAGGATTAGAACGCCGCCAGCCGGAAACGAAAATGGAAGCTTTTATCGCTAAACACGAAAAAGAAAGGGCCCGCCGCAGACCTAGGATGCGGTGCCAGAGCCACTATGACTAATAAGAAGCTACCTCGTGGACGAAGCTTCAAAGATGGCCTGAGTTGCTTGATCACGAGGAAGCTCACGACTCAAGAAGAAAGAGTGAAAACGACACCCTGAGCCAAATGAGTGATACCAAAGCATCAATATAGCTTCATAATGATTCACAGAAGCTACATGAGCAAGTAATTGGAAAATGGAGCACTCACCTGAGCTGAGGAAGAAGATGACCAATTTCGGCCGAATTTGAACAAACCCCAAATTGGACAATTCCTGAGAATCAGATCCAAAATTAAGTGAGGGGTAATGCTCAAGATGATAAAGAGATAAGGTTAGGGCAAAGAAACATGAAGGAGGACCACTGGAACCCCAAGAACGCCAATGGAGCTCCACGGGTCAACAATGGCGATTTGCCATTTTTGAGGTGTTAAGCTCCAATATTGAGAATGAAGCTTGATGGTGGTCTAAAGAAATACCAGGAGGCATTGAGAGTGCTTATAAAGCCATGAAAGCATTAGGGTTTGCACCACACATCTTTCGGGCGGCAAAACACAAAGCACAATGCGCGGCCGACATGGAAAAGATAATAGATGGTGCACTAGGGCATGGCCCGGCTCAGAGTACCTCCCATACCCCTAAACGTCGGCTAGGGTGGCTTTAGGGAGCAAGAAATGACACTGCCATTACTCCCTACAATTGCTCGCACGTAGGAGGTAGAAGACGACCCGCGAAAAGGCTCGGTGATTCACAGCCGTTAGATGAGACATGGACGGCTGAGATAGTGCCACGCCTACGGGCTTTAAAACACAACGGGGAGATTGCGAGCCCTACGATTAGAAACGAACGGCTCAGATAGCCCCACGTCGCAAACGCGATTTAAAACGGAGGGACAAGCGGGCGTTGGATCTTAATCCAACGGCTCTGATTTAAGAATGCAAACGGAGGGTCCGAAGGTTTCGGCGCATCTCAGTGGTTGGATGGAAATCTAACGGTCGACAATCAAACTTGCAACCGAAGGTCCGGCGGGTTACACGCGCGCTGGCCGTGCGATTTAGATCCAACGGCTGAGATTCAACGCGCTTTAAAGAGAGGCTCGGTGCGCTTAGTTGATCGACTAAGTCATTTGCCTCGAGCCCAGTCCGACTCGAACTCCGAGTAACAAGAAACCAAGTTTGACTTTGAATTTAGAAATGAGACTTTGAAAGATTTATTTGAGGTAGCAAATTAACTCCAAAAATTATGAAATTTTTAAAGGACCTTGCTAACTCAGATATTAACCTTGTGTAAAATTTTCAGAGGTTTTTATACTGTGAATAAATCTCCAAAAATTCTGCACGGCTCTGTTTTAATGTTTGACTGCCTCTAAAAATATTCAAACAATTTCTAAAAATTGGGAAATTTTTCAGAGGGGTCACATACCATCACAGAGACTTAGGAAAAATATTTCCAGAGGATGATCATAAGATTTGACAAGATTGTTTTTGGAATATCAAGATTTGGATCAACAAGACTTGTGACAATGTATTTCCATAATTCCTTGTACAAGAATTGATTGGCACAAAAGGAAATACATGATGTAAGAAAAAGTTTTAATTTCTACTGATTTTCTTACATTTGAAACACAAGCCTAAAGTTGGGATGTTACAGCTGCCAACTCTCATCGCTCCACGATGCTGTTCCCACACAGCCCCGACACTAGGGTTGGAAACAAGCCAAGTCGGCTCGAGTCAGGCTCACTCAAGCTCGTTTAAACAGTAGGCTCGGCTCAACTCGGCTCGTTTTGAGCACGAGTCAGGAGGGTGGCTTGGCTCGAAAAGCGGCTCGAGCCAGCTCGTGAGCCCTCATGAGCCAGGAGTAGTTGCCTTCGAGTGGCTCAGAGCTAGAGAGCAGAATCAACAAAATCAACATCTAGTCATTCAACAAATCCATTTAATCAACAAAATCACGAGTGAAGACACAGGAACTAGATTCAATAATTAGTGCATCCATCATAAATCCCTAGTAAAATAAAAACATAAACTAATCAAGCAAACTAGAAGCAAAAACATATACAACATCCGTACTACTACATCTACATGATAGACCTAGTGAAGTATGAATTGTGAACTTGCTCAGAGCTTCAGAACAATTATAGCTTCAACATTTGCACACATCTACACCATCATGTGCTCTGCTTCAACATCTGCACTACTTCTAGCTTCAACATCTGCACACATCTACACCATCATGTGCTCTGCTTCAACATCTGCACTACTTCTAGCTTCAACATCTGCACTACTACATCTTTAGAATTGTGAACTTGCTCAAGCTTCGGAAATCAGAACACTTCTAACTAGAGGAGCCCAAATAATTGCAAGGAGAAGTAGTAGTAGTACTAGTAGCTAGCTAGAGAAGAAGGGGATGGAGGGCGGCGGATGGAGCGCCGGCGGTGGAAGGGGCGGCGATGGGGGGCTAGAGCCTTCACAACAGGGCGAAAGGGGCGGGAGATGGGGCGTAGCAGCGTGGTGGAAGGGTCAAGAGAGAAAGTGGATGTGGGGGTAGGGGGACGGGACCAGGGCGAAGGTGGGAGGATGGGGTCACGACTCATAGGGGAGCACAGGGCCAGGAGAGGATGGGGCGCGGCAGCGTGGTGGACGGGGCGAGAGGTGCGGCAAACGGGGCTAGAGAGGAAGAGGATCGGGAGGAGGATGGGGCCAGGTCAGAGGCGGGAGGATGGGGTCACAGCTCACGGGGGTAGCATGGGGCCAGGGGAGGACGGGGCGCGGCGGATGGGGCAAGAGAGGAAGGGGAACTAGCCAACTGTCGATCCAGGATGGGGAATTGGGGAACTAGGGCGGCACAGTGTAGGGTTAGTGTAGGGTGGGGATACTGGGGAATAGGGATTCATGGGCCTTTGTGGGTTGAGCCATTACTAGCTCGCGAGCCGCTTGTAAGCCAGCTCGAGCTCGGCTCGTTTTTCTTGTGAGCAGGATGGGGGGCTGGGCTCGGCTCAAAATTTCACGAACCCAAGTTGAACCGGCTCGGCTTGAACGAGCTTGAGCTAGCTCGTGAGCCTCAAACAGTTTTTCTAGCCCTACCCGACACCATCACCTGCCGTCGTCCCGTCGTGCGTCCTGCTAGCTACCAGCTCCCCATTCCCCCTCCCTCCTATAAAGGGCCACCCCGAGCTCGCCTCGCCCTTCCCTACTCCATCTTACTCCTTCCCCAACTCGAAGCAAGCTCAAGCCGCACCGACCACCGTGCCTACCTCGTCGTTGCTGGCAATCCGGTGAGCTCTGTCCAAGGCCGATTGTGTCACACCCTGTTCCCCAACCCCATGGGCATTTCCCCTCCACCAATTTGTGGATTCTACCACCGGAGCACTATGCATTCCCGTATTCCCTGATTCTGGCCTGAAACCACCGTCGTGACTGCCGTCTCTACCCCGGTAAGTGTTGCTTTGATTCCTTTGCACTTGAGCACCCCCACGGCCTCCCCTTTCTTCCCCTACCATTCTTTTGGCCTCTCCATTGGCCGGCCACCGCCGCCTCGTGAACTCGGCTGTGACACTGCTAGCTTGCGTCGCCAGCCCGCTCTGGCTCCTCCCCGTCACCGTAGACCGCCCGGGCGCAATCCCGTCACCTCTCTCCCGCTTATGCGCACACTCTTCTCGTCTGGCGCCGCCGCCATTCTTCCTCCCCCACGGTCGGCTGCCTATCTCCTCCGCCCGGCCGCCATTGACCACCTTGAGCCTTTCCTCTACCGCCCACGAGACCGTGGACCCTCCCCAGTTCCATTTTGCTTGACCCCGGCCGTCGCCCCTTCCATCGACACGGCCGCCTGCCATGCCTCCTCTACTTCGGGTTGAAATAAGGAGCTCCCCTCTGTTGCTCTCTCTCCCCCTTTCTCTAGCAATGACAAGTGGGCCCTCTCTCTCCCTATGATTGCCTCTCTTTGTATGTGTGTATGACAGTAGGGCCCACCCAAAATGGTTACTAAAATGAGTTAGGATGGTAATTAGGAATTGTTAACTAGTTAGTGCAGGTTACAAGCCACAAATACATTGTTAATTTGATTAGCAAGTGGTTTAAGGTGATTAGTGTGGGTGGTTAGAGGTCGGTTAACAGTGAGCAGTAAGCCATTAAGCATCAATTAGTGCTTCATTACTATATGACTGATAGTGGGCCCTCCCCTAGTGACTGATTTAGGGAATGCCAATGTTTGTGTAAGAGCCATATACTTACTTAACCAAGTAAGTGTAGTATATCTAAGCACAATGAACCTACTAAAACAAAGGGATAAGTAGTAGGGATTATGGATTCGCTTAGTATAGTTAGTTTAGCTAACTAGAGCCCAAGATGGTGTAGACGTGTTTAGGTATATATACCTACTCCCTTGATCGGATGACAATTGGCCTTAGGCCATGGTAATAGTAATAATAAAACTAATAATGGGACGACCAAAATGTTAATTGAAGAAGAAGTCTAGTGATGAGGGGATTGATAGAAAGTAATCATATAAACAATAAGGAATGTCTCAATGGCTATTAACCCTAGGTCATCAACAACGACTAAGTTGTGGTGTAGCTCATGCCACAAGCATATGATATGATGAGTATGCCTCACACATAACTAGGTTTTACTTGGAACTAGAAGCTAAAAGATAATGTTAGTAGCATATAAGATTACTAGTACTATTAGACAGTCATGAAGGTTCGCGGTAGCTGTGAACTAGCTTCATACTACTAGTGGTAATCAAGGTGATAGAGTTGATCGCTAAACAATGATTAGTGCGCAAGAGCCCATAGACCTTGTATGGTAGTTATCTACCCAACTAGATGTAATCGTTAGCAGATGGCAGAGCCAAAGGTCAACCTAGTGTGATAGGTTACTTTAGTGCGTCCTAGGCCATGTAAGTACCGAAACTAACCAAAGATCACCTAAAGATGAACCCAAACCCGTAGACGCCCCTGATCTAGTGTAAGGCTGGTGTCTAGCCAATGCTTGGAAGTTCCAGCTAAGACTCATGGAACCTCCTTTTGGATTAAAAGGAAAACTAAGTCCACGGTACATTGGACCATTTCGGATCCTAGAGCGTAAATGCACCTTAGCGTATAAGTTGGAATTACTAGTTCAGCTGTCAAGAATTCACGACGTATTCCATGTGAATTTTTTATTATTATTTAATCCTTTTTTTAATTTAATTTCAAAGTTAACCCCTCGCAAACTTTATTTCCAATTCTGACCCCTTTGGTCACGCCACCACTCGTGGCGTGACAAAACAACACTGTCACGCCAGCCTATTTTTGGTTAAAGTCTTATCACGCCACTGGTGGTGGCGTGACAGTGTTGTTTGGTCACGCCACCACCAGTGGCGTGACAAAAAGTGCGATTTTGGGGAATTATCCTGTGGCGTGATAGTATTGTTTTGTCACGCCACGGGTGGTGGCGTGACCAAAGGGGTCAGAATTGAAAATAAAATTTGCGAGGGGTTAACTTTAAAATTAAATTAAAAAAAGATTAAATAATAAAAAAAGTTCATTCCATGTCTCTCAGCTCAGAAAATGCCCGAGAGAGCCCTCACATCTCTTAACCAATCTCGACATACTACTAAAAGATGTTATAACCTACGAAGAGCATCCGGTAAAAATCCTAGCAACAGAAGACCGAAAGCCAAGGAACAAGATGATACGTTCTTGCAAGGTATAGTGGAAGAACCATACTGTCAGTGAAGCTACGTGGGCGAAAGAGGAAGAACTACGCGAAGCCTACCCTAACCTGTTCAAGTGAGAATCTGATTTCGGGGACGAAATGTTCTTAGGGGTGGGGGAAGGGGGAGGATGTGAGAACCCTAAAAATTCAAACTAATCTAAGCGGCAATTAGCAATAAATTAAATTTATCTAAACATGAATAAAACATAAGCTCAGATTAGTATCGAACACATCGCCAAACAATTTCATATAAGATAACATTATCAAGAGTTCATCAACAGAATTTACAATATAAATTATTGTCGCAAAAATAAATCATCGATGTAATCTCAGAGTTATTTACAAGAATCCATTACAAGCATAAGTGGAATATTAGTACAAACTCATAATTATTTACAAGCAGAAATAGTACAATAAGAAAATCTTTGAATTAATTATAAGAATTATTTTACAACAGATCAAAATATAGATTACAACTTGAGTACATTAAAAAAGAAAACTAAAATCTTGCATGCATTCCACTGAAGCCTTTCCTTCCCTTTTTGTCCATGTATCGTTAGTGTAATACTCCATAGTAGAATTTGAGAGAAAGCCAAATATTCGAAGAAAAGGACTATTTAGAAATTGATCCTGTAACATCCCAAGTTTGGACTTGTGTTTCAAATGTAAGAAAATGAGTAGAAATTAAAACTTTTTCTTACATCTTGTATTTCCTGTTTGATCTGGAAAGTTCTTGTACAAGAATTATGGAAATACAAAGTCACAAGTCTTTTCGATCCAAATCTTGACCTTCCCAAAAACAACTAGGTGAGCTTCTAGCGAGGGGTTTCATTCGTTCTAGCTCATCACCTTGGGGTTGTCCTGCGATCTTTGTGAAGAAGGACAAGACCTTGTGCATGTGTGTTGATTAACGTCCGCTGAATGAAGTGACGGCGAAAAACAAGTATCCTTTGCCTCGCATTGATGATTTCTTTGACCAGTTGACTGGAGCCCGTGTATTTTCCAAGATTGACCTAAGGCTGGGATACCATCAAGTCCGGTTCAGGGTTGAGGATATTCCGAAGACAGCTTTCACTACTCGTTATGGTCTTTACGAGTACACCGTCATGTCTTTTGGCTTAACCAATGCTCCTGCTTTATTCATGAACCTTATGAACTCGATATTCATGGAGTATTTGGATAAGTTTGTAGTGGTTTTCATTGATGATATTCTTATCTACTCCAAGAGCGATGAAGAGCATACTGAGCATCTGAAGATTGTGTTGGGCAAGCTACGTGAGCACCAGCTTTATGCAAAGTTCAGCAAGTGTGAGTTCTGGTTGAAGGAAGTGGCATTCTTGGGCCATGTTCTTTCAGTACGAGGAGTAGCTATGGAGCCTAGCAAGGTTAGTGATGTGCTATCTTGGGGTCAGCCCAAGTCGGTCACCGATGTGCGGAGTTTTCTTTGTTTAGCGGGTTACTACCGTCGCTTTATCGAGGACTTCTCCGAGATCGCGAAGCCGATGACTGAGTTGCTCAAGAAGGACAAAAAATTTGTGCGGTCCTCTGTTTGTGATGAGAGTTTTCAGGAACTCAAGAAGCGGTTGACATCAGCCCCAGTGCTTGTTCTTCATGATATCCACAAGAGTTTTGATATCTTTTGTGATGCGTCTCGTTAGGGACTCGGTTGCGTGCTTATGCAAGAAGGCAATGTAGTGGCCTATGCATCAAGGCAGTTGAGGCCTCATGAACTCAACTATCCTACCCATTACTTGGAGTTAACTGTAGTGGTTCATGCACTCAAGATTTGGCAGCATTACTTGATTGGTAACCGTTGTGAAGTGTATTATGATCACAAGAGCTTGAAATATTTGTTCACCCAGCCAGATCTGAACCTTAGGCAAAGAAGATGGTTGGAATTGATCAAAGATTATGAAATGAGCATTCAGTATCATCCGGGCAAGGCCAATGTCGTTGCGGATGCACTTAGCCGAAAGGTGTATTGCAACGCTTTAATGCTCCAAGAGCAGCAGCCTGCCCTTCTCGAAGAATTTCAGCGGCTCAATTTGGGTTTGATTGAGCATGGTTCGCTTGCTTCCTTCATTGTGCAACCAACCTTGGTTGACCAAATCAAAGCTGCACAGCAATCAGATGATGGTGTGAGTCGAATCAAGCAGAACATCAAGGATGGGACAGCCAACTGTTTCTCAGAAGATGAGCATGGTGTTGTGTGGTTTGGACAACGCCTTGTGGTTCCAAAGGTCATGGAATTACGGGATTTGATTCTTCGCGAAGCCCATGATTCCCCCTTGTACATCCATCCTGGGGCCACCAAGATGTATCAAGACCTTCGTCAGAGATTCTAGTGGACCCGAATAAAGCGCGATATTGCCAAGTTTGTTGTCGAGTGCGACGTATGCTGTCGTGTAAAGGCCGAGCATCAGCGTCCAGCAGGCCTTCTCCAGCCTTTGCCAGTACCTGAGTGGAAGTGGGATTTCGTTGGTATGGACTTCATCACCGGTCTGCCCTGCACTTCTTCTGGGAAGGATGTTATCTGGGTTGTCATCGATCGATTGACCAAGGTGGCACACTTTCTGCCAGTGCATACCAACCTCAGTGTTAGTCTGTTGGCGGATCTCTACATTTCCCGCATTGTGAGCTTGCATGGTGTGCTACGAACAATTGTGTCAGATCGTGGTTCTCTCTTCACCTCTCAGTTTTGGCACAGTTTGCAAGAGGCTATGGGAACTCGTCTTTCTTTCAGCTCAGCTTATCATCCTCAGACTGATGGGCAAACGGAGAGAGTCAACCAAGTGTTGGAAGATATGCTCCGTGCTTGTGTTCTTTCCTATGGGAAGAATTGGGAGAAATGCCTACCACTTGCTGAGTTCTCCTACAACAACAGTTTTCAGGTTAGTCTTGGCATGACACCTTTTGAGGCCTTGTATGGGAGGAGGTGCAGAACCCCATTGAATTGGTCAGAAACTGGTGAGAGGCAGTTCTTCGGCCTAGACTCAATCAATGAGGCCGAAAGCCAGGTTTAGTTGATTCGCGAGCATTTGCGTGTGGCCCAGTCCAGGCAAAAGAGCTATGAGGATGGTTGTCGTCGTGAGTTGAGCTTCGAGCCCAATGATTTTGTCTATCTCAAAGTCTCACCTTTGAAGGGCCATCAGCGCTTTGGCATCAAGGGCAAGTTGGCTCCTCGATATGTTGGGCCTTATCGCATCATTGAGAAAATTGGAGCTGTTGCATATAGATTGGAGTTGCCAGCTACACTTGAGGGGGTGCATGATGTGTTCCATGTGTCACATTTGAAGAAGTGCCTCCATGTTCCGACTGAGGAAACTCCGTTGGAGACTCTTGATGTGCAGAAAGATTTGACCTACCGCGAGCATCCTGTTCGTATTCTTGAAGAATCTGAATGAAGGACAAGGAACCATGTCATCAAGTTTCTTAAGGTTCAGTGGTCAAACCATTCCGAAGATGAGGCAACTTGGGAGCGGGAAGATCGTCTTCGTGCAGACTACCCGTCTTTCTTCTCCGAGTAAACGGAATCTCAGGACGAGATTCTTGTAAGGGGGGAGATTTGTAACATCCCAAGTTTGGACTTGTGTTTCAAATGTAAGAAAATGAGTAGAAATTAAAACTTTTTCTTACATCTTGTATTTCCTGTTTGATCTGGAAAGTTCTTGTACAAGAATTATGGAAATACAAAGTCACAAGTCTTTTTGATCCAAATCTTGACCTTCCCAAAAACAATCTTGTCAAACCTTATGATCATCTCCTGGAAATATTTTTCCCAAGTTCTAAGAATGATGTGTCACCTTTCTGAAAAATTTCACAATTTTTAGAAATTGTTTGATAATTTTAAGAGGGCAGTCAAACCTGTTTGACTTTCAGTCAAAGCTCTATTCCAGAACCTTGCAGAATTTTTGGAGAAGAATGCACTGCATAAAAACCTCTGAAAATTTTACACAAGGTTAATATCTAAGTTAGCAAACTCCTGTAAAAATTTCAGAATGTTTGGAGTTGTTTGGCTACCTTAAATAAATCCCCAAAGTCTGTCTCAATTCAAAATCCTAAAAACTAAACTCTGTTCTGAGCTGTTGGATTAAAATCCGACGCTCACGATCTCCTCTTTGGTTTTAAACCTTAGGAGCTGGACCGATCCTCGCCGTTCGTTTTCGATCTAACAGCTCACGATCACCCTAGCTTTCTCTGGTCATCTTCTTCCTCGCGCCGTGTACAACACAGTGGGCGGCATGGCCTTGATCATGTCTGCTCCTTCTTCAACTCTCTGGTCGGGCATTTAGTGCAAGCGGCTCACTTTCGGCCGTAGGCATGCTCTACTCCTACACATCCATCATTGCTTTTGGTCCACGGCTGTGCCATGAGCCGAGCTCACCCGAGGAGCTCGTTGTTGCCCAAACCCTAATTTCTTCTAACTATATAAGGCCCCAAAACCCCTCCTGGTGTTCCTTTACACCACTCCTAGCTCCTTCTTTGCTTGTGGAGTTCAAAACACCAAAAATACCAAAACCACCATTGTCGGCCGGGAAGCTCTATTGTGGACTTTGGTGCTCTAGTGGTTCATCTTCAAATCTTTTTGTACCTTTTGGAGCCCCTTAACCCCACATTCACTTCCCCTAACTTAATATTGGGTTTTATTCATAGGAATCACCCAATTTTAAGTTTGAAGTTTTTCGGCCGAATTCACCCCCTTTCTTCTCCAGCTCCGGTAAGGGCTTCTTTTCTCAATTAATTGCTCTTGGAGCTTCACCGAGCTATAATGAAGCTATAGTATTGATCTGGTCTCACTCATTTTGCTCAGAACATCATTTTTCACTTCATCTTCCTCAGCTCCAGCGAGCTCCATCGTGGTCAAGGCTTCTCCGGCCATCTTTGAAGCTCATCTTGGCTAAGGTAGCTTCTTATTAGCCAATAGAAGCCGTGGCACTCGTTTTCCTGGAATATTGCGGAGCTTTTCGCCATTTTCGTTTTTGGCAATTAATGTCCCCACCGTTCTTTTCTGGCTCGCCAGCGTTTTATACCGCCGCCGCCGTCGAGGTCATCACCATCGGGTCTGCATGGTTATTGCGAACCCATTTTGGCCTTTAGGTTGCGTCGCTGTGGCCGGAGCCACTGGTGACAAGCCGTTCTTTGCGCTCTGGTTTTGCTGGACGAAAACGTATCTGTGTCGTTGTCGTTTAGGGCAAAGATTCAGCTATTAAATGTGTTAATGATTGTTAATTACTGTGGATATCATGGGGATATACTCATGATCTTAGGATGATGTGTCAATTGGCAATGACGTTGAAGGTTTGCGGAAACACGAGTTTTCGCAAAGTTCGGGCCGTCAGTCTCAGCGGTCGACCGCGCCGGTGGCGACCGCCCATGCCTCGTGTTCCAGGTCGGCGGTCCGACCGCCGTGTCGGGCGGTCCGACCGATTTGGTAGCGGTCCGACCGGCGCTCGTTGAGCGGTCGGACCGCAAGTTGAGTGTCTTTGAGTTTGAGGTGGGCCAAAATAGAGGGTGTAGGCAAGTGAGAGATTCTACCGCACTTGGTCCCATAATTTTGGAGCTTCCATCAAAAGTTCTATTCGCTTTAAATTTCCGAGAGGTTGCGGATTTCGGTGTTGAAATTTTGGCTAAGTCCTTTGGTGGCGGTCCGACCGCCTTCAAGGCCGATCGGGCGGCGGTGGCGGTCGACCGCCAGCCGGGCGGTCCGACGGTTTTCGCTAAGTCGCCGCCCGTGTGGCGCGATGGTTGCTTGTTAGGTCAAGTTCGTGGATTTCATGGCATATGTGTTGCATGATGCATGTTTTGACTAACGTGGGTCAAGTTGTGAAGAACTTGTTCCCGAATTCGATTTGCTTGTCTATTGTTGTGCAAAGTTGCTTGGTGGTCAATGACGGTCAACGGCGAGGATGATCGGACTAGGCTTGGAGAGCCGAGGTTCAAAACGATCGACGATGCCGTGAAGTCATTGACTCAAGCATGGTGCAAGATGGACAAAGGTGACCGAACAGGCGTTCGGTGCGGTGGTTGAATCAAGCGCGCGCGGGGTGGTGCAAGTGCCATGGTGGTTTCGTGGGAGCCGGATGGGAGAGACTTGCCGACATGATGAGAGCCGTTGGATCAACCTACACGTATGAGCAAGCCGTTGCCGCACAATATGAACACGGCGCTTAAAAGGCGTGCGTGTGTCACCCGCTTGTTTTGGGCCTTAACGGAGCCCATTAGGGATACTCTATTAGAAACCCTAAGCCTCTACTATAAATAGAGGAGGGAGGTGGCTGCACCTCCCCTCCGACCTTCGACGCTTCATTGTTTAGAAACCCTAATTTGCTTAGGAGAGGAGGAGAGGAGGTTAGGGTTCTTGAGAGTTGGATTTGATTTCGTGCTCATGTATTGAGTCTTTGTCATCCATTGATGGAGTGGTGTAAACTGATCAAATCAATCCAAAGAAAGTTTCTTCAAAAGTGAGTTCATGTGCTTTGTTTCTCTCTTTGATGAATTGAGTCTTTGTTTGATCCGCGAGTTATTGCTTTGTTTCTTGACGTGATTTAGCTTGCTGTGACGTGAGAATACATCTAGAATCATCAAGATCATCAATCACCCACGCAAGTCTTAAGATCATATTTTCGTTTTGACTCGGTTTTGACCTAACTTCGCCAAACGGTAAAAGGTCTGAACCTGAGCAAGAATTATCACAATTGTTGCTTGGAATAGGTTCCTCACATCCTTAGGAAGTTGTTTGTCAAGTTTCACGAAGTTTGGACGCACGAATCAAAAGTTTGATCAATTTGCGCTTCGGTTTGTTTCCGCTGATTTTATCGCTCATCGAACGAGAGGTCTGACCTCCCGTGAAATCGGTCCGACCGCCCGAGGTAGCGGTTCGATCGTTGGATCGGTCTCACCGCCCGTGAGAGGTCGACCGCCCGAGCCTCGTGTTTTGGTTTTGTGTTGATTTTACTTTGGGGTTTTGAGTTGGTTCAATACAAGTCTTCCACAGGCATGATTGATTGATCTTCATAGCTTTCATAGCTATTGGAGTGAGATTCGTATTGAATTGATTTTGGGAGAAAAAGAGATCGTGCTCCTATTCACCCCCCCTCTAGTCGCTTTTCGGTCCAACAAGTGGTATCAGAGCCCGGTTAGTTCAATCTTGATCTTAACCGGTCACTGAACTTTGGCGATGGATAAGTACTCTTCCAAACCGCATATCTTCGATGGGCACGACTATGCCTTTTGGAAGAACCGCATGCGTGTCTTTCTTGAGAGCGAACCACGAGGCATTTGGGAGGTCGTTCGAGGCCCGCTTATCTTGCTCGAGGTTGCTACGCTAGCTTCAAGCTCTTTTGGCTAATGACCGTAAGGCAAAGAATTTTCTGATGGTGGGCTTGGTAGACAGAATATGACAGATTTGCAATCTCGAGATCGACATGAGAATTGGAAGACCTCAAACCTATCATGAGGGTTCTTCCCAAATCAAACAAGTGCGCACAGTCTATAAAAGAGAATATAACAAATTCGAGATGCGCCCCGGTGAGAGCATCGATGACATTTTCGATCGCTTCAACACGTTGATAAATCGATGAAGTCTCTGGTATTGAATTTACACACCGAAAATTCCATCCATCTCCCGCTGCAATCAACACCGTGGAGTGGGAGATAAAGGCTACCGCTATTCAGAAAATGTCAACTTCTCGATCCGACTTTGGAGCTGCTCTATAGCAAACTCAAGACTCATGAGATCCGTAAAGTCACCATTCTAAGAAGGGTAACATGGCTTTGGTAGCGACTCCGCCAAGAGAGCCTCGATGGGTCGTTTGAGTCCTCTTTGGTTTTTCACTTGCTTCTTTATCTCGCAATTCAAGAAGAGGATCTTGAGAGTATTCCCGAGCCCGAGATGGCGCTTTTGATTAAGAAGTTCACACGGGCCTACAACAATATGAGAAACAAAAGAGAGGCGGCCTGTGACTTGTTATGAGTGTGGAGAGCTTAATCACATCCGGCAAATTGCCCCAAGTCAAAGGTAAGAGCAACCACAAGGATGAAAAGCCAGCTTGGAAGAAGCCTCGGGGCGCAAGTCCAGTTTGATGATGCCAAGCTCATGAAGGTGCTCACTGGTTCTTGCCGCTCTTGGAGATCGATCCTTGAGTGATGTGGACTCGAGAGCGAGGAGGACAAGGAGGAGGAGCTCCTCAAGACAAGAAGGGGAAGGCCAAGGACTTCAGGCATGTGCTTCATGGTCGACTCGACGACATCAATGACAACAATGAGGTATCTCCTTCTTATGATGTTCTCTTTGCTAGATGTGAAACTGTTTATGAGCAAATGCTAGGTCGATAAAGCTTTAAAGTTCATCATGACTAAGAATGAGGAGTTAGAGTCACAAGTAAAGAAACTCACATTAGAACTTGTGAATACTAAGAGTCTTGAATCGATGAATGTTCATCCCGCTATGCTTTACATTCTCGAATTTGCTAAACCGCAATCGCTCATGATATTACTTTGCAACAACTTGAAAATGCTAGAACCGAGCTAATTGAAGTTAAATCTGCTCATAAAAATGCTTAAAGTCTAGCATGTTGGTTGTTTCGATGTGGTTGAATCTAGCTCTTGCTCATTCGCTTAGAACGTGAACGTGAATTACATGATGTTGTAGAAGCAATAGAGCTAAATATGCCAAGCTTAAGGACGATGATTAATTTTGCTACTTGTGCTTCATGTGAAGCTCTTAAGCTTGAAGTTGCTCTTTATAAGAAGAGGTTTGATGCTAAAACGTGTGATTCATGTGTTAACATTAGAAAAGAAATTGCTTACCTTAATGACACATTAGAAAGATTTTCTAAAGGTAAGAAACAGTTAAACATGATTCTTGACAAGTCAAAACTCCTTATAAGAAGCAGGGTTATGATACAACTTTGCCTGTGATAAATCTAATGACATTCAAATTTTGAGAAATGGCTTAGTTGAATTTGATACCCAACCCGCAAAGATCACTTTCAAATCTGCAGTTTTGCCCAACCATCTGCTCACCAAAAGGTGCTTCTCCCAGTGGTACCAAGTACCATTGCACCTATTGCAAGAAGGATGGGCATTTGGTTGAGTTTCACATGAGGTTGAAAATGCTAAGAAAAATCTTGCTAGAATGTCATCTAATCAACCTAGAGCTTTTGTGAGACATGGTAATTTAGAAAGGAAGAAACCTGGTCTAGGATTTATTTCACATGCCGATCATGCTCATGCTCCTAGACAGATAACTCTCATGTTAGAGTAACCATTGCTCACAATGCAATTTCAAATAGAATCAAGGATAGCACTTCGCTTTGCATACTACTGCAGACATGTGTCTCAAGATCGGGTTCCCAAGTCATGTTTAACTAACCCCAGATTGAGACACATCGCTCTTTTGTGCCTTGATTTTCGTGATCATCGCGAAGGAAGGACACGTGGTTTGTGGACTTCTACTGCTCACGCCACATGACCAGAGACTCAAAATGGTTCACCTCCTTCACGCGGTCGATAGGTGATGTCCTCATCACCTTTGGAGACAATACTCAAGGGCGGATTGAAGGAACAGAACAATTAGGGTGAATGACAATTTCATCCTAAAGGACGCCGCCTTGTGGACAAGCTTAGGTTTAACTTACTGGCCTCACGACTTCTTGATGATGGTTATGAGACAATATTTAAGAAAAATGCTTGTCGGGTGCTTGATTCTCGCTGGTGAGCTCGCTTTTGGGATTTATAGAGTTGCTAGATCTTTGTAGCTGATTTTTCCAATCTTTGGTCGGTTCTCTTAAATGTTTGTTTACACTCTTCGAAGTTTCGCTTTGGCACCGACGTTGGGGCACATTGGTTTTGATCATCCGACGCGAGTTAGCAACCTTGATCTCATGAGAGGGTTGCCCAAACTCAAAGCCGTCAAGGATGTCAGATGTGCGCTCGTAGGCATGGCAAGCAAGTTGCCGCCTCACACCCTTCAAGTGACTTTGTCATGACCGACGGACCGGGACAGTTGCTTCATATGGATACCGTTGGTCCCGCTAGGTTCGGCCAATTGGTGGCAAGTGGTACATTCTTGTCGTAGTTGATGATTTTTGGAGATACACTTGGGTGTTCTTTCTTGCTTCAAGGATGAAGCTTTTGGTTTTTATCGTGATCTTGTTCTTCGCTTGGCTTCGAATTTTCGGTGCCTTGAGAGCGATCCGCAGAACAATGGCACGGAGTTCAAGAATGTCTCGTTTGCCTCTTTTTGTGCCGAAGCGCGAATTGAGCATCGTTCTCTTCTCCACACGCTCTCAACGAATGGCGTTGTGGAAAGGAAGAACATAACCTTAGTCGAGATGGCTAGGACAATGCTAGATGAGTATAGCACACCGAGGAGGTTTTGGGCCAAAGCTATTGCTACTGACTTGCCATATTGCAAATCGTGTCTACTTGAGACCGTCTTTGGGCAAGACTTCATATGAGCTTTGCTTTGGTAGAAAACCTCTGCTTCTCATTTTCGAGTTTTTGAAGCTAAGTGTTTCATTCTTAAGACAGAAATCTAGATAAATTTGAATCAAGGACTTTTGATGGTTTATTTCAGGTTATCCCGCACATTCGAGGGTTTTCGTGTTTTTAATGTTGAAACTAACATTGTCCAGAGACATGCAATGCCACTTTTGATGAGACTAGCCCCGAGCTAGATCCGACATTTCGTGTGATACACAGTGACGAAAGCATTTTTGTGGAGGAAGATGATGACGGTTGATTTTTGTCCTCCACTGCTGCCGTTGAGGCTCTGCCCAAGCTCCGTAACTCGCACGATCGCTTCATCTCCAATTGAGGCTCTGCCGCATCTTCTTCATCGCAGCACTGCGGAGGTTGAGGAGATATTGTCTCCCGGCGCCCACTTCATATTCGAGGCATCACCCTCCGGATCGATGATTGGTAATCTTAATGAGCGAGTCACTCGCCTGTATCACGATCCAAGTCTCTACTCTCATTTTGCATTTGTTGTTTTTTCAACCCGCGATATATCACATGCGTTATCCGATTCTAGTTGGGTTAATGCCATGCATGAGGAGTTAGAGAATTTTGAGAGGAATAAGGTCCGAATCTAGTAGAACCTCCTAGTGGTCATAATGTGATAGGAACCGTTGGGTGTTCAAAAATAAACAAAATGAGGATGGTTTTGTGGTTAGAAACAAGGCTAGATTGGTAGCTCAGGGTTTTAGCCAAGTTGAGGGGTTAGACTTTGATGAGACATTTGCTCTGTTGCTAGATTGGAAGCCATTCGATTCTCGCTTGCATTTGTCGCTTCTAAGGGCTTTAGATTATATCGATGGATGTTAAGAGTGCCTTTTGAATGGTTTTATAGAGGAGGAAGTGTATGTTAGACAACCCTGTGCTTTGAGAATGCCAAGCATCCACATCATGTTTTCAAGCTATCCAAAGCCTTGTATGGTCTTAAGCAAGCCCCTAGAGCCCGATATGATAGACTTAAGACCTTCTCGCTTAAGAATGATTTTGAGATGGGTAAGGTAGACAAGACCTGCTCATCCTTAGCGTGGCAATGACTTCCGCTTGCTCGATTTATGTAGATGATATTATCTTTGGTGGTTCTTCTCATGCTCTTGTTTCCAGCTTTTTCCGAGACCATGTTTAGGGAATTTGAGATGAGCATGATGGGAGAACTCAACTATTTTCTCGGGCTTCAAATCAAGCAATGCAAGGAAGGGATCTTCATTCATCGACGGTACACCAAGGATCTCCTCAAGCGCCGAGATGAGTGATCGCAGTTTCGATCGCCACTCCCATGGCGATTTCGATCGCTTTGGATCCGATGAGGAAGGAGAAGCCGTGGATCAACGCGAGTACCGCAAGCATGATCGGTTCACTCGCACTGACGGCCTCAAGACCGGACATCCACTTCACGGCCGCCTCGTGCGAGGTTTCAGCGCCTCGAGGACTTCCCATCGCCAAGCCGTTGCGCATCTTTAGGTATTTACACTCTACCCTCCAAGATGGCATTTGGTATTCTCGCTTGTCTTCATTGTCCATTCGGGGTTTTCGATTCGATTTTGTTGGTCGCTCGGCTAGATAGGAAAAGTACCTCTGCACTTGTCACTTCCTAGGCACTTCTCTTGTCTCTTGGTCTTCTAGGAAGCAATCTTTGCTGCACAATCCATCTTAAGTCAATATGTAGCCGCCGCTAGTTGTCGTAGTCGATTTTGTGGATGCTGCCCACTCTAAGGATTTTGGGTTGGCATTTGATAGTGTTCCTCTTTCTCGCGATAACACTTCTGCGATTAACATTGCTAAAAACCCCTGCAACACTCTAGGACCAAGCACAGAGACATTCGCTATCACTTTCTTAGAGATCATGTCGAGAAGGGTGATATTGTGCTGCATTTCGTGGAGTTCGAGGCTCAGTTGGCTGATATCCTCACCAAGCCTTTAGATCCAACTAGGTTTGCAACCTTGAGAAGTGAGTTAGGGGTAATTTATCCCTACGGTTTGGTTTGAGGGGGAGTTGGCTCTGTTCTGAACTTTTCTTGTTCATTTGAGTTTTTCTGTTTTTTTGATACCTTCTTCTAGTGGTATTTTCTTTTGATCTTTTTATCTTTTAGGCTCTTTAAGTTTTTGTGCATCTCATTGTTTCATATGCATTCATATGAAAACCAAAAAGATGCATTGTTATATAAGCTTTTCTGTTTGTCTTTTAAAATTGATGAAGCTTTGCTTATTACCCTTTTTGAGCTTTTAGTATTTCAATTCTTCTCAATGCCATGTTTAGTTCTTTGACTTGCTAGAATTATCATGCTTTCACATATGTAGCTAAGTCTTTGCTGAATGAGCTAGAACTTTAAGACAACTTGAACTAAAAACTGCAATTTGTGGATGTTTTAGTTAGTTGTGCAATTAGTGCTCCTTTTGTGACATTGCCCCTGTCAAAATTGTGGTGTTAGCTCTTGAATCTAGTATTGATCATTGCTTGAGCTTCTTGTTCTTTTAAGAATCTAAATCTGCTCTTGTGAAAAATAAAAAAAACAAATTTAAAAATTGTCTTGTGCTTAAAATGTGCCAAACTATTCTCTCGAGACTGCATGTCATAGACATGAACTTGGAGATAGTTTGATGATCCAGACGATCTCATGGGAACTGCTTGTCACAATTGACATGAACCTCAAGATTTGTCGCTCTGGTAGAAGCTTAGGAAGAGTTTGTGGATGGCTCCTAGTCCAGGATCTTCTTCACTAAGATATACCTTTAATCAACTTCAATATTCATTGCAAATGATAAATCGTTGAAAACGGGCATTTGAGACAAATTGAGCAAAATGATTCAATTCAAGACTCGTTTGTCTCTTAATGTGGTCTTTGTTAGCGCCTTGATCTCACATTGACATTTTGACATGGCGAGATCATTTTAGGATCTCTGTTGATGAACTTGCTAGATTTGAAGCTTTGCTTAAAATGCTAAAATTTATTGCTTTAAATTGAGCCTTCTTGCTTTAGCTTTGTTATATATGTCTTATCATGATCTTGCTAGCGCATTCAGGCTGATATGGTGTTTATGCAAAATTTGAGATGCTAGCTTGTTCTTTTGGGTAATCTCCAAAGCTTCTTGTAATCCAAAATTGAAAAATACAAAAATATGAAGCCACTTCATTACATTTCATGCTTGCTCCTTCTTATGTTTTTTTTTCCTCGTTCTGCATTTGTTATCTCTGGATGAGAGGAAGGCGTGATTCCTTGATGACTCCATTGTCAAAGGGGGAGTTGATATTTCAACATGTGTAAAAGGGAAAAGTATTAAAAAGAGGGAAAAAATTGGAGACTTTGAAATTTTCACTTTGAAATTTTCTGAAATTTGAGGATCATAGTGAGGAGGAGTTTCTTATTTGCATTCTTATGGTCTTATTGCTCTTTCTGAACTTGAATTGCAATTCTTGATCCTCACCATGATCAAAGGTCATTTCGAACAATTGTTCTTTCATATGGACCTTAAGTGAGATTTTTGACTCTTCTTTGGAAATTAAAGCTTTCTTGTTTTCTTTTGTCTTATCTCACTTGCCGATGCTATTCTGAAGCCAGCTTGGTCATTTCCTTTTCTTTTTCTTGCATATGGACCAAGTTGTGCCTTTGCGCGAAAACGTTGAGTTTTTTTTACTTTTCAAACCTCAAAACTTGCATTTGTTGGGAATTGCCAATGTGATCATCAAGGGGGAGATTGTGGATATCATGGGGATATGCTCATGATCTTAGGATGATGTGTCAATTGGCAATGACGTTGAAGGTTTGCGAAACACGAAGCCAAAGAAAGTTCGATTCGTCAGTCTCAGCGGTCGATCGCCTCGTGGCGGCCGATCGCCCATGCCTCGTGTTCTCAGGTCTGGCGTCCGACCGCCAGTCGGCGGTCCGACCGATTTGGTAGCGGTCCGACCGGGCGCTCGCTGAGCGGTCGGACCGCAAGTTGAGTGTCTTTGAGTTTGAGGTGGGCCAAAAATAGAGGTGTAGGCAAGTGAGGAGATTCACCGCACTTGGTCCCATAATTTTGGAGCTTCACCAAAAGTTCTATTCGCTTTAAATTTCCGAGAGGTTGCGGATTTGATGTTGAAATTTTGGCTAAGTCCTTTGGTGGCGGTCCGACCGCCTTCGTTGGCGGTCGGGCCGGATGGCGGTCAAACCGCCAAGGTCGCGGTCCGACTGTTTTCACTTAAGTCGCCGCCGTGTGGCGCGATGGTTGCTTGTTAGGTCAAGTTCGTGGATTTCATGGCATATGTGTTGCATGATGCGTGTTTTGACTAACGTGGGTCAAGTTGTGAAGAACTTGTTCTAATTCGATTTGCTTGTCTATTGTTGTGCAGGTTGCTTGTGGTCAATGACGGTCAACGGCGAGGATGATCGGACTAGGCTTGGAGAGCCGAGGTTCAAAACGATCGACGATGCCGGGTGAAGTCATTGACTCAAGCATGGTGCAAGATGGACAAAGGTGACCGAACAGGCGCTTCGGCGCGATCGTTGAACTCAAGCGGCGCGGGTCGGTGCAAGTGCCATGGTGGTTTCGTGGGAGCCGGATGGGAGAGACTTGCCGACATGATGAGAGCCGTTGGATCAACCTACACGTGGCGAGCAAGCGAGTGCCGCACAATATGAACACGCTTTAAAAGGCGCGCGTGTCACCCGCTTGTTTTGGGCCTTAACGGAGCCCATTAGGGAGACTCTATTAGAAACGCTAAGCCTCCACTATAAATAGAGGAGGAGGTGGCTGCACCTCCTCCGACCTTCGACGTTTCATTGTTTAGAAACCCTAATTTGCTTAGGGAGAGGAGGAGAGGAGGTTAGGGTTCTTGAGAGTTGGATTTGATTTCGTGCTCATGTATTGAGTCTTTGTCATCCATTGATGGAGTGGCTGTAAACTGATCAAATCAATCCAAAGAAAGTTTCTTCAAAAGTGAGTTCATGTGCTTTCTTTCTCTCTTTGATGAATTGAGTCTTTGTTTGATCCACGAGTTATTGCTTTGTTTCTTGACATGATTTAGCTTGCTGTGACGTGTGAGAATACATCTAGAATCATCAAGATCATCAATCACCCACGCAAGTCTTAAGATCATATTTTCGCTTTGACTCTGTTTTTGACCTAACTTCGCTCAAACGGTAAAAGGTCTGAACCTGAGCAAGAATTATCACAATTGTTGCTTGGAATAGGTTCCGACATCCTTAGGAAGTTGTGTGTCAAGTTTCACGGTTTGGACGCACGAATCAAAAGTTTGATCAATTTGCGCTTCGGTTTGTTCGCTGATTTATCGTTCATCGAACGAGAGGTCCGACCTCCGTGAAATCGGCCCGACCGCCGAGGTAGCGGTTCGATCGCTTGGATCGGTCTCGACCGCCCGTGAGAGGTCGATCGCCCGAGCCTCAGATTTTGGTTTTGTGTTGATTTTACTTTGGCGTTTTGAGTTGGTTCAATACAAGTCTTCCACAGGCATGATTGATTGATCTTCATAGCTTTCATAGCTATTGGAGTGAGATTCGTATTGAATTGATTTTGAGAGAAAAAGAGATCGTGCTCCTATTCACCCCCCCTCTAGTCGCCTTTCCGGTCCAACAATTACTGTTAATGATTAGTTAGCATTTAATTGACGTCCGAAAGAACCTTTTGGGTCACTGACAGTAGGCCCGTATATTTAAAACCGCTGTAGCGTGGCCTTTAGGACAAAATCTGGGGTCGTTAATTACTAATCATTGGTTAGTAATTAATGTGTCCTAAATCGCCAATCTGTACACGATGTGGGCCCAAACCACTTAAATCCCCGTCCGCCTCTTTTCAAAGACCTTCCGACATCATTAATGATTAATCATTGATAATTAGTGTTTAGCAATAAATGGTTGTCCTAACCGTCAGTTGCTGTCACTGCCATGTGGGCCCGTAGGCCTAAACCGCAGTAACGGAGTCGTTAGGACAAAGTTTGGGTTTAATTAATTACTAATCATTGATAGCAATTAATGGCAGTCCGAAATGGTAGATTGTGCCACTGCCATGTGGGCCCCCGTCCACTTAAACCCCCTCTGTGCGAAATCATTAGGACGCAATTAATGCTAATCATCGCTAATAATTGGATTTAGTAATTAATCGATGTCCTAAATAGCCCTTTGTATCACTTACATGTGGGCCCGCACCATTAAAACCCTCTCTGTGCACTTAAAACTCACGTGCGGGAGTGCGCAGCACCTTGTTGATCGTGGACCGTCGATCTTGTGATCAACGGCCCACATCTGGGGAACGTTCGGACCACCCGAGCTCCCAAACCACTGCGGACCGTCCATCTTGCGATCTGCGACTGAGATTGATGTGTCATTCGGGTCGCCCGAACCACACTTGATCTGGGCCCTCCATCCCTTGATCTGCGGACGAGATCAATTGGGTCGTTCGGGTCACTCGAACGCCCCATTCATTTTGACCGTTGGATCTAATCCAACGGTGAACCCCTTTTTGGACCGCGTGCATGCACTAATCTCCAGCGCACGTGGGGCGTTGGGTTCCAGATCTACGGCCCACATTGTTCCACGTCATTTCTTTTTGAGTTGGATTTGTTTAATTCTGGTAAGCCTTTTTTTGTCTACTGAAAATTGCATTAAACTTTGAAAACTCATAACTAATTCATCTTAAATCCTTTTTAGATGATTCCAACTGTATTAAAATCATGTTTCACTAAAGTTTAATATAAAAATGCATATAGACCTGGTTTTGTAACAGAAAATTTTGTAAACAATAATAACTTGTTTTCGAGCATTTTAGAATATTCTAGAAATTAAATTGAAACTTGTAAAATGCATAACCTTTTTTGTATAACTCCAAATCGGGTGATTCAAATTTTGTTAATGATGTTGTTAACTAAACTTTAATCTAAAAATGGTTGTAGGCCTAGTTTAGCTCCAGAAAAATTTGTTAATAGATTTAGAATAGGTTTAACCTTAATTATAACTTTCAAAATTCATTTATTGTTGTAAAAGACACAAGTAATTCCCTGTAACTCCAAATTGAGCAAACTAAAATTTGTTAGAGTCCTCTATTCCTATGTTTTAGTGTAGAATAAGGTGTAATGAGGTCTTTGCCACTGAAATTAATGATACACTAGTCTTACAACTTGAAAAAATCATAAGTAAATTATTTTAACTCCAATTCGAGTAAACTCAACTTTGCTGATCTTAGAATGTCATTATCTACCTACCATAAAAATTTCAGACTCTAGATCATTCTGGAAATTTGTGCCATAAACAGTACCAGTAATTAATTTAGTTGAATTTCTAGGCTGAGAGAAATATTTTTAGCTATAACTTTTTCATACTAAATCCAAATGAAGAAATTCTTGTTCCTAAAATTGTCTAAAATCAATATCTTGCTTCTGTATAAATTTCTTGAGATTTAGATGACTTTTGCTATTGCGTTTTGTTTGGTGTTCTTCGTTCTTATTGATTTTATCGTATTTTGCGTTAGGTTCCGAAGATATTATTGATCCGAATCGATCCACAAGACTCGACTCGCCTCCAAAGAAGGCAAGCAGATGTAGCATCATTTGATCATGTTGTTCCTATTATTTTAAAATTCTAATATGTTGTTTGCAAATTCTACGTATGCATTGCTATTTTGTTTTAACTATTGTCGATAGTTGACCCATTAGATGCATTATCAGTAGGCAAATGTTTATCCTCTACTACTGAGCCAAGGACTATCTTAGTATGATTTTGGGTTCGTTCGGTGAACCCTTATCACTTAGTAGTACGAGTTAATGTTGCTTAGTCATGCTTACCTATCGGTAGAAATGGGCGGTTATCGACTTGTCGGTAACCTTGATCACACAAACTTATTATGATATTTATGTTTCATCTTTGTGCTATGTTTAATTGCAAAAAGACCAAAACTGAAAATAACCTGATTTCGACTTGGGCACAATGGTAAGATGGTGTGATTTTGGGTGTGACTGGAATGGTGCTCGAGTCAATTAAGGACCGAACATCTTGTGAGTCTCTATTATCCAGGCATTATTGCGTGCTAACCACACTAGAGGTAAATGAGACCTCTCTTGACTTAGTACTTTGGCTTGTGTTAGCTACGAGTCGTAGGAGGGTGTGTGTGTTGTGTTGTGGTAAAATAAGGTGGTTTATGCGCTGGGAGTATTATAGTTGTCCAAAAAGCTTTACCCCGCGGGGTAGTTGTCTTTTTGGTTTTACAATGTAAGCGTATGGATTTCTATCCATATGAGCGACTCGTAGTTGATACACAATATTGGAAATGTCTCGTAGGACTTAGCCGTGCCGGCATACCTTTGGAAGTATGCTAATCATGTGGCTTAAAGGTGGTCTGAAGTGTGGGTACATTGGTACACCCCTGTAGGGTTTGAACTATTCGAATAGCCTCGTCCTAGGTTATAGACACGCTTAGGTAAGATTTTCAAGAGTTAGACTACAACTTTTAATTAAAACTTGATGGGTGGTACGAATCAAGGATTCGTGCTATGTTGTGGTGACTATTGGGTTAGTCACCTCTAGGTGGTTACTTGTTATTTATTGTTACTCACTGTTATTTTAATGATTAAAAACTGATTTGTTGAATTGCTTTCAATCTATTACATTATTGCAAATAAAACTTGCTTTATGCGTTCAAATAACCATATAACTATTTCCTTTGAATTCAGCTCTCATGTAGCTATGTATAGGCTTGTTACTCGTAAGTCTTACGAGTACATTATTGTACTCATCTGCATTGCTTGTTGTGTGCAGAGGAAGAAGGTGAGCCCCAAGGGCATCACTTCTGTGAGATGTGCGGCTTTTGGGATGACTAGTTGGGCGGTCCGGTTGGTTGCCTTGTGGGTTTAAGGCACACTAATTGGCTTTTGTTTATAGCCATCTCATGGCGCTTTTGCTTCCGCTGTCTCATGTTACTTTGATGTCATTTGGCCGGTCGGCTCTTTTGTAATAACTTTACTCATTGCATGTCGTTTGCTAGAATTGTTATATTATGATGTATAGAATTGATGCATGCTTTTGTATGATGTATGTGTGCTGCAATTCTGGGAAGCACATGTCCATCGAGACACGGTATATTTTGTTTGTGATACTAGAGCCAAAAGAAGGCTAAGTATTACAAGCTAAATAAACCGGGGTCTCACAGATCCATGAGAAGGATGAAATAGAAAATACTTAATTAAACAGGTAACAGAGGGGTTTGCAGCATTATTTGGGCAACTTGGGCCTAGGCCTTGGCCCATTAGGCCATGAGGTGGCCGGCCAAATAAGGGGGGAGGCGCGCCACCCCCAAAACACTAGCCGCCCCTCCTCTCCCCCTCTTGGCCACACCCCTCCCTCTCCCCTTGGCCGCCCCACCCCTCTTCCCCTCGCGTGTCGACTCCGTGATTAACACCCTGCATCCTCTATGCATAACTGAACTAGTCCCATGATCAGTGGCTAGCTCACACAGTAAACAAATGTGATAACACAACCATAAGCGCAAAAAAATTATTAATAAACAACAGAGTTAATTACAGATTAGCCTTACAGGGCAACATTAAATAAACACAGCGGAAGACGATGAAGAAGTAGTGGAGTCCAAATGATTCGCCATGTGCAATCGATCAGAGTAGCGGCCTAGTCGTCAAGATCCACACCTGAAGCGAAGTCCTTCTCCTCTGAAATTTGTTTGCATAAAGCAAGCATGAGCACAACTTTCGTGCTCACAAGTTACACCCGTCAAATAACAAAATGACATGCATAAATAGATGTAACAAAGGAAAGCTTAGAGGGTTAGTTGTGCAAAAACAGCGTTTGACATTAAATACAATACTAAGTTTAAAAGCTCAAATTTTACAATATCTAAAATTGATTTTGGATTAATAAAGATAGTGTAGGCACCAACCTAACACCAACATAAACACGAGCACCAACCCGGGGCTTCAACCCACAACTTTCCTCATGGACACCCATCCATGTCATAAACAATTTTATAAAATCATTTTTAAATTAAAACCAAAGTCTAACTTTGAGTGGCTTTGCCAGCATGTCTGTAACATCCCAATTTTCTTAGTTTAATTTTTTTTAATAGTTAGTAGGAAGAAAAGTCACTATTTGGTTTTATTTGAATTTAACTCAAAAGCTTAATATTGGACTTTGCAATCAAAAACATTTAATGTGAATAATCACAACATGAACAATAGCCAAAACTATTTTATTTGGGGTTCTATATGCTCAGATATATTTTCTAGATTTTGTAGAATTTTTCTGAGTTCATTTGCTATTTTCTATTGCTTATTTGAATTTCCGGTATTTTCTAAAATAGAAAAACTATTTAAAATCTCAGAAAAAGCTTCGGGCCGAATTCCAAAACTACGGCCCATTTCCCTCCGCCACCGGCGCAACTCCACGCGCAGCCCAGCTCGCCCGCGCCCGCGCCGCCTCCGACTGACATGCGGGCCCCGCATGTCAGGGTCTCTCCGCCTTTTCTCTCTCTCTCTCCGCGCGCTCAGCCCATCCTCCACCGTTCGATCAAAAATGGATGGTCCGATGTCGTTGTGCCCTCCGAGAGTCCCGAACGTCCCATTGATTTTGGACCGTTCGATCTTTTATGAACGGTCAGATCCTTTGAGTTGTTTTGCAGCCGCGCTGCTTGCGACGCGCCGCGCTTCGAGCCGCCGCCGCCGACGTGTGGGCCCCGACCTTCTTCGGCTTCGCCCCGAACTGCTAGGATACGACGCCGCCGCCGCATGCCGCTTTGGGCATTCGTGCTCGACTCTCCCAAGCCTCCGGTATAAAGGGAGAGGGAGCCCTCGGCGTCCACACCCCAACCCTAGCCGCCTTGGCCCTCGCGCCGAACCCTAGCCGCCGCGGGAGCTCGAGGTTTAATCTGCACCGCCGCCAACTCCGATGAGCCCGCACACCGCCCGCATCGCCGAGCTGCGGGTTCGCACCGCCAGCATTGCACGGAGCAGGGCTACCTCGTGGTCGCCTCCGTTTCGCCAGAGCGTCGCCGCAACTCCAATCCCGTCGAGCCCGTGAGACCTCCGCCGCCTAAACCTCAGCGTCGGTCGCCACAGTCGTCCCGGTGCACCAGTGAGCACCTCAGCGTGATCGCCGTTGCGCCCTCCACACGCCGGTACCACCCACCGCCGATGAGGAGGAGCCGTTCACCGGCGACCATCGGGTCCAGTGCCGCTCTCACCGTCGGGACTGACGAGGGCGCCACGTCACCCGCCACCTCCCCTTGTGTACCGACGTGTCGCGTGCGTGGCGTCGTGTTAGCAGGCACATGTGCGCCCGCGTGGCACCGTCCATCGATCTCCAGGTCCCGAGGCTCGGTAGACTTGGTCTACCGTGAACCGTGAGACTGACATGTGGGTCCCACATGTCAGTTATTTCTTTTATTTATTTTAATTCCCAAAATGCATCGCTGACGTCAGCATTGCGTAATAATCCAATTTTTCTGTTAAAAAATAATTCAGAAAATCCAAAATTTGGGTTTCTTTAGATTTTCAATCTTCTATAGCTCATAACTTTTGCTTCTAAACTCCGATTGAGCCCATTCAAATTCCAAAATTTATCTAAATTCGAGCTCTATTTATCTGAGATTTTTATTTAATTTTTGGAGCTTGTTTTGCCTCTATTATTTATTTGTTTTGTTTATTTGTTTTGTTTACGAGTAGACGTCGATACATCGGGGAATTTTGGAGAAGAAGGAGCATCTCAAGACCAAGACCAGTACCTAGACCTTTTCCAAGGCAAGTCATACCTTTGATCATATTGAGCCCAGTTTTCAAATTACTTTGTTTCAAAGTAATGCATTCTACTTTAATTATGTATTTAAATGCTTTTGGGTATAGTTATTATCCAAATTGTTATCATTACCTTGACTTTGTATGCCATAATTCCTTGTCACACTAGATTGGTTATTGGTTGGTAATATTGTAGCACCAACGTGGGTTGGTTAGATGCGAGTACAATTGCTTAGCCATGCTACGAGTCTCACATCTCATGTAAGTTGCAAATATTAACTTTGACTAAGTGACTATGGAACTTTGTGTAAAACTATGTGTTATGTGTTATTACTTCGTGATAGCATGTGTGGCACTAAAACCAACTGGGTGGGAAAGGAATTAGACTGAGGCAAGTGGTGGATACTTTGTGATATGGTGGACTTTGTGAATGGGAATGATAATCTTCGTGATATAGTTAGAACATGGAAGTCTTGCCTTGGTCAATTAAGGACTTAACTTTGTGTGCCATTGAACTGAGCTTTACTGTACGACGACATGCCTGATGGGACGGGCCTAACTTAGTAGGTTATGGATTCTTGGCATTGATTACTCAGGCTGTAGGTTAGGCTATGGGTGGAGGTGTGTACTACAAGGTAGTCGCATCACGAGACGGTTCGCCGTGTCCCTGTCCAACGATGTGTGTTATGCCAAAGCGCTTCGTTAGGGTTGGCATAGCGGTTTGTAAGCACGTCGGGAGTGTCAATGTTTGAGATGAAGTTTCTGAACTATTTTGTTATGACTAGTGCTTGCAACACTAGTTGTATCGTGTGGGTAAAGTGTACAACCTCTGCAGAGTGTTAAATCAATCTATTCGAATAGCCGCGTCTGCGGTCATGGACATGCTTGGGGATTTCACACGAGGGGTAGATTTTCATAAAATGTTTGGGATGGGAGCTATGTTATCTAAGTCATGTGGCTATGTGAATTAATCTGCTTAGCTTTGTGTCTTTGTGGAAACAACTGTTAAATTAATATTGTCTATTTGTTTTGAACTGCATTTCAACCTATTACTTGTATTCAATTACAAATGTTGCATTTCTGCAAAAGAACCACGTGTTTTTCTTTTGGAATAAGCTCGCATCTATAAATTGCATTCTCGTGGTGTGATTTAGTAGTACGGTTGTGTACTCACGCTTGTTGTAAAACTTACGCCCAAACCTACTGTAAGAGGAGGAGTCTACGCCGCTGAGGAGGAGTTCGTTCAAGGTTGCCGATCGTTAAGGTATGGATCCCGCTGGTTGCCTATGGTGAATAGGTGGATCTACGCCGGTTATTTCGCTCCGCCATCGCTTTGTCATACCTGCTTTTAGCCTGAAAGAAAGAATTTAATCGGGAACTCCTAAAGCTTAAAACTCTCGCTGGAGTTTTTAGGTCGTGGGCCTCGGGAAGCCTTCCCACCCCTTGGCCGGCCATGGCCTAGGCCCATGCGCCCCCCCCTCTAAACCCTAACCAGCCCCTTTTCCTCCCCTTGGCCGAACCCCACCTCCCCTTTGGCCGCCACCCTCCCTTCCTTCCTCTCTCCTCCTCACACCCCTGCCCCTAGGTGCCGCCCCAACCTCCCCGGTGCTGGCCCTGCTGGTTTGCCTCCCATCCGGCCTTCGGACCTTCTCCGCCGCCGGTTGCGCAAGGAGTTGAGGAGGACAGCAATTTGTTTGGGGCAAAAGAGGTGAGAAGGAGGGAGATCGTTTTCTCCGTGATTCGCCTACCTACTCCCTGGTTGCAGTAAGGGTAACGATGCCAATCTCATTGTTTTGTTTGATGGTAGAAGCGATTTGGATTCATTTTTGTCTAGGCAGACTCGCTGCGGTAAAGACTGATTCTGTCCTGTATGTTGGAGGGATTGTTTCGGTTATTTTTAGGCAGAATCTGAAGGTTCGGTCTCCTAGAGATATCTAGGTCTTGTTCTTACGTTTCATTGGCCGCCGAGTTCACTCAAACTGAGGTCCGAGTCAAAAGTTATGATAGAATTAGTCTTGACTGTCCAGAATCCTGACGAGATTCTGCAGTCAATTTGCAAATTGTATAAGAAATTGTTATTCACAGATTTTGAACTTGGTGTCTCCTAGAAAATTGAAGTATCCCCTGTCAGGTTTAGATGGCCACTGAGTTTACTTGATTCCGAGTTATGGGTCAAAAGATATGTCTGTTTTAACAGTCGCTGCCAGAAACCTGACGTGATTAATCTGTCTGTATATTTTCTATATTATGATAGAGAAGTTGGAAGAATCTGAAAGTTCACCCAACTAGGTTATTGTAGTTAATTCGATAACCTTTTCAGATTGGTAAAGAACGCTCAATTCGGAGTTGTAACACAGAAGTTATGATCAACTGAATATTTCTGCTGAATTTTGGTAGGCTGAATCTGTGCTGAATGTTCAAACAATTATTAGCCTATTAATTTGACCAAATTGGTTTGTCGCACAACTAGAGTTTTGTAGTTAGACCAGTTAAGAATCTACAGAAATTGGGTTTGCTATTTTTCGACTTCCAGGCTGTGAGTTATGTTAGTCCCCGTGTTGCTGTCCAGGATTTTCTTATTGACAGACTCACTGTATTTCAGTCTATGCGATATAGGATTTAATTGACTCCTAATAGAAGTAAAATAGAACACCGACTAGTTGAGCTGGGTATCATGTATACTTATTTAGTTATTTCGTTGGTTTAGGCGTAAACTGGTATAAGAGCGCCTTCGTTGCCGTGATAACGCCGCAACGCTGAAGGCAAGTACCATGTTTATTTGGATGTTTGTGCATTGTGGTTTTTAGCATGAGTTGTTTTGGTAACTCGTGAGACATGTGAAAAGAATTATTCATGCCTTGTTCAATACATTGAGTTCATGAAAAGAAGTGATGTTATAGTATATTTCATTTAATTGTTGCATGCATTCATTGACATTTGACGCCCACGGAGTGGATGAGAACCACCATCAATTCCAAGATGGTTGATAAGACCCATTAATTCCAATATGGGCAATGTTGACACCGTATGAAACGCTCTTCATACGGAAGTGGATCCCCGCATTTTTGTTAAGATGCGGCTTGAGTGATCACCGACGGTGTTCACCGGCTATACCGATATACGCTGCTGTGTGCACCCATTCCTTGATTTGAGCATTCATATCATGTATTCATAAGTAATCCAATGTGTTATGATCGAACCCAATGATGTTATGTTTGATCTTCAATGAATGAATGTTTTTCTTAATCATTGTACTTGCTGAGTCATGGACTCACTCTTGCTTTGTTTGTTTATTTCTAGGTGATCGTTGATGAAGTTCACTTGGGAGGGAGTAGATGAGCACTACTCGAATAATGCACTTCACATTAGACTCATTACCATAAGAAATAATGATTCTCTTTGTCATCTTTTGGTTTGTAATAAATAAATTTAGTCATGGATGGTACCTTTATGATCGATGAGAACATAGATGAGAACTTTAAGTCATATGGTTATTTGTTATCTTAGCTCATTATCGTTGATTCATGTTTAGATCTTAGAATTGGATTTCATGACTAGTTTATGATTCTTGTATGTTTTTGTTGTGTGGAACCTCCAAAGATCCTCGTATGCAAGGAGGTTCTCACAAATTTAGTATTTCAGCTTAGGTAGTTGCATTCCGTGCTCGTACGAGTTGGGGTGTTACAGCTTGGTATCGAGCGGCTTTAGGTCCGTGGTTAAAATAAAATTATTAAATTGACACACCGTGCACATGAGGTTGGGCTGGGCAATTCGTTGTTTCCGCAAATTTTCTTGTTGTTATGATTTATTTGTTGTGCAACCGTTGTTCAGCTTTGGTGTCGTTCGCTGTGTTGTCCTTAGATGGCGAGAGGTAGAGGCCGTGAAGGCCCGCCACCGTGGTCGCGGCCGTGGACGTGGTCCTGGCGAGCCGCAACGCCCGCGTAAGAGGCCGCCGGTGGGGTTAATGAGGAGGTTGCCTCACCGCCCAACCACCGTGGAAGCTGCGCGCGCCGGCCGATGCTCAAAGCGTGTGTCGCGATTATTCGTAATCTTCAAAGGAGAACGAGCAGCCCGCGGCAGTGCGTGCAGCTTATCTCGCCGCTCCCGCGTTCTCGCGATCGCCGTGGATGCCGCCGCCTGCCGCCATGGCAGTCCGGTTGTTGCCGCAGCTTCCACCGAGACTAGGATGAGCCTTCGTGAGTGGATGACGCTCGGCCGACACGCTTGATGGGGCGGTACCCCGCTCAGCAGCAGATTGGCTCCGTACATGGAGCGCCGCTCGAGGCATTGAGATGAACTCGCGCAAAGGGTTCGCTTGTGGCCTTTCAACCAAGGGCAAGCCGATATCCGTGGGAAGGGGTTCGCTCGCTAGGACCCCAACGCAGGACCGCCATTTGGGAAGTTTTTGTGGCACGCCAGAGCCAAGTATTATCCTGATTCTTTTATTGAGAGGATGGAACAGCCATTGCTAGTGTTGACTCAAGGCAATAGGTCAAGATTCGAGTACGAGATGGAGTTCAACAACTGCACGCTGTACCACCGTGGGCTGATGACTTGGAGAAGGCTAAGAGGTTTCACGGGTCTCCTTCAGAGTATCGCGATCTTGGGAGCCTCTGCTTTATGGATTTCAAAGACCGTGGTTGAGCAAAGCTAGAGGATAGAGCAGAGAGGAATTCTCCTTCGCAGAGGCAAGCACTGGTGGCACTACTGCTGGTGGTTCTAGTGGTGGCCGAAGAGGAGTTTTGTTGGTGGAGGTGGGTCCTCACGCCTACTTCAAGAGGTTTCAGTGAGCCGCCATCTCGTCCGGCCCAGCAGGCGCTTTTTCTTCTGGCGCCACGTTTTTCTTCTTCCACACCTCGATGCGCCAGCCTGTGTCAAGGTATGAAATGTTTTAAGTGTGGAGAGGGGCATCGGGCGCCGAATGTTCTTTCAGAGGGACTTGTCGCCGTGTGGTCGAGAGGCCACAAGCTTTTCGCTTGTGCGTAATCCGGCAAGTATCATCAAGGGAAGCGCTCCAAGCAGAGCGCCGCCCTCTAGTACTCCTGAGCTCGCAGCACTGCTGCACCTTTGTGCCACATTTCTCACCGTGATGGGTTCCACCGGCAGCTAGCCTCGCGCCCGACCGGTTCTTCTCGAACCTCGCTCCTTCGCCCGCCTGCTCACTCGCCGCGCTTCCCGCCTCCTCTCGTAGTGTTGGTGCGCCCTCCGCCCAAGACCTTTGGGAGTCTACGCCATGCCCACCCTCGACACCGTGGGCGCCCCGATGTGGTGACAGTACTTTATTAGTTGATTCACATGAGGCTTTCTGCCTGCTTGATTCTGTGGGCTACTTATTCTTTTGTGTCCTTAGATTTTGTTAAACGGGGGGTTTGAGTGTGCAATCTATTTCTCAATCTGTGGTGGTCGGGCCTCAGAGGTCTTATTTCTAGCTCTACGCTTGTCCTGGCTGCATTATCACTATAGAAGATGAAAATTTCATTGCCAATCTCATGGTGATTCAGCTTATCACCTTTTGATGTTATCTTGGGTATGGATTGGTTATTCTTTACCGTACAAGATTTGTTGTTTTGGAAGACGGTGACTTTGCAGTTCCGCCGGAGAGGAACTAGTGTTTCAGGCAAGGCGCCGCTTGATTCCCCGTGTGTTGGCTAGTCTGCTGTTTCTAGTCGCCGAGCCTCGAACATTGGGTTGCTTTGGTCTCTTAGCGAGAAGTCCAATCTCCACTTCAGATTGAAGATATTCTCGTGGTGAATGAATTTCCGACGTTTCTCGTGGAGCTCTCGGTATGCCTCCTAACGTGAAGTGGAATTCTGATAGATCTTGTTCCGAACCCGACCTATTTCGATGTTCCATACCGCTTGGCACGCACCATTCCAGAGGAGTTGAAAAAGCAACCGGATGATTTGCTATCCAAAGGTATGATTCGCGAGTGTATCGCCGCGGGGAGCTCCTGCTCGCTCACTAAGAAGAAGGACGGTAGTTGGCGATGTGTGGACTACCGGCTCTTAATCAAGCAATCAGAAGAATAAATATCCGCTGTCCCGCATTGAAGATCTCTTTGATCAGCTTGAAGGGAGCTAAAATATTTTCCAAGATTGACCTTCAAAGTTATAATCGATTCGAGTTCGCGAGCAAGATATTGAGAAGACAAATTTTTCTACAAGGTATGGTCATTATGAGTATAAGGTTATGTCATTTGACTAACTAATGCTCCTCGCAGCTTTTCATGGAAGCCATGAATAGTATGTTGCACCTTTATCTTGATGATTTCGTCGTAGTATTTATTGACGACATCTTGATTTATTCCAAAACGGAAGAGGACCATGCTCAACATTTGAGGTTGGTACCGAGACCTTGAGAGTGAACCAACCCTATGCCAAATTGAAGAAATGTGAATTCTGGATTTGGTTGGGTTTCGGGCCATGTAATCAATCAAGAGGGCATTGCCGATCCAAGTAAGATTTCAACAAGGTGGAATGGAAGAGACCAACCAATGTAAAAGAAGTGAGGAGTTTTCTGGTTTACCGGTTACTACCGCTTTGCCGTGGAGAGTTTTCTACCATTGCTAGACCATGTCTCGATTGACACGTAAAGGTGTCAAGTTTCGCGACGGATGCGCAGAACGGCTTCAGACTTTGAAGGATAGATTGGTGACCGCCCCAATTCTCACCCTTCCGCAACTGTGGAAGCGGTTCACTATTTATTCAGATGCGCCTAGAGTTGGGCCGGGTTGTGTACTTATGCAGATGGTAAGGTGATTGCCTATGCGCCTCTGGCACCAAGAAACATGAACAGTAACTATCCTACTCATGACCTAGAGCTTGCAAAGCAGAGTAATCGGCTTTAAAGATCCGCGCCATTATTTGTATGGCGAATCTTGTGACATTTTCACCGATCACAAGAGTCCAAATACATCTTTACTCGTAAAGATTTAAACTCGAGGCGAGGAGATGGTTGGAGTTGATAAAGGACTATGATCTCACCATTCAAGATCATCCGGCAAGGCAAATGTTGTAGCCGATGCCCCGAGTCGCAAGGCGACACCTCCTACCTCGCTTGTCTCATCGCTGATTTTGAGCGTATGGATATATCTTTTGCTTTGCGGGTACCGCGAGACCGAGACCCGCTTGCTTCTTGAGTCGCCATTCCGTAACGAGTACGGGAAGCACAACAAAGATGATCAAATGCTCCAGCACAGGTGAGGAAGCGCCAGATGAAGGCAAGCAAGGCCATTTTGGTATAGATGATTCTCGTACTTATGCGATTTAAAGGTCGCTTTGTGTGCCACAGAGGCACAGATTAAAGATGAGATTCTAAAGGAAGCCCACCAGATTTCGTGATATCGTACATCCAGTGAGACCAAAATGTACAAAGATTTGAAGAAGAATTTCGGTGGAAGAGAATGAAAGTCGATATTGCGCAAGATGTGGCCTCGTGTGGGATCCGCCAATGGTTAGGTCGAACAACATAAGCGACAGCAGGATTGTTGCAACCTTTAGAGGTTCCGTGTGGCCATGGGATGACATCTCCATGGATTTTGTGAGTTGGTTTACCTCAGACTCAGCGAGGGAAGGATGCTATATGGGTGATAGTGGATCGGTTCAAGAAGTCCGCACATTTCATTCCTATTCGAACCACCACTCTGCGAGCGATTTGGCTCCACTTTATGTGCGAGAGATAGTACGGTTGCACGGGTGCCAAAGACTATTGTTTCACCGAGATGCCAAATTTGTTTCCAAGTTTTGGGAGAGTTTGCGAGTGCTTTGGGCACGCAACTCGCCTTAGTATCGCATTCCACCCTCGCATGCATGGTCACCGAGCGCATAATTCAAACCTTAGAAGATATGCTCAGTGTTGTGTTTTATCCTCGAAGGGTGGTTGGGAAGATCACCGCTTTGGCGAGTTCGCCTATAATAATAGTTATCACTCCAGATTCGAGCTGCACCATTTGAAGTCCTTTGGGCGAAATGCAGATCTCCGCTGTGTTGGGATGCAGGGGGAGAGAGGACGTTTTGGGTCCGTAATGGGTTCAAAGAACCGTGGCTAGAGTGGCCGGGTTAGAAGGAACTTGTTAGCTGCCTGAGTCGGCATGAAAAGCTACGCAGATGTCGAGGCGAATTGAGTTCAATGTGGGTGACGAGGTCCTTCGAGAGTATCGCCTACCAAAGGCGTGAGTACGCTTCGGTACTAAAGGAAAGCTTAGCCCAAGGTACATCGGACCGCTTCAGCTGTGGCAAGAGTTGGAAATTTGGCTTACCGCTTGATCTTCCGAGTCTATGAGAGGGATTCATAATGTGTTTCATGTGTCCATGTTGAGGAAGTTCTTATTTGACCCCGAGCATGCAATTCCAATGGAGCCGCTGAGCATTGAACAGACCTTACTTTTGAGTCCCGACCAAGAAAATTCGACAAATCGAGCGGGTTTTGAGGAATAAAACCTCAAGTATGTCAAGATTCTTTGGTCTCATCAATCGGAGAAAGAAGCCACTTGGGAATCGGAATCTGATGCGAGCATTATCGCACCTATTTGTTGCTGGTACGTATTAAATTTTGTTTTCAATTCCTTAGACTTCGCTCTTGTGTCCGTGGCGTGAGTAGAATTCGGGTCGAACTCGTAAGGGGATAGAATGTCATACCCTGCTTTTAGTCTGAAAGAAAGAATTTAATCGGGAACTCCGAAAGCTTAAAACTCTCGCTGAGTTTTTAGGTCGTGGGCCTCGGGAAGCCTTCCCACCCTTGGCCGGCCATGGGCCTAGGCCCATGCGCCCCCCCTCTAAACCCTAACCACCCCTTTTCCTCCCCTGGCCGAACCCCACCTCCCCTTTGGCCGCCACCCCTCCCTTCCTCCTCTCCTCACACCCCTGCCCCTAGGTGCCGCCCCAACCTCCCCGGTGCTGGCCCTGCTGGTTTGCCTCCCATCCGGCCTTCGGACCTTCTCCCCGCCGGTTGCGCAAGGAGTTGAGGAGGACAGCAATTTGTTTGGGGCAAAAGAGGTGAGAAGGAGGGAGATCGTCTTCTCCGTGATTCGCCTACCTACTCCTGGTTGCAGTAAGGGTAACGATGCCGAATCTCATTGTTTTGTTTGATGGTAGAAGCGATTTGGATTCATTTTTGTCTAGGCAGACTCGCTGCGTGTAAAGACTGATTCTGTCCTGTATGTTGGAGGATTGTTTTGGTTATTTTTAGGCAGAATCTGAAGGTTCGGTCTCCTAGAGATATCTAGGTCTTGTTCTTACGTTTCAGTGGCCGCGAGTTCACTCAAACCGAGGTCCGAGTCAAAAGTTATGATAGAATTAGTCTTGACTGTCCAGAATCCTGACGAGATTCTGCAGTCAATTTGCAAATTGTATAAGAAATTGTTATTCACAGATTTTGAACTTGGTGTCTCCTAGAAAATTGAAGTATCCCTGTCAGGTTTAGATGGCCACTGAGTTTACTTGATTCCGAGTTATGGGTCAAAAGATATGTCTGTTTTAACAGTCGCTGCCAGAAACCTGACGTGATTAATCTGTCTGTATATTTTCTATATTATGATAGAGAAGTTGGAAGAATCTGAAAGTTCACCCAACTAGGTTATTGTAGGTAATTCGATAACCTTTTCAGATTGGTAAAGAACGCTCAATTCGGAGTTGTAACACAGAAGTTATGATCAACTGAATATTTCTGCTGAATTTTGGTAGGCTGAATCTGTGCTGAATGTTCAAACAATTATTAGCCTATTAATTTGACCAAATTGGTTTGTCGCGTCAACTAGAGTTTTGTAGTTAGACCAGTTAAGAATCTACAGAAATTGGGTTTGCTATTTTTCGACTTCCAGGCTGTGAGTTATGTTAGTCCCGTGTTGCTGTCCAGGATTTTCTTATTGGACAGACTCACTGTATTTCAGTCTATGCGATATAGGATTTAATTGACTCCTAATAGAAGTAAAATAGAACACCGACTAGTTGAGCTGGGTATCATGTATACTTATTTAGTTATTTCGTTGGTTTAGGCGGCGAAACTTCGGGTATAAGAGCGCCTTCGTTGCCAGATAACGCTTCGCAACGCGGAAGGCAAGTACCATGTTTATTTGGATGTTTGTGCATTGTGGTTTTTAGCATGAGTTGTTTTGGTAACCTGTGAGACATGTGAAAAGAATTATTCATGCCTTGTTCAATACATTGAGTTCATGAAAAGAAGTGATGTTATAGTATATTTCATTTAATTGTTGCATGCATTCATTGACATTTGACGTCCACGGGAGTGGATGAGAACCACCATCAATTCCAAGATGGTTGGATAAGACCCATTAATTCCAATATGGGCAATGTTGGACACCGTATGAAACGTTCTTCATACGGAAGTGGATCCTCGCATTTTTGTTAAGATGCGGCTTGAGTGATCACCGACGGTGTTCACCGGCTATACCGCAGATATCGCGTGTGTGCAGTCCATTCCTTGATTTGAGCATTCATATCATGTATTCATAAGTAATCCAATGTGTTATGATCGAACCCAATGATGTTATGTTTGATCTTCAATGAATGAATGTTTTTCTTAATCATTGTACTTGCTGAGTCATGGACTCACTCTTGCTTTGTTTGTTTATTTCTAGGTGATCGTTGATGAAGTTCACTTGGGAGGGAGTAGATGAGCACTACTCGAATAATGCACTTCACATTAGACTCATTACCATAAGAAATAATGATTCTCTTTTGTCATCTTTTGGTTTGTAATAAATAAATTTAGTCATGGATGGTACCTTTATGATCGATGAGAACATAGATGAGAACTTTAAGTCATATGGTTATTTGTTATCTTAGCTCATTATCGTTGATTCATGTTTAGATCTTAGAATTGGATTTCATGACTAGTTTATGATTCTTGTATGTTTTTGTTGTGTGGAACCTCCAGTATCCTCGTATGCAAAGGAGGTTCTGCCGAAATTTAGTATTTCAGCTTAGGGTAGTTGCATTCCAGGCTCGTGCTGAGTTGGGGTGTTACAGCTTTATTCTCTGTTAGCCCTACGTGGCTCAATAAGTGTAAACTCGACCATAAGGTCAAAACACTTATTTGTTATTCAAACTAATCGTTTACTTTATTTATCGCTTGTGTGGATTGATATTCACCTATGTTGACACTGTGTGCACTAGCGTGATCCTGGACTAGTGCATTATACACAGAGGGTCCAGAACTACATTTTTGGGTCCCGACAGAGGTGGTATCAGAGTCACACTAACTGTAGGTCTTGACCTTAGCTAGATTGTCCGTCTTTAGAGTGTCCAAATTATTTTCTAAAGCAAAAATTAACTTGCAAGAGTAATTAATTGCTTAACTCTTCTCATATCCCTCTCGACTCAACTATTGCTATAATCTTTTCTCTCCGCGCTGTTTTTAAGTTGCGCTTACCCATTCGTCTATCTTGGCAGATGCCTCGTCTCTAGAGCTATGGTGAGCGCACAGGAGGATATGCCGCTGAGCTTTGAAAGACTGAGCTTTGAAAGCTGCTATAGGTTCTTGGAGGCTTTGATCGTCCGTTGTACGTCGGCAACAACTGGACTGTGAACGGTCAAAACCGTGGAGTGATCTGCCGTTTCACGATTTACGCCAGGAGGAACGACAAGGCAAGACAACCTTCGCACATCTCCGTGAGGAGGATCACTTGGCTAGAAGGCATCCAGGAGTCGTCACGCTTGGCCATGCTACGTATCTGCAACATCTACGCACGGGAGCTTCAAGACACCATCTTTCGTTACCACCCCAGAGCTGCACCCGTGGATTTGCCAGCACACTACCCATCTATCGACGAAGAGAGCAACGCTACAGTGGTGCACCTCGCACAGTTTGTTGCAGCCCAGGGTGAAGCATTGGAGAGGATTATCACAGAGTTGGATCATGTCTATGAGGCTTTACAGAGAGCTGAAGAAAAGGTCGCTACTCTGCAAGAGATTCTTTACGACCTGGATGACGAAGAAGAAGAAGACCCCGAGGAGGATCCCGAAGAAGATCCAGAGGAAGGTCCAGTTGAGCCAGAAGAAGTCGTAGAGCTAGAGGAGCCAGCTGAGCTAGTTGCACGGGGAACGCCTGCTCTCGCCGCACCAGCCTGTGGCATCGGATCGCTTGCCAAGATGCCACCACTTCCAAGTCTACAAGAGTCGAGCGCTGGCCGCGCGCCGTGGAGGCTTTCTTGAGTAGTTTGTCTTAAGTTTCGTTCTTTTCAGGCTTAGCCAGTTCAGTTAGTAAGTCACCTTTTAGGCGGTAGTTTTGTGTGGTTAGTTCGTTGTTTCTTTTGTGTGCGAGTATGAGCTGCAAAGGCCTTTAGGCATTTGTTGCAGCCATGCTAAGACCCTAATTAATAAAAGTTTTTCGTTGGAGTTTCTTGAGCTGTGTTTTGTTGGGTTTAACCTACCCCTGCTTAGTTCTTCACTCATCTCATGCTTGCTACCTCATCTAACCCATGGAGCTTCACCAGATGGTTCAGACCTGTCAAAATTCTGCAAGTAGTTCTGGTACCCCAACTCCAGGAGGCAATGAGCAACCAGCCGCAGGAGCAGTTCCACCACAGGCACCCCCGATTGACTTGCAAAATTTCGGAGCTTTCATGGCAGCGCAGACTCAGCTTATGAACACCATGATGAATCAGATGCAGGCCATGAACAATCAGAACAACAACAACAACAATCATCAGCATGGAGCCCCAGCTTCTCAAGGTCACCATGGACCACCTAAACTTGCAGAATTTATGAGGACTCGTCCACTAACTTTCTCTAGACACGTCTCTCCAGTGGAAGCGGATGATTGGCTATGTGTCATTGAAAGGAAGTTGCTGATCACCCAGTGCAGTGACCGTGAGAAGGTTTTGTACGCTACTCACCAGATGGAAGGCATAGCTGCCGAATGGTGGGAGAACTTCTGTGCCGCTCATGAGACGCCACAGCATATCACTTGGGAAGAATTTTCTGCAGCATTCCGCCAGTACCATGTACCGGAAAGTATCATTGATCTGAAGAATGATGAGTTCCGTGCTCTCAAGCAAGGAGCTATGTCAGTGTCTGACTATCTCAACAAGTTTTCCCAACTAGCTCGCTAAGGTTTCACCCCCTTTGGACTACCCGTCCGTAGAGTTCAGGCCCCCTCTTGCGCCAGGTGGGACTAACAACGGTCATGAAAGACTACCCACGCATCAATAGGAACGACCAGGATGGAACTTTGCAAATTAATCAACCAAGTCTTGCCCATACAAAACATGTGGTAGTACGATGTGGCTTAGCAAGATGCGGCTCGAAGACCGGTCCTTAACTGACCTAGGCGACAATCAACAGAACCCTGGGCCTCAACCTACCCAATTGAGCCCGTGCACAAACCTGCACCCACCAGACAACCAATTCGCCCGAGTCCAAACCATCATTTTATTTTATTTTACAAAGTCATGTATAAAACTCCCATGACACACCAATGCCAAGGGTACAATTTAAACAATAGTTGATTTTTGGCTGAAATTCTCCAAATAAAACATGTTTGGTCTATAAGCATGGCTAAGCACAATATTTTCCAAATGATCCTAGTCCATACTACTGTATCAACTAGGTTTTATCTAGAGTGACAATATGCTCGCTTCAATTATCAAAATTGGTCATACAAAGGATTTTAGGCATAACTATAAATTTAAAAAAGGAATTTAAATTACTAAATATAAATAAGCATGCAGTAATAATTTAAAACATAATTTAAATAATTTGAAATAACGGCATCGAAATGATCAAGGGTATAACTTGCCTTGTTTGATGGGGTGATGTTGTTTTCCTTGACAAACCACCTGGTACTGAGGTGATGTTGTTTTTCTTAACAGGTCACCTAGTACTCACAAGCACTTTCTCTAGGTAGTCCAAGTGTACAATCACGATGATCACACAATCAAAATCAATCCGATTATGAGCTCTTCGAACGGCGTCGAAATCTGACTCTCCGAAGTCATCGAAATCTAATCGTGAAATAAGCCAAATTCAAATAAAATTCAAATAGCAATTGAAATAAACTCCAAATTAAATAATTTTGGTTTAGTTGGCTAGATCTCAATTTTATATGAATTTACAAATTTGAATGAACTCAAACGGAGTTCGGATGCAAAAGATATGGGCTTTGGAAGTTTGAAATTACATGAAATGATAGAATTATGATTTTTTAGAATTATTGGAATTATTTTTCTAAAAAAAGGCTTTATTGCGCAAGATGATGTCAGCGAGGGAATTTCTTTTTCTCGGCCAAATTACTATTCAACGAGAAAAGCTAATCGGCCACTAACATGTGGGTCCTAGGGTCAATGGACCCGGTCCACGGCTGGTCAAACAACCACGGTGGACACGGTCCACCGAAACAGTGCACGTGGGGAAGGTGGCGGGCGCGTGCGCACATGGCGCCACGTAAGCGGTGACTAGGCAGCCACACCAGCGAGAGACATGAGGTGGCGCCTACCTGGCCGTGAGGTGGCACCATTGTGGCGGTGCCATGTCACCTAACAACGGTGCCGGCTCGGCCTTGAGCTCGCCGGCGCTACGCGTCGTGGCGAGCTCCGGCGAGGTGCTCATCGGAGAGAGGAGAGCGCGGGGGTTATGGTGCGCATGGCTTGGTCACCTGAGGGCACAGCGATAGCTAGCGGCGAAGGTAGTGGCAGCAGAGCCAACCGGGTCACGAAGGCACGGTGGTTCGGGCGATGCTCCGGTGAAGAAGAGGCGCGCACCGGGTCGACGGAGAGGTGGCAAAACCGTTGGTGTGGTCAGAGTCAACGTTGAAGCTTGGACGGCGCCGGAGACGGAGAACGAAGAAGCTTCGGCGGCGTGGAGGAAAACTCAAAATCACGGTGATTGGAGGGAGGAAACGAGAAGTGGGTGATGGGGGAGGAAGGGGGCTCCTGGGGCTCCCTTTTATAGGGCCGGAGGGGCACGGGAGGGGGCGATCATGGGTGGCCATGGCGACGGCGGCAGTTGGGCGCGCGGGTGAATCGGGCGTGGAGAGAGGGGAAGAATGTGGGGGTGGAGGCGGTTGGGGGCTCCGAGTCGTGCGCACACACACGTGGCTCGCGGGAGCGGTTGGTGCGGGCGGTTGACGGAGCTCCCACGGGCGAAAATGGCGGTCGGCTCGGGCATTGCTGTGTGGAGAAGAAAGGAGCGGGGAAGGAGATAGGCGCGGGCCCACGCGTTAGTGAGAGAAGAGGGGGAGGGTGGGCAAAGGGCCAAAAGAGAGAGAGAGAGAGAGGGCGGGGTGGAGTGGGCCGAGATGGGTCGAGGCGCAGAAAAAGAAGATGGGCCGGACAAGGTTTCGGCCCAAAATGAATTAGGGTTTTTAAATTGCTTTACAATTGATTTAATTCCAGATAATTCATTTAGGCTTTAGAAAATAGCAAAATAAATCCAAAAATTATGAGAAAATTCACAAAAATTCCCTTATTTAATTTGGACTTAATAAAATTATTTTCAACTTAAAGTTGGCTTTTAATTTTTCAAATAAATTACTTTGGCTTTTAAAATATTTAGGAAAAAGCATTTAAAATTCCAAAACATCCCGGAAATTAACTAATTTTTTTTTTAGCTTAAGTCAAATAAACTTCAAGAACTTCAGATAAATTTTACTTTTGACTTTAAAAACTTCAGAAATTCAAATAAAGCAGTAGAACTCTTTCAAATTTTAGAAAATCTAATAAAAATAATAACTTTATTTATTTTATTTTGGTAAGAGAACTTTGGGCTGTTACAAACTACCCCCCCTTAAAAGGAATCTCGTCCCCGAGATTCGGAGTGGCTAGAAAGAAAGCTGGGAATACAAAGCTGGGGATACAAAGTGTTCAACTAGAATGGTCGTTGATAGCTGGATTTGCTGCCTGTTGTTTCTTGGGACATTTACTGGCAAAATGCCTAACCTCATGGCAATTAAAGCACGTGATGCCTAGGACATAGGTTGAGTCCTTCTATGCCTGGTCACCATCAAATATGTTGGAGGACTCCAAGTTGACTGGGTTATCTGCTGTTGGCTGAGATTTGACTTGATACGATGAAGTCCCTCTAGATCTAGGAAAAGTTCCAGAGTTGGACTTCTGTGCAGCCATTTTTCTCTTGCGGTTCTCTATCTCCTGATGCTTACCTTCTTGACGAATCGCCTTATCAATTAGCTGCTGGAAGTCTGAATAATCCTGGGAAATCAGCTGTACAGACAAATCATCATTGAGACCTTCTAGGAACCTTTCTTGCTTATCTTCATCTTTTGCAACATCTTTTGGTGCATATCGTGCCAGTTGGTTGAACTTGTGCAGGTACTCATTCACAGAGAGGTTGCCTTGGCGCAGCGAATGAAACTCCTTCTTGAGAGTCATCATGCCCGCAGGAATGTGTGCATGGCAGAAAGCTCGTATAAATTCATTCCAGGTGATGGCTTGAGCATCAGCATGGGTGATACTGAAATTGTCCCACCATTCGGAAGCTAGACCCATGAGTTGGTGCGAAGCAAACATCACCTTTTTCATGATCAGTGCATTGGGCAATGTCCAACTTTTTACTAATTGCTCGGAGCCAATCATCTGCATCCATGGGCTCGGTACTACTTGAAAAAGTTGGTGGACGCATCCACATAAATTCTAACATACTGGTCCTTTGAGGTGGTGGAGTTGGAGCTTGGAGCTTGGGAAGTTGTAGCTTGTCAGGCTTGATTGTTGTTGATGGACTGAGAGAGTAGTTCGATCAGACAGTTTTGATTGGCCATCATCTGTTGCCATTGTGATCCATTGGTTGGAGCACTTCCATCATTGTTGGCGTTGGTTCCATTTCCAGAGTGACGAGTGTTCACCATCTGTTGGTTACTCCAAGGATTTAGGAAAGAAGAACAAAGGATAGGGAAGAGACAAATATGAAGAATTAAGGGGATAGATAATACAACACTCCCAAATGAAAGGACCAACTTAAAAGCTTTTCAGACAAACTTAACACAACGTTCTATCGATCGAGACTCTTTCAATTTGGTGAAACGGCTCAATACACAGAGTGAGTCTTGGCAAACTTAACTATATGGTTGGGCTGACAACGCATCTTCTGCTCGTGGTCTTTTGCTGACAATGCCTCCTTGATATCTTCATGTCTTGTGGTCTTGGATGTAAGGGTTTGATCATCTATAGAAATTTCCAGGGAAAAGAGGATCCATTTATCATTATAAAATGGTGAAGAAAGAATTTAGGTGAGAAAGAATTTCTATAAGGAAGCTATAGATAGACGACCAAGATGAGGAGAGAACAAATTATTTTTTTTGTTATGTAAAATAAGATTTGAAGTTTCACAACTAACGACCATTCTAACTAGGTCACGACCTACAGTCGATATGGCTGTGATACCACTTTGTTAGACCCGGGAATAACACCCCAGATCCTCTGTGCATAACTGAACTAGTCCCATGATCAGTGGCTAGCTCACACAGTAAACAAATGTGATAACACAACCATAAGTGCAAAAAAAATTATTCATAAACAACAGAGTTAATTACAGATTAGCCTTACAGGGCAACATTAAATAAACACAGCAGAAGACGATGAAGAAGTAGTGGAGTCCAGCTGATCTGCCATAGGCAATCGACTGGGGTAGCAGCCTAGTCGTCAAGATCCACACGTGAAGCGAAGTCCTTCTCCTCTGAAATTTATTTGCATAAAGCAAGCATGAGCACAACTTCCATGCTTGCAAGTTACACCCGTCAAATAACAAAATGACATGTATAAATGGATGTAACAAAGGAAGGCTTATAGGCTTAGTTGTGCAAAAACAGCGTTTGACATTAAATACAATACTAAGTTTAAAAGCTCAAATTTTACAATATCTAAAATTGATTTTGGATTAATAAAGATAGTGTAGGCACCAACCTAACACCAACATAAACACAGGCACCAACCCGGGGCTTCAACCCACAACTTTCCTCATGGACACCCATCCATGTCATAAACAGTTTTATAAAATCATTTTAAAATTAAAATCAAAGTCTAACTTTGAGTGGCTTTGCCAGCATGTCCATGACCGTGGACACGGCTATTTGAATAGATTAACACTCTGCAGAGGTTGTACAACTTTACCCACATGAGACAACCAACTTTTAATGCTCATCTGACACACTTCCGAGGGTGTGCGACTAAGTGATCATCACAAGGCCTTTATAATGCACTATTCCACCATAGTCATCCCTCGCTAAGGTTTCACCCTCTTTGGACTACCCGTCCGCAAAGTTCAGGCCCCATCTTGCGCCAGGTGGGACTAACAACGGTTATGAAAGACTACCCACCCCATCAATAGGAACGACCAGGATAGAACTTTGCAAATAAATCAACCAAGTCTTGCCCATACAAAACATGTGGTAGTACGATGTGGCTTAGCAAGATGCGACTCGAAGACCAGTCCTTAACTGACCTAGGCGACAACCAACAGAACCCTGGGCCTCAACCTACCCGATTGAGCCCGTGCATAAACCTGCACCCACCAGACAACCAATTCGTCCAAGTCCAAACCATCATTTTATTTCATTTTACAAAGTCATGTATAAAATTCCCATGACACACCAATGCCAAGGGTACAATTTAAATAATAGTTGATTTTTGGTTGAAATTCTCCAAATAAAACATGTTTGGTCTATAAGCATGGCTAAGCACAATATTTTTCAAATGATCCTAGTCCATACTATTGTATCAACTAGGTTTTATCTAGGGTGACAATATGCTCGCTTCAATTATCAAAATTGGTCATACAAAGGATTTTAGGCATAACTATAAATTTAAAACAGGAATTTAAATTACTAAATATAAATAAGCATGCAGTAATAATTTAAAACAGAATTTAAATAATTTGAAATAACGGGATCGATATGATCAAGGGTATAACTTGCCTTGTTTGATGGGGTGATGTTGTTTTCCCTAACAGACCACCTGGTACTGAGGTGATGTTGTTTTTTTCTTAACAGGTCATCTAGTACTCACAAGTACTTTCTCAAGGTAGTCCAAGTGTACAATCACGATGATCATACAGTCAAAATCAATCCTCTTATGAGCTCTTCGAACGGTGTCGAAATCTGACTCTCCTAAGTCGTCGAAATCTAATCGCGAAATAAGACAAATTCAAATAAAATTCAAATAGCAATTGAAATGAACTCCAAATTAAATAATTTTGGTTTAGTTGGCTATATCTCAATTTAATATGAATTTACAAATTTGAATGGACTCAAACGGAGTTCGGATGCAAAAGATATGGGCTTTGGAAGTTCGAAATTATATGAAATGATAGAATTAGGATTTTCAGAATTGTTGAAATTATTTTTCTAAAGAAAAAAAAGGCTTTATTGTGCAAGATGACGTCAGCGAGGGAATTTCTTTTTCCCAGCCAAATTATTTTTCAACGAGAAAAGCTAATCGGTCACTGACATGTGGGCCCTAGGGTCAATGGACCCGGTCCACGGCTGGTCAAACGACCACGGTGGACACGGTCCACCGAAATAGTGCACGTGGAGAAGGTGGCGGGCGCGTGCGCATGTGGCGCCACGTAAGCGGTGATTATGCGGCGACGCCAGCGAGAGAGGTGAGGTGGCGCCTACCTGGCCGTGAGGTGGCGCCTACCTGGCCGTGAGGTGGCGCCTACCTGGCCGTGAGGAGGCGCCCACGTGGCGGTGCCACGTCACCGAACAACGGTGGTGGTTCGCCCGTGAGCTCGCTGGCGCTACGCGCCGCGGCGAGCTCCGGCGAGGTGCTCATCGGAGAGAGGAGAGCGCGGGGGTTATGGTACGCATGGCGGGGGTAGAGGCGGTTGAGGGCTCCGAGTCGTGCGCACACACACGTGGCTCACGGGAGCGGTTGGTGCGGGCGGTTGACGGAGCTCCCACGGGCGAAAATGGCGGCCGGCTCGGGCATTGCTGTGCGGAGAAGAAAGGAGCGGGGAAGAAGGAGATAGGCGCCCACGCGCGTGAGAGAAGAGGAGGAGTGGTGGCCGGCGTGCGGGTCAAAAGAGAGAGAGAGAGAGAGGGCGGGCGGGGTGGAGTGGGTCGAGATGGGCCGGGGCGCAGAAAAAGAAGATAGGCCGGACAAGGTTTCGGCCCAAAATGAATTAGGGTTTTTAAATTGTTTTACCAATTGATTTAATTCCAGATAATTCATTTAGGCTTTAGAAAATAGCAAAATAAATCCAAAAATTATGAGAAAATTCACATAAATTCCCTTATTTAATTTGGACTTAATAAAATTATTTCCAACTTAAAGTTGGCTTTTAATTTTTCAAATAAATTACTTTGGCTTTTAAAATATTTAGGAAAAAGCTTTTAAAATTCCAGAACATCCCAGAAATTAACTAAAATTTTATTTTTTTAGCTTATGTCAAATAAAACTTCAAGAACTTCAGATAAATTTTACTTTTGACTTTAAAAACTTCAGAAATTCAAATAGAGAAGTAGAATCTTTCAAATTTCAAAAAAACCAATAAAATAATAACTTTATTTATTTTATTTTGGTAACAGAACTTTGGGCTGTTACACTGCGCCTCCCCATGTCTAGCAGCATCTCCTCCTCCATTGAAGCCCCTTGCTGCAGGCCAAAATATGTTCCCCACTGCCGGTGTTGAGGAGGAAGAAGGAGGCTCGCCCGGGAGACAGATCGGCCAAGAGAAAGGAGGAGAAGAGGAAGAGGAAAGGGGGAGTGAGATATCGTGGCCTGGGGTGAGTGTTCATCACGTTCAGTGGTGGTTCTTCAAGGGTAAACACTGTTTTCCCCTAATTAGATGCACATTCATTGTTGTAGCAATGTCGGTATTGTAGTCTGCTCAGGGAAGATTAAGTTAGACGGTCGTTTTGATGTAGTTAAGTGTGGATTCAGTTCTGGGCATCTCCTAGAGTATTGTAGAGGACGTCAATAGCTTTCGATGAAGTGCTAGATCGTATTATTTGGACCTCTGTAGCAAACGTTATGAATTATTTAGTGGGACTGTTCTGCGAATCTCTTAGTACTCTGACAGGTTTTAGTAATATTACTTAAGTGACCAGTTAAAGGAAAAATTAGAGGAATTCAGTATAACGAAAGTTGTAGATAATTGTTGTAGCTTTCAGGGAAGCCCAAGAACGTGAAATTTGGACAAACGAGCTATTCTGAGCCAAAGCTTTGTGTGTAGAGGAGATAGAAAACTGGAGTATTCTGAGTAGTGGAATGATTGTCGATAGAACCCTTCCGATGTAGTTCATGAGCGGGGGTACTGAGGATTCTGACGTGTTATTCTTGAAAGTTGGAGGTGATGAGATTGCATGGATTTTTTTAGGTGCTTTGGTGCCTTCTATCAAATTAATGTCATCAGTTGAAGGAGTTGTCTAGAGTGTTCAGTGGGATCAATAGAGTCTCTCCACAAAGGTGTGGATGATGTTTTTCGGTTTAAGCCTAATTTGAGGATGTTAAATTAAGAGGTTTGAGCCCGTGTGATATGTGATGAATTCGAATTCCAAGGTTTCAGAGAGATTTTTATTCCAAAAAGTGAAACTAAGAAAAGATGTCTTCTTGGGTAGTGAAGCGTTCTTTTTATTCTCGCTTGAGCTTTGTGTTGTTGGCTGATGTCCTTGGCGATTTGAGTTGGCGCTGTACTAGCATGTATGATTCTTTCCAATACAGACAAAATAAAGGGAGTATTTGATTTGGGCATTCGAGTGATTTCTCCTTTGGTTTTCGTGGTGTTCATTCGCAAATTGGCTAATTCGAAAGTTCAATTGATTTCGTGATGAATTGCCAAATTTGTGGTTTTACCCTTTTGGTGCAGAGTTAGTATTGCGTCGATGCGCTGAGAAACTCTCTATTTCCAGTTGGATTCTCTTTGCGAATCAGTGGTTTAAGAACTAGTTTCATGCAGCGCTCTTGTTTCAAGGAGGTGTCTCTTGTTAGAGGAAGAGTTCGATTTTGAACTTGTTGTGTGCTTTTGTACCAAATGGGAAGTTGGCCCAGGTACATTGGTTCGTTTTCGATAGTTGTAGAAATTTTAAAGTTGGCGTATCGCTAAGACCATCTTAGGTTTCCTACGCGATGTACTCTTTTTTTGGTTTGTTTTGGTGTGGAGTGAGTACCTGGGAGATCCGGAGTTTGTTATTCGTTAACAACGTTGACCGTTGAGTAAGATCTTACCTTCAAGTCTTGTCCGATGAGGGTACCTGAAAGTACCGGGTTGAGTGTTAATTCAGACGTCGTTGTTCGTAGTTGTGTTGTGGTCTCTTCAGTCCGAGGGAGAGGCTACTTGGGAAGTTGGAGTTTCGCAGGCGTGAGCCTTAGCCGGTGTTGTTCACAACGGGTACGTGGTTACCGTTGTAAGTTCTCAGTCGTGCTTGTTCTTTCGCGTAGAGCCATGGGAGGATTCGAGGTCGAATCCTATTTAAGGGGGGTAGAATGTAATACCTTGTTTCTGTTTAGGAAGAAATCAATGCGGTTTAAATTCGAATCCAAATTAAAAGGAGAAATTTCTCGGCGTTTCGCCTGTTCTTCCAGTTTTGGGCCTGGGCTTTTGGTCAGCAGACCCAAGGGAGGGCTTTGTGGGCTGAAGGGGGCAGCCGTGGGGCCCATGAGGGGGAGCAGCCGCACTAGAGGGGGGGCCCAAAGGCCCATGTTGTTGGCCGGCCAAGTGGGGGGGGCTCAAACCCTAGCACCCCCACCTCTCCAACTTTCCCCACCCCCTCCCTCATGTGGCCACCACCCCTACCTCTCCCTCTCCCTTGCGCCCGCCTCCTCCACCCCTCTTGGCGTCTCCCCATTGGTGCTGAAATTCCTGCCTATTGGAGCCATCTCCTTCCCGGTGCCGATCAGCCGATCGCGGTTTTGCGAAGAAAGGAGAGGGGCTTTATGGGTTGCTGTTCAAGAAGGAGAGGAGCTTCTACAAGGTTCCTTCATCATCTCCCTTGGTGTTGCATCGGTAAGGAATGTCGTTTTTGCCGTTGGGTTAGTTGTAGATGTGAATTTGATTAGGATTGATTGGATCAAGTTCAGTCTGCAGTAGATTCAATTCTGTCCAGTAGGTTGTGCGGCTGTTTTCGCGACCTTAGAGGCCGAATCAGAGGATCCCATCTCCTAGAGTTATGTGGGGTTCGTTCTTAGCTTTCAGTGGGCGTAAATATCGCTTAATTCCGAGTTACGGTTCAAACGTTATGTTCAATTCTTTACTGCTGTCCCGAAAGTCTGACGAGAATTAGCAGTCATTGTAAGTGTTAAAATATGGCCTAGATAGAAGTTGATTCAGAAGTCTTGCCCATAACGACTTTTGTTCGTGATCTCACTAGCTTTCAGAATTGATAAAGAACACCCCATTCGGAGTTGTAGAACAAAAGATATGATCTTTTCTTTACTGCTGTTCGTTTCGTTTGGGCAGAATCTGTCTTTTGAGTTCAACTGCCTGTTAGCATTTTATTTTGGCCGATTTGGGTTATCTCGCCAACTAGAATGTTGTAGATATGTTCGTTAAGTTTCTTGAGGAACTGGACTCACCTCGTTTCGAGTCCCAGGTCAATAGTTATGGTTATTTTCGTGCTGCTGTCCAGATTCGATTCCGTGGTCGTGTGGCCTGTTTTCAAATTAGGGATTATGGCTATTTCTTGGGTGTTCGAGAGAGTATTGTAGAACGTTAATAATAGTGTCTTGTACCTTGTGGTTCTTATTTCGAGTACTTACTTCTGAAGGCGAAGAGGCTTCGGGTTTAGGGGCACCATCTTTGTCTACCCACGCGTCGCAACGCGAAAGGCAAGTACTTTGATGTTCATATGTTTAGTGTATGATGCATGCTTGTTGGCTGTATTGTGTTTTTCTGATATCCATGAGAATATTCAAAGTTTATGTCCTTTTCTTATGTGTTATAACCATGAGTATACATATGATGTCTTTCATAATTCATTCTTCAGTTCATGCATCCTGTTTCATGTGCCTTCCACGGGAGTGGATTATAAGACCCATCAATTCCAGTATGGGCACGTAAGACCCACCAGTCCAATGTGGGCAGTTTCGGACACCCGTATGAAACGTTCTTCATACGGGATTGGGATCCCCGTATTTTGGTTCAATGCGGGCTTAAGTGCACACCGACGGGTGTGTCACTAGCTATACCGGTATAAGCATGTGTGCAGTCCATTCTTTTCATTAAATCCATTCATTCTATTCATTCATACACTCATTCGGGGTATGTTCGCATTCGTTAATGATGAGGTCTTGTTCGTATTGGTGGTATGTTCATTTATTCACTGTACTTGCTGAGTCACGGACTCATTCTTGCAATTCACCATAATCAAGTTCAATAATACAATTTAGTTTCTATCTTTCATTCGTTAAGGGATGAATTGTAATAAATAAATTTAAATGGTGAAGGAAGGATACCTTCTCCATGTTATGATTGATTATGTATTGCTTGTGATCTTCGATCATCCTTCGTTACACTTGCTTGAATTCAGACTATTGTCATGCCATGGTTCTGTTAAGTAGTGATTTCTTTATATCATTAGTTGTTATTATTCAAATTCTTCCGCATTATGGTTGTATGTTAGATGATTTAGGTGACATCTTGGCTTCCGAATAGCCAGGGTGTTACAGTTGGTATCAGAACGGGCTTTAGGTCCGTGGTAATCAAGTTATCAAAATGACACACTGTGCACAGTAGGTGGGGTTTGGGTAATCCATCGTATCCGTATTTCTAGTGGTGTGTTTCATCATGTTGAACTGTTCTTGAATTGCCTCTGTACTATCATTCTTGTTGTTAATCTATGATCTGTTATGATATTCTATATCTGTGAACGAATACTAGGATTGTCATGAGATGATCCTGTATATTCATAATTGAGTATTTTGGTGAAGCGTGTTGTTAACGGTTGTTAAGAAGTTGAGGTCATGGTTGTTGCTCTGGGATTCACCAGGGTACACCACCGTTCGTGATACGTGGACAGGAGAGTAGATACCCCGAGTACCAGAGTTACAGGTGTTGAGCGTGAGTTGCTTTAGAAAGTTGTTCTCTTCCTTGATTTTTGAATTTTGTTCAATTCTTGTCCTGTGGAGGTTGATGAACTTTTCTTGAGTTTTTGCTTACGTTTCAACTGCTGAGTTTTCATTAGTCATTCTTGGCTTCATAATATGAGTACTTGTTCTCCTGACTGCTGGTCTATTGTTGTTTTTGTGTGAATGTCGGTTATTAGCAAGATTAAACTTTTCATGGGAGTTAAACACTTATTGTTGGGAAATATGACTCCTTTATTCGATTGGTATTTCAGATACTACAAGTTTTCTGTTGCAAGTGCTTTAACATGTGAAAGTTTTGTCTTTATGTATTTCTTTTGGGTTATCTCGAGTGTTGAGGTTTAACATCTCTCTTTTGCTTAATGAAGGTGTTAGAATCCTTTTATGATGTCTTATCATGCTTAAAATGAGAAGTTATAACTAAACGAATAAATTGCTATGTTGTGGGTTACCAAGTTGGGGTTATTAGCATGGTGCAAATCGATTATTCTTAACTACCATCCATGAAAGTGAAATTGATTAATTTGAAATATCCTTGTATTCAATACATGGTGTGTGTTAAATAAAGACTGTCCATAACCGTTCAAAACCTATAGATCTTACATAAGAGCTAGATTTATCTATTTCCTGGTATGCTAAAATTGTTGAAACTTGTATAAAGGACCAGATGGGTGCTGGTGTATCGATTCGTGAAACCTTGTTTATAGAAAATTATGTTAGTGAATCTTTAATCATGTTTTGAAATGATTCCTGAACAAAGGTGAAATGTGAATCTATATTTATACATGGTTATGTGATTGCAAATGGAATTAGTACCGTATGTACACACATGATTAGTACAATCATCAATTGTTAATGAGCGTTGAAGAAGATGTTGAGCAACACCAACAGTTGAGTAGATGAATTTCGTAAGTAGCCTTTGATAGCGTGCCTTGTGATATTGTTATTTTTAGCATAATCTTGTTATAATAAATTTGTTTCAACCTTGTGGATTGTGTTCCCTTTGGGAAGTTTTAAGATGGAGTAATAAAGTTTGATGATTCTTGGTACTAATGTATGTTGTTGATGTTATTAAATTGTCAAAATGTGAGAATGAGGTTAATTCTCGTAGTAATTTGATCACCCATGGTGATATTTCCTAAATGATCAAATTTTGAGTTTTATGTTCTCAATCTTTTGGGGGTTCAGGCTTTATGTGGTAAATGAAGTTTATCGAGTAACGATATGTTGCAAAGTTAAAATGGTTCTTCAGTGATGCAAGTGCTTTGATCTTGAATACTTATTTGTTCTATCTGTTAAGGTTCGATATTCTCTTCTTGTGAGGCTTATGCTTTCAACTGTGGACTCCACTTATATTCTATGAGTTCATTGCTTAATTGGTTTTCCCCTTGGTCCCGTGTTCAGTGCGGGTGGTAGATGAGTTTTCTAGTTGGTGAAAATTGTTTCCATTTGTCTCTTCTTTTGAGAATGATTCAACCCAATCTTTTCACGTGGGTCTTTCGAAGTGTTTTCTAATTGTTGTTGTGAAATTGGTGTTAATATCTGTAGTAATTTTGATCGTCTTTGGTGATATCGTTCAGATGAGAATATTTCAAGTTTAGCTTTCGTGATATTTTTGAGCTCATGAATCATGTGGAAGCTGAAATTATTTTAAATAATTTTAGGTATTGGATTGTCCTGTTGCTTCTTAAGAGATTTGTGTGATTTAATTTTAAAGGCTTTTTGGTCTGAGTTGGCAACGTGAGGTTGCAATCAAAGAAGTTATGTTGGTTCCTTTAAGAGGAGAATAATCTACTTACTTTTCGTGAAATCCCGTAATTGGAAATGTTTCGAGTTTGGTGGCTGAGATTATTTGGATCTCATGTTTCTTGTGTAGTTGAACTGTTTTGAACAAATTTGATGTATTGAAGAATTTTATTGGTTCTTATTTAGTCCTTGTGGTTTGGACTAAAGACCTTATCTTGTTCATTGTGGCAAAGCGATGTTAGTCAAAGAGTTAATTTTAGTGTTAAAGGAAAGAGTGCAGTAGGAATATTTGAGAATTTGAGTCAAATTTTGTAATTTGTGGTTATTTGAATTGTTCATAAACTTTTGCTCTTTTCACTCAAGAGTTGTCGAGTTTCAATCGCAATGTCAATTTTTTTTATTGGTGGTTATTTGCTGTTCCCTTTTCGAGGGATGCATGCCCTCCGCTGTGAACTCAACTTCCTTTTTCCCAGATCTTCATTACCAGATTATTTCTTTTGGTTTCGTGCTCACTGTGAGCAGCAACAATTTTCTTGTGTGGTGAAACTTGTCCTTGTTCGCCTCTTTCTTTTGAGAAAGGATCAACAGCTTTGTGTTGCAAAGTTTCACAAAGAGTAAGTGGTCAATTGTTTGGTGGTGGTTAAGTGATTGTAGGGGTGAGATTTTGCTACCAAGCTATTGGAGGAGTAATAGAAGATGAGTTGGTTTTGACCTGAACCTCTTGGAGGGAAGTTGATTCAAATGGAATGTATGGCTTCGAAGTAAAATTGTATAGTGTTCGACTAAGTAGAACATATGGTATAGTGTAGTTCCAGAATTTTAGTTTATGTTGAAATGTTGGGGGTTATCAAATGTATGGAAACCTTAATCAATTTTATAAAGTAACACAATTAGAAAGTATTGTGATGTTGTGTGAGTGATTCCTGACGATGTCAATAAGTGAGTATGTCGGAATTGTGGGGATGTTAGAGATTTAATCCGATGATTTCACTATTTGTTATAAGAGGAATTCGTTGTAGAGGTCTTGGAGGTTAAATTTTGGGCTTTCCATTTTCATGCTAGAATTTTGGTCGCCCAAAGATTTGTGTGTAGAGGAGATAGAAAACTGTAGTATTCTGAGTAGTGGAATGATTGTCGATAGAACCCTTCCGATGTAGTTCATGAGCAGGGGTACTGAGGATTCTGACGTGTTATTCTTGAAAGTTGGAGGTGATGAGATTGCATGGATTTTTTTTTAGGTGCTTTGGTGCCTTCTATCAAATTAATGTCATCAGTTGAAGGAGTTGTCTAGAGTGTTGAGTGGGATCAATAGAGTCTCTCCACAAAGGTGTGGATGATGTTTTTCGGTTTAAGCCTAATTTGAGGATGTTAAATTAAGAGGTTTGAGCCCGTGTGATATGTGATGAATTCGAATTCCAAGGTTTCAGAGAGATTTTTATTCCAAAAAGTGAAACTAAGAAAAAGATGTCTTCTTGGGTAGTGAAGCGTTCTTTTTATTCTCGCTTGAGCTTTGTGTTGTTGGCTGATGTCCTTGGCGATTTGAGTTGGCGCTGTACTAGCATGTATGATTCTTTCCAATTCAGACAAAATAAAGGGAGTATTTGATTTGGGCATTCGAGTGATTTCTCCTTTGGTTTTCGTAGTGTTCATTCGCAAATTGGCTAATTCGAAAGTTCAATTGATTTCGTGATGAATTGCCAAATTTGTGGTTTTACCCTTTTGGTGCAGAGTTAGTATTGCGTGGATGCGCTGAGAAACTCTCTATTTCCAGTTGGATTCTCTTTGCGAATCAGTGGTTTAAGAACTAGTTCTGTTGTGCGTTCTTGTTTCAAGGAGGTGTCTCTTGTTAGAGGAAGAGTTCGATTTTGAACTTGTGTGCTTTTGTACCAAATGGGAAGTTGGCCCGGGTACATTGGTTCATTTTCGACAGTTGTAGAAATTTTAAAGTTGGCGTATCGCTAAGACCATCTCAGGTTTCCTACGCGATGTACTCTTTTTTTGGTTTGTTTTGGTGTGGAGTGAGTACCTGAGAGATCCGGAGTTTGTTATTCGTTAACAACATTGACCGTTGAGTAAGATCTTACCTTCAAGTCTTGTCCGATGAGGGTACCTGAAAGTACCGGGTTGAGTGTTAATTCAGATGTCGTTGTTCGTAGTTGTGTTGTGGTCTCTTCAGTCCGAGGGAGAGGCTACTTGGGAAGTTGGAGTTTCGCAGGCGTGAGCCTTAGCCGGTGTTGTTCACAACGGGTACGTGGTTACCGTTGTAAGTTCTCAGTCGTGATTGTTCTTTCGCGTAGAGCCGTGGGAGGATTCGAGGTCGAATCCTGTTTAAGGGGGGTAGAATGTAATACCATGTTTCTGTTTTGGAAGAAATCAATGCAGTTTAAATTCGAATCCAAATTAAAAGGAGAAATTTCTCGGCGTTTCGCCTGTTCTTCCAGTTTTGGGCCTGGGCTTTTGGTCAGCAGACCCAAGGGAGGGCTTTGTGAGCTGAAGGGGGCAGCCGTGGGGCCCATGAGGGGGAGCAGCCTGTAACACCCCAGGACCCACATTACCCTGGAATGCTACTAAACCACTCTACAGCTAGCCAATAATTTCAAGATAAATTAATTCGGCAACATCTCTAGACAAGAAGCATTAAGGCAATATTCCAACACCTCCTTACTTGACCATCCCGAATGGTCAGATTAATTACTTAAGATCAATCAATCCAATCTATCCAACAAGTTGGGAAAATTAAACAACTACAATAATCAAAACAATTGTTTTTCATATTCCTTGATAAATGCATGAGTTCTACACATGTATCGCTAAATTTCTTAGCCACAGATCTTCAAGAAACTACAACAGGACAACATCATATTAATCGATTTCACTTCTAAAGATGTTAGTAGAACTTAATGATGTACCACACTAACTTTTCAACTTGATAATTCACAATCTATCAATTATTTACATAATTACCACCTACTACTTAAACACAACAAAACAACATAAAGGATTTTAACACTCCTTCTAGGAGAAAATCAAACTTCAAAAGTCGAAATAACTCAGAAGAAATGCATAGAGCCAATGCTTCCACAAGTTAATGAACTTCCCACGTAAGCTTTGATTCTCTCTCAAAATATCAAACGAAAAACAAGAGTCATGTTTTCCAGCAAGAAAGATGGAACAACGCGGAAAAATACCAGTCTCTCCAAAAGCATTGCTCACGAGCAGTCAAACAACCCATCAATTAGAAAGAAACAATACTTGGCCTCAAGAACAATCGGAGGCCTAATGACAACCAACAACTGCAATAAACAGCTAACCCGAGAGAAAATCATTAACTGCAACAGGCCAAGAATCGGCCAACATCAATTCAAGGAGGATAACACTTTTCTAAGAAACTTACCCACGACATCCGCAACTAAGTTACCCGAGGTAACTGCATCAATATCCAAGTACCACGAACGGGTATAAACTGGCAATACCCAAGGCAACAAATAAAGCCTACCTCTTATCATTGACTATCCTTACTCATAGCAGTCATAGAAACAACACATAAACATACAAGATTATCTCATAGCATGAATAATCAATATAACATGTCAAAGCACGAATGCAATGCTTGACCCATCCCATCCTATCAGTGCACCAAAGGTGTCAATTTAATATTTTTAATTACCACAGACCTAAAGCCCGCTCGATACCAACCGTAACACCCAGACCCACATTACCCTCGAATGCTACTAAACCACTCTGACTAGCCAATAATTTCAAGATAAATTAATTCGCAACATCTCTAGACAAGAAGCATTAAGCGGAAGCATAAACATCTAAGGGAATAAAGATAACGGTAACAAGTTCAATAATTAAACAACCTCTAGCAGATTAATCAAAGAATGGTTCACAAGTCCATCCTTATTAAATAACATAATCCTCCACAAATAGTTAAGCATTTGGCTAGAATTTCGTCGACTTTATTACAACATGAGTTGATGAACCATGTGCATTATTGTGGTGCCGCTCTACCCATCCCATGAATGCTCAACAATCACTGTAGGGGTAAGAAAACAAGGGTGAGATAAAAATCTCAACAAGCAAACTGCTTAACCAGGCTATTCGGACTACAAACAAACATACAACATCATTAAAGTATCCAAATGTCCACACCCATAATGTGAATCCACATTCATTTACCAGCCAATTAAACTACAAAGATATTAAGCATCAATATCCAATCCCCATAATGAACACAATTATAGCCTCAACCATATTTACTACCAAAGATAGTAAAATATTAACAACAGAATCTTGATCAACTGCTTCATATTATTCACCACTACCACTACCAATGACAATAAAGTATTAACATGTTTTACCTCATAACTTTACTATTTCTCACATCCACAACTGCTATCAACGATTACCACAAGAGAGAAGAATCTCATGCCACAATCACAACCTCTACCATACCACAAGGGATGAACCCCATTCCACAACCACAACCACATTACTCATACCACAAGAGACTCTCATGAGTCAATTTCCACATTGCAACTATGAAGTTGCGTTTGTTTGCAAAAATAACTTCACCTCAATATCTTGCACAAGTATGCAAATGATCTTTCCACAATGTAATGCATATGTATGCTATGCTCCACTGCACCTTTACCCAACAAGGTAAAGGTATGCATCGTGCTACGGCAATGCACGATGTTGTACCGGTACGGTCGCGGCTATAAGCGGCGACATCCACAATGCAAATGTCATGATATGTCATGAATGATATGATAATCATAAACCACAAGAATTTAACCACGAAGGTCAACAACATACTCATCATGAGTATTTTCTCATAATCCACATGTGTCTCATTAAGCACAATATCATTGTGTCATAAGACCATTACCACATAACCCACACCCGATTCACCAAGATCAAAATCAATCGATCTAAAGGAACTCTACCACATAGACCACAACATGATCATCATGAATATAACCACAAAGAATTATCAATATGTCCACCTTGAGTTTATTTTCATATTCGCATTTGGCTCATTAAGCAAATTACCACATGACTACCAACAACTCTTCCAACGCATGGCAAAAATGAATATTAATTTGCTACCACGACCTCATCCATAAAACATGCAACCATGACATATAACTTCAAGTTATGAAAAACATGTATATTGCAAGTAGTAAGAATAACAAGTTAAACCGTAGCTCACCCATCTTGATTTACTTGCCTTCCACGATGTGACGCGTTAGCCGGCAAAGCTGATACTCCTAAACCTGAGGCTTCACCTCCTAAACAAGTAAAATAATACCAATAAGGACATAATATACCCAGCGCTACTAATCGGCATTCTACATCGCTTACTTGACGACTCAAAACGAGTTTACAAAGCTGAAACCGAAAAACAACGTTTCCTGCCATAAACTGATTCTGGACAGCAGCACGGTAAATGACATAACTCATGAACTGGAAGTCAAAAAGAGGTAAACCCAATTTCTGTAGATTCTTAACTGAATAATCTACAATACTCTAGTTGACATGATAAACCAATTCGGCCAAAATATTAGGCTAACCATTGTCTGAACTTTCAGTACAGAAACTGCCTACACAATCGAACAGCTAAACTAAAATGACCATAACTTTTAATAGGTAACTCCAAATTGATCGTTCTTTATCAATATGAAAAGGCTATCGAATTACCTACAATAACCTAGTTGGGTGAACTTTCAGATTCTACCAAATTCCCTTTCATATTTTAGGAAATAACCAGACAGATTATTCTCGTCAGATTTGTGGCAGCAGATACTAAATCGACCATAACTTTTGACTCAGACCTCGGAATCGAGTGATCTTCGCGGCTACTAAAAGATAACGACATAACCCACATAACTCTAGGAGATGGAAACTTAAAATTCAGCATCTAAATACACAAAAATACCCACGCAAGGTACTGGACAGAATCGAATCTTCTGCAGTCCAACATTTATCCAACAATTCTAATCGGTTTCGCATCTACTATGGATTAAACAGCGGGGAAGGCATCTCGTTACCCTTGTAGAACCGCTAGCTTGCTGAACCAAATCCCACGTGAGTTCTTCTTCTCCTTTCCCTCCTTCTTCTCCTTCCTCTCCTTCTTCTCCTTCTTCTCTTTTTCCTTCTTGCGCAAAGGGGCAGCAACTTGGCAGAGGCGAGGCGCAAGGGGCAGCAACCTGGGTTGAGGGAGGCGCAAGGAGGAGGTGTGGCGGCTTGGGGGAAACAGGGGAAGGGGTCGGCCAAGGGTAAGGGGCGGCTTGGGCAAGAAAAAGGGTGTGGCCACCCTTGGGCCTCCCCTGGCCCAAGGTGGTAAGCCCACCCTCCTTACTGTTTTTAACTAATTAACAGCTATTTAATTGTTTAATTCAACCTAAAGCTGACTCACCATTTTAATAATCTTTCTTTCTTTCTTTCCGCGATAAATTGATTAACCAGCGACTGCACACCACTTATAAAAAATAAAACCTACGCCAACCAACGATCCGGGTACCACATTCTTCCAACCTTAAAAGGATTCGCCTCGAATCCAACTCTTGCACTCACAAAGAAAGGAACAACAAGAAAAGAGCAACCCAAACTAGGAGTACTCACCACCTCAAGAGCTCGGGTACTTCTTTCGCACAAGATCCTCCCACTCCCACGTAGCCTCTCTCGATCGATTCGCCCAAAGGACCTTCACATACTTGATGGCCCTCTTCCTCACGGCCAGTTCCGATAAGTCCACCATTCACGTTGGTCTAAGCCTACGTCCGCATAACTCTTCTGGTCAACTCGAGCGGCCAATGTGTCCTGCCATCTTGGCAAAATTTCCGCAATAACTATTAAGACCACTTTCTAAAACCATCATCTTTCTTAAAACACTTTTGTAATATCCCGAAAGTGAGATAAGCGAATCGCCGGAGAGATTTAATTAATCGAGAGAATAAATTGAATCGGAGAGTGTTTTTCAAATAATCACCAAATCGAAAATAAGAGGGGTTTTCCGCGTTTGTTTGGCAACTCGGGCCCGGCCTTGGCCCATGTGGGTCGGGCGGCCAGCAGGGGGAGAGGCGCCACCCCTCCCCAAACCCTAGCCGCCCTACTCACCTCCTCCACCCCCTTGCGCACCTCCTCACCTCCCCTCCACCCCTTTGCTGCTGGCCAAAGGAAAAGGGGGAAGCTTCAATGTAGCCGGCCAAGGAGGAAGAAGAAGGGAAAGAAGAAAAGGAGAAGAAAAGGAGAAGAGAAGAAGGAGATCCACGAAGAAGGAGATCCACTTCGTGGGGTTGTGCTCAGCGCCTTCCTGGGGTTCTACGAGGTAACACCCGCTGTTTCTTGAGGTTTGGTTAAGAATAGATGCGAAATTGATTACGTTTATTGATCGAAACTCTGCTGCGATTAGATCGCGTTCTGACCAGTAGGTTGCGCGGCTGTTTCCGCGACCTTAGAGGCCGAATCACAGGATCTCATCTCCTAGAGAAATGTAGATTTTGTTCTTAGCTTTCAGTTTCCACCAAGATCACCCAAATCCGATTAACGGTCAGGAAGTTATGAATTTTTTAGTATCGCTGCTCTGTTAATGTGTCAGTTTAGAACAGTCTGTAGAAAATGGGATGAATCTGCTAGTTAAGGTCGAAATCAGAGGACCTCAATATAACGAAAAATGTAGGTAATTTCCATACCTTCTGATAGAGATAAAGAACACAAGATTTGGACTTTTGTAGCAAAAGTTATGGTGGTTTAAGCGTACTGTCCAGAGAACCCGACGAGAATTCTGTCGTCTGATGTTTGGTTTGGTAGGGAAGTTAGTGCAGAATCAAGAGGCTCTCCAACTAGGTTTATTTAGGTAATTCAATTACCTTTTCAGAAAGTCTAAGAGCATCTCAATTGGACTCCTGAGCAGGAAGTTATGTATTTTAGAATTTGGCTGTTTCCAGTAAGCACCAAAACGATCGCTAGAAATTGGAGATTTTGTTAACACTTGAGAGTTAGCGAGTTTTGTTGTGTTATTATTTATGCTCTTGGTCCAGCGTGTTGGTCTTAGATTGGGATACCTTTATGTTCAGGTGGGAGCGGTTCCGTGGGCAGCACCCTCTTCGCTTCGCGTCCACCATTCTCGCACGGTTGAGGCAAGTGCATCGGTTGTATTTTGGTTGTGATTTGCTTGGATATGAATGCGTGTTGATGCATGTTAGTATCGTATGGCTATGAACAAGCGTGCATAACAAGTATGGTGAATGTTCAAAGTATGGCTTTGCATTACCCATAAATGTCGTTACTGGTTTTGGTATTTTGATGATGAATAGTATAGGTACATGTGTATATTGATATCATGTGGAGACTTAGTCTTGTGAGGACCAAGTATGCACAACTTTGAAGAACTTATTTGATGAAATGATTATGAGGAATGATCTGGGTTGCGGGTATTCGGGCTATTATATATGTAAGCTTGCAAGATGGGATTGTGATGTATCTTGACAAGATAGCCTTGCTTGCTCGTTAATGAGATGAATTATCGCTTTATCTTGATGGTGTTAGTTATGGTTAAATGGTTCTACCGCATGATGTTATTGCTTATATGATAATGAGAATATGATGTATTCCTCGCTATGCATATGTTATCATGGTGCATATGCATGTTGAGAGCATAAGGTGCCCTGGTCACGTGGTGACCAAGCACATCTGATTGAGGTCCCCGTCATGTAGATGACGGGCTTGAGGTCCCCACATTCGTGGAATGTGGGCTATGAATATAAGAGGTCCCCATCATTAAAGTGATGGGCAAAGGTCCCTATACATGTGGTGTATAGGCTTTTGGTCCTGTGCTGCCGTGAAGGCACATGCATGGGTATGCAATGACGGTTGCATACTTCAGATTACTGTAAAATGCAAAAGTTAAAGAGAAAGAGAAAGTGCACTGAGCATCTTGCATCGCATGAGCATAAGACATGTTTTTATTTGAAATGGTATATGGATGTTGATGATTACTGAGAGTCTATGTTATTATTGCCATTTAATGTACTTTGGTCTTTGGACTCACTCTTGTTGTTGTTGTGTTTTTTTAGGTACCCCTTTACAAGAACGACATGCATGGGAGGAGTAGAAGTGGTTGCACAATGGCACTAACTACTCACATTTGGACTAATAGATTGATAGATTAGTAGTTGATTAATTGCATAAAGGATTTCTTATGATTACTCACTATGCATGCTATAATTTGTAATAGAGTTGATTAGAGGATTATGATTGTCATTCTGTTTATGTTTTAGCTGTTTAGCATGCTATGGAAGTTGTAGTGACGATTAGCATAGTTTTGGTTATCTCTTGTCTATGCTGGAGGTTGGATGAATTAATTATGTTATATTTAAATGTTGGGACCTTTCGTTTAGTAACTAAGCAAAGAAGGTTCTGTCAGATTTTGGAGATTTGTTTCAATGTTAAAAATGTTATTGTGTTGGTTTAGTAGCATTCCCAGCTCATGTGGGTGAGGTGTTCTGATTGGTATCAGTGAGCGCAAGAGGTCCGTGGTGATTGGATTTACAACTTAGGCAACTTAAAATTGCTAAAAGTTTGCAATGGTTAATGAACTTATAAACCGACACCTTTGGTGCATGTGAGGATGTGATGGGTTAAGCATTGCATTTACGCTTCTTTTGAGTTGTATTAATGATTCCTGTTATGAGATGATCTGATTTATCTATAGTATAATACTATGGTTATTATGTGTGGGGGTAACCCATGTTGAGATGTGGAGGTAGTGGTTGTGGTCTGGGCTATACGGAGTTACACCACCGATCGTGGTATCGTGCTAGCGAAGTGCCCACACCGAGATCGTAGTACATGCGTTGATGGTGAGTTTATATAGAAGAGTTGTTCTCTTTTTTGAAATTTGTTTTGGTCAACACTCCTATCTTGTGGTGATTGATAAGTTTTTCCTTGGGCTTTAGTTCATTCCGGTTGATGGGTTGCTTTGAATTATGTTTCTATTGGCTTAATTTGTCCCGTAAAGCAAATATTGTTTTCCCAACCGATGAGTTATTCTTGCGGTTGGTGAACTGGGTTGTTTGTCAAGTTTGACCTTTATTCTGGAGTTTTGTCTTTCTCATTGGAGAGCTTGACCCATTTATCCGGTTGATGTTTTTGCCTAATGAAAGTTTTCTTTTGCAAGTCCTTTGGAACGTGGGGCTTCACTCAATGTATCTCTCTTGGGTATTTTGAGTGATGAAGATTGATGGTTCTCTTTATAAAAAGATGTTAAACCAGTTAGCGATGTTTTGTCTTGGTTAAGTGAGAGGTTATAACCAAAGTAATTAATGGATATGATACGGTTATCATGTTAAATCTGCGATGTGTGTATGATCGAACCTAACGAATATCCTTGAAAGGAAGGTGATTAATTTGAACGTGTCTTGTAGTAGTTCTCGAGGAGCTGTGATTAATAGTATGGTTATACCTAGTTCTAATCAATAGAGTTAATAAGGGGTGTAGAACGTCCATGAAGTTGAGTCGACGACTAAGAGTGATACGTTTGGTAAACTTGTTTGGTCAATTGGATTAACGTGTCTCAACTGTTTAATCTAACCTTTTGGGATGGTTAAGTTCAAAAGGAGTTAGATTTTTGTCTTAGTGGGTACTAATCTTGGAGTAACCTTTTTGTGGATACTTAGTGATTATAAGTAATTGCTAGGTGCTAGTAATGTCTAATAATGTTTGGTGATGAGCATCACCAAGAGATAAGTTGATGGGATTTAACGGATGAACAAGGTTTACATGATGGTAGAATTATCAGGTAAAAGTATGTCTTTGATGAAAGGATGTTGGAATAACCTTTTAATTCGTGCATTAGTTTTTCTCTAATATAACGCGGTTGTTGTAGTAGAATATAAGATTTTGGTATACAGTCAATTGAGGATGGGATGATAAAATAGTATGGAACAATTTGGTGAGTTTCTGGAGAGCTTTATAGTGGAAGAGTAGAATATGGTGATTCTTGTTAAGAGTGTGTTATTCTTGAAATTAGTAAGACTGCCTGCAAAGGATTGGGACTTGTGAGGGTGTTGTTGACTCTTATAGAAAGAGAGTAATCTGGATCGTCTTTCGGGGTATCACCCCAAATGAAATATTTTGAGCTTTGCATTCGTGATCTTTTGGAGTTCACGATTTATGTTGTAACAGCCCTAACTTAGGGTTTGTATTTCAAATGTAAAATTTTGAGGAGGAATAAAAACTTTTGTTGTCTCTTCAAATCATTTGGAAATTTTCCAAATTTTCCCTAGCAATTTCCATTTTCTAGAATTAAATTCTTGTGAATGGAAATTGTTGTCAGCAAATTCTTAACTTTCAAACTTGTGATCGTCCTCTGAAATTATTTTTCCTATCATCTTGATCATCCTATCTACCTCTCTGAATTATTTCACAATTTTTAGATTTTATTTGGTATTTCAAATGGCCAAGTCAAACCAGTTTAGAAATCTGGTCAAACCCTAGTTCAACAGCTTGTGAATTTTCTCCAGAACAATGCAGTGCATAAAAAGTTCTGGAAAATTTATGAGGTGTTGTTCTCTTCCCAAAGTATCTACCATAAAAATTTCAGAATTTTTGGAGCCCTGGAGCTATCTCTAAAAATTCCCCAAACCTTCTTTGTCTTTTAAATCAAACCCTGAAGTCACTGTTCCTCGGGCTCGGACCCAACCTCTGGCTCAAGTCCGACCCGCGCCACTTGACTCGGTCACACCGCCTAGCTGCACCGCCTCGTGCCGATCATTGTCGACCGTCCGATGCAGATCGTGTGGTCCACGTGTGCATATGCAACCGACCTGTCCGAATGCATACATCAATCTCGACCGTCCATCTCAGATCCAACGGTCGACACGTTCCTGATCGAGTCAAACCACCTAATCGCACCGTGCCAGTCTCAGGCTCGCACCGCTTTGCCTCGTCGCCGACATGGGTCCCACCGTCGGCATCGACCTCGTCTTCTCGCACCTCACCGGAGCTCACGGCGTGCGCGCGCATGCTTGCCACGTCCTCGTCGCTGCCACCTTTTTGTCCTCGTGTCAGCCCGTGAAGCATCGCCGGGATCTCATCTACCCACTGAGCCCATCCACTACCCTTCGCGTCCATTCTCGTGCCTTCTCCGCCCAAGTTTTCTTCTCGGACGGAGAAGAACCGAGCAACGCCGCCGATGTTAGCGCCGCCCTCGAGCCCGAGACCGCACTGTGATCCACTCTCCTCGCCGCATCCATTTTGCCCGTTCAGAGCTCGTAGCACCTAGTGAATCATCCGAGCCACCGCCGCTCTCCGCCTCGGTGATCTCGGCTCTGCAAGCTTATTGGCGCTCGTGAGTTTCGGTTTCGTCACTTGGTCCCTTAGGATCGCATCAACATGGCCGAGTCTAACCGTGACCTTGTTTCGCTCTTTGGTGCATCACCGAGGCATGCGTCGCTCTTCTCCAAACTCGGTAAAGCGCGAGTGTCAATTCCGGCGCCACCGTCCTCCTCCATCATCAAGATCGTGGGCTTATCGTTCTGGTGTCTCCGCGATCTCGAGGAGCTCCTTCCGGCTTCGCGTCGTGCGTGGCGCCCTCGCGCGCACCGCACTTTCTTCTCCGCCTCAGTTCGCGCCGCCGCCGCGGCATCTCGTGGTCCGCGCCACCGTCGTCGAGTTCGCTAGGTCCTGCGAACCGAAGGTACCACTCTTTCGCCGAAACCTCTGGTTTGCAAGATCGATTCGCGCGGCGCGCCACCGTGCCGTGCTCGCCGGTGAACCGCCGGTGAAGATTAGTTTAACTCTAATCATATCCGCTTTGAGTCTCGATTTGTGGGCCCTCTTTGGATAATCGCGTTTAGAAATCCTTTAATCCAGCCGTTATTTGTTCTCTCGAGTCACTACCATGTGGGTCCATGTTGTCGATTAGGTTTGTGTAGTTACAGTTATCGTTTTCTCGATGGGAAGCGTATTTCTGTGAGGTGTTTTGGGTTTGCACCTTAGTAGCCGAAGGCGTATTATTTGAATACGCCGACGTCACTTTAAGCGTGCGCTTGTTCTCTGGGCGTTCGCAGGCCCATTGTCGATGTTTGGGGCTTCTTGGTAGCGGTAGAAAAAGGATTTAATGCTTTAGTATTTACGTAATATGTTTCTGTTGCTTTGTTAATTCCTTTAAACTTAGAAAATGCATAACTAATTCAATTTTTATCCAAATTGTATGAAACCAGTCTTTGTTAATTTTCATTTTAAGTGTGCTATTTGATAAAATTAACTTCACCCATGTCTCTGTAGCAAAAATCTGTTAGCTAATAAAATGATGTCTTATGTATCTTCTAAATTAGAAAATGCATATCTCTTCCAATAATTGTCCAAATTAAATGAACCCAATTCAGTAAAATTTCATTTTCAGTATACTAACTATTAGGATAGATTTTATACACTGGTTCTGTTCATGAAAATTTGTTAAGTAATTAACTAGTGACTTGTTGTGTTTTTAGCTTAGAAAATTCATAGAAAATTGCTAATAACTTAAAATGATTTGTTCTCTGTTTCTAAAATTCTGTTATTTCATGCTTAGGCTGCTGTGTGAGTTTTGGCTTGTTTGATGTTGTTGAATGTTTGAGTTTTGTCGGTGTTATTCGTTTCTTATTTGTTGTTATGTTCGATCGTTAGGCTTCGATATTTGCGGCAACCACGAGGACGATCCTCCGCACCATATTGAGCAACAGCAGCAGCAAGCGGTTTGATCATGATAATCCCGATACTTTAAATTCTAATATTTTGTTTTGTTGTATGTATGCATTGCTTAATTTGTGTTAAAATGGATTAGTTAAATCAAGTAGTTGCATATCCTGTAGACAAATATTGATCTCTACTACGAGCCTAGGTTATTTGCTTTGTGATTAGAGATGTTGGATGATTTCTTGTCACTTAGTAGATACGATTTCAATTGCTTAGACATGCTTAGTATCGGTAGAATCAAGCGGTTATCGACTTTAGTCGGTAACCTTGATCACACAAAATTTACTACAACTTTATGTTTTAGCATTTTGCTATGCTTATTTGCAAAACTAAAACCAAAACAAAAATGATTTAGACGCAGGCACAATGGTAAGATTGGTGTGATGCATTTGGGTGATTGGAAAGGTGCAGGGTCAATTAAGGACCGAACATCTTGTGAGTTTCATTATCAGAGCATTTGGCGTGCTAACCACACTAGAGGGTATGGGACCTCTCTTGACCTAGTACTTTGGCGTGTATTGGTCCGGTCGCGAGGAGGTGCGAGGAGGGACGGAGGTGGGAGCATGGTAGTTGTCGAAAAGCTTTATCTGAGTGGGTAGTTGTCTTTCGACTTTACCATGTAAGCGTATGGGTTTCTATCCATACGAGCGGCTCGGGGTTGATACACAATATTGGAAGCAGTCTCGTAGGACTTAGCTGTGCTGCATACCTTCGGAAGTGTGCTTTGGCTTAAGGCGGTGCGAGGTGTAGATGCGATGGTACACCCTGCGGTCAAAAACTATTCGAATAGCCTCGTCTAGGTGATGGACACGCTTGGGTAAGCTTATCGAGTTAGACTACAACATTTAAATTAAAACTTGCGGTGGTACGAATCGGGAATTAGTGCTATGTTGTGGTGACTATTGGGATAGTCACTTCTAGGTGGTTACTTGTATCTATCTTTATCTCGCAGATTATTTCAACGGTAAAAATGAATTGCAAACTTGCCTTTAAAGCTGTATTACATTATTGCAAATAAAGTTGGCTTTATGCAAATGAAACATATGACCTCCACCAAATAAGCTGCATGTAGTCTATGAACAGTGCATTAGTTCACACGTCGATCTTGCGGTACAAAGACAATCTTTGTACTCAGTGCTTTGCTTAATGTTTTGTTGCGAGAGGAAGAAGGTGAGCCTCGGGGTCCTCACTACGTGAGTGTGTTGCCGCTTCTTGGGCGACTAGACTTGGCGGTCGGTCGAGATGCCTTGTGGGTTGAAGGCACAACGATTGGCTTTGTTTATAGCCATCTTATGGCACTTTTGCTTCATTGTCGTTCTTGTCTATTTGTGTATCTTGTGGCACTGTCGGCCTATATACATAATATTGTTACTATTTGTTTATCTTCCGTTTGTAGTGTAATGTTTGGACTCTATGTTTGGAATGGAGTTGATGTCTAATTTTGTAACGAGTGTGTATCTTTGCTTCGAAGTATACATATCTAGAGATCGATTATTTGATTTGTGATGTTAGGACCAAGTGGTTGGTTAAGCATTACAAGCCAAATAAATTGGGGTCCTCACAAAGTTGGTATCGAGCCATTCTCGACCGTAGTAACAAGCATAGCAAGTCATAGGATATTTTGAAAGTCTTATTTTCAAATTATAAAAGGTTTATGAAAACCTAGGCGATTCTCAGATTTTATTCCTTACCTATCTTAGCTTTCTACTCTCATCTTACTCTAATTTAAGTTTTGAAACTTGGTTTCTCTCTTTCCTATCAAAAGATAGTTAATACCGGTAGAATCAGTCTTTGGGAGAACCATAGAGAATTAGTTTAATTAAAAATTTGTGGGGACATAAGGGTAAGATATGTATGAGTTTGCTAAGTGTCTGATCTTTGTCAGTTGGTTTTGTAACTTAAAAGTCTTGTGCTTGTTTTGTCTTTGTTAGTAAGTTAATTGCGTGGGTATTGACTTCGTGTTTTCGGCTATTGTTAACTTGTCTTAGTGAAGCAGGATGGCGGGAGAACGCATGGCGATCAGCCAGTGGTCATGATGAGGAGCTTCCCCTCCTCTAACCATGGCATGAGGTTCTCGCTCAGATCGAGCGAACCGCATGGACGACAGCGCATCTTGGAGGTTATTGCTAGGAATACCTCCACTCCTGCCGGTGGTGGCGGCCACGGACTCGCGGGGACTTGCAGAGTTCCTCCGCACACACCGCCGACTTTCTCCGCTCACGAGGACCCTCGATGCGGATGATTGGCTGCGCATGGTTGGCGGAGCTCAACATAGCTTCGATGCGAGCGCGAGACAAGGCACTCTTCGCGTCCACCGGCTTGAGGGCGCGGCACTCTCATGGTGGGAGAACTATCTCGCCATGCAGCCCGCGAGCCATGTGGTCGCGTGGGAGGAGTTCGATCGACACCGTGGGCCCACATCCCGGATGGCACGATGAAGGTGAAGAAAAAGGAGTTCCTCGCGCTCAAGCAAGGCGCCGTCTGTGGCCTGAGCACATGCGAGTTCAATCATCACGGCTCGTTATGCTCGGGAGGTGGCCTCGGATGAGGCTAAGCGGGAGAAATTTATGGATGGCTTGTCAGGAGCTACAGGACAAGCTATCCATTGTGAACTTCTCGGACTTTGGGCCTTGGTAGATAAGGCCATTGTTGCGAGCATAAGGCAAAGCGCTGGCGAGTCCATAGCGCAAATGGGAGGCGCATCGGTCTACTCACACGGCCTCGTTAGTCCTCGGGCCGGGCGGCACGATGGCCGTTCTTTGCTCCACCGTGGCGAGACCATCTGCACCAGCTCCTCGCCACCGCGGGCGTGTTTCGACCACGTGCGCTGCGATCCAGCAACGAGCGGCCTCCGCAATCCGGCGGCGAGGTTACTGTTTTATTTGCCACAACAAGGCCATTATGCGAATGCACGCCTCGAGTGTTGCGGCGGCCTCGCCCTAATGGAGGGCGCGGCAGGGAGTGGTCACCACGACGGAAGATTATTCGAAGACCGAGTGCGGCGGTGTCGAGTCAACCACCTTTCAGGTGAGGAGGCTCGGAGGCGCGGATGTCGTGATTGGTACACTTCTTGTTAATTCGTCCGCCTTGCGGTATTATTTGATTACGGAGCATCGTATTCTTTTATTTCAAGATCATTTGCTGCTGCTAGTGGTCTTCACTTTGTGTTCCTTTGGGAGTTCCTTTGCTCATCCGCTCTCGGTCGGAAATGAGTGATCTGATGTCGGGATGTTCCTATCATAGTTGAAGGAGTGGGATTTTTGGCAAATCTCATTACCGCTCGATTCAGCGATGCGGATGTGATTCTTGGCATGGATTGGTTGTCCCAACACTTGGGGCAAATCGATTGTGCAGAAGATTGTCTATCTTACGACCCGCCGGGTGAGCAAGTTGGGTTTCGCCACGGCCGGGGCCGTGTCTATGTGCATTAGAAGCAAAGCCGGCCTTGCAAATTCAAGATGTTCCCATAGTATCGACTTTGTGGATGTCTTTCACGAAGATTTGCCAGGATGCCTCGGTTCGAGATCTGGAGTTGCCATCGAGTTCTTTGCCGGCACGCTCCGATTTGAAGCGCCGTGTCGGATGCCTCCCAATGAGCTAGAAGAATTGAAGAAGCAGCTTGGTGAGCTCCAAGCAAAGGGTTTCATCCGTCGATTCATCTCCTTGGGGTTGTCAGGTGATCTTTGTGAAGAAGAAGGACAAGACTTTGCGTATGTGTGTTGACTACCGTCCTCTCAATGAAGTGCGGTGAAGAACAAATATCCTACGCCCGCATTGATGATCTTTTGATCGATTGATGGAGCCAGGTGTTCTCAAAGATTGATTTGAGAATGGGGTATCATCAGTCGAGATCGATCGGAGGATATTCGAAAGCGACTTTCACTACTCGTTATGGCTGCATGCGAGTACACCGTCATGTCTTCGGTTTGACCAATGCTCCAATGTTGTTCATGAACCTTATGAATTCGTATTCATGGAGTATTTGGACAAATTTTTGGTGGTTTTTATTGATGACATTCTTATCTATTCCAAGATCAAGCGAGCATCTTTGAGCATCGAAGATTGTTTTGGGCAAGTTGCGGGAGCATCAGCGTATCATGAAGTTCGACAAATGTGAGTTACGTTGAAGAAGTGGCATTTTTGGGCCATGTTCTTTCAGTGGAGGAATAGTGTAGATCCCAAAGTCGGCGATGTTCTATCTTGGGGCCGGCCAAGTCAGTCACTAATGTGCGGAGTTTTCTTGGTTTAGCGGGCTACTATCGCGCTTTATCGAGAACTTCTCCAAGATCGCAAAGCCGATGTTGAATTGCTTAAGAAGGACAAGAAGTTTGTATGGTCCTCGCTTGTGATGAGAGCTTTCGGGAGCTCAAGCAGCGATTGACCCGCTCGATCCTTACTCTTCACGATATCCACAAGAGCTTGATATTTATTGCGATGCCTCTCGTCGGGGACTCGGATGTGTTCTTATGCGGGAAGGCAAGCGGTTGCCTATGCATCCAGAGCAATTGAGGCCTCATGAGCTCAACTATCCCACCCATGATTTAGAGCTTGTCGCAGAGTTCATGCACTCAAGATTTGGCGGCATTATTTGATCGGAAACCGCGTGAGGTGTATTCGATCATAAGAGTTTGAAATACTTATTTACTCGGCGATTTGAACCTCGGGCGGAGGAGATGGTTGGAATTAATCAAAGATTATGACATGGGTATTCGGTATCACCACAGCAAGGCCAATGTAGTTCTTTGATGCACTTAGTCGAAAGGTGTATTGCAATACTTTGATGATCCAGAGCGACAACCTGCGCTTCTTGCGAGAATTCTAGCGTCTCAACTTGGGTTTGGTTGAGCATGGTTCCCTAGCGCCTTGGTTGTGCAACCAACCTTGGTGGATCAGATCAAAGCGGCCACAATGAGCCCGGGATGAATGGACAAAGGCGAATCATGGGCCTCTGAAGAATCAAATCTCGCAACTCGGGGACCTTTGGGACCACAAGCTGCTGCCCAAACCACACAACAACGTGCTCATCTTACGTGAAACACTTGGTGATCCATTCCCGATATTACGCGATTTTGCCCACACCATCATCGATTCTTGTCTTTGCCTTGATTTGATCCACCAAGGTTGGTTGCACAACCAAGGCGGCAAGGAACCATGCTCAACCAAACCCAAGTTGAGACGCGAAGTGCAAGAAGTGCAGGTGTTGCTCTTGGATCATCAAAGTATTGCGTACCTTTCGGCTCGGTGCATCGCAACCACATTGGCTTTGCGGATGATCACGAATACCCATGTCATAATCCTTGATCAATTCGACCATCTCCTGCTGAGGTTCAGATGCGGTGAGTGAACAAGTATTTCAAGCTCTTGTGATCGAATACACCTCACGGAGGTTCTGGAGATCAAATAATGCCAAATCTTGGTGCATGCACCATGACCAACTCTAAATCATGGGTGGGATAATTGAGCTCGTGAGGTCTTAGCGCTGGATGCATAGGCAGCGCCTTGCCTTCCCGCATAAGAACACACCCAAGTCCACGGACGAGAGGCATCGCAATAAATATCGAAGCTCTTGTGGATATCGGAAGAGTGAGGACTGGGCTGAAGTCAATCATTGTTTGAGCTCCACAGCTCTCATCACAAGCAGAGGACCACACAAACTTCTTGTCCTTCTTGAGCAATTCGGTCATTGGCTTTGCGATTTTGGAGAAGTTCTCGATAAAGCGGCGATAGTAGCCACTAAACCAAGAAAACTCCGCACATCGTCGGATCGACTTGGTGGCCCCAAGATAGAACATCGACCTTGCTGGGATCCACGGCTATGCCTCGGCTGAAAGAACATGGCCCAAAAATGCCACTTCCTTCAACGAACTCACATTTCTTTGAACTTTGCATATAGTGATGTTCCGCAATCTGCCCAAAACAATCTTGGATGCTCGGCATGCTCCGCTTGATCTTGGAATAGATAAGAATATCATCAATAAAGACCACCACAAATTTATCCAAATACTCCATGAATCTGAATTCATAAGGTTCATGAACAAAGTGGAGCATTGGTTAAGCCAAAGGACATGGCGGTGTACTCGTCTGACCCTAACGAGTAGTGAAAGCCGTCTTGAATATCCTCGAATCTGATCTCGACGATGATACCCCATTCTCAAATCAATCTTTGAGAACACTGGCTCGATCAAGCGATCAAGCAGATCATCAATGCGGGCAGAGGATATTTGTTCTTCACCGTCACTTCATTGAGAGGGCGGTAATCAACACACATGCGCAAAGTCTTGTCCTTCTTCTTCACAAAGATCACGGACAACCCCAAGGAGATGGCGGGGCGGATGAAACCCTTTGCTTGGAGCTCACCAAGCTGCTTCTTCAATTCTTCTAGCTCATTGGGAGGCATTCGATCGGCGTCTTGAAATCGGGCGGTGCGGGCAGCAACTTCGATAACAAACTCCGGATCTCGAGCGGAGGCATCCGGGCAAATCTTGGGAAAGACATCCTCAAAGTCGATACTATGGGAACATCCACGAATCGCAAGGTGGCTTCGCTTCTAATGCACAAAGATGCGGACCACAAGGCTGGCGAAAATCCGACTGCTCTTTGAAGAAGTGGTGAGATAGACAATCTTCCGGCACAATCGATTTGTCCCAAGTGTTGGGACAACCAATCCATGCCAGAATCACATCGGACTTGCTTTGGCCCGGCGAATAAGATTTGCCAAAAATCCTACCCTTTGACCTCAATAGGAACACGCGGCATTCCATATCGGCTCTCATTTCCGAACCGGAGCGAATGAGTAAAAATCCCCAAAGGAACACGGTGAAGACCACTAGCAGCAGCAAATGATCTTGAAATAAAGAATGCGATGCTCTGAATCAAATATCTGCCGGCGGGGCGAGAATTAACAAGAAGTGTACCCATCCGACATCCGCGCCTCTGAGCCTCCTCGGTGAAAGGTGGTTGACTCGACCCGCTGCTCGCACTCGGGCTTCGGATCATCTTACGGTCGGTGGATGACCACTCCTCGCCGCGTCCTCCATTGGACGAGAGCTCTTTGCAACACTCTGAGGCGAGCATTCGCATAATGGCCCTTGTTGTGGCAAAAAACAAGTAACCTCGGCCACCGGATTGCGGAGGCCGCTGCTGCTGGATCGCGGCGTCGTGGCTGAAACACGACTGCGGTGGGCGAGCTGGTGCGATGGTCTCGCGGCGGTGGAGCAAAGAGCGGGCCCAGTCTTGTGGCCGAGGACGCAGTGGTGGCGTGAGTAGGCGATGTGCCTCCCATTTGCGCTGCGGACTTGCCGCGCTTTGCCTTATGCTTTCGGCAACAATGGCCTTATCTACCAAGGCACGAAAGTCGAAGAAGTCTACAATAGATAGCTTGTCTGCGGCTCCTCGGATAAACCATCCATAAACTTCTCCCGCTTAGCCTCATGCGAGGCCACCTCTCGAGCATAACGAGCCAAATGATTGAACTCGTACAAGTGCTCGTCACACGATTTGCGCCCTTGCTTGGCGCGAGGAACTCCTTCTTCTTGACTTCATCGGGCCGTCGAGGATGTGGGCCCGACGAAAGTCGACACGAACTCCTCCCACGCGACCACATGGCCCGCGGTGCATGGCGAGATAGTTCTCCCACCATGAGAGTGCGCCCTCAAGCTGGTGGGACGCGAAGAGTGCCTTATCTGCGCTTTGGCAGGCTATGTTGACTTCGCTCAACCATGCGCGACAATCGTCGCATCAAGAGGTCCTCAGGCGGAGAAAGTCGGCGGTGTGTGCGGAGGAACTCTGCAAGTCCCCATGAGTCCGGTGGCGCCACCACCGGGAGTGGAGGTATTCCAGCAATAACCTCCAAGATGCGTCGGTCCATGCGGTTTCGCTCGATCGGCGAACCTCGACCATGGTCGGCGGAGGAAGCTCCTCATCATGACCAGCTCGCTGCGCCACGCGTTCTCCCGCCATCTGTTTCACTAAGACAAGTTAACAATAGCCGGAAAACTGAAGTCGATAACCACTGCAAATAACTTACTAACAGCACAAAACAAACACCAGACTTTTAAGTTACAAAACCAGTTGACAAAAATCAGACACTTAGCAACTCATACATATTTTACCCTTATGCTCCCACAAATTTTAGTTGGATTAAACTTCATGGTTCTCCCAAACTAATTCCATGGTAGTAACTATCTTTTGAAAGGTGAAGAGAGAAACCAAGTTTCAAAACTTAAATTAGAGCAAGATGAGAGTAGAAAGCTAAGATAGGTAAGGAATAAAATATGAGAATCTGCCTAGGTTTTCACAAACCCTTTTTTTTATAATTTGAAAATAAGACTTTCAAAATATCCTAGGGCGACTATGCTTGGTTACTACGGTCGAATGGCTCGATACCAACTCTGTGAGGACCCGGTTTATTCGGTTTGTAATGTAACCAACCACTGGTCCTAGCATCACAAATCAAATAAAGCGATCCTCGAGATATGTATACTTCCAGCAGATATACACACGGTACAAATTAGACATCAACTCCATTCCACACATAGAGTCCAAACACAACACTACCAAGCGAAAGATAAACAAATAGTATAGCTATTACGGACAAAGGCCGACCGGCCAAAAGGTACACAAATAACGAGGAGCGACGTGAAGCAAAAGTGCCATAAGATGGCTATAAACAAAGCCAATCGGTGTGCCTTCAACCCACAAGGCATCCGACCGGACCGCCAAGTCTAGTCGTCACCCAAGCGACAAAGACAGCGACATGTAAGTGAGGCCTGAGGCTCACCTTCTTCCTCTGCAACAAAACATTAAGCAAAGCACAGTACAAAGATTGTCTTTGTACCCGCAAGACAGCGTGTGAACTAGCGCACTGTTCATATGCTACATGCGAGCTTATTTGGTGGAGGTCATATGTTTCATTTGCATAAAGCCAATTTTCATTTGCAATAAGGTATCTGATTTTAAGGCAAGTTTGCAATTCATTTTTAAGATTGAAATAACAATAAAGATAATAATAACAAGCGAAAGATAAAACAACCTAGAAGTGACTATCCCAATAGTCACCACAACAATAGCACGAATCGCATTCGTACCACCCATCAAATTTTAATTTAAATGTTGTAGTCTAGTTCTTCTGGCGTATCAGCGTGTCCATAACCTAGGACGAGGCTATTCGAATAGTTTTAACCTGCGAGGGTGTACCAATGTACCCACATGGGGCAGCGCTTTAAGCCGAAGCACACTTAGAAGGTATGCTTGCACACTAAGTCCTCTGAGCTGTTTCCAATATTGTGTATTAACTACTGCAGCTCGTATGGATAGAAATCCACACGCTTACATGGTAAAGCGAAAGACAACTACCCACTCGAGGATAAAGCTTTTGGACAACTACCATGCTCCCACCTCCGTCCCTCCTGCGACCTCCTGCGACCGGAGCCAATACACGCCAAAGTACTAGGTCAAGAGAGGTCCCATATACTCTAGTGTGGTTGCACGCAAAATGCTCGAGACGGTGGCGCAAGTAACTCGGTCCTTAGCGGCTGGGCACCTTTCGGTCACACCCAACAGATCACACCGGTCTTACCATTGTGCCCAAGTCTAAATCATTTTTGTTTTCATTTTTTTAATTTTGCAATTAAACATAGCGAAATGCTAAAACATAAGGCTATAGTAAATTTTGTGTGATCAAGGTTCTGAGGCTAAAGTCGATAACCGCTTGATTCTCTGATAGTTAAGCATGTCTAAGCAAGTTGACCGGATCTACTAAGTGATAAGAGATCATCCAGATCTCTAATCACGACAAATAACCTAGGCTCGGTAGTAGAGATCAATATTTTGTCTACAGGATATGCACTACAGATTTAACTAATCAATTTAACACAAATTAAGCAATGCATACATACAATTGAAACAAAATATTAATCTTTAAAATCACGGGATTAAACATGATCAAGCTGCTTGCACGTTGCTTTGTTGCTCGATATGGTGCGGAGGATCGTCCTCGGGGTTGCCGCAAATATCAAGCCTAACGATCGAACATAACGACAAATAAGAGCGAATAACACCGCAAAACTCAAACATACAACAACATCAAAACAAGCCAAAACTCACACTGAGACCTAAGCATGAAATAACAGAATTTTAGAAGCAGAGAACAAATCATTTTAAGTTATTAGCAATTTTCTATGAATTTTCTAAGCTAAAACACAACAAGTCACTAGTTAAATACTTAACAAATTTTATGAACATAACTAGTATCTGAAACCTATCCTAATAATTAGTACACTAAAAATGAAAACTTACAGAATTGGATTCCTTGGATTTGGACAATTATTGAAAAGATATGAATTTTCTAATTTTGGAAAATGCATAAAACATCATTTAATCATTTAACAGATTTTGATACAGAGACAAAGTTGAAACTAATTTTAATAAATAGAACATTAAAAATGAAAATTAACAAGACTGGTTTCATGCAATTTGGATAAAAATTGATTTAGTTATGTATTTTCTAAGTTTAAATGAATTAACGATTACCTTGAAAACATATTACGAAATACTAAAGCATTAAATCCTTTTCTACCTACGACTATCTAGCCTAGAGACAGCAAGGCGGGACGCGAAAGTCTTGACCAGGACAACCCTTGCGAAGGTGGCGTCGGCGTGATTCGAGAATCGTCTTGGCTACCAAAGTGCAAACCTAACTAACTCTCTCGAGAAATATGCTTCCCAACGAGAAAAGCATAACGAGCTACACAATCCTAGCGGCGGCATGGACCCACATGGCGGTGACTAAGAAATAACATAACGGTTGGATTTAAGGATTTCTAAATCGATTAACCAAGAGGCCCACAAGTCGGTAATCTGGCTAAAGATGATTATCACTAAAAGTAGGGTTAGACCTTACGCTGGCTGGCGGCTCACCGGCGACCACGAGGGGCGGTGGCGCGCGCTTACGGCGATCTCGCGAGCAGGAGGTCTTAGGCGAGTGAGATATACCTATAGGTTCGCAAAGACCTCGCGAACTTGATGCGGTGACCGGGACCTCGAGGATCTTGGCGGCGGCGGCGAGCTGAGGCGGAGAAAGAAGATGGGGTGCTCGCGGAGAAGGCGGCTGCGAGCCGAGAAGACCCGGAAGGTGCGCCACGGGATCGCCTCGGCTCCGGAAGGATCGCCCGAATAATGCAAGCGAAGGAAGTGCGAGGCGGCCGAATTTCCACGGCGGCGGAAAGCGAGCTCGGAGAAGAAGGGTCGTCTGACCTCAACAATGCACCAAAGATGGCAAGCCATCATTAGATTCGATTGCATCGATGCGATCCTAAGGACCAAGCGGCGAGGCATGATACTCACTAGATCGCGAAAGCTTACGGACCAAGATCACCGGAGGCGGAGGCGATGAACATACGGTGATACGATGCACGACAATGATCCGGTGGGCAAAATGGGCGGCGTCGAGCAAGGATCACAATGGTGCGACCACGGGCTCGGCGGCTCCGTCTGGCGCTACACTCGGGTTCTTCTCGGCCGAGACAAAGCGGCGGAGAAAGCGAGAATGCATGCGAGGCGAATGGGTGACCTAAAGAGATAGGTGAGCTCTGGCGATTCTCGAGTCGGACACGCGTCCGGCGTGGCGGCGGTGCGTGCGCGCATGCGCGATCGCCCGAGCTCCGGTAGGCGTGGTCGGCGAGGAAGAACGACATGTGGGGCCGCGCTGCCGGCGGCGACGAAAGCGGTGCGAGCAGAGTTAGACTCGATCAATATCGCGCCGGCCGTTGGATCTAAAGCGGACGGTGAGATTGGTGTATGCGATCGGACAGTCGGTTGCGCGCGCAAGCGTGGATCGTTCGATCTTCATCGGACGGTCACGATCGATTGGACTCGGCGGTGCATTTAGTTGGCGCGGCCAAGGCCAAGTGGTGCGAGTCGGACTCGAGCACGAGTTGGAGTTCGGGCAGGAACGATCTGGAGATAAATTTGATTTAAAAAACAGAAGGTTTGGGAATTTTAGAGGTAGCTCAGGCTCCAAAAATTCCGAAAATTTTATAGTAGTTACTTGAGACAGAGATCAACATTGCATAAATTCTCCAGAACTTTTATGCACTGAAAAATTCTGCAGAAAATTCACAAGCATGCTGACCTAGGGTTTGACCAGATTTTCAACTAGTTTGACTTGGTCATTTGAAATGGCAAATAAAATCTAAAAATTGGGAGATAATTCAGGAGGTAGATAGGATGATCAAGATGATAGGAAAAATAATTTCAGAGGATGATCACAAGTTTGAAGGCTAATAATTTGATGACAACAATTTCCAATCACAAGAATCAACTTTTAGAAAATTGGAAATTGCTAGGGAAAAATGTAGAAACTTTCAAATGATTTGAAGAGACAACAAAGTTTTATTTCTCCTCAAAATTTTACATTTGAAATACAAACCCTAAGTTAGGGCTGTTACAAATCTCCCCCTTACGGGAATCTCGCCAGAGATTACGATCCTTGGGAGAAGAAGGATGGGTAATCTGCTCGGAGGCGATCTTCCCGCTCCCAAGTGGCTTCATCCTCGAGTGGTTCGACCACTTTGAACTTTAAGGAACTTGATCACACGGTTCCTTGTTACTGCGTTCGACTTCTTGAGGATCTGAGCAGGGCGCTCACGATAAGGCAGATCTTCTGCACATCGATATTTTCCAATGGCGTTTCCTCAAGCTGGAATGCGGGCACTTCTTCAATTGCGACACATGGAAAACATCATGCACCCCCTCAAGTGTAGGTGGCAAGTCTAACTTGTAAGCAACAGCTCCCACTCTATCGATGATGCGGTAGGGTCCGAGCATGCAGGAGCCAATTTGCCCTTGTGGCAAGCGGCGATGACCTTTGGTGAGACTTTGAGATACACAAAGTCGTTGGTGGAAACTCAACTCACGGCGGACGCCGATCGCATAGCTCTTCTGCTGGTGAGCTACGGCGCAAGTGCTCCGCGAATCAAGCGCACGACTTTCGCCTCATTGATCGAATCGGGCCAAGAAGCGCCTTTCACGGTTTACGGCCGGTTCAATGGTGTTCTGCGCGCCGCCCATACAAAGCCTCAAGCGGTGCCATGCAGAGACTAGCTGGAAGCTGTTGTTGTAGGAGAACTCGGCAGCGGTAGGCACTTCTCCCAATTCTTCCCATAGGAAAGAACACAAGCCGGAGCATATCTTCTTTTTGATTGACGCTCCGTCGACCATCGATCACGAGGATGATAGGTGAAATTTGAGCGAAGAGCGGGTACCATGGCCTCTGCGGTGTGCCAAAATCGGAAGTGAAAGAGAGCCACGATCGACACTATCGTTAAGTGGCACACCATGCGACTCACAATGCGGGATACGTAAAGATCCGCTGGTGATTCACATCAATCTTCGATCGCCTTTGGAAGGAAATGGGCCACCTTCGTCAATCGATCAATTATAACCCATAATGCATCCTTCCGCGGGAATGCAGGCGGACGGTGATAAAATCCATGCCTCTGATCCACTTCCATTACGGTATAGGCAAAAGGTGAAGAAGACGGTGTGGGCGATGCTCGGCGCTTGACACGGCGACATATGTCACATCGGCCTGAACACAGCAATCTCACGCTTCATGCGAGTCCACGGAATCTCGGCGAGATCACGGTACATTTTAGTGGCCGGGATGAATGGACAAAGCGAATCATGGGCCTCTGAAGAATCAAATCTACGCAACTCGGGGACCTTTGGGACCACAAGCGCTGCCCAAACCACACAACACGTGCTCATCTTACGTGAAACACTTGGTGATCCATTCGATATTGCGCGATTTTGCCCACACCATCATCGATTCTTTGTCGCTTGATTTGATCCACCAAGGTTGGTTGCACAACCAAGGCGACAAGGAACCATGCTCAACCAAACCCAAGTTGAGGCGCTAAAATTACGCAGAAGTGCGGTGTTGCTCTTGGATCATCAAAGTATTCGCGTACACCTTTCGGCTCGGTGCATCGGCAACCACATTGGCTTTGCGGATGATCTGAATACCCATGTCATAATCCTTGATCAATTCGACCATCTCCTGCACGAGGTTGGATGGTGAGTGAACAAATATTTCAAGCTCTTGTGATCGAATACACCTCACAGTGATTCTAGATCAAATAATGCCCAAATCTTGAGTGCATGCACCACATGACCAACTCTAAATCATGGGTGGGATAATTGAGCTCGTGAGGTCTTAAGCGCTTTGGATGCATAGGCAGCTGCCTTGCCTTCTGCATAGAACACACCCAAGTCACTGACGAGAGGCATCGCAATAAATATCGAAGCTCTTGTGGATGCTCGGGAAGAGTGAGGGTGGGGTGAAGTCAATCGGTTGTTTGAGCTCTGAAAGCTCTCATCACTGAGAGGACCACACAAACTTCTTGTCCTTCTTGAGCAATTCGGTCATTGGCTTTGCGATTTTGGAGAAGTTCTCGATAAAGCGGCGATAGTAGCGGCTAAACCAAGAAAACTCCGCACATCGGTGGTGACTTGGTGGCCCCAAGATAGAACATCGGCCCGACCTTCTTTGGATCACGGCTATGCCTCATTTGAAAGAACATGGCCCAAAATGCCACTTCCTTCAAGCGAGAACTCACATTTCTTTGAACTTTGCATATAGGCGATGTTCCATAATCTGCCCAAAACAATCTTGGATGCTCGTGAGCTCGCTTGATCTTGGAATAGATAAGAATATCATCAATAAAGACCACCACAAATTTATCCAAATACTCCATGAATCTTTGAATTCATAAGGTTCATGAACAAAGCTGGAGCATTGGTTAAGCCAAAGGACATGACGGTGTACTCGTATAGCCATAACGAGTAGTGAAAGCCGTCTTGGAATATCCTCGGTCGATCGACACATGATACCCCATTCTCAAATCAATCTTTGAGAACACGGGCTCCGATCAAGCGATCAAGCAGATCATCAATGCGGGCGAGAGGATATTTGTTCTTCACCGTCACTTCATTGAGAGGGCGGTAATCAACACACATGCGCAAAGTCTTGTCCTTCTTCTTCACAAAGATCACCGGACAACCCCAAGGAGATGGCGGGGCGGATGAAACCCTTTGCTTGGAGCTCACCAAGCTGCTTCTTCAATTCTTCTAGCTCATTGGGAGGCATTCGATCACGGCGTCTTGAAATCGGGCGATGCAGGCAGCAACTTCGATAACAAACTCGGATCTCGAGCGGAGGCATCGGGCAAATCTTGGAAAGACATCCTCAAAGTCGGATACTATGGGAACATCCACGAATACGCAAAGGTGGCTTCGCTTCTAATGCACAAAGATGCGGACCACGAAGGCTGGCGGCAAAATCCGACTGCTACTTTGAAGAGGTGGTGAGATGACAATCTTCTGGCTGTCGATTTGTCCCAAGTGTTGGGACAACAATCCATGCCAAGAATCACATCGGACTTCTTTGGCGAGCGAATAAGATTTGCCAAAATCCTACCCTTTGACCTCAATAGGAACACCGCGGCATTCCATATCGGCTCTCATTTCGAACCGGAGGCGAATGAGTAAAGAATCCCCAAAGGAACAGATGAAGACCACTAGCGGCGGCAAATGATCTTGAAATAAAAGAATGCGATGCTCTGAATCAAATAATCTGCGACGGGGCGAGAATTAACAAAGTGTACCCATCACGACATCTGGCGCCTCTGAGCCTCCTCGGTGAAAGGTGGTTGACTTCGACCATTGCTCGCACCAGGGCTTACGGATCATCTTACAGTCGGTGGATGACCACTCCCTGCCGCGTCCTCCATTAGGGCGAGTGCTGCTGCAACACTACGAGCGAGCGTTCGCATAATGGCCCTTGTTGTGGCGGCGAAAGCAAGTAACCTTGGCCGCCGGATTGCGGAGGGCGCTCTGCTTGGATCGCGGCGTGCGTGGCGAAACACGGCTGCGGTGGGCGAGCTGGTGCGAGATGGTCTCGGCGCGGTGGAGGCGAAAGAAGCGGACCCACAGTCTTGCGGCCCAGGGCGAGTGGTGGCGTGAGTAGGCGATGTGCCTCCCATTTGCGCTTGCGGGACTCGCCAGCGCCTTTGCCTTATGCTCGGCAACAATGGCCTTATCTACCAAGGCACGAAAGTCGGAGAAGTCTACAATAGATAGCTTGTCTGCGGCTCCTCGGATAAACCATCCATAAACTTCTCTGCTTAGCCTCATCGAGGCCACCTCTCCCGAAGCATAACAGGCCAAATGATTGAACTCGTACAAGTACTCAAGTCTGATTTGCGCCCTTGCTTGCGCGAGAACTCCTTCTTCTTGACTTCATCGGTAAAGTCGGGGATGTGGGCGAAACAGCGGCTGAACTCCTCCACGCGACCACATGGCGCGGGCTGCATGGCGAATAGTTCTCCCACCATGAGAGTCTGCGCCCTCAGGCGGTGGGGCCGCGAAGAGTGCCTTATCCTGCGCGGCAGCGAGCTATGTTGAGCTTTCGCTCAACCATGCGCGACCAATCGTCGCATCAAGAGGTCCTCGGGCGGGAGAAAGTCGGCGGTGTGTGCGGAGGAACTCTGCAAGTCCCGCGAGTGCGGTGGCGCCACCACCGGCGAGTGGAGGTATTCTAGCAATAACCTCCAAGATGCGCGTCGGTCCATGCGGTTCGCTCGATCGGCGAGAACCTCGACCATGGTCGGAGGAGAAGCTCCTCATCATGACCGACCTTGAGCGCCAGCGTTCTCCGGCCATCTGTTTCACTAAGACAAGTTAACAATAGCGGAAAACACGAAATCGATAACCATGCAAATAACTTACTAACGGACACAAAACAAACACGGACTTTTAAGTTACAAAACCGATTGACAAAAATCGGACATAGCAACTCATACATATTTTACCCTTATGCTCCCACAAATTTTAGTTGGATTAAACTTCATGGTTCTCCCCAAACTAATTCCACCGGTAGTAACTATCTTTTGAAAGGTGAAGAGAAACCAAGTTTCAAAACTTAAATTAGAGCAAGATGAGTAGAAAGCTAAGATAGTAAGGAATAAAATATGAGAATCTGCAGGTTTTCACAAACCCTTTTTTTATAATTTGAAAATAAGACTTTCAAAATATCCTAGGGCGACTATGCAGGTTACTACGGTCGAATGGCTCGATACCAACTCTGTGAGGACCCGGTTTATTCGGTTTGTAATGTAACCAACCACTGGTCCTAGCATCACAAATCAAATAAGCGATCCTCGATATGTATACTTCTGACGATATACACCGGTACAAAATTAGACATCAACTCCATTCCACACATAGAGTCCAAACACAACACTACCAAGCGAAAGATAAACAAATAGTATAGCTATTACGGACAAAGGCCAGGCCCAAAGGTACACAAATAACGAGAGCAGCGGCGAAGCAAAAGTGCCATAAGATGGCTATAAACAAAGCCAATCGGTGTGCCTTCAACCCACAAGGCATCGGCCAGGACCGCCAAGTCTAGTCGTCACCTGAAGCGGCAGCCTGACTCACAGTGAGGCCACTGAGGCTCACCTTCTTCCTCTGCAAACAAAACATTAAGCAAAGCACACGAGTACAAAGATTGTCTTTGTACGCCTTAAAGCGGCGTGTGAACTAGCGGACTGTTCATATGCTACATGCGAGCTTATTTGGTGGAAGTCATATGTTTCATTTGCATAAAGCCAATTTTCATTTGCAATAAGTATCTGGTTTTAAAGGCAAGTTTGCAATTCATTTTAAGATTGAAATAATGATAAAGATAATAATAACAAGCGAAAGATAAAACAACCTAGAAGTGACTATCCCAATAGTCACCACAACAATAAACGAATCAGATTCGTACCACCCATCAAATTTTAATTTAAATGTTGTAGTCTAGTTCTTGCGGGCGTATCAGCGTGTCCATAACCTAGGGCGAGGCTATTGAATAGTTTTAACCTGCGGGGGTGTACCAATGTACCCACACTTGGACCGCCTTTAAGCGAAGCACACTTAGAAGGTATCAAGACCTGACTAAGTCCTCTGGTGTTTCCAATATTGTGTATTAACTACGAGCAGCTCGTATGGATAGAAATCCATACGCTTACATGAAGTAAAGCGAAAAGACAACTACCCACTCGGGATAAAGCTTTTGGACAACTACCATGCTCCCACCTCCGTCCCTCCTGCGACCTCCTGCGACCGGGCCAATACCGCCAAAGTACTAGGTCAAGAGGTCCCATATACTCTAGTGTGGTTAGCACGCAAAATGCTCGATCGGTGGCGCAAGTAACTCGGTCCTTAAGCGGCTCGGGCACCTTTCGGTCACACAGCAGATCACACCGGTCTTACCATTGTGCCCAAGTCTAAATCATTTTTGTTTTCATTTTTTTAATTTTGCAATTAAACATAGCGAGAAATGCTAAAACATAAGGCTATAGTAAATTTTGTGTGATCAAGGTTCTGAGCTAAAGTCGATAACGCTTGATTCTCTGATAGTTAAGCATGTCTAAGCAAGTTGACCGGATCTACTAAGTGATAAGAGATCATCGATCTCTAATCACGACAAATAACCTAGGCTCGGTAGTAGAGATCAATATTTTGTCTACAGGATATGCGGACTCTGTTTAACTAATCAATTTAACACAAATTAAGCAATGCATACATACGGTGAAACAAAATATTAATCTTTAAAATCTGGGATTAAACATGATCAAGCTGCTTGCACACTCTTTGTTGCTCGATATGGTGCGGAGGATCGTCCTCGGGGTTCTGCAAATATCGAAGCCTAACGATCGAACATAACGACAAATAAGAGCGAATAACAGGCAAAACTCAAACATACAACAACATCAAAACAAGCCAAAACTCACACAGCAGCCTAAGCATGAAATAACAGAATTTTAGAAACAGAGAACAAATCATTTTAAGTTATTAGCAATTTTCTATGAATTTTCTAAGCTAAAAACACAACAAGTCACTAGTTAAATACTTAACAAATTTTTATGAACATAACTAGTATCTGAAACCTATCCTAATAATTAGTACACTAAAAATGAAAACTTACAGAATTGGATTCACTGGATTTGGACAATTATTGAAAAAGATATGAATTTTCTAATTTTGGAAAATGCATAAAACATCATTTAATCATTTAACAGATTTTCAATACAGAGACAAAGTTGAAACTAATTTTAATAAATAGAACATTAAAAATGAAAATTAACAGCACTGGTTTCATGCAATTTGGATAAAAATTGATTTAGTTATGTATTTTCTAAGTTTAAATGAATTAATGATTACAGAAAACATATTACGAAATACTAAAGCATTAAATCCTTTTTCTACCCACGGCTATCTAGCCTAGACAGCAGCGGGAGGGATGCGCGAAAGTGCTGGCCAGGACAACACTTGCGTGAAGGTAACGTCGAAGCGTATGCGAGAATCGTCTTGACTTGCAAAAGTGCAAACCTAACTAACTCTCTCGAGAAATACGCTTCCCCAGCAGCAGAAGCGCATAAGAGCTACACAATCCTAGCGGCGGCATGGACCCACATGGCGGTGACTAAGGAAATAACATAACGGTTGGATTTAAGGATTTCATCGATTAACCAAAGAGGGCCTGAAGTCGGTGATCTTGACTAAAGATGATTATCACTAAAGTAGGTTAGACCTTACTTGCTGCCGGGCTCGCGGCGACCACGAGGGCGGTGGCGGCGCCCACGATGATCGCGAACCGGGAGGTCTTAGGGCGAGTGAGATATACCTATAGGTTCGCAAAGACCTCGCGAACTTGATAGCGGTGACCGGGACCTCGAGGATCTTGGCGGCGGCGGCGAGCGGAGGCGGAGAAGAAGATGGGTGCTCGCGGAGAAGGCGGCTGCGAGCCGAGAAGACCGGAAGGTGCGCCGCGGGATCGCCTCGGCTCGAGAAGGATCGCCCGAGATAATGCCGCGAAGGAGTGCGAGGCGGCGGAATTTCCACGGCGGCGTGAAGCGAGCTCGGAGAAGAAGAGTCGTCTGGCCTCAACAATGCACCAAAGATGGCAAGCCATCATTAGATTGATTGCATCGATGCGATCTAAAGGACCAAACGCGAGCATGATACTCACTAGATCGCGAGAAAGCTTACGGGACCAAGATCACCGGAGGCGGAGGCGATGAACTTACGGTGATACGATGCGACAATGATCGGGTGGGCAAAATGGGCGGCGTCGAGCAAGGATCACAATGGTGCGACCACGGGCTCGGGCGGCTCCGTCTGGCGGCGCTACACTCGGGTTCTTCTCGGTGAGACAAAGAAGCGGGGCGGAGAAAGCGCGAGAATGCATGCGAGGCGAATGGGTGACCTAAAGAGATAGGTGAGCTCTGGCGATTCTCGGTCGAACCACGCGTCCCGGCGTGGCGGCGGCAGTGCGTAACGCGCATGCGTGATCGCCCGGCGAGCTCCGGTGGCGGTCGGCGGAAGAACGACATGTGGGCCGCGCTCGGTCGGACAGCGACAAAGCGGTGCGAGCAGAGTTAGACTCGATCAATATCGCGGCCGTTGGATCTAAAGCGGACGGTGAGATTGGTGTATGCATTCGGACAGGTCGGTTGCGCGCGCGCGTGGATCGTTCGATCTTCATCGGGACGGTCGCGATCGATTGGACTCGGCGGTGCATTTAGTTGGCGGCCGAGGCCAAGTGGTGCGAGTCGGACTCGAGCACGAGTTGGGTTGGGCAGAGAGCGATCTGAAATAAATTTGATTTAAAAGACGAGAAGGTTTGGGAATTTTAGAGGTAGCTCAGAGCTCCAAAAATTCCGAAATTTTATAGTAGTTACTTGAGACAGAGATCAACATTGCATAAATTCTCCAGAACTTTTATGCACTGAAAAATTCTGCAGAAAATTCACAAGCATGCTGACCTAGGGTTTGACCAGATTTTCAACTAGTTTGACTTGGTCATTTGAAATGGCAAATAAAATCTACAAATTGGGAGATAATTCAGGGAGGTAGATAGGATGATCAAGATGATAGGAAAAATAATTTCAGAGGATGATCACAAGTTTGAAGGCTAATAATTTGATGACAACAATTTCCAATCACAGAATCAACTTCTAGAAAATTGGAAATTGCTAGGAAAAAATGTAGAAACTTTCAAATGATTTGAAGAGACAACAAAAGTTTTATTTCTCCTCAAAATTTTACATTTGAAATACAAACCTAAGTTAGGGCTGTTACAGAAGTGCCTACCACTTGCAGGGTTCTCCTACAACAACGACTTCAGGCTAGTCTCGGTATGGCACCGTTTGAGGCCTTGTATGGGGCGTCACGAGAACCCGTTGGCTGGTGGCGGTGAAAAGCGGTTCTTTGGCCCGATTCCATCAATGAAGGTTGGAAGTCAAGTGCGATTGATTCGTGAGCACTTGCGCGTGCTCGATCGAGCGGAAGAGCTATGCGGTCGGCGTCGCCGTGAGTTGAGTTTCGGCCAATGACTTTGTGTATCTCAAAGTCTCACCTCACGAAGGACATCGTCGTTTGGTGTCAAGCAAGCGGCTCCTCGATATGTCGGGCGTATCGCATCATCAAGAGAGTGGGAGCTGTTGCATACAAGTTAGAATTGCGGCTACACTCGAAGGGGTGCATGATGTTTTCCACGTGTCGCATTGAAGAAGTGCCCGTGTTCTGTGGAGAAGCGCCCTTGGAAAATATCGATGTGCGGGAAGATACGTCTTATCGTGGCGCCCGTTCGTATCCTCGAAGAAGCTGAGCGCGGGACAAGGAACGTGTGATCAAGTTCCTTAAAGTTCGGTGGTCAAACCACTCGAGGATGAAGCCACTTGGGAGCGGAAGATCGTCTCGGCGGTTACGTCCTTCTTCTCCGGTGATCGAGAATCTCGGGCGAGATTCTGTAAGAGGAGATTTATAACAGCCCTAACTTAGGGTTTGTATTTCAAATGTAAAATTTTGAGGAGGAATAAAAACTTTTGTTGTCTCTTCAAATCATTTGGAAATTTCCAAACTTTCCTAGCAATTTCCATTTTCTAGAATTAAATTCTTGTGAATGGAAATTGTTGTCAACTAAATTCTTAACTTTCAAACTTGTGATCGTCCTCTGAAATTATTTTTCCTATCATCTTGATCATCCTATCTACCTCTCTGAATTATTTCACAATTTTTAGATTTTATTTGGTATTTCAAATGGCCAAGTCAAACCAGTTTAGAAATCTGGTCAAACCCTAGTTCAACAGCTTGTGAATTTTCTCCAGAACAATGCATTGCATAAAAGTTCTGGAAAATTTATGGTGTTGTTCTCTTCCCAAAGTATCTACCATAAAAATTTCAGAATTTTTGGAGCCTGGAGCTATCTCTAAAAATTCCCCAAACCTTCTCTGTCTTTTAAATCAAACCCTGAAGTCACTGTTCCTCGGGCTCGGACCCAACCTCTGGCTCAAGTCCGACCCGCGCCACTTGACTCGGTCACACCGCCTAGCTGCACCGCCTCGTGCGATCATTGTCGGCCGTCCGTGCAGATCGTGTGGTCCGCGTGTGCATATGCTGCAAACTGTCGAATACATACATCAATCTCGGCCGTCCATCTCGAGATCTAACGGTCGACACGTTCTGATCGAGTCAAACCACCTAATCGCACCGTGCGGTCTCGGGCTCGCGCTTTGCTCTGTCGGCCGACATGTGGGTCCCACTGTCGGCATCGACCTCGTCTTCTCCGCACCTCACGGAGCTCACGGCCGTCGCGCGTCATGCTTGCCACGTCCTACGTCGCTGCCACCTTTTGTCCTCGTGTCGGCCGTGAAGCATCGCGGGATCTCATCTACCCGCGAGCCCATCCACTACCCTTCGCGTCCATTCGTGCCTTCTCGCCCAAGTTTTCTTCTCGGACGGAGAAGAACCAGGCTGCTTGCCGCCGTGTTAGCGCCGCCCTCGAGCGAGACCGCACGCTGTGATCCACTCTCTCGCCGCATCCATTTTGCGGATTCAGAGCTCGTAGCACCAGTGAATCATCGGAGCCGCCGTCGTCTCGCCTCCGGTGATCTCGGCTCGCAAGCTTATTGGCGCTCTGGTGAGTTTCGGTTTCGTCACTTGGTCCCTTAGGATCGCATCAACATCTTGAGTCTAGCCTTAGTGACCTTGTTTGCTCTTTGGTGCATCAGAGGGTGTGCGTCGCTTTCTTCTCCAAACTCGGTAAAGCGCCGCCAGTGTCAATTCGGCGCCACCGTCCTCCTCCATCATCAAGATCGTGGGCTTATCGTTCTGGTGTCTCGCGATCTCGGAGCTCCTTCGAAGCTTCTGCGTCGTGCATGGCGTCCCCTCGCGCGCCGCACTTTCTTCTCGCCTCAGTTCGCGCCGGCTCGCGCCGGCGTCCTCGTGGTCGCGTCACGTCGTCGAGTTCGCTAGGTCCTTGTGAACGAGAAGGTACCACTCTTTCGCCGAAACCTCTGGTTTGCAAGATCGATTCTTGTGGCGCGCCACCGTGCCGTCTCGCGGTGAACCGCGGTGAAGATTAGTTTAACTCTAATCATATGCGCTTTGAGTCTACGATTTGTGGGCCCTCTTTGGATAATCGCGTTTAGAAATCCTTTAATCAGCCCGTTATTTGTTCTCGAGTCACTACCATGTGGGTCCATGTTGTCGATTAGGTTTGTGTAGTTACGGTTGTGCGTTTTCTCGATGGGAAGCGTATTTCTCTGTGAGGTGTTTTGGGTTTGCACCTTAGTGAGCGAAGGCGTATTCTTTGAATCGCCGGCGTCACTTTAGGCGAGTCTTATTGTCTGATCGGCGTTCGCGCGAACCCATTGTCGATGGTGGGAGCTTCTTGTTAGCGGTGAAAAAGATTTAATGCTTTAGTATTTACGTAATATGTTTTTACATTGCCTTGTTAATTCCTTTAAACTTAGAAAATGCATAACTAATTCAATTTTTATCCAAATTGTATGAAACCAGTCTTTATTAATTTTCATTTTAAGTGTGCTATTTGATAAAATTAACTTCACCCATGTCTCTGTAGCAAAAATCTGTTAGCTAATAAAATGATGTCTTATGTATCTTCTAAATTAGAAAATGCATATCTCTTCCAATAATTGTCCAAATTAAATGAACCCAATTCTGTAAAATTTCATTTTCATTATACTAACTATTAGGATAGATTTTATACTGTAGTTACATTCATGAAAATTTGTTAAGTAATTAACTAGTGACTTGTTGTGTTTTTAGCTTAGAAAATTCATAGAAAATTGCTAATAACTTAAAATGATTTGTTCTCTGTTTCTAAATTCTGTTATTTCATGCTTAGGCTCTTTGTGTGAGTTTGGCTTGTTTGATGTTGTTGAATGTTTGAGTTTTGTCGGTGTTATTCGTTCTTATTTCTTTGTTATGTTCGATCGTTGAAGCCGATATTTGCGGCAACCACGAGGCGATCCTCCGCACCATATTGAGCAACGGCGACGGGCAAGCGGTTTGATCATGATAATCCGATACTTTAAATTCTAATATTTTGTTTATTTGTATGTATGCATTGCTTAATTTGTGTTAAAATGGATTAGTTAAATCGTAGTTGCATATCACAGCAGACAAATATTGATCTCTACTACGAGCCTAGGTTATTTCTTTGTGATTAGAGATCATTTGGATGATTTCTTGTCACTTAGTAGATCACGATTTCAGTTGCTTAGACATGCTTAGTATCGGTAGAAGCGGGCGGTTATCGACTTTAGTCGGTAACCTTGATCACACAAAATTTACTACAACTTTATGTTTGAGCATTTTGCTATGCTTATTTGCAAAACTAAAACCAAAAACAAAAATGATTTAGGCAGCGGGCACAATGGTAAGATTGGTGTGATCTGTTGGGTGTATTTGGAAAGGTGCAGGGTCAGTTAAGGACCGAACATCTTGTGAGTTTACATTATCGAGGCATTTCGGCGTGCTAACCACACTAGAGGTATGGGACCTCTCTTGACCTAGTACTTTGGCGTGTATTGGTCCGGTCGCGAGGAGGTCGCGGGAGGGACGGAGGTGGGAGCATGGTAGTTGTCAGGAAAGCTTTATCACGAGTGGGTAGTTGTCTTTCGGCTTTACCATGTAGCGTATGGGTTTCTATCCATCGAGCGGCTCGAGGTTGATACACAATATTGGAAAGCAGATCTCGTAGGACTTAGTTGTGCGGCATACCGCCGGAAGTGTGCTTTGGCTTAAAGGCGATGCGAGGTGTGGATGCGATGGTACACCTGCGAGGTCAAAACTATTGAATAGCCTCGTCTAGGTGATGGACACGCTTGGGTAAGCTTATCGAGAGTTAGACTACAACATTTAAATTAAAACTTGCGGTGAGTGCGAATGCGGGAATTCGTGCTATGTTGTGGTGACTATTGGGATAGTCACTTCTAGGTAGTTACTTGTATCTATCTTTATCTCATGATTATTTCAACGATAAAAATGAATTGCAAACTTGCCTTTAAAGCTGTATTACATTATTGCAAATAAAGTTGGCTTTATGCAAATGAAACATATGACCTCCACCAAATAAGCTTTGCATGTAGTCTATGAGCAGTGCATTGGTTCACGTCGATCTTGCGGTACAAAGACAATCTTTGTACTCGGTGCTGCTTAATGTTTTTGTTGCGAGAGGAAGAAGGTGAGCCTCGGGGTCCTCACTTACGTAGTTGTGTTGCGCTTCTTGGGCGACTAGACTTGGCGGTGCAGTCGAGATGCCTTGTGGGTTGAAGGCACTGCGATTGGCTTTGTTTATAGCCATCTTATGGCACTTTGCTTCATTGTCGTTCTTGTCTATTTGTGTATCTTGTGGCACATCGGCCTATATACATAATATTGTTACTATTTGTTTATCTTCCGTTTGTAGTGTAATGTTTGGACTCTATGTTTGGAATGGAGTTGATGTCTAATTTTATGAGAGTGTGTATCTTGCTTTAGGAAGTATACATATCTAGAGATCGATTATTTGATTTGTGATGTTAGGACCAAGTGGTTGGTTAAGCATTACAAGCCAAATAAATTGGGGTCCTCACATATGTGGTATCTGAAAATTTGTGGAGCAAAGCGGTGTGTTAGAAAGTTCTATTGGATCTTAAGTGATTTATGTGATTTGGTTTTAAAGGGTATTTCTGGTTTGTGTTGGCATGTAATGTTGTAATCAAAGAAAATTGCTTCCTTTGTTAACAGAAAGTGTGTACCATAAGTATTGGAGGTTGAAAGTTCCTTCTTGTGGGACATGTGCCCTCATCAATGAGACTTGTATTTTGTTTTCGATTTAGTTATTATTTGTTGTCTCGTTCTTTTGCTCACTCCGAAGAGCAACGTTGTTCTTGTGTGTTGAGATTAGTTTTTGTTTGTTTCTTCCTTTTAAGAAAGGAATTAACTATCTTGTGTTGCCAGAATCTTATAGAATGCAATATGGTGGACAAGTTTTTGGTAGTGGTGAGATTTTGGGAACCAAGCTATTTGAAGAACAGTAGAAAGTGAGTTGGTTTTAATCATTAACCTTTGTCCATGTTGGAATTTGGGGATTTTAAAAGTATGGGCTCTTGATAAATTTATTAGAGTATCGCAATTGGATACCTAGTAAGATTGTGTAAAGAGTTTTGATGGTGAAGTCTAATGAGAATAGCGGTGTGGAGAAACCTAAGCGTTGTGCTAATCAATGGGATAGCAGGAATAGCTGAGTAGTGTCAAGTATGTCTCGGTCACAGAGAGTAACTCTATGGGAGTTAGATTATCACTAAGGATAGCTTGGTCAAGAAATTATATATTCTTTTATTGATGTTAGTGATTGAGTATGTTTGAAACCTGATCAATCAGTTAGGATATTGTGGACAAGTAGTTGAATTTTGATTAGTGTGGTTTAGTGAAGGACCAAGATTGGTGACATGAAAGCCTTGGCGATTCTTGGATTAGTGAGGCGTGAATGTTAATGATTGAGGTTATTATTGAGCTATGTAAAATTTTAGTAAATGAATTGGAAGATTTCCTATCAATCATACCAGAAATTCATTGTAGGAGACTTTGAGGTTGATTTTAGGATTTGCATTCTCATGTTAGAACCTGGGATGCCAATGATTATGTGTAGACATGGTAGAATAAGAGTGGATTAGAGTAGTGGGATGATCATTGATAGTATCCTTTGAGGCTAGTATATGAAAGTGTGTGATGTGAATTTCAAATTGCTCATCCTTATGAATTAAGGGATGTGATGGTGGGTGAAACCTATTGAGTTGTGTTGGAAATTATTTTGACAAGTAATTCATTCGATTGGGAAGTTGGATGAAATGCGATATTGTGGATTAGAAGAGTCTACTGCATAATTGTGGATTTTGTGTTGGTAGAGCATAGGTTTGGGATTGCCAATTTAAGAGAAATGAGTTAATGCGTTATGCGATGATTTGGGAACCTATGGTTTAAGAGAAAGTTGATTTCTTAAAAGAAAGATTGTGGTAAAGGGTGTGATCTTGGATAGTGAGATGTTTTCTTAATTCTTACTTGAACTTTGTGTTGATGGTGATGTCAATTTCAATTTGAGTTGGTTCTTGTCGGTAAGTGTGAATCTTTCAGATTAAGAAAAAGAAAGGGGATGGTTAATTTGGTTATTCGAGTGTTTAGCTTTTGTCTTTTGTGGCATTTATTTCTATCGCCTACTTGAAAAGTGGAAAAGTTTTCTTGTTAAATCCATTGACTTTGGATTAGTCCCTTCTAAGAGAAGATGGTTTTGAGTTGGTTGCATTAAGACTCTTATGGTTTCCGTCGGGAATTTTTGTGCGTCCCTGGTTAAGTTGTGCTCATTGTCAAAGTGAAGAGATCGTGTGTCGAAGATCAAAAGTTTATGTGTTTGTGCAAGTTCGTAGCAATGTTAGTAAGATTTTAGCGGTGATTTTAGTTCTTGGCGTAAGCATGGTTAGAAGTCGGGTCGAATTCTGTTTAAGGAGTAGAATGTAATATCCGAAAGTGAGATAAGCGAATCGTGGGAGAGATTTAATGTCGGAGAGAATAAATTGAATCGGAGAGTGTTTCTTTCGTGAATCACCAAATCAGAAAATAAGAGGGGTTTTCCGCGTTTGTTTGGCAACTCGGGCCTGGGCCTTGGCCCATGTGGGCTGGCCGGGCGACAAGGGGGAGGCGCCACCCCTCCCCAAACCTAGCAGCCCCTACTCACCTCCCTCCACCCTTTGGCGCCACCTCCCTCACCCCTCCCCTCCACCCCCTTGCGCACCTCCTCACCTCCCCCTCCACCCCTTTGCTGCTGGCCAAAGAAAAGGGGAAGCTTCAATGTAGCCGGCCAGGAGGAAGAAGAAGGGGAAGAAGAGAAGGGAGAAGAAAAGGGAGAAGAGAAGAAGGAGATCCACGAAGAAGGAGATCCACTTCGTGAGGTTGTGCTCAGCGTCTTCTGGGGTTCTCGAGGTAACATCCGCTGTTTCTTGAGGTTTGGTTAAGAATAGATGCGAAATTGATTACGTTTATTGGATCGAAACTCTGCTGCGATTAGATCGCGTTCTGACCAGTAGGTTGCGCGGCTGTTTCCGCGACCTTAGAGGCCGAATCACAGGATCTCATCTCCTATAGAAATGTAGATTTTGTTCTTAGCTTTCAGTTTCCACCAAGATCACCCAAATCCGATTAACGGTCAGGAAGTTATGAATTTTTTAGTATCGCTGCTCTGTTAATGTGTCAGTTTAGAACAGTCTGTAGAAAATGGGATGAATCTGCTAGTTAAGGTCGAAATCAGAGGACCTCAATATAACGAAAAATGTAGGTAATTTCCATACCTTCTGATAGAGATAAAGAACACAAGATTTGGACTTTTGTAGCAAAAGTTATGGTGGTTTAAGCGTACTGTCCAGAGAACCCGACGAGAATTCTGTCGTCTGATGTTTGGTTTGGTAGGGGAAGTTAAGTGCAGAATCAAGAGGGCTCTCCAACTAGGTTTATTTAGGTAATTCAATTACCTTTTCAGAAAGTCTAAGAGCATCTCAATTGGACTCTGAGCAGGAAGTTATGTATTTTAGAATTTGGCTGTTTCAGTAAGCACCAAAGCGATCGCTAGAAATTGGAGATTTTGTTAACACTTGAGAGTTAGCGAGTTTTGTTGTGTTATTATTTATGCTCTTGGTCCAGCGTGTTGGTCTTAGATTGGGATACCTTTATGTTCAGGTGGGAGCGCGGTTCCAGGGGCAGCACCCTCTTAGCCGCGTCCACCATTCATACGGTTGAGGCAAGTGCATCGGTTGTATTTTGGTTGTGATTTGCTTGGATATGAATGCGTGTTGATGCATGTTAGTATCGTATGGCTATGAACAAGCGTGCATAACAAGTATGGTGAATGTTCAAAGTATGGCTTTGCATTACCCATAAATGTAGATTCTTGGTTTTGGTATTTTGATGATGAATAGTATAGGTACATGTGTATATTGATATCATGTGGAGACTTGGTCTTGTGAGGACCAAGTATGCACAACTTTGAAGAACTTATTTGATGAAATGATTATGAGGAATGATGCAGGTTGCGGGTATTGGGCTATATATATGTAAGCTTGCAAGATGGGATTGTGATGTATCTTGTGGTATAGCCTTGCTTTGTTAATGAGATGAATTCTGTTTTATCTTGATGGTATTAGTTATGGTTAAATGGTTCTACCGCATGATGTTATTGCTTATATGATAATGAGAATCGATGTATTCTGCTATGCATATGTTATCATGGTGCATATGCATGTTGAGAGCATAAAGGTGCCACAGTCACGTGGTGACCAAGCACATCTGATTGAGTCCCGTCATGTAGATGGCGGGCTTGAGAGTCCCCACATTCGTGGAATGTGGGCTATGAATATAAGAGGTCCCCATCATTAAAGTGATGGGCAAGGTCCCTATACATGTGGTGTATAGGCTTTTGGTCCCTGTGCGGAAGGCACATGCATGGGTATCTGTGACAGGTTGCATACTTCGCATTACTGGGTAAAATGCAAAAGTTAAAGAGAAAGAAAGTGCACTGAGCATCTTGCATCGCATGAGCATAAGACATGTTTTTATTTGAAATGGTATATGGATGTTGATGATTACAGTAGTCTATGTTATTATTGCCATTTAATGTACTTGCTGGGTCTTTGGACTCACTCTTCTTTGTTGTTGTGTTTTTAGGTACCCCCTTTACAAGACGGCATGCATGGGAGGGAATAGAAGTGGTTGCACAATGGCACGAACTACTCACATTTGGACTAATAGATTGATAGATTAGTAGTTGATTAATTGCATAAAGGATTTCTTATGATTACTCACTATGCATGCTATAATTTGTAATAGAGTTGATTAGAGGATTATGATTGTCATTACATTTTATGTTTTATTGTTTAGCATGCTATGGAAGTTGTAGTGACGATTAGCATAGTTTTGGTTATCTCTTGTCTATCTTGGAGGTTGGATGAATTAATTATGTTATATTTAAATGTTGGGACCTTTCGTTTAGTAACTAAGCAAAGAAGGTTCTGTCAGATTTTGGAGATTTGTTTCAATGTTAAAAATGTTATTGTGTTGGTTTAGTAGCATTCCTGGCTCATGTGGGGCTGGGGTGTTACAACTTTTCTCTTATTAAATATACTCGGGATAACACGACATACCCCTTCTAAAGAATTTGTTCACAAATTCCACTCACATCATTCTACTAGAAGCACAACGGTATCTTTTGCAAATAGAACCAGACGAGAAGAGTAAAGAGTCATCAAGCATCACACTAGCAACCAGCTTTCCCTTAAAGGACCACGATCCAAATCAAAGGATTCACCACAAAATATTTCTACTCGTCAAGTAGACAATTGGAGAACCACACCACATAAGCTAAGAGTGAAAATCACTCGACAGACCAAAACAATCAATTTCTTTTCCTAACTGGAAAAGACTACGCCTCAACATACGTCAACTCAATTTGCAAATGGACTCTGCCATAAACACATAGCATAAACAAGAATCAAGAGAGCATCTCACTACTTGACATAACAATAATTTCCCAATTCATTTCTTTTAATAATTTAACTTCCTTGAACCAAGAATTTTCAAATCATTGCCCAACACACCCACTCATTTATCTCAAGTTGGCCACCTCAACAATTAGCTCAATTGAGTACATCATCTACACCATTGTAGATAGACTCTCTGGCCCATAAATCATACTCTAGCCAAAACCATGACCATGAATTATTTTGACAAATAATTCCTACGCACTTTAGTCCCTTAAGGATAACAACTCGGGATTCATATCACACTCAAGGTGAAGCCCAAACTCGACTTCAAGTTCTTACAACCAACTTCCCATATAAGATAGGGAAAACCTCGGTGAGCAGCCCTACTATACCACAATTAACAAGCATTCAATTCTTAACATCAATAAATCGCTTGGCTCTAAGATCAACATTCTATTTAAAACATACCCTTCCCAAGGATTATTCCATGGAAATAATATATCAGCCATTATATCTTAAATATTGTGATATTTAAGGCTCCTAAAAACATCACTACACTACCACTATTAAGTCGTCATCACGCAACAAAAGTCTTATAACCCACAACAATTACCATGTTCTTAGAAGAAGAGGTAAGAAGAAATAAATTCAACATACAGAAAATGGTTATCATCACAATAGCCAAAGACCAAAAGAATAACAAATAGCAATGAGGTTGGAAAAACACAAGATAAGATCATCTGTACCTCAAATACTTCTAGTACAACTTTTCCTTTCAATAAGAAGCAATTTTCTTTGATTACAACATCCCGCCATTTCCAACAAAGGATGCTTGAAGACCACAACACAAGATTCAAATAAAACCAATAAGATCAATCAACACGTCGCTTTACTCAGAGCAACCTCGACTATGACACAAGTCATAAGGTCCAAAAAGATTCCAACCGTAAATCTCACACCCTTCAATGCAATTAGTATTATGGAATTAACAAATTCCTTTAATTTTAAAACATTCAACACCATAATCACAACTACATGCTATCGATTGTATTCACAACAAGATAAAACGTTCTTTACAAAAAAAAATCATCATATCATCCACTCCTTCATATTTTCCAAAGGAACACCATAAATCACTTCATCATGTTCTTATTATCCAAATAAGATTCCAACTACTTAATCTAGTTAAACCTAGTGCATAAGCCATCATATTAAAAACAAACTCTTTAACAAGATGATATTAGAACATAACAACCTCACAAAACATGCTAGTATGAATCTCTTATTAGATTCCATACATTTATCTAAATCTTGATGCTCAACTCTAGTTTAGCAAAAAGTAATTACACTCTAGCCATTCTTGTCAATAATTGATTATTAATTTTTCATCGACATAGCATTAATGATCCTATCTCTAATTTGCAATCACAAAGAAAATAAAACCTGATTCGATACTCCACCTTATGTTAAGATATTAAAATAAAATAACTTTAAACATCAATAATACCAACTTTATGAGACAAGATTCCACAAGTCAATACATCGACTGTATCCATTTCTTTATACATATTTCAACAATTTAGCATGGTAAAAGTTACATAAATTTATGATTGTACATGCTCATCAAGTATGTAAAGAGAGGATATATAAAGGTTAATCTTATTAAGGCAATATTCCAACACCTCCTTACTTGACCATCCCGAATGGTCGATTAATTACTTAAGATCAATCAATCCAATCTATCCAACAAGTTGGGAAAATTAAACAACTACAATAATCAAAACAATTGTTTTCATATTCCTTGATAAATGCATGAGTTCTACACATGTATCGCTAAATTTCTTAGCCACAAATCTTCAAGAAACTACAACAGGACAACATCATATTAATCGACTTCACTTCTAAAGATGTTAGTAGAACTTAATGATGTACCACACTAACTTTTCAACTTGATAATTCACAATCTATCAATTATTTACATAATTACCACCTACTACTTAAACACAACAAAACAACATAAAGGATTTTAACACTCCTTCTAGGAGAAAATCAAACTTCAAAAGTCGAAATAACTCGGAAGAAATGCATAGAGCCAATGCTTCCACAAGTTAATGAACTTCCACGTAGCTTTGATTCTCTCTCAAAATATCAAGCGAAAAACAAGAGTCATATTTTCCGGCAAGAAAGATGGAACAACGGAAAAATACCGGTCTCTCCAAAAGCCTTGCTCACGGCGATCAAACAACCATCAATTAGAAAGAAACAATACTTGGCCTCAAGAACAATCGGAGGCCTAATGACAACCAACAAGCGCAATAAGCGGCTAACGAGAAAATCATTAAGCGCAATAGGCCAAAAATCGCGAACATCAATTCAAGGAGGATAACACTTTTCTAAGAAACTTACCCATGACATCGCAACTAAGTTACCCGAGGTAAGCGCATCAATATCCCGTACCACGAGCGGGGTATAAGCTAGCGATGCCAAGGCAACGTAGCAAAGCCTACCTCTTATCATTGACTATCCTTACTCATAGCAGTCATAGAAACAACACATAAACATACAAGATTATCTCATAGCATGAATAATCAATATAACATGTCAAAGCACGAATGCAATGCTTGACCCATCCCATCCTCTGTGCACGGTGTGTCAATTTAATATTTTTAATTACCACGGACCTAAAGCCGCTCGATACCAAGCTGTAATACCCGGGACCCACATTACCTGGAATGCTACTAAACCACTCTGACTAGCCAATAATTTCAAGATAAATTAATTGGCAACATCTCTAGACAAGAAGCATTAAGCGGAAGCATAAACATCTAAGGGAATAAAGATAACGGTAACAAGTTCAATAATTAAACAACCTCTAGCAGATTAATCAAAGAATGGTTCACAAGTCCATCCTTATTAAATAACATAATCCTCCACAAATAGTTAAGCATTTGGCTAGAATTTCGTCGACTTTATTACAACATGAGTTGATGAACCATGTGCATTATTGTGGTGCCGCTCTACCCATCCATGAATGCTCAACAATCACACTGTAGGGGAAGAAAACAAGGGTGAGATAAAAATCTCGACAAGCAAAGCTGTTTAACAGGCTATTAGGACTACAAACAAACATACAACATCATTAAAGTATCCAAATGTCCACACCCATAATGTGAATCCACATTCATTTACCACCAATTAAACTACAAAGATATTAAGCATCAATATCCAATCCCCATAATGAACACAATTATAGCCTCAACCATATTTACTACCAAAGATAGTAAAATATTAACAAGAATCTTGATCAATGCTTCATATTATTCACCACTACCACTACCAATGACAATAAAGTATTAACATGTTTTACCTCATAACTTTACTATTTCTCACATCCACAACTGCTATCAACGATTACCACAAGAGAAGAATCTCATGCCACAATCACAACCTCTACCATACCACAAGGGATGAACCCATTCCACAACCACAACCACATTACTCATACCACAAGAGACTCTCATGAGTCAATTTCCACATTGCAACTATGAAGTTGCGTTTGTTTACAAAAATAACTTCACCTCAATATCTTGCACAAGTATGCAAATGATCTTTCCACAATGTAATGCATATGTATGCTATGCTCCACGCACCTTTACCCGACAAGGTAAAGGTATGCATCGTCTTTCTGACAATGCACGATGTTGTACGATCTGATCGCGGCTATAAGCGGCGACATCCACAATGCAAATGTCATGATATGTCATGAATGATATGATAATCATAAACCACAAGAATTTAACCACGAAGGTCAACAACATACTCATCATGAGTATTTTCTCATAATCCACATGTGTCTCATTAAGCACAATATCATTGTGTCATAAGACCATTACCACATAACCCACACCCGATTCACCAAGATCAAAATCAATCGATCTAAAGGGAACTCTACCACATAGACCACAACATGATCATCATGAATATAACCACAAAGAATTATCAATATGTCCACCTTGAGTTTATTTTCATATTCCGCATTTGGCTCATTAAGCAAATTACCACATGACTACCAACAACTCTTCCAACGCATGGCAAAAATGAATATTAATTTGCTACCACGACCTCATCCATAAAACATGCAACCATGACATATAACTTCAAGTTATGAAAAAACATGTATATTGCAAGTAGTAAGAATAACAAGTTAAACCGTAGCTCAGCCACTGCATTTACTTGCCTTCCACGATGTGACGCGTTAGCCGGCAAAGCTGATGCTCCTAAACCTGAGGCTTCACCTCCTAAACAAGTAAAATAATACCAATAAGGACATAATATACCCAGCGCTACTAATCGGCATTCTACATCGCTTACTTGACGACTCAAAACGAGTTTACAAAGCTGAAACCGAAAAACAACGTTTCCTGCCATAAACTGATTCTGGACAGCAGCACGGTAAATGACATAACTCATGAACTGGAAGTCAAAAAGAGGTAAACCCAATTTCTGTAGATTCTTAACTGAATAATCTACAATACTCTAGTTGACACGATAAACCAATTCGGCCAAAATATTAGGGTAACCATTGTCTGAACTTTCAGTACAGAAACTGCCTACACAATCGAACAGCAAAACTAAAATGACCATAACTTTTAATAGGTAACTCCAAATTGATCATTCTTTATCAATCTGAAAAGGCTATCGAATTACCTACAATAACCTAGTTGGGTGAACTTTCAGATTCTACCAAATTCCCTTTCATAATTTAGGAAATAACCAGACAGATTATTCTCGTCAGATTTCTAGCAGCAGATACTAAATCGACCATAACTTTTGACTCAGACCTCGGAATCGAGTGATCTTCACGGCTACTGAAAGATAACGACATAACCCACATAACTCTAGGAGATGGAAACTTAAAATTCAGCCTCTAAATACACGAAAATACCCACGCAATGTACTGGACAGAATCGAATCTTCTGCAGTCCAACATTTATCCAACAATTCTAATCGGTTTCGCATCTACTATGGATCAAATAGCGGGGAAGGCATCTCGTTACCCTTGTAGAACCGCTAGCTTGCTGAACCAAATCCCACGTGAGTTCTTCTTCTCCTTTCCCTCCTTCTTCTCCTTCCTCTCCTTCTTCTCCTTCTTCTCTTTTTCCTTCTTGCGCAAAGGGGCAGCAACTTGGCAGAGGGGAGGCGCAAGGGGCAGCAACCTGGGTTGAGGAGGCGCAAGGAGGAGGTGTGGCGGCTTGGGGGAAGCAGGGGAAGGGGGTCGGCCAAGGGTAAGAGGCGGCTAGGGCAAGAAAAAGTGGTGTGGCCACCCCTTGGGCCTCCCCCCTTGGCCCAAGGTGGTAAGCCCACCTCCCTTACTATTTTTTTTAACTAATTAACAGCTATTTAATTGTTTAATTCAACCTAAAGCTGACTCACCATTTTAATAATCTTTCTTTCTTTCTTTCCCGCGATAAATTGATTAACCGGCGACTCTGCGTCACCACTTATAAAAAAATAAAACCTACGCCGAACCAACGATCTGGGTACCACACAGCCGCACTAGAGGGGGGACCCAAAGGCCCATGTTGTTGGCCGGCCAAGTGGGGGGGCTCAAACCCTAGCACCCCCACCTCTCCCACTTTCCCCACCCCCTCCCTCCTGTGGCCGCCACCCCTACCTCTCCCTCTCCCTTGCGCCCTGCCTCCTCCACCCCCTCTTGGCGTCTCCCCATTGGTGCTGAAATTCCCTGCCTATTGGAGCCATCTCCTTCCCGGTGCCGATCAGGCCGACTGCCGGTTTTCGCGAAGAAAGGAGAGGGGCTTTGCGGGGTTGCTGTTCAAGAAGGAGAGGAGCTTCTACAAGGTTCCTTCATCATCTCCCTAGGTGTTGCATCGGTAAGGAATGTCGTTTTTGTCGTTGGGTTAGTCGTAGATGTGAATTTGATTAGGATTGATTGGATCAAGTTCTGTCTGCAGTAGATTCAATTCTGTCCAGTAGGTTGTGCGGCTGTCTTCGCGACCTTAGAAGCCGAATCAGAGGATCCCATCTCCTAGAGTTATGTGGGGTTCGTTCTTAGCTTTCAGTGGGCGTAAAGATCGCTTCATTCCGAGTTACGGTTCAAAAGTTATGTTCAATTCTTTACTGCTGTCCCGAAAGTCTAACGAGAATTAGCAGTCATTGTAATTGTTAAAATATGGCCTAGATAGAAGTTGATTCAGAAGTCTTGCCCATAACGACTTTTGTTCGTGATCTCACTAGCTTTCAGGATTGATAAAGAACACCCCATTAGGAGTTGTAGAACAAAAGATATGATCTTTTCTTTACTGCTGTTCGTTTCGTTTGGGCAGAATCTGTCTTTTGAGTTCAACTGCATGTTAGCATTTTATTTTGGCCGATTTGGGTTATCTCGCCAACTAGAATGTTGTAGATATGTTCGTTAAGTTTCTTGAGGAACTGGACTCACCTCGTTTCGAGTCCCAGGTCAATAGTTATGGTTATTTTCGTGTTGCTGTCCAGATTCGATTCCGTGGTCGTGTGGCCTGTTTTCAAATTAGGGATTATGGCTATTTCTTGGGTGTTCGAGAGAGTATTGTAGAACGTTAATAATAGTGTCTTGTACCTTGTGGTTCTTATTTTGAGTACTTACTTGTGAAGGCGAAGAGGCTTCGGGTTTAGGGGCACCATCTTTGTCTACCCACGCGTCGCAACGCGAAAGGCAAGTACTTTGATGTTCATATGTTTGGTGTATGATGCATGCTTGTTGACTGTATTGTGTTTTTCTGATATCCATGAGAATATTCAAAGTTTATGTCCTTTTCTTGTGTGTTATAACCATGAGTATACATATGATGTCTTTCATAATTCATTCTTGATTCATGCATCTGTTTCATGTGCCTTCCACGGAGTGGATTATAAGACCCATCAATTCCAGTATGGGCACGTAAGACCCACCAGTCCAATGTGGGCAGTTTCGGACACCCGTATGATACGTTCTTCATACGGGATTGGGATCCCCGTATTTTGGTTCAATGCGGGCTTAAGTGCACACCGACGGGTGTGTCACTAGCTATACCGGTATAAGCATGTGTGCAGTCCATTCTTTTCATTAAATCCATTCATTCTATTCATTCATACACTCATTCGGGGTATGTTCGCATTCGTTAATGATGAGGTCTTGTTCGTATTGGTGGTATGTTCATTTATTCACTGTACTTGCTGAGTCACGGACTCATTCTTGCTTTGTTTGTTTATTTTAGGTGATCATTGATGCTGGCTCTTTCGGGAGGGAGTAGACACGCACTAATCTTGCAATTCACCATAATCAAGTTCAACAATATGTTGTAAGAATAATTTATTCATCCTAATGATGGGGCCCGCCTTGCAGAAGACTCCCGTACAGGTCCAAGGAGTGTTGTAACGCTTCTGAAAGACTATTGTACCCCTGACTTGTACTCATACTGTAGCTATCCCCCGAGGGGTATTTTGGTCATTTGTATAGGTTTGGGAGCCTATAAATACCCCATGTAATCCTCCTTTCAAGGGGGTTCTCTTGAGCAATATAAGAAAGAAAGGCATCAGGTGAGCCTCCAGGAGGAACCCTCAGACCCCCGTAGGCCACCGACAGGAGTAGGGCGGTCCTCTCGGACCCCGAACTGTATAAACCCTGTGTCCTCTCACCCTCGTGGGCGGCGGCCGTGCACTGCCACCGCGTCCACCCCTCACTTGTGTTTGGTGTTTACACCTACAACATTAGCGCCGACCGTGGGGACGTAGCTGATCGATAGAAGGCTATGGCTCCTACCAAGAAGCATTCCAAGTCCACAAGGCCTCCTCCTGCTCCAGAGCATGAGGAGCCCGCAGACGACCATTCCGTTCCCCGGAAAAACCCAAGGCGCGGGTTATCTTCGGAGATCAGGGCTGTGCATCCCGGGACAGACAACATCCTACATGTCCCCGGGCTGCCAAACATTCCCACCTCCATCACGTCAAGCGCGCGATGTCGGCGAGCATGAGGCCCGGTGTCGCCGGAGCTCGGGGCCGTCCATAGCTCCTGGGGGGCTCGACGCCGCTAATTGCAAAGCAATGGTGGAGGCAACCGCAAGGCAGGTGGTGGACTACATGATGGCCACATATCGTACTCCCAGCGGCCCTCAGCACGTCTCCCCGCTCCCAGCACCGCCTTCGGTTCAAGTGGCCACTAACCCAGCCTCGCGGGGAATTTTCCTTGGAGGGGGGCAAGGGGGACATCCTTACAACCTCCCTCCACTCGCCCATGCGGCGGTGATAAATGGGGCTCCTTACTGGCCGATGCACCCGCCAAACTCTGCATGGGGAGGAGCCCAGCCCATTCCACTACAATTCATCCCGTCACCTCAGCCTCCGAGGCCTGAGTTCATACCACCTGGAATGGGCGCTCCGCGACCTCCTCTAGAAGCCCCTCCACCTGGTCAAATGCGCTTGCACCCGGAGATGGTGAACCAACTCCCACCGGTTAATGCAGGTCTCCATCCCCAAGGTGCTACATGGCCAGGAGCGACTAGGAGGGCCGCAGGACCAAAAGATGTTACTCCTCCTATGCCCCCTCCAGTACCTTCAGGTGGGCAGGCCATTCCACCTGTCATGACCCAAGTGTTGGAAATATGCCCTAGAGGCAATCATAGAGATGATTATATTTCATTATGTTCATAACTTTTGATAATATGTTATCTTGTTCCTTGAATGAATCATCAGTTATATAGATCAATGAGTATGTGACTTTGTTGGTGAAACTCTTTATCTTATATGATGTCGTTCTAAAAGTATCACAGTCGAATGTCCTTTGGTGGAACACCAGTGACTCTACAACCAGTACATATATTGATTGATGACCATGTTTCACCGGTCATGGATATAGAGATATCAAATCAATAATGTGGACATATGTTAGAGAACATAGTGTTGGATAACACCCACCTTGAGACACTATTGAGATTGTATGATTCTATGTGTCGTTAGTTGGTCTCAAGCAATGATGATGTATAATCCTTAGACACTGAGATCGGCATGGTTTCCTACATGTGTAATAGCACTCTTAGGGGTTGCCAAGCATTTGCTCCATGAATCGGTAGTTATAAAGGTAGCTTTCGGGTATGCTATGAAACATGTGGAGGAATGTATTTGGTCGGATATGGGATTTGCCCCTCCTAACATAGCGGAGAGATGTCTGGGCCCTCGTTGTGGTCGAATAAAGAAAGTGCATGGCCATGCCACTAGTGGTCGAAGTGTCGACCACATGAAGTTATTCGACACTTGATCGAGAAAGTATTGAGCAGTCCATGGATGACATATTATCTCACTGGATTTCAACGGATGTCGTGAGGCAAAGGGAGAATACACAAGCGGTCGTTCGGTTGCGAGGTCGTGGGTGGTGAAGTCGTATGGAGATACGACCTGAGTCGAAGACTACTCGAACATTATCACCAACTAGTCGTGAGAGTTGCAAGCAGGTCGTAGTTAGATACTAAGCGGTCGTAAGAGTTCTGAATGGTTGTAATCGATTATGAACTGAGTCGTGACTAAGCACGAGTGGTCGTAAGTGATAAGGACTCGTCGTAGATCATATTGCATTAAGGTTCGTCAGATATATTACTGTGTGTTCGGGAATCGTTATATCTTGCTAGGTACCGCCGACGACTCGTGATTGGGAAAGAGTTTCCAGTCACAACCGATTACTCACGAACCTATAGGGTCACACACTTAAAGGGCTAGGATTTGATTTGGATGGTGATCCGAATTCTTATAGGCCACGAGTCCTATTGGGCCTCCTGTTCGGGACACGTTATGGATGCCTATATATAGAGGGGCGGTGGCATGGGGTGAGGTGATCGATCAATCCTTTTGGAAGAAAAATCCGAAACCCTAATAGCCACGCTCTCCTCAACCACGCCGTCGGCGCTAGCACTCGGCGTGGTGTACCCGCCCGTGCGTGTGGATACCTTGGAGGTCTTTGTTGCGGCAGCGGCACTAGGACGATCGCGACTCACGGCGACCTCGGAGCGGAGGAGAACTTACGGCGTTCGTCGGAGTAGGAGGAGAAGACATGCGGCAAATGCGACTACGACTACATCAACTCGCTACATCGACTCTACTTCCGCACTGAGTCGGCGCGTCTAGTGGTAATCTCGTGATCTATTACTTGCGGTGGTTCCTTGGTTGCGTGGTAAAAATTTTGTTTGTGCTATCGTAGCCTTGCCGCGATCCAACAGTGGTATCAGAGCCATCCCGTTTAGTTTTAGATTCGGATTAGATGCATATGGTGATATGCGGGGTCATAGATGTGATCTATTTCTATTTCTCTTGGTCGTTCTATATGATAGATAGTTCTTGGCGATGGTCGATATAATCGTCCATGCGCGCGATAAATAAGGTGATTGATGATCGTTATTCTGTGATCGTGTGTTCATGGTCGTATCACGACTTGCCTCTACCGGTCGGGTTTCCGCCATCGGGGCAGACAGTGATCGTAAATCCATGGAGCACACGAAGATCAATCTGGTTGATCGAATCAGAGTTGCGATCGGAAAGGGTTAATGTGATTAATCCAATGCGATTTACATGGACGGAACCGCCGAGCAGGACCTTAGAATATAGATATGGCTTCCGCCCTTTTGGAGCGGGTTGCCACTCCTGTGGATTAGGACCTTAACTTGTTTTTGCAGGATTTTGTGTATAGTATGACCCGTAATGTATGAGATGCATGTATGTGTGTAATGTTCATGACCTGCGTGTCATGCTTTTTGCAGCCCAAGGCTGTCTATATTTGTATAACGGCCTGCGTGTCGACTTGTGATGCCTTTTCACCCTTTGTATTTTATCACTATTGCTATTAGCGATAATGGTTTAGTGGGAGTACTTGGAGACATGGCGCATGTGAAGCACAACGATGGAGATCACCTTGAGGAAGGGTCATACTATATTACAATACAATATGATTGTTTGTGAATGCCTTTCTTTTGTTCTTTTATTTCTATGCATGTTATTTAATTGCTTTGAATGCTCTTGACATGGCGAGTAAAATTCCCTCACTTAATATTGAGTTAAAATTGATGCCCTCCCAATTTGTTGCACCATCCAAAGTCTTGTATTTTAATGGTAGGTCTTGCCAAAGCGAGTGCCATTAACTCTCCTTGACTAGATGGGTTTGTGTCGACACTTACACGCTTAGCATTGGTCTAACTTGACAAGGTCATCATAACGGTTATAGACTTTGGGGCATAGGGTTGGGTCTTGAGCATAGAGATCTTGCCCAACAACAAGAGTCATATAGAGATATGATTAGCAAGGGTTGCTTACCATATTCACTAATCTTCTAGCAGTGATGCCAAAGCTCACTAGGAGATTAATTAATTATGGATCTTGAATCACTAGAATGTCATAAGAGGGATATGGTATTTAGTGGGAGTATCTTTATTAAATTATTTAATACAAGTTACTTTTGAACATATGTCTTAGTTTTGCATATTTTATGTTGTAGATCATGGCACCAATCGTTGCACCTACATCCAGCTTTGCTTTGCGTTCGATACTTGATAAGGAAAAACTGAATGGAACAAATTTTATGGATTGGTCCCGCAACCTAAGAATTGTTCTTAGGCAAGATAAAAGGAACATGTTCTAGAGGAACCAATTCGGATGTGCTCTTTGAAAATCTTCTTTGCTACTCTTAAAAGCGCCTATAAAAGGCATGTGATGAGTCCCTTGATGTTAGTTGTCTCATGCTTGCCGCTATGAACTCGCACCTTGAAGCGGTTTGAGAACATTGAGGCCTATGATATGATCGTAGCGCCAAAGGCATGTTTGAGACACAAGCAAGCGAGAGATATGAGATCTCAAAGAACTTGTTTGGGTGTAAGCTAGCCGAGGTAGTCCAGGTGAGCCCACATGTGATCAAGATGGTTGGTTACACGAGCTTGGAAAAACTTGGTTTTCCACTTAGTCAAGAGTTGGCTCTGATTTGATTCTTGCTTCGCTTCGCAAGCTATGGGCGTTCATTACGAACTTCCATATGAATAGTTTAGACAAGAATCTCACCAATCGCATATGATGCTAAAGATCATGGAAAAAAGATTAAGAAAAGCAAGATCATGTGATGATGGTGCAAAGAGTACGAGCTTCAAGAAGAAGGCTAAGACTAAGGTCATGGAAAGGGTAAGGCTAAAGCTTGGATAGGATCCAAACCAATAAGCCTAAGCCCAAGACTAAGTCGGCCCGACTCAAGAGAATGAATGCTTTTCTTTGCAAGGAGCTAGGCCATTGGAAGAGGCGCAAGAAATACTGGCCGATCTCGAAAAGAATGGTGGGAGTAAACCTTCCACTTCAAGTATTAATGTTATAGATGTTTTTCTTGCTGATTCTTCTGTTAACTCATGGGTATTTGATATCGGATCGGTTGCTCATATTTGCAATTCGATGCAGAGTCTAACAAGGATTAGGAGAGTTGCAAGAGGCGAGATCGATCTTCGCGTCGGGAATAAAGCAAGGGTTGCTGCATTAGCCGTCGAGACCTTGCCATTACTTTTGCCTTCGAGGATTTATTATGGAATTAAATAATTGTTATTACGTTCCGACCATGAGTAGAAATATTATCTACGCCTCATGTTTGATGGCAGAGGGTTATAGATTCATTATTGAGAACAATGGTTGTTCTATATTTTTGAATGAAGTGTTTTATGGCTATGCACCTGTTTTGAATGGGTTGTTTATTTTAAATCTTGATGTTACACCCGTCTATAATATTAATGCGAATAGGCTTAGGCCTAATAACATGAATTCCACTTTTATTTGGCATTGTCGTTTGGGTCACATAAGTGAGAAACGTATGAAGAAGCTCCATGATGATGGAATTCTAAACTCATTTGATTTGGAATCATTTGAAACGTGCGAATCTTGCTTACTCGGAAAAATGACCAAGACCCCTTTCACCGGTCGAGTTGAGAGGGCGTCCGACCAGTTGGCACTCGTACATACTGATGTGTGTGGACCAATGAGCACGACAGCTAGAGGTGGTTTTCAGTACTTCATTACCTTCACCGATGACTATAGTAGATATGGATATGTCTACTTAATGAGGCACAAGTCGGAATCCTTTGAAAAGTTCAAGGAGTTCCAGAATGAGGTACAGAATCAACTTGGCAAGACAATCAAATCTTTACGATCTGATCGTGGAGGTGAATTTTTGAGCCATGAATTTGGTGATCATTTGAAGCAATGTGGAATTGTTCCACGACTTACACCACCGTGCACTCCACAATGGAATGGGGTTTCGAGCGGCGTGTCGGACTTTGTTGGACATGGTTCGGTCGATGATGAGCCAATCTGATCGCCATTGTATTTTTGGGGTTACGCTCTTGAAACCGCTTTCACTTTAAATAAGTTACCATCAAAATCAGTAGATAAGACACCATATGAGATGTGGACTGGGAAGAGTCCTAGTTTGTCTTTTCTAAGGATTTGGGGATGTGATGTCTATGTTAAACATTTGACGTCGGACAAACTCACACCCAAGTCTGATAAATGCTTCTTTATAGGATATCCTAGGGAAACCAAAGGATATTACTTCTACAATAGGGAAGAGGGCAAAGTTTTTGTTGCCCGGAACGGTGTCTTTTTGGAGAAAGAGTTTCTTTTAAAAGAAGTCACTGGGAGAAAGGTGCAACTCGAAGAAATTCGGGAAACATCTGAAAGTGTTTCAACTCCTACTGAACCTCTACAGGATGAATAAATTTTTGTTGAACCTGTAGATGAGGCATCAGTCCCACGTAGATCTAAAAGGCCACGTCAATTGCCTGTAAGGTATGGGCATGACGTATTATTAGTGAATAATGATAAGCCTAAGTTTTATGAGGAAGCGATGATGGACCCAAACTCTGAGAAATGTCTTGAAGCCATGAAATATGAGATAGACTCCATGAGTGACAATCAGGTTTGGAACCTGGTCGATCCTCTTGATGGTGTTAAAACCATTGAGTGCAAATGGATCTATAAGAAAAAGATTGATATGGATGGAAATGTTCACATTCATAAAGCTCGACTAGTCGCAAAGGGGTTTCGACAAGTTCAAGGGGTTGACTACGATGAGACTTTCTCACCAGAGCAATGCTTAAATCTATACGGATCATTCTAGCTATTCTTTGCATATTTCGACTATGAGATATGGCAAATGGATGTCAAAACGGCTTTCCTCAATGGAAACCTAAGTGAGGATGTGTACATGACACAACCTGAAGGTTTTGTCGATCCAAAGAATGCTAGTAAAGTGTGCAAACTTCAAAAGTCCATTTATGGGTTGAAGCAAGCATCTCGGAGTTGGAATATACGTTTTGATGAGGAGATCAAAAGGTTTGGCTTCGTCAAGAACAAAGAAGAACCTTGTGTTTATATGAGGGTTAGTGGGAGTGCACTCGTTATTCTGATCTTATATGTAGATGACATATTATTGATCGGGAATGACATTCCAATGCTAGAATCTGTTAAGGTATCATTGAAAAATAGTTTTTCTATGAAGGACCTTGGAGAGGCAGCATATATCTTAGGAATAAAGATCTATAGAGATAGATCAAGAAGGCTAATTGGATTAAGCCAAAGTACTTACATTGACAAGGTGTTGATTCGATTCAGCATGCAGGATGCCAAGAAAGGGTTCTTGCCTATGTCACATGGCATAAGTCTTAGCAAGAGTCAGTGTTCTTCGACAATTGATGAGCGAGACCATATGAATGGTATTCCGTATGCTTCAGCTATTGATCCATCATGTATGCCATGATATGTACTGACCGATGTATCATATGCTCTAAGTGTTACTTAGTAGATACCAAGTCGATCCCGTGAAGGTCTTTGGACAATTGTGGAAAAACATTCTTAAGTACTTGAGAAGGACTAAGGATGCGTTCCTAGTTTATGGCGGTGATGAAGAGCTCGTTGTAAATGGTTACACCGATGCAAGCTTCCAAACCGACAAAGATGATTATCGTCGCAATCTGGTTATGTATTCATTTTGAATGGAGGAGCGGAGGTGGAAAAGTTCCAAGCAAGGGACGGTTCTTCGATTCTACGACGGAGGCCGAGTACATTGCGGCTTACAAGGCTGCGAAGGAAGGTGTTTGGATAAGGAATTTCATTCATCGATTGGGTATGGTTCAGTGCCTCGGGCCCAATGGATCTCTATTGTGACAACAATGGAGCCATTGCGTGAGCTAAGGAGCCTAGATCCCATCGAAGTCCAAGCATATACAAAGCGGTACCATCTAATTCGCGAATTGGTGGATAGAGGAGATGTTAAGATATGCAAAATTCATACGGATTTAAATGTTGCTGATCCGTTGACAAAGCCTCTCACACAGCCAAAGCATGAGGCGCACACAAGAGCTATTGGTATTAGATACTTAAATGATTGACTCTAGTGCAAGTGGGAGACTGTTGGAAATATGCCCTAGAGGCAATCATAGAGATGATTATATTTCATTATGTTCATAACTTTTGATAATATGTTATCTTGTTCCTTGAATGAATCATCAGTTATATAGATCAATGAGTATGTGACTTTGTTGGTGAAACTCTTTATCTTATATGATGTCGTTCTAAAGTATCCTCGGTCGAATGTCACTGGTGGAACACGGTGACTCTACGACCAGTACATATATTGATTGATGACCATGTTTCACCGGTCATGGATATAGAGATATCAAATCAATAATGTGGACATATGTTAGAGAACATAGTGTTGGATAAGACCCACCTTGAGACACTATTGAGATTGTATGATTCTATGTGTCGTTAGTTGGTCTCAAGCAATGATGATGTATAATCATTAGACTTGAGATCAGCATGGTTTCCTACATGTGTAATAGCACTCTTAGGGGTTGCCAAACGTTGTTCTGAATCGGGTAGTTATAAAGGTAGCTTTGGGTATGCTATGAAACATGTGGAGGAATGTGACCGGTCGGATATGGGATTTGCCCTCCTAACATAACGGAGAGATGTCTCGGCCCTCGTTGTGGTCGAATAAAGAAAGTGCATGGCCATGCCACTAGTGGTCGAAGTGTCGACCACATGAAGTTATTCGACACTTGATCGAGAAAGTATTGAGCAGTCCATGGATGACATATTATCTCACCGGAGTTCAACCGATGTCGTGAGGCAAAGGGAGAATACACAAGCGGTCGTTCGGTTGCCGAGGTCAGACTGGTCGAAGTCGTATGGAGATACGACCAGTCGAAGACTACTCAAACATTATCACCAACTAGTCGTGAGGAGTTGCAAGCAGGTCGTAGTTAGATACTAATCGGTCGTAAGGAGTTACGAACGGTTGTAATGTTTATGAACTGGTCGTGACTAAGTACGAGTGGTCGTAAGTGATAAGGACACAGTCGTAGATCATATTGCATTAAGGTTCGTCCGATATATTCTCGTGTGTGTTCGGGAATCGTTATGTCTTTGCTAGGTACCGCTGACGACTCGTGATCGGGAAAGAGTTTCCGAGTCACAACCGATTACTCACGAACCTATAGGGTCACACACTTAAAGGGCTAGGATTTGATTTGGATGGTGATCCGAATTCTTATAGGCCACGAGTTCCTATTGGGCCTCCTGTTCGGGACCCATTATGGATGCCTATATATAGAGAGGCGGTGGCATGGGGTGAGGTGATCGATCAATCCTTTTGGAAGAAAAATCCCGAAACCCTAATAGCCACGCTCTCCTCAACCACGCCGTCGGCACTAGCACTCCTCGCGTGGTGTACCCGCCTGCACGTGTGGATACCTTGGAGGTCTTGTTGTGAAGCATCGGCACTAGGGACGATCCGCGACTCACGACGACCTCAGGAGCTGGAGGAGAACTTACGACGTTCGTCGGAGTAGGAGGAGAAGACGCGCAGCAAGTACGACTACGACTACATCAACTCGCTACATCGACTCTACTTCCGCTACGAGTCGGCGCATCTAGTGGTAATCTCGTGATCTATTACTTGCGGTGGTTCCTTGGTTGCGCGGTAAAAATTTTGTTTGTGCTATCGTAGCCTTGCCGCGATCCAACACCAAGCGCACTCACCAAGCTGCAAGGATTCACATCAAGGAGGCGGGGGCCAGGGCAATCAGAAGAGCATGTACTCTGCAGGCACTAGGCGTGTCCCCGTGCCGCCAATCGGATTCGCTAGGGAGCGTGGTCGTGACCACCATGAAGAAATGGATGTTGAATCCCTCATCCCCCAGCCAGATCAAGCTGCAGGTCGGCGCGGGCGCTCCAACTCGCCAATGCGCTTGCACCGTCGCCGCCACCGACAGGCATCTAGCTCTTCCAGCTCAGGAGAGCCCCGCCACCGTCGTCCTCGCGCCGTGCGGTCACCATCACCTCGCGCGCAAAAGGATAGGAGCATCCCGGAGACTGGGAACCCTCTCGCCCGAGAGATTTGCAAAACTCCTTTTCAACCAAAGTTCCGCCAGCCTAACCTCGGGCCTTACGATGGGGACTCTGACCCCATGCAGTTCCTGGAAGTGTACTCCACAGCAATTCGAGCTGGGGGAGGTGGAGAAGTAGAAAATGTAACCGCCTCCCCTTTGTTTATCTCAGGGACGGCGCGTTCTTGGTTCTTCAACCAGAAGAAAGGCTCCATCTATTCTTGGAATCAGCTAAGGGAAGAGTTCAGCGTGAATTTCCAGGGAAGCTATAAGCGCCCCATGCTCCCCAACCAACTCTTCACTGTGAAGCAACAGAAGGGTGAGTCCACAAGAGAATTTCTTAAGCGCTTTTCTAAAGTGCGAAGCCAGGTGGCAGATGCCCCAGACTCCACGGTTATCAATGCATGCAAGGAAGGTCTGCTTCCAGGAGAACAGAATCGCGCTTTGGGGAGAGATCCCCCCAGGACAACCCATGAGCTCTTCGAGGTCATTGAAAAATACGCCCGGGGAGAAGAGGATGACCTGGCCAAGAAGGGATTTCTCTCGCAGGACGAAAGCATCTCCTCCAGGAAGAAGTCAAAAAGCTCCCCCAAGAAAAAGGGCAACGACCGGAGGGATCACTCTAGTAGGGAACGTGACTCCAAGATTTTCGTCGTAACTGATGCTCCTTCGCAGGAGCGCGGGGCCATCTCCACCAAAGGACCCAAGAAGGAATCAAGGCCTAAAGCCCACTGGAAGGGATGTCCTGATGAAGGCCGTAATGAAAGAAGAAGAACCCCAAATCAAGGAGACGGGCGCTGGTGTGCCTACCACAAGATACACGGGCATGATACGAACGAGTGCCGCCAGTACGCCACTGAAATAGGAAAACTCCTCAAACGCGGCCCGGAGCCGCGCCAAGGGTCACCACCACATCCCACGGCTGCAGAGGCGATGCCCCTTCAGGCAATTCCACCACCTCCTGCACAGGCCCCTGGTGATCTACCTCCTAGGCACACTGCAGATGCCGAGCATGAACTCCTTTCCAAGCACCGCAAAGACAAGTAAATGTCATAATAGGGGGCTCGGCCTCCGGGCACACGTCAAAGCGCCAACGGAAGGAGTACGCCCGAGAGGTCAACGTCGTAGGGGTGACCCCTCAAAGCATCTCTCCCAAATGGGCAAGCATTCCTCTTAGCTTCACAGCTGATGACGCAATAGGATTAAGGTTCCCTCATGATGACGCCCTCTTAGTAATCGCCACAATATCCAATTGTGAGGTCTCCGTATCCTCGCTCGATGGAAGAAGCTCTGCAGATATACTCTACCACGTGCGCCAAGGCTGTGGGAGTCACGGGGCTATCATCATGGCATCTGCCGCCATCCGATCGCCCTCTCACCGCCGTGCCAGGAAAATCCATTCAACCCCTTGGGATGATCGAACTCCTCATGACATTCGGAACACAGGAGAATCACCGCACGGAAGCCGTCAGGTTCGATGTCGTTGACATCGAGTCCCCATTCAATGCTATCATGGGAAGGGCAACTCTCAACCGCTTCTGTGCAGCGGTTCATCAAAACTACCTGTGCTTAAAGATACTAGGCCCTCGCGGAGTCATCTTCGTGAGGGGTGATCAAGACTTAGCTCGCCGTCTATACCACAAAGCGGCAACAAACTCGAGTGACATCAACTTTCTCGAACTTAAGGAGTCAAAGGAGGAAATGCCCTCGCCTCTCTCACTAGGGCACACCAAGGATGTACCCCCTCTAGCGAGGTGCTCTCTTAAGCCTCGTTCAAGGGAGGACCTGCGGGAAATACGACTCTTCGACCAGGATGACCCACATTCTCTTAGAATCGAGGTCGTTATCCCAGGAAAGATGGAGAAGGAGCTCATGGAGTTCTTAATGTCCAACACTGGCGTATTCGCTCGGACACCGTTATGCATGACACTTTTTTTGACGTGTATAAGGGCCTATATAGCTCTCACATCGCGCCAAGGGCAGCCGTAGCAAAAGCACTTTGCCAAGGATTCTATTGGGCCACAATGGTGCAGAATGCCCTTGATACACTTAAGAAGCACGAGGGGTGCCAAAAGATGGTAGCCAATCACAACGATCCTGCTAATCCAGTGCGCACCGTACCAATCACCTGGCCTTTTGCCCGATGGGGAATGGACCTGCTCAGGCCATTCCCACCGAGCAAGGGGGGCTACAAGCGCATGGTGGTATCAGTGGATTACTTCACCGAATGGGTAGAGGTGGAACCCCTGGCCTCCATCACATCTCGCTCTATGATGGATTTCCTTTGGAAGAATATCATGTGTCGCTTCAATGTTCCTAAGGAACTCACAGTGGATAATGACATCCAATTCAACACTTCAGCCTTCAGAGATTCCTGTAAGTCCATCAGGACCACCCTTCGCATCAATACGGTGGCTCATCCAAAAACCAACGATACCGTGGAAAGAGCCAATGGGCTAGTCCTGCAAGGCATACGCCGCCGCCTTGAAACAAGTGCCCTCAAGCGGGGAACCTGGACGGAGGAGCTCCTTGGCCTCCTATGGGGACTACAGACGACTCCCAGCCACTCCACTGGAGGGACTCCGTTCTCACTCATGTACAGGGTTGAAGCTGTCCTCCCTGCTGAGATCCGTCACTGCTCTCTTCGACTGGAAATGCTCTCAACACCACTACCTGCCCACTTCGGTCGAAACGAGGAGAACCACAAGGTTGAGGTGGGCTTTGCGAAGGAAATCCGCAACCAAGCCCTCCTTGAGCATGCTGCTTACGAGCAGCAGGCCACCCGATTCTGCAATAGCAAGGTGAAGAAACACGCCCTCCTCCTCGACAGCCTTGTACTAAAAAAGCTCACCGACCTGACGGCTCAGGAGAACTTCACCCCAAATGGGAAGGCCCCTACCCATCTCCTCGGTCCTGGGGTCAGGCACCTACCGACTTGCTACCCTAGAAGACAAGCCGCTGAAGCATGCATGGAATGCGGATAAGCTCCGCAAGTTTTACGCTTAAGACTCTATTGTATGCCCCCTGTGGCACCTATCGAGATGTAAGCACCATCTTGCTTAGTGCAATGGAGATGTGAGGTTCCTACATGATCGCACCATTTATGCAATTATGGCCTGGATCGGGGGTAGTCCCTTAACACGCTGCTATTAAGGGATTGACCTATTCTGTGTATGTCTTCTCAATTATGTGCTCATCAACGATTGAAAGGAAACAGGCCCATCCTACAAGTCTCGCCTGTCTCACACAAGCTCTCGCTAACCCTTTCCCTGCAAAGGATGTCACCTCCGTGGTGCCTAGGGCGCACGACCCCTGTGGTCTCCCCTAAACAAAGACCAAAGCGGCTTGGTCGTCCGTCGACTCCGCCATCGCGACTTGCGTCCTGCTGGACCTGTAACATCCCAATTTTCAACTTGTGTTTCAAATGTAAGAAAATGAGGATAAATTAAAACTTTTCTTACATCTTAATGCTTTTGAACTTTTCTGAAATTCTTGTAAAGGAATTTTGGGAAATTCGAAACCAAAATCCTCAATTATCTCAAGTCAACAACCTCCTTGGTGAAATCTTGTGTCAAACCCTTGGAAATAATTTTCCTTGGTTCTAAGGTTACCTTGTGACCCCTCTGATTTATTTCATAATTTTTGGAAATTATTTGAAATATTTTAGGGGCAAGTCAAACCTTGGTCAAACCTTTGAAATCACCTTCTGGAATTTCTTGAGAAAATTTCAGTGCACAAAAACCTCTGGAAATTTTATGGGATGTAAACCCCAAGGTAAGAAAGCTCCAGTTAAAATTTCATGAATTTTGGAGTTGATTTGATACTCCAATTAAATCTTCCAAAATCTCAGTCAAAATTTAAACCCAATTGGTCAAGTACTGTTCATCCGGCCGAGTTCGACCGACGCGGTAGATCCCGACCAACTTAGCGCACCTGGCACGAGCCCCCTTGCGCGATGCCGTCCATTCCAAAACCAACGGCCGTGATTGAGCCACATGTTCTTAGCGGCCGCGCAGAACGCCGCGTGGCCGTCCGATCCCGATCGAACGGCCGCGACCGCCCACGCCGCCACGCCGCTGTTCTTCTTCCCGCGCCGCCACCGCTCGCCACAAGACGCCACCGCTCGCGCCACCGCCCGCAACGGCTACCTCACGCCGGTGGAACTCCCGCGCCTATTTAAGCTCCCAGCATCCTCCTTCTTCCTTTTCGCACTCACTTGAGCTCAAGCCGAGGCAAGCGTCTTCCCGCCGGCCCGAGCACCGCCGCCGCCCCCGCCCACTCGGTGACCCCGAGCACCGGGACCCCGTCGCAGCCACCGTGCACTCCTGGAGCAAGTATCATCCACCCATTGGGTGGAACCGCCACTGTGTTACGCTGCGACGCTTCTTCCCCACCGGCCGCCGCGATTCCTTCCACCATTTTTCTACAATGAGCCCGGCTCGATTCCTTCCGTTGTGAGCTTCTCCTCACTCCACTTAACCTTCCCGTATCACTCGCCAGCCTGATTTGCTCTCGGTGACCCTCCACGGTGAAGCTCTTCGCATCGCCGCCTGGATCGCCCGCCATCCTCCGTCTTCCCGACCTCTCCGTCACCCTCGTGAGACCCTGTGTGCACACGCCTTTATTTTAGCTTAGCCGCTCAACCCCGCCGCCCTTCTGTCTCCTCTGCCCGCTGCACGCGAGCCGCGCCGCGACTCCGGCCGCTTTCCTCGCTCCGGTCATCCCGGAGGGTCTCTTGAGCCTTAGTGTAGCTAGGGCGATCACCCATTTGAGCTAGGTGTAGCTGTATAGTCGTTACCGTATCTCCCATAGCACCTCCTCCGCCTCTCGCCGTCGCGTCGCCTCTCTGGTCTACCTCCGACGAGTTTCCGACCCCCTCTAGATGCGCAATAGTGTTGCGGTTCCATTTTAGCCCTTGGCCGGCGTCGCCATGGCGATCCTCGTCGGCGACACGCCGGGCAAACTCGTTGTCAGCGCGGCCCTGTTGTCGGACGAACTCCATCAACGTCGCGCGACTTGGCTCTCTCACGCCGTCCGTCTCGAGATCGGCCACGGCCTGCCTCCTACGCTGCGTGTGTTTGAACCCTGACGCCTGAGCCGTCCGATTCGTAATCAACGCTCGTATGCGCCCCCGTCATCTCTAGTTCGAATGGATTCCAGAATAGGTTAAGTTCAAACTGAAATGGTTAAGGTACTTTAAAAATTCATAACTAATTCATATAAAATCCATTTTAGATGATTCCAATTTTGTTAGCTTCCTTATTCCTTGAACTTAAATAGAAAAATAATTTTAGACCATGATCAAACCTGGAAAACCGTTTTCAAAAATAATAAACAAGTGAACTTAATACTGTCTTTCAGAACTTTTAGCAAACTTGTAAAATGCATAACTTTTAATCTATAGATCCTTTTTGTATGTATCCGATTGGATTAGCTTCCACTGCTAGTGTATTTGCTAGGAAAATTGGTTTCACAAATTTTACTGTTTTTAAAAATCATAAGGATCATATTTTAGTTTAATACCCTAAACAATTTAGACAAATCATAACTTTCTCAATATAACTCCAAATGACCTGAAATTTTATATGGATTATCACTATACCAGTAGGTAGCTACCATAAAAGTTTCAGCTTCAAAATATTTCTATAAAATATTTTTGCTACAGTACCTAATTATGGCCAAAAATAGGTTTTTAGGGAATATCTTTTGCACCACAAATCCAAATTAGGTTTTTCCAGTTTCTATGTCTAGGTATATTCGTATTTTACCTTGTGTATAAATTTTGTGTCATTTGGATGCTTTTTGCTCAATATTTGTGATTAGGGTTTATTGCCTTATTTGCTTTTCGTCGTGTTATTTGCTTATGCGATTAGGTGACGAAGAGTGGGTTGAGCCTGAGAGCGACCCTCCGCAACAGTTTGAGCAACAGCAAGCAGGCAAGCAGTTTGATCATTTCCCATCCAATCCCATTACTTTTAAAGTCTAATATTTTGTTTAACTTTTATGTATGCATTGCTAATTTGTTGTTAAATTGATTAGTTAATCCTCTAGTTGCATAATCTGTAGGTAAATGATTATCCTCTACTACCTGAGCCTAGGTTATTTGCTGTGATTAGAGTTCGTTGGATGAGCTCGTCACTTAGTAGATTTCGGATAAATATTGCTTAGCCATGCCTAGTATCGGTAGTATTGGGCGATCATCGACTTAGTCGGTGATCTTGATCACACAAATGCTATTATTATTCCATTATGTCCAACCCTTGTGTTTTACCAATTTGCAAATCAAAAACTGAAAACAAAAATTATATCTTGGCTTGGGCACAATGGTATGTTGGTGTGATCTGTTGGGTGTGATTGGAATGGTGCGTAAGTCCCTAAGGACCGAGTTACTTGTGCCATTGATCCAAGCAATTCTTGCGTGCTAACCACACTAGAGGGATATGGGACCTCTCTTGACTAAGTACCTTGGAGGGTGTTAATTAATGAGTCGCGTGGTGGGTTGCATATGGGATATATGCAACATGGACATGTTTGTGGGAGTGGAGCGCCGCGAGGCCGGTGTCTCCTACTCCACGTATGGGTCCTTGTGATCCATATTTCGCCGGCAGATCACTAAGGGTTAACCCCCATACGTGCGGCTCTTGATTAGCTCAATCCATTGGAAATGTCTCGTAGGACTTAGCCGTGCCGGCATACCAAAGGAAGTGTGCTTAATAGCTTGGCAAAAAGGCATCAAGTGTGGGTACATTGGTACACCCGCAGGTTTAAACTATTCGAATAGCCTCGCCCTAGGTTATGGACACGCTGGTTATTTCCACAAGAACTAGACTACAACCTTTTAAAACTTAAATCGACATGGGTGGTATGAAGGGTACTTCATGCTATTGTTTTGGTGACTATGGGTTAGTCACTTCTAGGTTGGGGTTGTCATCTACCTATTGTTATAATTGTCTCTCTTTTATTTGAGCAATAAAAGTTAATTGCAAACTTGCTTTGAATCTATTACCTTATTGTAAATGAAAACTTGCTTTATGCTGAAAATAAGTCCAAAGCCTCCTCCACTTAAATAAAGCTTGCATGTAGTTAATTATAGTTCGTTATCTCACACGTCGCCTCTTGCAGTACAAAAACAATTTTTGTACTCGGATGCTATGCTTAATTGTTTTGTTGCAGAGGAAGAAGGTGAGCCCCAAGGGCCTCACTTTTGTGAGCTGTGTTGCGGCGCTGTTTGGGACGATTAGCTTGGCGGTCCGGTTGCTTGCCTTGTCGGTGAAAGGCACACCGATTGGCTTTTGTTTATCGCCATCTTATGGCCATTTTTGCTTCCGCTGTGTATTTACTTATTTGTATGACTTTTGGCCGGCCGGCCTCTTTTTTGTACTAACTCTCTTTATATTATGTATGTCTTTAAGTTATTGTTGTGCTTCGGTTCTATGTGAATGAATGGAATTGATGCATGATTTTGTAGCGAGGTGTATATTGCATTTTGGAAGTATACATATCTCGAGGCGTGGTTTATTTGATTTGTACCGTTAGGACCAAGTGGGTGGTTAAACAAAGACAAGCCGAATAAACCTGTGGTCCTCACAAAATTGGTATCAGAGCCATTCCGACCGTAGTAACCCAAGCTTGATCGTCTTTAGGATATTTTGGAAAACTTAATTTCAAAGTATCAAATAATTTATGAAAGCTTAAGTAAATTCTCAGATTTTATTCCTTACCTATCTTAGCTTTCTCCTCTCATCTTGCTCTAAGTTGAGTTTTAAAAATTGTTTTCCTCTTATCTTCCTCTAAAAAGATAGTGTTATCGTTTAAATTGGGTTTTGGGAACCAATGAGTTTGGCAAATTGAAGTGTTAGCTGCCCTCTACAAGGTTTTGAAGCTTCCGAAGTTGAAGATTTCAATTAGGAGGCTTGGATGCAAAATCTGGACAGCGATCATTCAGTTTCCGGATAGCAAGCTCAAAGGTTTCTAAATAGGGTAGAAAATGAGAGGATAATCAACTAAAACTTGTGGGAATAAAAGGGTAAGGTGTGATACAAGTTAGCTAAGTACCTAACGCTATTTTTGCCGCCTTAACCTTGCTCTTTAGTAGTGTTAGACTTGATGTAGTGTGCTGAAATTTTATCTTCTCAACCAATTACTCGTTCATTCAATACGGGTTAATTGTGTCAAGAAGTTGAGCTTTGGTTTGGTGTTTCCTTTGCTGTTTTGGATCCTTTTTGGAAGCATTTAAAGTTTATATACTTGCTAATTTGGTTTTTGTCTAAGGTGATATCTCAATTCCCCTAGTCGTTAGCTTTTCGCTTTCGTCAACTTCAAGTTTCGGGCAGTGTTGCTAACCAAAGTTATTAGTAACACCCTTGTTTTCTAAACCTTTTCAAGGCGTTTAAAATAAAATAGAACCATTTGGTTTTGATGAGAGTTCAAAACTTAACCTAAGTTTCCGAAAGAGTCCTAAATGACTAAAACAAACTTCAACAGATCAAATTTGGAAGTTCTTTGTGTTGAGTCGGTTCTAAAACTACCCAGGCCTCCCTTTCGGTTCTGTCTTCTCTAGAACTCTCTTTCGATACCCCCTTTCTCTGGAATATCCATACCGCGTCAACTAGGTATTACCACTATGCGGTATTACCTTCGTTCAATTCGTGGTCACACCGCTTCATGAGAGAAACAAACTCTTAAGAACATAGGTTCCGGGAATCCCTTACCGCCATGTAGCACCGGTGCACGGAGGTGTGATGGTACCAGTCCCGCAAACTCGCAAAGACCAGTGTTTGAACCTCTTTATACCATATGAGACCTCCTTGATTTAATCCGAGCCATTCAGACCTCTTGTTGAATCAATCTTGACCGTTAAGGACTACGACATGGGAATTCATTACCATCCGGGTAAGACTAATGTTGTCGCAGATACAATTAGTCAAAAGGTGTTTTGCAATGCATTGTTGCTCCAGGAACTGCAGCCTACCCTCCTTGTAGACTTTTAGCGTCTCAACTGGGGTGTGGTTGAGCACGGATCTCTTGCTACCTTAGTTGTGCAGCCAACCTTGGTGCATCAGATCAAGTTGCTCAGCAGTCGGATGCTGGAGTGAACCCAATCAAGCAAAATGTCAAGATCGGAACAACCAACTTCAGTTAAGTCGAGATCGATGTCGTGCAGCTCAACCAGATAGAAGGGCTACGCGGATCGTTGTCGTCACAACTTAAGTTTACTTCTGTGGCCTAAATGGCCATAGTCCATCTAAGAAGCTAGCTGCAGAGGGATGACTCCGTATAGTTAGTTATCAAGCCGAGGTCTCGTTCGTTAGTGGAGTAACCAGACAAATTGCTCCACCAACTGAGAATGGCCCTGGTTCCTTTAAAAAGCTATCTGCGGAGGGATGACTCCGCATAGCTGGTTAGCAGGCTGAGATTCCGTTGTTAGTGGAATTAACCAGACATATCGCTCCGGAATTAATCTGACAAATTGTTTCGGAATTAACTAGACAAATCGTTCCACCAACTAACAACGGCCAGGCACCACCAACTATAACATCAAGAAAGATCTCTCAATCCGTCAATCCTTGCTATATCTAGACCTGGTAAGTTTTCCCCGTGACGACTAAAGTGGCACATTTTCTACCAGATCAGAACCAAGATTCGTACCGGTCACTTGGCTGAGCTTTATGTCTCAAGGATCGGAAGCTTGCAAGATGTACCGAAGACGCCCGTGTTGGATCATTTCTCTGTTCCCTTATCGATTTTGGCATAGTCTGCATGAGGCTATGGGAACTCGTCCTGCTTTCAGTTCAGTTTACCATCCTTAAACCAATAGTCAGACTGAAAGTGCCATCATCGTTTTGATGTCTAGGGAAGTTTAGCTCCTCGATACGTGAATCCTTACCGCATCGTCAAAAAGGAATGGGCCGTGGCTTATAAGTTGGAATTGCCTGCTGCACTTGGCGGAGTACATGATGTGCCCCAGTTAAGGAAGTGCCTCCGTGTTCCAACCGAGGAAGTCCCGTTGGAAACTCTTGATGTGCAAGAAGGTAGGTCAGAATCATGACCTAACGAGAAACGATACCACAAAACAATAGATCCAAGTACAACAAAAATATTGTAAATGGATGAAGAATCGTAAAGAAAGGTTCGCATCTTTGAAGAAGTTGAACGTCGAACAAGGAGTCGTACCCTCAAGTTCCTTAAAGTTCAGTGGTCCAACCATTCCATAGATGAAGCTACTTGGGAATGGGAAGATCGTTTGCGTGCGGAATATCCCTCCTTTTTCCCCGAGCCAGCCAAATCTCGGGACGAGATTTTTGTAAGAGGGGAGGTTTGTAACATCCCAATTTTCAACTTGTGTTTCAAATGGAAGAAAATGAGGATAAATTAAAACTTTTCTTACATCTTAATGCTTTTGAACTTTTCTGAAATTCTTGTAAAGGAATTTTGGGAAATTCGAAACCAAAATCCTCAATTATCTCAAGTCAACAACCTCCTTGGTGAAATCTTGTGTCAAACCCTTGAAATAATTTTCCTTGGTTCTAAGGTTACCTTGTGACCCCTCTGATTTATTTCATAATTTTGGAAATTATTTGAAATATTTTAGGGCAACTCAAACCTTGGTCAAACCTTTGAAATCACCTTCTGAATTTCTTGAGAAAATTTCAGTGCACAAAAACCTCTGAAATTTTATGGAGGTAAACCCCAAGGTAAGAAAGCTCAGTTAAAATTTCATGAATTTTGGAGTTGATTTGATACTCCAATTAAATCTTCCAAAATCTCACCAAAATTTAAACCCAATTGGTCAAGTACTGTTCATCCGGCCGAGTCCGACCGACGCGGTCGAACCCGACCAACTTAGCGCACCTGGCTCGAGCCCCCTTGCGCGATGCCGTCCATTCCAAAACCAGCGGCCGTGATTGAGCCACGTGTTCTTAGCGCCGCGCGTAACGCCAGCGTGGCCGTCCGATCCGATCGAATGGATGCGACCGCCCACGCCGCCACGCCACGTTCTTCTTCCCGTTGCGCCGCCACCGCCTCGCCGTCGCGCCAAGACGCCACCGCTGCTACGGCCACCGCCCGCAACGGCTACCTCGCGCTCGGTGGAACTCCCCCGCGCCAATTTAAGCTCCCCCAGATCCTCCCTTCTTCCTTTTTCGCACTCACTTGAGCTCAAGCCGAGGCAAGCGTCTTCCCCGCTTCGGCCCCGAGCACCGCCGCCGTCCCCGGCCACTCCGGTGACCCCCGAGCAACCGGGACCCCGTCGCAGCCACCCGTGCACTCCCTGGAGCAAGTATCATCCACCCATTGGGTGGAACCGCCACCAGTTGCGGCGCACGCTTCTTCCCCAATTCCGGCCGCCGCCGCGATTCCTTCCACCATTTCTTCTACAGCGAGCCCCGGCTCGATTCCTTCCGTTGTGAGCTTCTCCTCACTCCACTTAACCTTCCCGTATCACTCACTTGTGCTGATTTGCTCTCCAGTGACCCCTCCACGGTGAAGCTCTTCGCATCGTCGCCGGACTGCTCCGGCCATCCTCCGCTTCCCCGACCTCTCCGTCACCCTCGTGAGACCCCAGGTGTGCTCACGCCCCCTTTATTTTAGCTTTAGTCGCCCAACCCCGCCGCTTCTTCTCTCTCGCCTCCGCTGTTGCCGCCAGCGACTCGACCGCCGCCTCGCCTCCGGTCATCCCGAGGGTCCTTGAGCCTTAGTGTAGCTAGGCGATCACCCATTTGAGCTAGGTGTAGCCTGTATCGCCGTGCCGTATTCCCATAGCACCTCTCCGCCTCTCGCCGCGCGCGCCTCTGGTCTACCTCCGACGAAGTTTCGCCCTCTAGATGCGCAATAGTGTTGCGGTTCCATTTAGCCCTTGGCGGCGCCGCCATGGCGATCCTCGTCGGCGACACGCCGCAAACTCGTTGTCGGTAGCGCCCCGTTGTCCGGACGAACTCCATCAACGCCGCGCGACGTGGTTCTCATCGCCGTCCGCCTCGAGATGAGCGGTCAGCGCCTTGCCTCCTACGCTGCGCGTGTGTTTGAACCCCGTACGCCTCGAGCCGTCCGATTCGTAATCAACGCCCGTATGCGCCCACGCCATCTCTAGTTCGAATGGATTCGAGAATAGGTTAAGTTCAAACTGAAATGGTTAAGGTACTTTAAAAATTCATAACTAATTCATATAAAATCCATTTTAGATGATTCCAATTTTGTTAGCTTCCGTATACCTTGAACTTAAATACAAAAATAATTTTAGACCATGATCAAACCTGGAAAACCGTTTTCAAAAATAATAAACAAGTGAACTTAATATCGTCTTTCAGAACTTTTAGCAAACTTGTAAAATGCATAACTTTTAATCTATAGATCCTTTTTGTATGTATCCGATTGGATTAGCTTCCACTGCTAGTGTATTTGCTAGGAAAATTGGTTTCACAAATTTTACTGTTTTTAAAAATCATAAGGATCATATTTTAGTTTAATACCCTAAACAATTTAGACAAATCATAACTTTTTCAATATAACTCCAAATGACCTGAAATTTTATATGGCTTATCACTATACCAGTAGGTAGCTACCATAAAAGTTTCAGCTTCAAAATATTTCAAGAAAATATTTTTGCTACAGTACCTAATTATGGCCGAAAATAGGTTTTTAGGGAATATCTTTTGCACCACAAATCCAAATTAGGTTTTTCCAGTTTCTATGTCTAGGTATATTCGTATTTTACCTTGTGTATAAATTTTGTGTCATTTGGATGCTTTTTGCTCAATATTTGTGATTAGGCTTTATTGCCTTATTTGCTTTTCGTCGTGTTATTTGCTTATGCGATTAGGTGACGAAGAGTGGGTTGAGCCTGAGAGCGACCCTCCGCAACAGTTTGAGCAACATCAAGCAGGCAAGCAGTTTGATCATTTCCCATCCAATCCCATTACTTTTAAAGTCTAATATTTTGTTTAACTTCTATGTATGCATTGCTAATTTGTTGTTAAATTGATTAGTTAATCCTCTAGTTGCATAATCTGTAGGTAAATGATTATCCTCTACTACCGAGCCTAGGTTATTTCTTTGTGATTAGAGTTCATTGGATGAGCTCTTGTCACTTAGTAGATTTCGGATAAATATTGCTTAGCCATGCCTAGTATCGGTAGTATTGGGCGATCATCGACTTAGTCGGTGATCTTGATCACACAAATGCTATTATTATTCCATTATGTCCAACCCTTGTGTTTTACCAATTTGCAAATCAAAACTGAAAACAAAATTATATCTTGGCTTGGGCACAATGGTATGTTGGTGTGATCTGTTGGGTGTGATTGAATGGTGCCTAAGTCCCTAAGGACCGAGTTACTTGTGCCATTGATCCAAGCAATTCTTGCGTGCTAACCACACTAGAGGGATATGGGACCTCTCTTGACTAAGTACCTTGGAGGTGTTAATTAATGAATCGCGTGGTGGGTTGCATATGGGATATATGCAACATGGACATGTTTGTGGGAGTGGAGCGCCCACGAGGCCAGTGTCTCCTACTCCACGTATGGGTCCTTGTGATCCATATTTCGTCGGCAGATCACTAAGGGTTAACCCCCATACGTGCGGCTCTTGATTAGCTCAATCCATTGGAAATGTCTCGTAGGACTTAGCCGTGTCGGCATACCAAAGGAAGTGTGCTTAATAGCTTGGCAAAAAGGCGGTCTGAAGTGTGGGTACATTGGTACACCCCTGCAGGGTTTAAACTATTCGAATAGCCTCGTCCTAGGTTATGGACACGCTTGGTTATTTCCCACAAGAACTAGACTACAACCTTTTAAAAACTTAAACTGACATGGGTGGTATGAAGGGGTACTTCATGCTATTGTTTTGGTGACTATGGGTTAGTCACTTCTAGGTTGGTGTTGTCATCTACCTATTGTTATAATTGTCTCTCTTTTATTTGAACAATAAAAGTTAATTGCAAACTTGCTTTGAATCTATTACCTTATTGTAAATGAAAACTTGCTTTATGCTGAAAATAAGTCCAAAGCCTCCTCCACTTAAATAAAGCTTGCATGTAGTTAATTATAGTTCTGTTATCTCACACGTCAGTCTTGCGAGTACAAAAACAATTTTTGTACTCAGATGCTATGCTTAATTGTTTTGTTGCAGAGGAAGAAGGTGAGCCCCAAGGGCCTCACTTTGTGAGTGTGGTTTGCGCTGCTTGGGACGATTAGCTTGGTGGTCCGGTTGATTGCCTTGTGGGTGAAAGGCACACCGATTGGCTTTTGTTTATCGCCATCTTATGGCCATTTTGCTTCATTGTGTATTTACTTATTTGTATGACTTTTGGCAGTCGGCCTCTTTTTGTACTAACTCTCTTTATATTATGTATGTCTTTAAGTTATTGTTGTGCTTGGTTCTATGTGAATGAATGGAATTGATGCATGATTTTGTAGTAGTGTGTATATCTGCATTTGGAAGTATACATATCTCGAGGCGTGGTTTATTTGATTTGTACTGTTAGGACCAAGTGGGTGGTTAAACAGTACAAGCCGAATAAACCAGGGTCCTCACAGGACCCAGGGCGCAAGTGATGGCTCGGGCCTAGTTCCCGAGTCTATGGATGTGCTAAGGATTAGTCCCCCTTCAGCCTCCAGGCTATACGCCGAACAACCTCCGGGTCACTCCTCGCCCTGTTCTAATACAGGCAAAGGCCAACCGTGCCCAACACATTCGTATCCCCTCGGGAACATCTATATGTCGGGGGTACACGTCCAAGATGCCTATGAGTTAGCCTCATGGGCACCTCCAAGCCCACTGGGGGGCTACAACCCCTGGTGGCCATTCGGTGCCCCCGCGACTTAGCCTCGTGGGCGCCACCAGCGTGCCCGTGACCCATTGTCGAAGGCACATATCCAAGGTGCCCATGAATTAGCCTCATAGGCACCTCCAAGCCTACTGGGGGCTACAACCCCTAGTAGCCATTCGGTGCCCCCGCGACTTAGCCTCGTGGGCATCACCAGCGTGCCCGTGACCCACTATCGAAGGCACACATCCAAGGTGCCCATGAATTAGCCTCATAGGCACCTCCAAGCCTACTGGGGGCTACAACCCCTAGTAGCCATTCGGTGTCCCACGACTTAGTCTCGTGGGCGCCCCTCTCGTGTGCTTATGACTCACTGTCATGGGCACCCCCTCCCTGGTGGCCATGAGTTAGCCTCAGGGGCACTTCCAAGTCTACTGGGGGCTACCACCCCTAGTGGCTATTTGGTGCCCCATGACTTAGCCTCGTGGGCGCCACCGGTGTGCCCGTGACTTACTGTCAAGGGCACATGTCCAAGGTGCCCATGAGTTAGCCTCTTGGGCGCCTCAAAGTTCACTAGGGGGCTACCACCTCTGTTGGCCATTCGGTGCCCCATGACCTTGTAGGCACCCCCTCGATATGTCCATGACTCAGTCTCATAGGTGCACCTTTAAGGTGCCCCATGATTTAGTCTCATGGGCACTCTCAAGCCTACCGAAGAAGGCAACCCCTGATAGCTTTGTGTTGCTCTTAAACGACACATGTACACCTCTTCCAAGCAGCTCGAATCATCTACCATCGACCTGGCTTGAATGTTGATCAAGGACTATCATGCCTGCATAAGGCTATTGATGGGACTCTACTTGTCTCATGGCAACGACTTCGATTTTCTGTCATGTCGAACGATTGTTATCTTGCTACAAGAAACTAGTGTTGATCATTCTCTCTTTCACGCAGAGACGCCCGTGTTATGTACCTATCCCCGCAACGTTTCTAGCTCAAATTGCGACAATTCTGGGGAGTTCTATTTCGTCGACTCTCATCAAACCACAGGGCAAGAGGAGGAGGACTTCGACCAGGCTTCCCGCGGACACGCCACGCGCCTAGAAGGCTATGCCTTGATAGGGCAGCTGCGCGTCGACTTTGCCTCCATAGGCTTCGCTCCGACGCGTCGCCTGCCTCGATGGCTATGCCTCGGCTTGTCGGCCTCGCCCACGACTTTGCCTATTGAGGCTTTCGCTCCGATGCCCCGCATGCCTCGAAGGCTATGCTCGGCTCGACCTCGCGCCCACGACGCCCCATCGAGGCTTCGCCCGACGCTCGCCGCCTCGAAGGCTATGCCTCGGCTCGATGGCCTCGCGTCACCGGAATTTGGCCAAGTCTGCATCAAGTATTCGGAATGTTGCCAACATACCGCAACAAGCATATTCGTCAAACAAGATACAAGACCTCAGCACTCTTCTTTGCCCCTTGGACGCCCTCGCAAGCGCCCAAGGGACAGGGGGCTAGTGTTGAGAAATCCTACACGCCCTGGCAGCAGTGCGCCCCGGCAGCCGCGCCCTGGCTGTGCGCCCTGGTGAGCACGCCTTGGCAGCAGAGCCCTGGCAGCGCTCCCTGGTAGCCGCACGCCCGACAGCCGCGCCCTGGTTGCGCGCCCTGGCCGCGTGCCCTCGCGGTCTAATCGAACTGCACGAACTTCATGGAGTCGATCCGGTTTTACGTGGTCACAAGTCGATTGCATATGTGCATGCAAAGCAGCTACTAATATTACTAATACATGGATGCATACTCACGTACTAGTTAGCATCCTTGAGCTAATTCCATGCATGCACGTCTAGCATGCATGTGCGTCCTGGCAACCGCGCCCTGGCGCCCTCGCCCTCGCAGCCGCCGTGCGCCCGCTCAAGGCCCTGCACCCGCGTGGGCCGCTCGGCGCTCGCGCGCCTAGCTCGTGGCCGCCTAGCACCCTCGTGACTCGCAGCCTCGGGCCCTCGCGCCTCAAGGCCTCGCACCCTGGCGCCCTCGATCCCTCGCACGCACCAGTGCTAGTACATACGCATGTTACACGTCTACATCTATTAGCTCCCGACCAAGCAAGAAAAAGATGCACGCAGGGCACCCCGCTCCCGCGCGCCCTGTCCAAGCGCCAGGCGTCCTATAAAAATGCTCTACGTGCTGTACGTGAAGTCCTCACGTGAAGACAAGGACCGCGTGGGCGCCCTGGCAGGAGAGTGCTAGCGCCCTGGCACGCACGCCCATGGAGCGCCCTGGCACTCGGCCTCGCTAGCGCCCTAGCAGCAGTGCCCGAACTCCCTGCCAAGTGCCCTGCCGTTTCGACCGTCATCAACCACCACGACATCCCTGGGTGCGAGACCCCGCTGCACCTCGCCGTCCGCCTTGGCGATGCTGCGGCGGTCGGGATGCTCATGGGACTTTTTTCCTTTGCAAAGGAACAGCTGAAGCGAGATATTTGCTTTGAGGCCAAAGCTGTTGGCCAACAGCACGTGTAGACAAGTCACAACCTCACATGAAAAAAGAAAAAAAAAACACAGACCAAAAGAGGGAGCAGCGACAGACCAAAGTAACAGGCAGTGCTTCTGGCCTTCTGCCCTCTGTGCCTTCACGTGATAGCTTCTTCTCTCGAAGCAGCACATTGCCTTGGTCCTTGTACAATAGCGCCTCCCTTTTTCTCTCTGCTGGAGAGAGCACCAACTCAAAACGCTACAGACTACAACAACTACTCGGACTCAACATTAAATCCATTGCCGACTATTACCACCACGGCTTCTTCAGCGCCTTCATCAAGCTGCCCAAGAACCACACCGCTGGCATCATCGTCGCCTACTACTTCTCGAACGGCGACGTGTTCGAGAAGAACCACAACGAGCTGGACTTCGAGTTCTTAGGGAACCGACTGCGGCACGAGTGGAAGATGCAGACCAACGTGTACGGCAACGGCAGCACCGACCGCGGCCGCAAGGAGCGCTACCTCATGCCTTTCGACCCCACCGCCGAGGCGCACCGCTTCTCCATCCTCTGGTCCTCGCGAGTCATCATCTTCTACGTCGACGGCACGCCCATCCGCGAAGTTCCCCAGAGCACCGCCATGGGGCTAGACTACCCGTCCACACCCATGGTGCTGTAGGTCACCATCTGGGACGGCTCCATCCGCCGCCGAGAACGGCAGGTACAAGGTGAACTACAAGCGCGAGCCCTCCTCGCCGAAGTTCTCCGACCTCGTGGTCGCAGCTGCTCGCGCCGACACGGACACCCGCCTGCAGCTCCATGACCGGCAGCGCCCTCCACGCACCGCCGCGCAAGCGCCGAAGTTCGAGCTCATGACCGCCGATCGCGCCATCATAACGTCGCGCAAGCGCACGACCACGCCGCCCGCCGGCAGAGACAGATGCTCTACATCGTGTCCTACGACACTAACCGCTACCCGACGCCGCCCGAGTGCGGCGCCAACATGTCGAGCGCCAAGAGTTACGGGAGTGCGACGTCAATTGAGATTCTCTTGCTCTTCCTCGCCAACCGCAGCGCTGAAAGACTCGGCGCCTGCATGCGCCGCGCCGTCCTGCGCCGCGCGGCCCTCGCACCATCACGGCACCTCGCGGCGCCCGGTCCTCGAACCCCACGCCTGCGCGCGTCGCGGTGCCCTCGCACCTCGTGCCTCGGGGCTTCGCGCCTCGGGGCCTCTCAGTGCCCTCGTGCCCCCGTGATGGCCTCGCGTCCTTGCATCCTCGCGGTGACCTCGTGTTCTCGTGCCCTCGTGCCCTCATAGTATCGCACCCTCGCGGTCTCGGGACCTCACGGCGCTCTCACGCCCTTGTGGTGCCCTCGCACCCTCAGTGCCTCGGGGCCTCTCGGTCTCAGGGCTTCGTGGCCTCAGGGCCTCTCGGTGCCCTCGTGCCCCCGCGATGGCCTCGTGTCCCTCGCGGTGCCCTCGAGCCTCGTGTGCCTCACACCCTCACGGTGCCCTCGAGGAGCGCAGACTATGAGTCCAAGCCAAACATATAATCACGATGTAAATATATGCACATCATTCAGATAACATATGAGCATCCATTTCATAGACATCCAAAAGATCTAGGCACATTCATACACCACAACAGCCAACAGTAGAAAACAAGCAGCTTTCACAGAGCACGTGTAACCACAAATTCATTAGTACTGCTCTTTCTTGTGTTCGGCAAGGTAGCTTCTATGCCGAAGTGCCAAAACAAAAGGGTCACCCAACTCTCTGCAGGACATGCTCGAAGGCGCCCTAACACCCTGAAGCGCCCTGACAAAAGGAAAAGGAGGTGCGCCCTAGCACCCAAACGCCCTAGCACCCAAGCGCCTTGGCACCCCGAGCGCCCTGGCACCCAAACGCCCTGGCAGCCGAGCGCCCTGGCACCCCAAATGCCCTGGCACCCGAGCGCCCTGGCACCCAAACGCCTTGGCAGCCGAGCGCCCTGGCACCCTGACCGCCGAGTGCCCTGGCAGCCGAGCGCCCTGGCACCCTGACCGCCGAGTGCCCTGGCAGCCAAACGCCTTGGCACCCCGAGCGCCCTGGCAGCCGAGCGCCCTGGCACCGTAACACCCTGGCAGCCGAGCGCCCTGGCACCCTGACCGCCGAGTGCCCTGGCAGCCGAGCACCCTGACACCCTGCGCCTTGGCAACCGATCGCCCCGGCACCCTTCATTGTGATTGGCTATCATCATGGCATCCTGCTGCCATCCGATCGGAAGGTGGCTCGATGGCTCGAGACAGCCTGGAGGCGAGGCCCAGGCGGCGCTGCAACGACAGCGGCGGCTCGGGCTGAGCGGCGCCTGGCGCACGACGGAGCTAAGCCGACGGCGCAAGGACCCGCCGGATCCGGTCGGCCGGCAGGGGAGGCGGCCGGGACGGTTTGGCCAACACATCAACAAGAAAGAGGAAGTAGGATTAGATGAGGATGAGGAAGCAAAGAAGATGGGGAGCCTGGGGCTGTCGGCCGGAGCAAATCACCAAGAAAAGTGATGAAGCAATGGGGATTGAGGAGAAGAAAAGAAAAATATCCTTGCCTACCTTGGATTCGGCCGACGGTCCTCATAGGTCCTGCTGCCTCAATGTATTAAATAATCTCTACTAGGACAGACTGCCTTGGATTCCCTAAACTGCCTATCAACATGGGATCCTCTATGTCCCTAGCTACTGTGGCCTCGGTTGGCATATATCTGCATACACGCACAAATGTGTAGCCTCACAAGGAACTTACAGTGGAGAAGGTGCAACCTCATACTTTCGGACACAATCACCATTCAATTCTACCGGAATTCTTTTGAAGTATCGACCTCTCCATAAAAGGCACAATTAAAGACTGCCCCCTTTTGGCGTTCCTTCCGAAATGCCAAGGGGCAAGGGGGCTAGTGTTGTAAGAATAATTTATTCATCCTAATGATGGGCCCGCCTTGCAGAAGACTCCCGTACAGGTCCAAGGAGTGTTGTAACGCTTCTGAAAGACTATTGTACCCCTGACTTGTACTCATACTGTAGCTATCCCCCGAGGGGTATTTTGGTCGTTTGTACAGGTTTGGGAGCCTATAAATACCCCATGTATTCCTCCTTTCAAGGGGGTTCTCTTGAGCAATATAAGAAAGAAAGGCATCAGGTGAGCCTCCAGGAGGAACCCTCGGACCCCCGTAGGCCACCGACACGAGTAAGGCGGTCCTCTCGGACCCCCGAACCTGTATAAACCCCTGTGTCACTCTCACCCTCGTGGACGACGGCCCGTAGCACGGCCAACGTCCACCCCTCACTTGTGTTTGGTTTTTACACCTACAACACAATACAATTTAGTTTCTATCTTTCATTCGTTAAGGGATGAATTGTAATAAATAAATTTAAATGGTGAAGGAAGGATACCTTCTCCATGTTATGATTGATTATGTATTGCTTGTGATCTTCGATTATCCTTCGTTACACTTGCTTGAATTCAGACTATTGTCATGCCATGGTTCTGTTAAGTAGTGATTTCTTTATATCATTAGTTGTTATTATTCAAATTCTTCCGTATTATGGTTGTATGTTAGATGATTTAGGTGACATCTTGGCTTCCGAATAGCCAGGGTGTTACACTTTGGTAGATGATTAAAATTTTAGATCGAATCTTAATAAATAAGCAAACTGCTTAAGTGATGGATTATGGTTACGTTTACCTGTTGGATTATTTGTAATAATGATGGGTAGCATCTCCTTTTGGTTAATGGTGTTTAGGCTTTAGACTTTAGACTTTTGGTATATCATGATGCATATTGTTATTCAGCCAATGGAATTCCTTAGTTTGATATTTGCTCATATTGAACCTCCTAGATTTGTTGAAGAAACAAAGAAGATGCTGTCGGATTTTAGTAAATTTGTTATTCTATTAACTCACAATAGTTACAGGTAGCATCTTAGTCCGTTGAAATGGCTGGGTGTTACTGATCACCATCGAACCATTCTCTACCAATCAAAACCCTTGCTACATTTCCATTAGCCGCCAACAACCAAAAGACTAGTAGCAAAACAAAAAACTATAAAAGGAAGTTAAGAGAAGAAAAGGATTGTCGTCAAATTGCATGAAGATCATCAAGTCCCCAGACCGACTTAGGTTAGTCGGCATTGTCTCACTTACGGTGGGTCCCCTCACCCGGCGTTTATTAAAATGCGATACCCACTTTATACTGATTTACCTTAACCGCAGAAAATTCGATAAATAGTGATCTTTGGACCAACGGACCAAAGCCAAATAGCCCCATGTGAGAGCCAAGAGGATAGGGTAAGTGCACTTTGGATAGAGAACAGGGGAAGAGAAAGAGAGGCAGCCGAGAGCTCCCACTCATAACCTCCTCCCTCACAAGGTAACACAACCTCGGTCCACAACCAAGAGCAAAGCAAAGCCAGCAGCACCACTGCCTTTCACAACCCAAGCTTCCTCACAAGCCTCCCATTCATTCACAACCGAAACCAAGCAAGGCAAATACACTAAGCAAGCAAAACCAACACAACATCCACCTCTCCATCCCAACCCCCAGTTCATCCCTCAACCAAAGCCAGCAAAGCAAAGCACAAGCCAGTGCACCTCGGCCAAGAACATGACCCAAACCAAGCCACATAGAGGTAGTGAAGGAGAAAAGGAACAAAAGAGTCGGGGACGACAAAGGGAGCGGGAACGGCAACAATGACGGCCTCGAACCAGCAAAGACCACCAGGACAATGCCAAGTCGACAAGGACCAGAGGGAACCGGTAGGAACAAGGAGAGCACCTCGACCACCACAGCGGCCATCACCACTGCCCATCCTTTCCCCAACCCAACTAAGCCAATAGAGGTAAACTACCATTTCCACCCACCCTTATTTTGCTCAATCAGAACCAAATCATGTGAGCCAAACAAGCACATTCGGCCACAGCTATAGCATCCACCTAACCATCACAGAGCAAGGGAGGGAAGGGGATAGATAGAGTAGAGAGAGTAGAGTAGTATACCTTGAAGAAGCCACAATAGCCACCACATCAACTTCAGCATGCATAAGTAACAACAAACGCAACATCAAAAAGTGAAACAAGCTGGGCCATAAAACCAAAATAACAAGAAAAAGGGGGGAGGAGAGGGGAAATCGAATCCCAGAGAGGAGGAGGCCAAGTCCCGGCCTCAACTCCCCAAAACCCGGCGGCCTAGCACCATGGCTGAGCCGGGCGGGTCGAGCACGGGTGCGGCCAAGCCGGACGCGAGCGCGGGCGTGGCCGAGCCAAGAGACGAGCGCGGGCACAAGGGAGGCCAGAGGCAGTGACGCCAAAGAGGGCCACCAGAGACTTGAGAGAGAGCGCGCCCCATGAGCACATGCTTCGGCCGAAGGAAGCTCCAGAAAAGAAGAAGGAAAGAGACGAGGGGATGAGAAAATGAGGAAGAAAAGGGAAACCGAAGGTTTCAGCTGAAGGGATAGGGAGGAAAGAGAGAAAGAGATAAGGGAGAGAAAGAAGGATTAAGAAAAGATAAAAGAAATTAAGTAAAGGGGTAAAAAGGTAAAGTTTAGTGGGATTAGTATTAGTAGGGTTAGTTGTGATAATAAACACCAGTCGCAGATGTCGGTACGGCTTAGCGTATGCACAGTATATCTGTAAATTTTTGACAAACGGCAATAAATGTAAATCTATGAACCATGTTAGGATAAATAAATATCAGTAGCTCGACTGATAGAAAATAAAAATGTAAAAAATAAATGTAAAATTAACCTAAGAATATATATAACTAAATTAATCGCCGATAGAACTAACTAAATTAGACAAATAATCTGAAGTGTAGAAATAATTTAATCATGATATAATCACTAAATTAAACCACACGAGTAAAATCGATTAGCACTACTACACAAAACATCATCACAGACGGTTCTAAACCGTCATCACAGACGGTTTTGTGAACCGCTCAGATTTATTAAATGCGCGATAACAAAGCGGTCATCACAGACGGTTTTCAATCCGTTTGTGAAAATAGCTATCACAGACGGTTCTGAAAAGAACCGTCTGTGATAATACTATCACAGACGGTTTTACTTCAGAACCGTCTGTGATAGTCTATTTTCACAGATGGTTCTAAACAAGAACCATCCGTTATAGTAATTATCACAGACAGTTCTTGTTCAGAACCGTCTGTGATAATTTTTTCGATTACAAAAAAATACTTTCATTTCATGGATACACTCATACACACACTGCCATTTCCCAAGCCTTCTAAACATGAATTCAATGATACACATATATGGATTCCGAACTCCCAAGTCTCCCAATAAATTTCCCAAGCCATGGATTCATGGATACACTCATACACTCGATCATATACAAGTACCAACAGAAGTAGAATCTGGAGGAAAATCTAATAGAAATCTGGATATGAATTTAACACAAGGACCACAAGCTCATACATACAATCTAGATCTGAATCTAACATAAGCTCATATACAACAATACCAATAGATCAACTTCATATACCAGAGACGTCGGCGTTGGAGGAGGACTAGAGGAGCTCGGCGTCGGCGTCAGAGGAGGGCTAGAGGAGGTCGGCGTTGGTGTCGGCGTCGACTCTCAGCTGTTGGGGAGGAAGACCACGTTGGAGGTTAGGGACTGCGGGAGCAAGGGAGGACCTGAGCCCGGAGGAGTAACTGGGCTGGAGGCTGCGGGGACTGGAGGGCGGCCACACCGGAGCTCGGAGGAGGACTACCGGAGCAAGGGAGTACCGAGCCCAGAGGAGGACCAGGACTGCGAGACTGAGGCCCCAGAGGAGGTCGGCCATAATATATAAGGACAACACCAAAATATTTTGCCATGGTAAAATCTAAATCACAGATGGTTGTTAATACCAACCGTCTGTGATGAGGAACTCATCACTAACGGTTAGTATCACGAACCGTCTGTGAAGTATCACAAACGGTTCGTCATACCAACCGTCTGTGATGAGGTAGTTATCACAGACGGTTCGTATCACGGTTCCTTACCCTGTTAACCTATCCGAGATCTGAAAAATGTTATTAAATTAAAATCTGCTGACAAACAAAATCAACTGACTAATGTACGCCTAGTAGCACCAAAAACACCTAAGTATTTATTTATTATTCGCGTTTGTTGTAACATCCCAAAATTTGGGATTGTTTTCAAATATGTAAAAATGTTAGCTTTTTAAAACTTTTATTGGATATTTGTTGACAATTGCTTTTCTTGATTTTATTGCAAGACTTTTTGGTCTAATAAAGAAATATAAGAATCAAATTCTACAAATACAAAATTAATTAAGGACTAAAACAACTTGAAAAGAAAAATATTAATTAAAAATATTAACCTAGCTTAATGTGATGTTAATAAAATAGAAGATTAAGTAAAGCATGTTTAACACTTTTTCCTCAAAACAAATAATAAAGGTGCATGGAAATTGGAACTTAAAAGATTTTTAAAGAAAACAACATGTTGGATAAATTCCTGAAAATTTTACATAAGCAACTACATCATGTCAGAAGCCTCTCCAAAAAAAATTATGATTTTTGGAAATCGGCATCTATATTTCAAAATCTCCTAAATGCTCTCCGCCTTTTTCCAAAACTCCAGAAATTACTTTTTCGTCCTCTTCCACTAAGTAGTCGGGCCCACGTGCAGGGGTCTCCTCCACGCGGCCCTGCCCTACCCGACATGCACGCTGCTATGCCATTCCCATGCCCATGCCATGCCGCCTCTACCTACAGCACTACTCCCTCACCCTACTTAAGCTGCTCACCTAGCCATCCTCCGTAGCCTTTCCTTCCCCTCCTCACCATCTCCACTGAGCTCAACCAAAAAGAAAAGCTGAAAGGAGCCCAAGCTTCGACGCTGGCCGCACGGCCGCCAATGCTGCCCTCGATGTTCCGACCACCTTGGTGACCTCCTTTTCCTGCCGGTTGCGTCACACTGCGTCACATGACTCCTCAAGCAAGAACTCCTGCTCAATTTGGGATTTCCCTCATCGGAGCTCGCACCCACTCTGTCTCCCTCCGCTTCGGCCGCGACCAATACTTCTTCTTCAGTTAGCCTCCGGTCAATTCCTCTCAGTTGAAGCAATCCTCACCTCCCTCTACCACCTCCCACCACCCACGCAGGCTCCCCCTCCCCGTAGCGCCGCCGCCGCCGCATGGACACTACCACGCCACCCGGGGTCGCCGTCGCCAAACCGCCTTGGCCACTCTTCACTGTCATCAAGCACGCCGGTGAGTTCCCAGTAGCACTCTTGTGCCCATGCTCCCCTCAGTTTCCACTCTCTCCCTCTTTGGCACAGGCGCACCTCATCACCACCACGGCCAGCCGCCTCTCACCTTGGCTACACTGCCACAGTGCAGCCCGAGCACCAAGGCCGCAACCCTTAGCTTCCTTGTCCCTAGGGCGATCCATTTTTAGGGTCCTTGCCTCCTCCGCGTCGCTCCCTCACCAGCAGTGAGTGCCGCTCCAAACCGCTGGCACGACCGTGTCTGCCTCTGTGCTCCCTTGTGCTCTTCTCTGTCACTAAAAATGGAACCCTTATGTAAAATCAACTCTCTTAAAATGGCAAGTTTTGAGTATGTCAATTAGGTTACTCTAGTGGATTAGCAAAACTGGAATTGAAATTGGTAGGGAGTCTGTTGGTAGTTTTTCAGATGATAAAGATGTCCTATTGTAAGTGTTTAAGCAAAGAAGAAGAAAATTTAGAATGTCAGTGAACCCACTTAAAAGATCAATCAGTTTTCTGCTAGCTAATTTTGGGAATGTTGATTGAGTCACTCAATTGAGTCAGCAAATTGGAAGTTTGAGATTAAGGGAAGTTGAGTGGATAGCATCTTAGTTCAGAAAATGAGGGATGTTATAGGTTGCTTGAGCAAAATCTGAAAGTAATCAGTTTTGTCTTTGGGTTGACGACTTTGTTAATGCATTAGTTAGAGTTGCCTTAAATCAATTAGTCAGTTGGCAAGCCTCTACCAGTAGCATTCATTTCTAAACTTGATGTAACATCCCCAAGTTAATCAATGATAGTTAGTATGCATCTCATTAACATGCAAAGTGTTTTAGAAACATTTGCATCAGTTATTGCACTTGGAAAATCTTAATCAAAGGTTAAAACCCCAACTCAAATTAAAACTCTAAAAGAAAATTGAAACAAATGCTATTAAAGATCACTAGGAAATAATTTATTCAAATACTATAATATTTATCATGAATAAATATATTTTCCCAAATTTTTGGAACTCAATTTGACCCTCATAAAATTCAAACGCAAATCAAAGACCTATTCTAGGTTTGAATTTAAATTATATAAATTAAAATCATGAAAAGTGTGTTTTAAAATTTTATGTAGGTACTAGGTCATCCCAGGACCCCCTCTGATTTATTTCAGAATTTTAGAAATTTTATTTCTATTTTAGGTAGCTTGGTCAAAGTGGTAGATTGAGATTTATGTCAGTCAAACTTTTGACTCGAACTAGACGTCACCCATCTGTCGCAGGTCTGACCGGACCTTTGGGTCTAACCCAACCAACTTGTGCGTGGACCGTCCGATTTGGACCCAACCATTGGATTTGAGTAGCCCGTTCGGACTGTCTGAACTCACCGCGAGATCCGACCATCCAAACTCAGTCAGGTGGTCTTAACACCCTCAATCTGAACGACTGTCCGAACATCGTGGCCAAGCTCGACACAGCTCTGACCGCCCCGCTTGTCGAGGATTCTTCTCCAGCGCGCTAGCGGACTCAAGCGCTGAGCGCCACGCGCAGGCCGCTCTCTGAGCTGCCTCCATCAACGCCATGATGCACCGCCCTCTACGACCAGTCTCTGAGCATCGCCACTCAACGCCGCATCCACCTCTGTCAGCCCCGTTTTCTTCCTTGGGCAGGCACGAGCAGAGCACGAACGCCACGCGTCGAAGGAGCCCTGTCGCACTCTATCCACGTCGTTCCACCACCGCCCGCAACAACCTATCCTGGAGCTAGGCCGCTTCACGCCGTCACCATATCCATCCTCAATCCCGTACAAAACCTCCCCTTGCTTCTCTTTTTCACCCACTTCTCCTCCCGGCCGTGGGAGAGGAGGCTTTGAGCTCTCCTCCATCCCGGTAAGCATCGCCGCGACTGTTCCATTCTATTTCTCCTTCGATGCCATCCCCATTTTCTCTAACCCGAGCTCCTCTCTCATGTTGTAGCTCCCGGAACACGGCCGCCTCATCTCCACTTTTGGAGTGCACCCGAGAGTCGTCGTCACGCTCCGCCACATCAGAGGCAAGCTCCCCCCAAACCACTTTTCCCTAAGCTCATCTTTGCCTTTAATCGTGTTTTGGTCCAGCACCAATGGGGGTCGGCTCCTTCTTCTCCGGCTCCAGCCGTCAATGCCTTTTGTCGCCATCTCCGACTAGGGGAGGCCCAGCCTGATTCCTCGAACCAGGAGCATCGCCTCGGCGTGCTAGTCCTTCCCCAACCCCGAGTGGAGCTCCTCCTTCGCTCGAAAGTTCCCACCACGGTGACCTCCCTGTGCCACCACTGACTCTCATCGCCGGACTGCCTCAGCCACTCCCAGTCGCCTTCAAGAGCACGGTGAGCATCGCAAAGGTCCCTTGAGCATTTCCCCCACTTCTTATTGAGCTCATCTCCTCACCACATGTTGTCACTGTGCATGGTGCGCTGTCGCCGCGTTTGGACCGCGTAGTTGCCGGAGAAGACGACCGTGGGTCCCCGTGCTGATCCAGAGAAGTCGCAACAGCTTCAGGAGCCCGAATCCAGCGCCAGCCTGCCCTGGGAAGTCCTCTATGTTGAGCATTCTTCGCACCCGCACCGGACCTCCTCCGCTCAACTCCGCCATCGACGCGCCACCATGCCCCTCCGTCGGCGAAGACACCTCCTGAAGGTAGCCCTCGATGCCGTATTTCCATTTTGCGCATCCCCTAGTCCGGCGCACCGCCACTTCGCTGTCGGCAAGCTCGGCGATGCCTAGCTTTGCCCTCCTCTTTTGCCCGAAACTAGGAAAAATCCTGTAGATCCTCTGTAACTGAAAATAGAACCAAATTACAAAGTCAATTCACTTAAACTAACAAACTTTGTGAATATCAATTAGGTTCCTCAAATGATTTAGCAAAGTTAGAGTTTAAGATTTGTATGAAGATTACCACTTCAGTTCAATAAGACTTTGTTGTCTGTTAAATGAACAGTTGGTTGTTCAGAGAAGAATTTAGATGAAAATTTTGAAGTGTCAGTAGACCTCAATTGCAAAGCCAACCTTCTAATACAAGCAAGTATCATGGCTGTCATGCATTAACCAATTTGAAGACGATTTAGTTAGTAGTGGCATTGCAGTTCAGAGAACATGCTCCTTTGTAAGATATTGAACAGATAGCAAGATCTGAGAAGAGGTTTAGAAGAAAACTTGGTTTGTTTGGTGTAATCTTCTTGTTTAACCTCTGTCTTGTGATAGCAAGTATTGAAATGTCATTTGAGTCACTCATTTTGAGTTAGCTTTTAGAAATTTGAGTTGAAGGGAGTCGAGTTTAGCATTTTTGTTGAGTCAACTTGTGCTATTGCAGGTTGTATGAACAGTAAGTAACCTGTAGATATTTAGTTTTGTCAATATATTAATGTCTTTGTTAGTATAGTAGTTAGTAATGTTCTTGAGTATTTTAGTCAGATGAACTTTGATCTGTTAGTAGTAGTCAAGTCTGAAAATCAAGCAAGGAGGTGAATAATTGAGCCATCACAGAGCAACCAAATCTGGAAAACCAATATAGTTGCAAGTTTTAGAAACCAACAGTGAAAGGAAGTTGATGAGGGGAAAATCTGAAATGACTTGCTAGACCCACCCTTGTTCTGCTCACTAATTTGATGAATGTCAATTTGGTCAGTGAATTGAGCTATCAAAGTGAAGTCTTATAGGAAATAGGTCCAATAGTTGTTCAATTTTGTTGGATCTTCTGAACAGAGAAGGCAATCTGAATATAAATGGAATTGTCCGTATGCTAGTGCCATTCTAATACAAGTACTCAGTAAGCTTCTGATTCAATTAGTACTTTAGCCTAGTGTTGTGATTAGTTAATCACTCAAATGGTTTAACCAATTTGAAGTTAAGTTTAAAGAAAGTCTGATGAGGACATCAGTTCGACTGATATGAACACTCCTCTCGCTACTACCATGAATGATGTCCAAGGTCCAATTACTCGAGCACGTGCTCGTCAACTAAATTATCAGGTAAATTCGTTTCTAGGGCTGAGTGTATCACTTGAGAACTCTATGATACTGCCTAATGGAGATGATTTGCTTGTGCTTAGGAATATTGGACGGGACAGCAAGGAGTTGATGACATGCATCAAGGAAGGAGAAGGCAATAACAATGGCCAAAGGAGATGAAGAATTGGTGGCCTTCAACTCAACGAGTCTTGGTCACCCTTTACTTGGTGCTGCATCATCTTTTCTTTAGCCTACAAGGCTTGTATCCGAATCCTACGGGCTGACTTGGCCCATAAGGCCCATATGTGGAACAGCTACCCCAGGGGTCTATTACTGTTCATGTGAACAGTACCATACCTGCATAGTACCTCACCTAGGGTTTCCACCTCCTGGTCGTCCTCCTCATATAAGAGCCGTCGCCCTTTAGTCCAATTTGAGTTTTTCTTAGATTATTTTGCCACTTTGTAGTTTTGCTGTTTGTTCGGTTTGAGAAACCCCACTCTGTGAACTTCATTATTATTCGCAATATAGATTGCATCTTCTACTCTCTTGCTTGTGTTCTCGATTCGCTTTCAGGAGATAGCCTTCTTGGCATGATCAACGCGTTAAACACGATTGATAACCAACGGAGCGATGGTGTAGTGATTGCGAGGGTTTCGACCGCTCGGCCTGAGCCTTTGGATCATCAACATCGTGTTCTCCACACTCGACGTATCAGTACCTTTCAGAAGATCGGGCCACTCCTACATCAGGTGGTATCAGAGCAAAAGTTGCCCGTTAGGTAATCACAGTTTTTCCCTTTTAGTTTAGTTACTGTTCATCGTCTTAAAATCCAGAAAATTAGCCCCACAAAAATATTATGTTTGTCGTGTTCTTCCGCTGTCCCATCACCCCTTGTGCCTTGCAATTTTCTTTTCAGTATTTTGCTTGTTGAATTATTGTTGCATCGTCGAGTCAGTTGCTGGTCTAGTCTAGTTAGAGTCTAGTTCGTCGTTGTCTAGTTTGCATCGTGTTTCATTCGCGTAGCTTGTTCTAGTTCCAATCTGTTCTTGTTCCGTGCCAACTACGACCCCCCTTCCACGCCACCACCTTCCTGCCACGCCACCACCCCTGCCGTGGCCTGCCGCGCCACCAATCCCTACCGCGGCAGGCACCCTTCCCTACTATGACCACCAATCCCTATTGTAATACCCGATTATTCGATATCGAATGCTGTAAGATTAGAGAGGAAATAAGTTAAAATTCAGAATTTTAGGAGAAGTATGGGCCGCCAACCCATATTCGAGAAGAGGAGCGACCATAGTGGCCTAAGGCCCATGAGTGGGCGCAGCCCATTAGAAGGCAAGGGGGGGAGGGGACCAAACCCTAGCCCCATTTGCTACAGAGCCTCCATGCTATAGTAGCCCTGCACAAGAGCGGCGTGCTCAGATGCCTCGCCGCTTGCTGCTCCTCCTCTCCCTGCGCCATCTTTCCCGCTTTGCTTGTGGCGACCGTGGGAAGAAGAAGAAGAGGAAGGAAGAGAGGATTGAAGGAGAATTTCTTCGTGGGATTTGATCAGCGATCTCCGATGGTTCTACAAGGGTAATGATCGATTTCTCTCTGTTTAGGTTGTTTCGTATGCGAATCGATTAGTTTGATTGGATTGAATTGGTGCCGTTAGAATTTCAGTTCTGTCCTGAATGTTGCGTGGCCTGTTTCGTGATCTTAGAGGCCGAATTTGGGTTGTCCATCTCCTAGAGTTTTGTAGATATTGATCTTAGCTTTGGTGGCGCCAAGAACACTGAATTCGACTTTCGAGTCAAAAGTTATGATAGATTTACTATCTGCTGTCCAGAATCCTGACGAGAATTAGCAGTCTCTGTATAGGTTGATTTATGGCCTAGTTAGAGGGTGATTCAGAGGTCTTGACCATAACAAATTTTGAAGGTGATATCACTAGCTTTCAGGATTGATAAAGAACACTTCATTTGGAGTTATAGATCAAAAGTTATGTACTTTTCTTTGTGACTGTCCAGATTGTATGTCAGTCTGTCCAGATTGTATGTCGGTTTCTATCTTTAGTTTTGACCCGTGTGCCACTTTTTGTTAAAGGCAAAATTTGAATGTTGTGCCAACTAGTTTATTGTAGGTAATTTCATAACCTTTTCAGATTGTTAAAGAACGCTCAATTCGGAGTTGTAGATTAAAAGTTATGGTTGTTTTAGTATTGCTGTCCTGTTTGTTCGCATGTGTGTGTTGCTGTTTTGTTTTCTTTATTAGAGAAGTTTATTGGCCGAATTGGGAAATCTCATCAACTTGAATGTTATAGATATGTTCGTTAAGATGAGGTAGGATCTGGACTCATCTCATTTCGAGTCCCACGTCATTAACTACTGTCATTTTCGTGCTGCTTGTCCCGACACGCTTTTGGGTTGCGGCTGTTTTTCGATTAGGTTTTATGGTGATTCCTTGGGAGTTCAAGGGGGTATTGCGCACTATTAATTCGGGTTGGATTCTATGTTGTTCTTATTTCGGTTATTTAATTGTTTAGGCCACGAGGCTACCGGTTTGGGAGCGCCATCGTTGTTCGCTAACGTGTGTCGCAACGCGAAGGCAAGTACTTTGTTGCTTTTGAGTGTTATGATTGTGAATGTTTTCATGAATATAGTGTGACATATTGTGTTACCCGAGATCTTTGAATTGGTTATGTTCTTTCATTATGTGGAGTATATACCGAGAGATGGTATTATCAATGCTCATGTTCATATCATGCATCCTTTTATTCATGTTATGTCCACGGGAGTGGATTGTCATCCCACCATTCCAATGTGGGCAATTTTGGACATTGTCATGTCCCGCCCACGGAGTGGATTGAAAGACCTATCAATTCCAAAGATGGGCACGTAAGACCCATCAATTCCAAAGATGGGCAGCTTTGGACACCTATATGAAACGTTCTTCATATAGGACTTGGATCCCCGCACTTTTGTTAAGGTGCGGGCTTATGAACACCGACGGTGTGTCACTCACTATACCAGATATGCATGTGTGCGATCCATCCTTGATTACATTCATTCATTTCATATTTTCATAAGTGTTCACTCGATGCAAGGTTCGCATTCTTAAATGGTGATGTCCTGTTTGTATATGTGTTCTTTCTCTTTCATTTGCACTTGCTGAGTCATGGACTCACTCTTGCGTTGTTTGTTTATTTTAGGTAACCCCGATGTTGGCTCACTTGGGAGGAGTAGACACGCACTACTGCTCACATCATCCTATTCATGTTCAAGATTAAATTTAGTTTTATCTTACATTCGTTGATGATGAACCGTAATAATTAAATTATAATTGGTGAAGGAAGGATACCTTCTCCACATGGATGTTGATTTATTATCGTGTGAACCTTCTTTATTGATGATCTAATTAAATAACTTAAAAGGTGAAGGAAGGATACCTTCATCATATCCTGTTTAACTTAATGCTGTCTTTAGTTGATATACTTGTTTCAAATTCTTCCGCATTATGGATGTATGTTAGATGTTTTAGGTGACATCTTGGCTTCCGGATAGCCAGGGTGTTACACCTATCGCGGCCGCCCCACCACCTTGTCTCGTGCCACCGCAGCAAGCCCTAGTTGGTTCGGGTTTCCACCAGAAGGAAGAAAAAAGAAAAAAAAAAAAAAAGGAAAAAAAGGGAAAAGAAAAAAGAGAAGAAAAACAAAAAAAAAAAAAAGAGAGAGAAGAAAAACAAAAAAGAGCGTCTCTATGTCCAAAATTTGAAAAGCCATCAAACCTTTTCCAAATCTAGTGAAAATTGGTGGAGACCTTCTTGATACATCTGCAAGGTGCTACAAAAAAATTGAGCACGTTTGGACTAAGGGATCAAAAGTTATAGCAATTTCAATTTGAGACGAGTCTGTTTCCGACACACCTTCAGTAAAATAGGCATAACTTTTGCATACAGAGTCAGAATTCGACGTTCTTATGCTCATTTTGAAGCTATCGATGATGCGCATCTGAAAATCCAACACACAAAGCACTTGTAACCATCCAAGACCCCTAAAATGGGGCATCTTTAGCCCTAAAATCGCGTCGCAAGTTTTTGGTTTTTCTATTTTTGGCGATTCTTTTGGTGTTCCCTTCGGAATTTGGGGTTCGTCCAGTTGAGAAAGTTGTATATCTCGTCGAAACCTTTCAAATGAGTATATATAAATCATATAAAACTTTGCCTTTTCATCGTTTGAGACTAGCTGTTGTATCTGCTCAATTTAGAGGGTTGTTCGTGTTTTTTACCGATATCGCTGTTTTGTGCTCTACATTGCGTGAATAATCTTGTGCCTTTAGAAAGAAGTTTGAGTAGTGGGCTAGCGTCTCTCCTACCACTTGTTGTGAGGTTCTACTTTGCTTACATCAAGTCACATTGATCGTTGCGTGTGCGTACATACACTTATCTGCATAGGGCTTTGATTAGCTAGCTGTGATTAAGCTAGGATCAGCAACTTTGACGAGTACTTTGAACAATATTTCAACTTACATTTACTGATTTGATTATTGTTGATCCTTTTGCTACCATATTGTGCCTTCCGAGTTCCACCTACTCTTGATCAGAACAGGTCCTCTCTACTGCAATCGTACCCACACTCGACTCGATATCACGAACCAGCCACCGGTTGTACCACCTACTGTATGCTTTGGTAAGAACACTTATAAGAGTGTGGTAAGACGCTTGAGAGTGTGTAATTCCACCTTCCATCACCTAGTAGTTGATAGGGATAATACCTTTGTGTTATCTTTTGTTTTCTACTAACCATGGCAGGTGAGACGTCTGATGAGAAAGAGTGTGTGTTAAAGGAAGAACTCATGACGCTTTTAGATGAACAACTCCCTACCATTAATGAGGGCATTGACAAAAAGCTACAGGCTACTACAACCGCACTACAGCGCTCAATCAATGATAGTATTGCAGCGCTCACTACACGCCTTAAAAGAATGGTGAATCGGCCACCTCACAATGGACGCGAGTATGATCATGATGCGGCCCAAGATCATGATGCGGCCCCAGCTAGCTCCGTTCGTCTTTTGTTGTTACAGGAGGCGCATGGAGGAGGATTAATAGGTCACTTCGGTGTGAAGAAGACTGAGGACATTCTAACCCACCACTTTTATTGGCCAAAGATGAGGCGAGACATCGAACGCTTCATTGCCCGCTGCACCACGTGCCAAAAAGCTAAGTCACGACTTAATTCTCATGGTTTATACATGCCTCTTCCTGTTCCAAGCACACCTTGGGAAGATATTTCGATGGACTTTGTTTTAGGTCTGCCTAGAACAAAGAAGGGGAGGGATAGTATTTTTGTTGTCGTGGATAGATTCTCTAAGATGGCTCATTTTATACCACGTCATAAACGTGATGATGCTACAAATGTTGCTGATTTGTTCTTTAAGGAAATTATTCGCTTACATGGTATTCCGAATACGATAGTTTTTTATCACGATACTAAATTTTTTAGTCATTTTTAGAGAACTTTATGGGCTAAATTGGGGACTAAGCTGTTATTTTTCACTACTTGTCATCCCCAAACCGATGGACAAACTGAGGTAGTCAATAGAACCTTGTCTACTATGCTTAGGGCTGTGCTTAAAAAGAACTTAAAAATGTGGGAAGAATGTTTACCTCATGTGGAATTTGCTTATAATCGCTCCCTGTATTCTACCACAAAGAAGTGCCCTTTTGAGATTGTTTATGGTTTCATCCCTCGTGCACCCATTGACTTGTTGCCTCTTCCAGCTTCAGAGAAGGTAAATCTTGATGCTCAACAACGTGTTGATTTGATACTTAAGATGCATGAGACAACTAAAGAGAACATTGAGCTTATGAATGCTAAATATAAAGTTGCTGGTAGTCAGGGACGCAAGCATATTACTTTTGAACCTGGTGATCTTGTGTGGTTACACTTGCTTAAAAAGCGATTCCATGAATTGAGAAAGTCTAAACTCATGCCTCGTGCAGATGGTCCTTTTAAAGTGCTTGAATGTATTAATGATAATGCATATAAGTTAGACTTGCGTGCAGATTTTGGGGTTAACCCCACCTTTAACATTGCAGATCTATGACCATTCTTCGGAGCGGTGGATGAGCTTGAGTCGAGGACGACTCCAATTCAAGAAGGGGAGGATGATGAGGACATCACTTCGACTGATATGAACACTCCTCTTGCTACTACCATGAATGATGTCCAAGGTCTAATTACTCGGACACGTGCTCGTCAACTAAATTATCAGGTAAATTCGTTTCTAGGGCTGAGTGTATCACTTGAGAACTCTATGATGCTGCTTAATAGAGATGATTTGCTTGTGCTTAGGAATCTAGGACGGGACAGCAAGGAGTTGATGACATGCATCAAGAAAGGAGAAGGTAATAACAATAGCCAAAGGAGATGAAGAATTTGTGGCCTTCATCTCAGAGAGCCTCGACCACCCTTTACTTGGTGCTGCGTCACCTTTTCTTTAGCCTACAAGGTTTGTATCCAAATCCTATGGGCTGACTTGGCCCATAAGGCCCATATGTGGAACAGCTACCCCTGGGGTCTGTTACTGTTCATGTGAACAGTACCTCAGCTAGGGTTTCCACCTCCTGGTCGCCCTCCTCATATAGGAGCCGTCGCCCTTTAGTCCAATTTGGGTTTTTCTTAGATTATTTTGCCACTTTGCAGTTCGCCGTTTATTCGGTTTGAGGAACCCCACTCTATGAACTTCATTATTATTCGGAATATAGATTGCATCTTCTACTCTCTTGTTTGTGTTCTCGATTTGCTTGCAGGAGATAGCCTTCTTGGCAAGGTCAACCACGTTCGGCACGGTTGATAACCAACAGAGCAATAGTGTAGTGATTGCGAGGTGTTTCGATCTGTTCGGGTCGGAGCCTTTGGATCATCAACGTCGTGTTCTCCACAATCGACGTATCAGTACCTTTCGGAAGATCGGGCCACACCTACATCAAAGTCAATAGCCAGTTATTAGCACTAGTGTTTAGTCATCTCTTGCTGTTGTAGGTTATAGGGACAGTGATCTGAAATTAGTTTTGTCCTTAGGCTAATGGTTTGATTAATGCTACTCAGTCATGTAATTAGCAAGAGAATAAATGAATTGGTGGGGAGATTGATTGACAAGTCAGAATAGTTTGTTTTGGGATGAGAAGTTGATCAGAGAATAGAAGTAGTTGGGAGAAAGTCTGATTGTTCAGTGGGAAACCTTTTTGCAAACTCAATTTCCTATGCTAACGAATATTGTACAAGTCTTCTAAGTCACTCATTTGAAATAGTTAATCTGAAATTGAAATCTGAATGAAGTTAACTACTAGCATGACTAACTCTAGTGGTAAGAATTATTCTTGTTACCATTAGCTGTTAAGCTAATAAAGGCTACCTGACAAGCACTGGATGGACTTTCGAAACAAATAGGAGCTAAAGTTTTGTCAAATGCTAGCAACTTTAGGCCTTGATTACGACATTAGTAATATTGGCACTAGGTCTTTGAAATAGATAATGCCAATTGGAAAAGCAATGAAAGATTTAAAAATCATTAGTACGCACCTAGCATAAAGTCATAGGATCGTGCTCTCTGTTGAAAAATCCAAAATAATTATTTACAACTTGAAATTGGTTAAACTTAAAAAATTCACAATTATTCAAATCAACTCCAAATCCAATAATTTTTGTTCCTAAATTTATCAAAAACATACTCTACCTTCTATGTGACTTTCATGCTTTATTGAAGGTGTTGCAATTTTGGCTTCATTTGGTGTTTATTGCATTATTGTTTTTCGTTGGGTTTTCGATGATACCGATATATTCATGAGATCAATTCGAGTGTAACCTGAGGTTGAAAAAGTAGTACTAGCAAAGGTGCGAGCACCCCCCCTCTTGATCATATTTCTCCTAGTGATTTTAAAAGTTTTGTGTGAGTTTTAATATCACCATTGCATGCTATTTTTAAAAGTATGTTCATGGGTAGAAGTAGTTAATTTCCTAATTGCTGCACTGGACCTCCTTTGAATATTGATTACCCTTTTTCCTTGAATGACTAAGGATATATGTTATATGGGTTTGTTTGCTAATTTGTAGAACAAGGCTTAGCCATGCTAGTAGTTGTAGCCGAAAGCGGTTGATGGAACTAGTCCATCGGCAGGTGTATTGAATTGAATCTTAATGAAATTTGAGGATTATATAGATTGAATTATATTGATATTGAGGATTGTATCCAGATCTTCGAATCTGGTTATTGTGACTTGTTGGGAAGTTTTTGTTGTGTGTGTTGGACTTGGACGGGTGATAGGATGATGAAGGGGTGGTCCCGGATTTGTGTAGCCCCGTCTGGGTATATGAGGACCGGTCTGTGGTGTGATGAACCAAATCTTACGTGCAACCACACGCCAAATTTATGGGTGATGGCTTCGTTAACTAATTTGTTGTGGGTTAGCTATTAAAACACAATTAGGTTTACAATTGTGATTGTTATTTTTAATTATTCTCTTATCAATCTGGTGGGGGCATGTTAAGTTTCTCCTTACTTGCCCTTAAGGGTCTTTTGCGTTTGTGGGACACTGCGTAAGGGACTTACTTACACAACAGGGTGAATCATGGTTCTAGCACGTAGGATAGCCGCCATGGTGCTGATCCTCAGTGGTTTGATAGTTTGGACATGGCAATGTAAAGGCCTCGTTATGATATCTTAGTAACACTCCTTCGGAAGAGTGTATGGTGACAGTATAAGGTATTCGTATCGTGTGGGTAAAGCTGTACAACTCTGCAAAGAACTAAATCTATTTGAATAACCTCGTCCTAGGTTATGGTCATCACTTGTGGGAAAGTATGCACAATTAGCTTATGGGAATTTGAGTTTGGGTTATGGTTGGAAATGTTGTCATTGTGCTAGTTGTTCAGATCTTGTATTGTTGTCACGAGCGGAAAGTTCGCGTGTTAATATGCTTGAAAATTGATATATGTCACGAACGGAAAATTCGTGTGTTTTTATAATTGGAGTATCTACTATTTTTTTATTATGAGTTGAAGTACCTACTGTTATATAACATTTCTAAAATGTTTCTTTTACAAATGGCATTTTGAATCTATATTGTTTATCTAAATGAAAACTTGCTTTATGCCAAAAATTAACTAGTGTAGTAGCCTTCCTTTGATACCAACATGCATCCTTATTTTTTTTTGAAAGTCTCGTGAGTACAACTTTGTACTTTAACAGTGTCTATTTGTTCAGGTGAGAACGACGGGTGCAACAGCTTTAACTCCAGTTGGTTGCTTGTGGGTTTGGGCATGCCAACTCGGCTCTTTCTCTTTTATTTCTAAGTTTATCTTCTGCTGCAGTTTATTTGTGTTGTTTTTTAAATTTGGCCGATTGGCCCTCATATGCAAAATTTGAACCATAAGGTTCTATATGTTGAAGATGTATCAAAGTTTCTATTATTCTTGTATTTTGTGTATGGATGTGAATGCAATGTTGTGTTGGATATGTGCATGTTAGCCACTGATTCTTGGGAGCTAACATGATACGCATATCCGGGCACTCAGTATCGTACTCGTCTCTCGTTAAGGGTTTTGCCTCCTGTGCAATTGCTTGACTTGAAATGGGTCCGATTTTGGGTCACCACAGTGTTGGTATCGGAGCCATACTGACTGTAGGTTATAGCCGTAGCAATAGACGTTATTAGGATTTTGATTTGCAAAGAATATTTTCAAACTATCAAAAGTTTGGCAAAAATGTTAGTAATATGAATTCCTTTCTTTATTACCCACCTTTGCATCTGTTCTCACCGCTATTCATTTGATTTGAGCAAAATCATTTTCCTCTATTGCTCGTATCCCTCTTCCAGCACTAGAAACGTTAAATAGTCATCAGTGAAGAACATTGGTGGAAGAATGAGAAGACGACGCCTTGCTGCCATTTTTGGAATAAATTAGGGTTTGTTCTTAGATTATATATGCCCTAATAATATTATTACTTAGCTTGTAGATACTAGATTTTGTGGTGACCATTTGCTCTTTTTTTGTTCCAAGTAGTTGTGCATCGCCTATGGGCGGGTTGTATCGCAACTATGTCGGAAAACTTACCGTGTTTTCAATTGTATCTTGTGCTGTCCACCTAGGCTCTAGCACTCCTTTTTGTGATGCATAAATGTGTTTTCATCATGCATTCATACTAGGTTAAGTTACCCCCTGTTATCAATTGCTTACCTTATGCTTTTCCCTCTCATCTCTTGGATGGATGTCGCATGTTAATTAAGAGATTAATAGCGGAATTGGTAAAGAGAAGGATGTGATTGAGTAACTACTATTTTATCTTTATCTAGATCCTTTATGTTAGGTGGATGTTGGTGGACTTGCATGGTCAAAGTGATGTTTGATAATCGAGAATTGGATTATTACTCATAGTCCCCGAATATGATCTGAGATGAGTTAATTAGATTTTCGAACCATGAGATAGTAACCTTTGTGGGATTGTTTGTAGATTATGGTAAGCGCTACCATAGGAGGTTGCGATATGAGTATGAATAGAACTATTATGTTGCGATGTAAGCTTGCCTGTGGGTGATATTGGATTCATGTTGGAGGATGTGCAGGTGGAACTCATGGAATACATGTATAGAATTAAATAAATAAATGTTGTGAGTTCACTTGTGGATGTAGAATTTTGGTATGTCTCAGTTGATAAGATTGTTAGTCGGATTTTGGTCTAATGTGGTAAAGTTAAAATTCAAAACTATGATGATATTCTGAATTGTGGTGGATACTTATGTCGATAATTTGAGATTTATGGAGTTGTAGTTGGGTATATAACCAGATCATAGTACTTCCAGAGATAAAGAATGATTAGATGATTGATGGGTCGTATAGTGGATGACTATGAGGATTGCATAGGAGTTTTATCTTTATGTTGTCCCAAGAATGATATAAATAGATTAATTAGGGATGATTAAATGTGGCGGTTGGATTTAGATAAAGCTTGAGGATAAGTAGACCATGGAAGACGTCATGTGATATTGTTGAACTAAACTAGGAGAATTATCTTGGATAACTTGATCTGGATAAAGTTAGTGATTCAGACTATTTGGATTATAGTTGGATTACAAATTCACCTTGGAGGGATGATCCTTTTGATGATTTGATTTACTTAGGTCAGAGTTGACTATGGACAAAGGAGGTATATCTATAACCTAGCATAATTGCGTTGATGTTGGAGGTCAATTGATCCTAGAGTAGGGAAGAGTGGATTGATCATGCCAACAAAAGGATTAAAGAGCAGAAATATATATACATTGTCTGAAGATGTAATTTGATCTTGCATAGATATACCCTCTTTTAGGAATTTAAATTGTTGTGAGGACAATTGCTGAAAACAACAAATAATTGATGGATGATTGCTAATATATGTCAATTGGTGGATTATAGACATTGAAATACGATTCTTTTGGTGCTCATGAATTGAGAGTTATACTGGAGGTACCCTATGATAGACTTGTCAGTGTTTTAGAACCGATCCTACGTAAAGATTGTTTGATTCGGGGGGTCTCCACAATTGATCACGCAGACGAAAGAGACACAGGGATTTTTATACAGGTTCGGGCCTTCTCCAGTGAGAATAATAACCCTACTCCTGTGTATATTGTATTGGATTTCTGGATTACAATCAGCTGAGAGTATTACTAATTGTCTTACAAAAGAGGCTCTCCCTCTATCTCTAACATACACCTATTTATACTAAGAAGTGGTGGCCGTTGTCTTTCCAGGCTAATTAGTCACTCATTATTGCATAATAATGAGAGTAATTACTGGAGTAGTAACCTCCTCACGCTGTCAAACGGTTAATAGCCAGAGATAGTCGAGAATTATCTATAGTTATGTCAGGCATAACTACGTATTTTGACTGCTTAGATTCTCACTTATTAAATGGGTCTTCTGACTGGTGGACCCAGTAAGTCGTGAGAAATACGCAGCAGACCTAGTCATAGCAGGACTTATGATTATACCATAGTCGTAGGAATGCTTACGATTAGGGGGTAGTCGTAGAAAGACTTACGACTTCCTGGATACTGGTCGTAGAAAGACTTACGACCGGACGTAATCGTAGCAAGACTTACGATTATACCATAGTCGTAGGAATGCTTACGACTAGGGGGTAGTCGTAGAAAGACTTACGACTTCCTGACTTGTCCTTCCCTTATAATATTAAGGGGTATGTCATGTGATGTCATATTTCATGATTATTTGAATTAACAAAATGAGGATTATTCAGATCCTCGTCATCTAGCCCCCCTGCTTCAAGTAAAAATAGCTTACTTGACTAAAGGGTCGTAGATGTTCTTTAGACCGCTAGAAGGTCGTAGGAACGATTGTTGAAGGAAAAACTCTTCAACATTTGGTTCTCTCAACCAGAAATATGCTTGATCGAGGTAATCTGTTAAGGCTATTGGAAATGCAAGATAGTCGTAGAATATCTTACGACTTCGAAGCAATCGCAGCCTTATGATCGGAAGCAAAACTTTTCTGATCGTTTTTTTGTATGACCCGAGGTCAAGTTGGTAATTTCGCTTGAGGTGTGAAAAAGGTGTCTTGGGACTTTCGATTGGGCAGGTTAAAAGTATGTCCGTCGACACGATTCCCGAAACGGTGGAGACTATTGGGATTCCACGGTGTTTCATTCCAGGCGTGCGGTTATAAAACGGACCGTGGAGGTAGAATTTAGGGTTCTTACCTTTTCACCCAATAATCTGTTGCTTTCTCGTTTCTTCCGCCGCTGGTGATTCCGTACAGTTTCTTGGAGCTTTTCCCAAAACCAATTGTGAGGACCCCCGGTTATTGGAAGTGTTACTAATTAAATTCATCTTGTAGCACAATTGTTAATGAAGGAACAGTCTTGCCTTTATTAAAAACCATGCTAAAGATATAAATTTAACAAGTGATGATCCGAACAGATTCCGGATATATATGATTCACAATGGTTCCCAGGATCAACGACCATTGCATATATATCCTTCATCAACATTGCATCAAACACATACAAGTCATACATTGATATAATTAAACATAAGGTTACATCATTACATTAGTACTACAATATTAAGTGACTTGGTCACTTTAGCGATATCTGGCGGAAGCAAAATAAACGGAAAATGTCCACCAATGGCCTCATCCACCCGCAGGCAATTGCGTGGAGGAAAGAAGTAGCGTTACTCGTTAGCGTCACCGTGATCGGCGCTAACGGGTACTTCATAAAGGAAACCGTCCTCACCTGCAACAATAGGTGATAGCACCTTGAGTACGGAAGGTACTCAGCAAGTCTTACACAAACTAACAAAAGAAAGTGGTTATTAGAGCCTATTCAAAGGAGTAGGGTTTTTACATGCATAAGGTTACAACAGGAAGGTATAAAGGTTCAAATTTGCATAAAGCGATACATCTTAACCTACAAAGGCTAACTTTTGATAAAGCAATTTAATAAATCAAAGTTTGCTTAAAACAGTAAGTAAATGACATAAAAGGAAACAGTACAGTGCCTGATTCCCTCATGCAAACCGAGCATAAACCAAAACCACATTTTTGAAAATCAAAACTTCTATACAGGTGACATCAATTCAAGTTATCGTCCATGACCGTGGACACGGCTATTCGAACAGTTTATACCTGCGGGGTGTACATCTTTACCAACATGACTTAGCTAGCTCGTTGCCTTCTTGGATGCCTCCGAATGATGACATACTTCCTTTGGTATGCCGACTGGGAAACCAAGATTTGGTATTTTTCAACAAGCTAACACTATTGAGTTGGACCCCATGTGTGAACCGATCCCGCTTAAACAACGATCGATAGCATCCGCCAACCGGCACACATGTTGCGTCGATGAATGCCGATCAAACAATTTAATGCGAATTGGGTTCCCTACCCATAGTAGAATGCTATCGGCACCATTAAGGTATCGTATATGCGACGAGGCACATATACGCCTCACCCTCCTAAGAACATCCGTCTTGACATACAAGCTCACATGGCATAAAACACGGTCCTCGGACCTAAGCATCTATGCCATACAAGGTCAATACACATATCCTTACTCTCTGTTTCCAACTCAATAGTCTTAACATTTTACTTAACCAAAGCAGCGCCCATACACTTGCATGTGGAAGTACGTGGGGACTTGAACCGAATAGTCGAGTTCGGTCCTTAATTAACCGGACAAGTCCACCACAAAACCCAATCTCGTGCATAAAAGCACCATCACTAGCTTCCTCTTGTCCGAGATCAATTTGAATTTCAAATACAAGACCGATTTAAAGAAACTGGACAAAGGGTTTAAAATAATAAAGCCAATTGTGATTGCCCATGTTTGACAAGATATGCTTGTCAAACTCTAAAATCTCTAGACTCGCATATCTAAGCCAAATCAAAATAGACCATATAGTATACAGACTACACTAGAGTTGAGTGTATGGTCATAATTAAGGTAATCCACCATGTCAGTTATAGCTAGCTATTACAAGTCACATTTTGTATTTTAGGAAAAATAGCATGCACATATATCTTTGGATTTGTAAAAGCTATTGTACAAAATCGGGCTCAATATGGTGCAAAGAGGATGCTTGCCTTGGTAATAATAAACTCTGTTGTGCTCTCGTTGCTCGTGAATATATTCAATTGCTTCACGTGAATCAGATTCTAAAAGAAGCAATAAGATCCAATAAATACCAAAAGCGACAATAAGCTCAAAATGAAGGAAAAATGCATGATCAATTTGGAAATGCATGATTACTGATGTCTTAAGCCATAACTACCCATAATAATGATAATAACCCATAATATAGCTTCATGTTTTCAAAAAATGAAACTAAAATTTAGTGCAAAGTCCAGCTTTTTTAGATTTTAAAAGAGTGAAAACATGACGAGTTGTAATTTTTGGAAAAGTAATATAGAACATGCAAAAGTTCATAAATGAAACTTAGCATGATCTTTTAGGTAACTAATATCCCAAACCAACCTTAGTCTAACCTAACTAGTTAGATTACATCAATTAAGAAGAAATTCATTTTTGTCGGTTAAGTTTGACAAAAGAATCGAGACAGATCTCAACTAGAAGTCAAAATAGGTGATGACAAGAATGAAAAGGTTAACTTGTCATGCTGCTAGGGTTTAGTCGAAACCCAAATAAGATGATAAGTTGACAGTAGAACCCTAGGTTTTGAAAATGATATGGAAAAGCGAAAGGTATAATATCAACTTTTGGTTTGAAGCAAGTTGAAACTATTGATGCTTAAAAGAATGATTCACAGAGCTTCTTAAGTCCTTAAGATGCTCAAGATGTCGAAATTAGGGTTTTTGGCTTACCAGTAAGGAAAGATACCAAGAACTCTAATAATTTGAGGTTGATCGACAGAGAGATCAAGTTCGATTTAACGCAAAGATACAGAATCTTTGTCGAGGGTAAACCAGTTCTTAAGGATGGATAAGCAAAGGATAGGAGCAAGAACTCCTTTGGACAAACAAGGAAGAAAGTGAGCTTGGTGGTCAACAATGGTCTGCTGACTCCAAAAAGCTAGGGTTTATATATGTGGATGTTGAGCTACAGAGCAAGAGGGAATGATCTAGAGTCGATGAGGTGTCCATTTGGGGCTAATTATCCCAAAAAAATTGGTTGCAAAAGCTTTGGGATAAATCCTCTCCTCATATATGAGAGATTTTGCTACCGAGAGAGAGGGAAGAAGATAAGCATACTCTTACATGTGGGTCCCATTGTCATTCTCGGCACGCGCTCTTCAAAAGCTCAAACGAATGTCGATCGTCCGATTGGAAATGGCGGTGTGATAAATAGATAGATTAAATGATTTGAATGGTGCGATTAATATGGACCGCACGATCTAGATCCACCGATCGGGATTAAAACGGAGCTCAAAGAAATCTTGAGATCCACTTTCAAATCTGGACGTTGGATTGAAATCCAACACTCAGCTAAAAGAATACACGTCACCTCCTTTAGATGCGAAGGCGCAACACCGTTGGATTTGATTTCTACGGTCAGGATGGAAAGTTGAACCGGATGGTCCGATTGCATACACTCATATGGACCGTACGATCGAAATCCAACGATCCACCGATTTTGGGCTTTAAAGGCCCACGGTCAAAAAGGAGTGTCGTAGGATTGAAATCCAAAGGCCCGCATAAACGCGCGCCTCTGATTTCAAATTGGAATAAGCGATGCGGTTAGATCAGAAATGAACGGTCACGATTGTGCGGGGATCCGGAGTCGTCCGAATGCATACACCAATCTCGCCGTTAGATCAAGATCCAACGCGGAGATTAAAATGCTGCGTGGACGGCTCGCGGGTGTTATAAGCTTCACCCGTTCGATTGAAGATCAACGGCTCATATCAAGCGTGGAGTTCGGGCTCGCGCTCGAACGTGACAGATTCAGACCACTAGCACTGGGTTGGACTCAACCACGAAGGTGCGAGTCGCTACAGTACTAGGGCTAGGTTTAAACCAGTTTAGTTGACCCAACCTTATTCAAATTTGTAAAAGGTTTGACTGGCTTTTAAAAATAGCAAATAAATTTATAAATTCATGAAATTTTCTTGTAAGCTACTGGGATGATATATTTCCCAGATAAATTTTATAAACCACATTTTCACTTTGTAAAATACATAAATATTTATTTCAGTGAAAATATTTATTTAAAGACCATAAATTTTTCTTTAAGCCCAAATAATTTCTAAAAATACAACAAAATATTTTTAGCCAAGATAATTTATCTAGGCTTTAATAAAAAATACTTCCAGTCATAATACAAGTTTTATCTTGTATTCCTTTAAGACTTTGAATGGTTCTTTAGGGTTTTGGCTATAAAGGAGGGTTTTAACTTGTAACATGTGCGCAAAGTGTAAACATGAGCAGAATGATATGAACAAGATCTCATTCTGCTCATAAAGCATTTTATTACTGTTTATAAACTTGGGTTGTTACAAACCTATCCTCTTAAGAAAATCTAGTCCCGAGATTTGGAACAAAGTTAAAGATTAGAAAGAAGTGAAGTGAAAGCGATTTATGAGGAAATTCAACATCTGTTGCCTTGATTTCCTTCAAGGATAACAAAGAAGAACTTTACATAACAACATAGTGTTATTATTACATCTTTGTTTACATTGCTTTGTTTAAACTTTCCTTTCTTGATCCAAAGGAAAGTACTAAACAACAAAAGATGGGGTGCTCAATGCATCGGATCTTTGCGCTCCCAAGTGGCTTCATCCTCGGAATGATTAGCCCATCGAATTTTCAAGAACTTGACAGTTGCGATTTCTTGTTCTGCGTTCCATTGTGTCGAGGATACGACCGGTTGTTCTTGATAAGAAAGATCGAGTTGGAGATCAAGATGTTCATAGCGATTGCCTCAATAGGAACACGAAGGCATTTCTTCAATTGAGACACATGAAAAGTATCATGCTGCTCACGAGAGTGATTCGTAGTTCTAATTGATAAGCTCACGCTCCTCGCTTGGCAATTATTCGGAAGGGTTAGATATAACGAGGTGCGAGCTTTCCTTTTACCTGAAAACGATGAGTACCCTTCATGGGTGACACTTTAAGATAGACATGGTCATCTACCTCAAAGCTCAATTCACGACGGCGATGATCAGCATAGCTCTTACGGCGAGGCTGCGGTTTTCAAACAATCTCGAATCGATTTAACTTGCTCTTCTCGCTTCCTTTACTAAGTTCGGACCATAGAATGATCTTTCACCAGACTCAGACCAATTCAATGGAGTCCTACAAGCTCTTCCATACAAGGCTTCAAAAGGTGACATTTGAATACTTGCTTGGTAGCTATTATTGTAGGAAAACTCCACATATGGTAAAGATCTCTCCCAGTATTTGCTATAGGATAGCACATAAGCTCAAGAAGATCTTCCATTACTTGATTCACTCTTTCGCTTGACCACCGGTTTGAGGGTGGTAGCGATCGAAAGAAAGTTCGGTTCCATAGCCCGATGAAGGCTACTCCAAAAATGAGAAGTGGCTGGGACCACGGTCGAAACAATGACCTTAGGAACACCATGAAGACAAACAATTCTAGCAATATAAAGCTCGCTGGTTGCTTGCCATTGAAATCGGTCCTGACCGAATAAAATGAGCCACTTTAGTTAAACGGTCAATGATTACCGGATGGCATCGGATCTTTGGAAGTCTTGGGAAGACCAAATACAAAATCCATACCGATCTCTTCCCACTTCCACGCGTGGAATAGGCAAAGGTGAAGGGTACCGGTGGCCGGATGTTGACTTTAACCCTTTGACAAATATCACATTCAAGAACATCGAGCAATTTGCCTCTTCATTTGGCTCCACCAAAAATTTTCTTCAAATCTGGTACATCTTGGTACTCCCGGATGCAAAGAAAACTTGGAATTATGAGCTTCTCTGAGAATTAGACTCTTCAATTCCGAATCAGCAGGTACTACCAAACGATTGCGATATCGAATCGTACCACGATCATCTTCAGAAAATTCGTTGGCTTTACCTGCTTTCATATTCTCCTTGATTTCGGCCACCTCGGCATCAGTTTTCTGGGCCTCCAGAATCCGATATTCTAATGTAGGCTCCACTTGCAACGCAGCGAGGAAACCTGCCCCCACCAATTCAAGACTTAAGCGCCGAAAATCAGCACACAAGTCGATTGCCGCAGGTAGAGAAGATATGCAGTTGCATTGCGACTTTCTGCTTAAAGCGTCTGCCACAACATTGGCTTTACCAGGATGATAATTAATACCCATGTCGTAGTCCTTGATCAATTCAAGCCATCTTCTTTGTCTCATATTCAAATCAGATTGAGTGAATATGTACTTCAGACTTTTATGATCAGTATAGATCTCACAACGATTACCAAGGAGGTAATGTCGCCAAATCTTTAATGCATGGACCACGGCAGCCAATCCCAAATCATGAGTAGGATAATTAACTTCATGAGGGCGCAACTGCCGGGATGCATATGCCACAACTCGGCCTTCTTGCATAAGCACACAACAAGTCCATGGCGAGATGCATCGCAATAAATGTCGGCTCTTAAGAACATCAGGAAGAGTAAGCTGGAGCTTTAGTCAAGAGAGTTCTCAAAAGCCAAAACTCTCTTCACACTTAGTGACCATTCAAATTTCTTCCCTTCGCAAGAGCCGAGTCAAAGGTCTAGCAATCTTGGAGAAATTTTCAATGAACCTACGGTAATAACCCGCAAGTCCAAGAAAACTCAAATCTCCGGGACACTCTTGGGAGGCTTCCAATTTAGCACATCTTGTACCTTGCTTGGATCAACGGCAATGCCTCCTTCAGATAACACATGCCCCAAAATGCAACCTCTACGAGGCGAAAGCACACTTGCCGAACTTAGCATATAATCGATCTTGCTGAAGTGTTTCAAAGACAAGTCGCAAATGTTGTTCATGATCCTTATCAGACTTGGAATAAATAAGGATGTCGTCAATGAACACGACAACGAACTTATCCAAGAACTTCATGAACACTGAATTCATAAGATTCATGAAATAGGCTGGTGCATTGGTCGACCGAAGGACATAAAAGATACTCGCACAAACCGTAACAGTAGAAAAAGCTGTTTTAGGAATGTCCTCACTCTAACCTTGATTTGATGATAGCCCGACCTCAAATCAATCTTTGAAAAGACTCGGGCACCAACCAACTGATCAAAAAGATCATCAATTCGAGGCAAAGGATATTTGTTCTTGATAGTGACCTCATTTAACGGACGGTAATCCACACACATCCGTAAAGTGTTGTCTTTCTTTTTGACAAAGATTGCCGGGCATCCCCAAGGTGAGGAACTCGGTCGAATGAAACCTTTGTCAAGCAAGTCTCCAAGTTGTGTCTTTAACTCAATCAGCTCATCAAGCGGGCATTCTATAGGGACTCACGGATATGGGAGCGTTTCAGAACTAGTTCAATTCGAACTCCACTTCCGATGCCCTGGGTAATCAGGAAGGTCTTGAGAAAGACATCAACATACTCACAGACAATTGGTACTAACTCCAAAGAAGGAGTGGTATCAACTTGGTGAGCACAAAGATGAGAGCCAGCTGTTTTGGAATGGTAAACAACTTGAATGCCGTCTGCATTGGTCATAGAAATAGACCGTTGGGAACAGTTGATTTGACCCTGGTTCTTGGACAGCCAATCCATACCCAAAATGACGTCCAACCCTTTAGAGTCAATCACAATTAGATTTGCTAAAAACTTTACCCCGACGATTGTTATGTTGACCCCACAGCAGATCTGATCGGTTTTAAAGACCGACCCAGGTGATTGAATAATAAAAGGTGGTTGGAGGGTATGCATGTCTAGCGGTGTTGAACGACAAAATGATTGCTAATAAAAGAATGAGATGCTCCGAGTCAAATAAAGCGATGAGTGGACTGAAATTAACTAGGAGCATACCCATAACAACCAGTGCATCGGTAGCCTCTTGTGATGATCTGGTTCACATGCCCACGGACTCGAGCCGGATCTGCTTTGATAGGTGGCCTCTGCGAAGGGGCTGGCCGAACAGGGGTTGGATATGGTCGAACAGGAGGCAATCCTTGCTGCTTTGCCACACACTTGTTGGCATAATGTCCTGACGACCGCAATGAAAGCAGATAACCCCGGGATTAACATTGTTAATGTATGGACTGATTTCCACCGATTCTGATCGACCCGTGGAGGGGATGGGCGAGGGGCAAACACCGCCGGCCTTGGTGAAAATGGAGCTGGTGCTCGTGGTGGTCTAGGCAACCACATGCGAGGCCTTGGTGAGCTGCCACCAGGAGCAAACTGTGAAGTCCGTTGTCGTTTGCGTGACTCCTCCAATGCCTTGCTCTTGCTCTCGGCCACAATTGATTTGTTGACCAATTGAGAGAAATTCCGGAAGTCATGCAAAGCTACAGCCATCTGCAGTTCTTTAGATAGCCCATTTAAGAACCGGTTTCGACAACGAAGGTCAGTCGAAACGTCATGAGGGGCATATCTGGCAAGCAAGTTGAACTCATGCAGATACTCGGTCATAGACTTTCGCCCTTGCTTGAGAGCGAGAAATTCTTGTTGCTTGATCATGATTACTCCCTTAGGAATATGAGCTTCGCGAAAAGCTTCCACGAACTCATCCCAAGTAGGGACATGTCCAGCAGGCTGAATGGCAAGAAGATTATCCCACCATATGCTAGACGGCCCATCGAGCTGATAACTGGCAAAAAGAACCTTTTCCCTTTCGGAGCATTGAGCAATCAAAAGCTTCTTCTCAATGGTCCGAAGCCAATCCTCAGCTTCCATAGGATCATGAGAACTGGAGAACACCGGCGGGTTAGTCCGCTGAAAGTTAGCAAGACTGCCCTGCACATGGTGGCCTCCGGCTCTGACAGTTGGTGCAATAGGTAAAGAAGTGTTGCGCATAACCGCTCCAGATCGCGTCTGGTCCATCGGTTGCGCTCAATTTGCATGAGCACATCGACCATCGAAGGTGGTGGGAAGCTCCTTCACGAGGACCACCTTGTGGATCACGAGAGCTGGAGGGTTCATCGGCCCTCCACGAGAATGAGGCACGGAGTCGACATGCCCTCCCTTATTGCGCTTGCAGACGAGTAGTAGGTCTGTCATCCTGCTACCACATCATGGTTAACAACACAACAAGGACATACTCGGCAAACACAAACAAGGTTGCAATTAGAAAAGAAACAAATCATGTACATATAATGCATCATGGTATGTTATGCATTCAAGTTAACACCAAACCGAAACTTCATATATATACAACAAAATTTGGTTCCTGTCTTACATTATAGTCGGCCATAATGTCGTTACAAACCGAAAGTTAAGCTTACATACCTGCAAAAATACTACGCCCTATTACATACAATTTATTTAAGGGCAACTACTAGACTAAAAGACACTCAACCACGAGGGTTCATCGTCGAGTGCTAGCGTAGAGATCGGTTAAAGTTCACGGAAACTCATTCAAAAGATGAGCTCGGGGAACCGGTATCACCAGATCCAACGGGCTAATGAGACGCCTCGGGGACCCCAACAATGGTGATGACCTCCAGAGGTGCGATCGCAGAGTGCGAGGAAAACTGCGATCATCGGGCTTGGCGACTTGTCCATAAACACGCACGCACCGGCCACCGGAAGTCGGTAAAGAGGTGGTGCAAAGAAGCTGGGAGGTCTCGTTGTCACCATAAAGTACGTTATGAGGAACGCGGTTCATGTTGACTCAAGAAGCGAGTACTCTGGGCCTCATTAAGGCAATGCCGAAGTTTCCCAACTCCCTCACAAGACAACATGGATTTGGTCCATAATCGGACCATCCTCGCCAACTGTCGCACCTTGGGGTCTTCGCCAAATCCGTATCTCATCGAACATGCTCACTTCGGAGGTAGGGCCCTGATTCGGGAAGTGGTCGTAGGGTGGTTGAGACAATTCCGTCAAATCATGATGAAGAAGGCTCATCATCCTACTTGCCGCTTCCTGAACCGCCATAGCCTCAGAGGTGGCAAGTGCTTGGACACAGTAAGGAACACTGCCAGCTACATGCCTAGCAATGACATTGATGAAGGCACGGTACTCCTCCATCCCTGGTCCTCGATCTCGTCGATAGATGGCGTACTCCGGCTGATAAGTGAAATTGGAGCGCCACATCATGTCCCGTAATCTTTGGGAACCCATCAACATCTTGACTCTAGTCTCCTTGACCAAGTACCAACCGCTCATCTATAGACAAAAGACAGGATAAGAAACAATTCACTTTTAGATAAACCAACAGAAAGTTGGGCAAGAAGTGACATTAAGGAGGATAAGAAATAAAAGATGTCATACTTAAGCTTTCAAAATTATACTACTACTTGAAAATAATTTTATTAGAAGACTCTCTAACAACTCCGGCCATGCTACTTCTAACCTACAGGCAGCGTATGCTCGATACCAACGCTGTGAGGACCCCGGTTATTGGAAGTGTTACTAATTAAATTCATCTTGTAGCACAATTGTTAATGAAGAGCAGTGCTGCCCTTTATTAAAAACCATGCTAAAGATATAAATTTAACAAGTGACAGATCCGATGAAATGAGATTCCGGATATATATGATTCACAATGGTTCCGGGATCAACGACCATTGCATATATATCCTTCATCAACATTGCATCAAACACATACAAGTCATACATTGATATAATTAAACATAAGGTTACATCATTCGTTAGTACTACAATATTAAGTGACTTGGTCACTTTAGCATATCTGTGGAAGCAAAATAAACGGAAAATGTCCACCAATGGCCTCATCCACCCGCAGGCAATTGCGTGGAGGAAAGAAGTAGCGTTACTCGTTAGCTTCACCGTGATCGGCGCTAACTGGTACTTCATAAAGGAAACCGTCTCACCGCAACAATAGGTGATAGCACCTTGAGTCTGGAAGGTACTCAAGCAAGTCTTACACAAACTAACAAAAGAAAGTGGTTATTAGAGCCTATTCAAAGGAGTAGGGTTTTACATGCATAAGGTTACAACAGGAAGGTATAAAGGTTCAAATTTGCATAAAGCGATACATCTTAACCTACAAAGGCTAACTTTTGATAAAGCAATTTAATAAATCAAAGTTTGCTTAAAACGATAAGTAAATGACATAAAGGAAACGAGATGATGCTCGATTCCCTCATGCAAACCGAGCATAAACCAAAACCACATTTTGAAAATCAAAACTTCTATACAGGTGACATCAATTCAAGTTATCGTCCATGGCCGTGGACACGGCTATTCGAGCAGTTTATACCTGCAGGGGTGTACATCTTTACCAACATGACTTAGCTAGTTCGCTGCCTTGGATGCCTCCGAATGATGACATACTTCCTTTGGTATGCCGGCCGGGAAACCAAGATTTGTATTTTCAACAAGCTAACACTATTGAGTTGGACCCCATGTGTGAACCGATCCCGCTTAAACAACGATCGATAGCATCCGCCTAACAGGGGCACACATGTTGCGTCGATGAATGCCGATCAAACAATTTAATGCGAATTGGGTTCCCTACCCATAGTAGAATGCTATCGGCACCATTAAGGTATCGTATATGCGACGAGGCACATATACGCCCTCACCCTCCTAAGAACATCTGATACTGACATACAAGCTCACATGGCATAAAACACAGTCCTCAGACCTAAGCATCTATGCCATACAAGGTCAATACACATATCCTTACTCTCCTGTTTCCAACTCAATAGTCTTAACATTTTACTTAACCAAACAGCGCCCATACACTGCATGTGGAAGTACGTGGGGGACTTGAACTGAATAGTCAGAGTTCGGTCCTTAATTAACCCGGACAAGTCCACCACAAAACCCAATCTCGTGCATAAAAGCACCATCACTAGCTTCCTCTTGTCCAGATCAATTTGAATTTCAAATACAAGACTGATTTAAAGAAACTGGACAAAGGGTTTAAAATAATAGAAAGCCAATTGTGATTGCCCATGTTTGACAAGATATGCTTGTCAAACTCTAAAATCTCTAGACTGCATATCTAAGCCAAATCTGAAAATAGACCATATAGTATACAGTACTACACTAGAGTTGAGTGTATGGTCATAATTAAGGTAATCCACCATGTCAGGTTATAGCTAGCTATTACAAGTCACATTTTGTATTTTGGAAAAATAGCATGCACAGATATCTTTGGATTTGTAAAAGCTATTGTACAAAATCGGGCTCAATATGGTGCAAAGAGGATGCTTGCCTTGGTAATAATAAACTCACATGCAGCTGCTGGTTGCTCGAAATATATTCAATTGCTTCAAGAGAATCGATTCTAAAAGAAGCAATAAGATCTAATAAATACCAAACCGACAATAAGCTCAAAATGAAGGAAAAATGCATGATCAATTTGGAAATGCATGATTACAAGATGCTTAAGCCATAGCTACCCATAATAATGATAATAACCCATAATATAGCTTCTTTGTTTTCAAAAGATGAAACTAAAATTTAGTGCAAAGTCCCAGTTCTTTTTTAGATTTTAAAAGAGCTGAAAATAGGACAGGTTGTAATTTTTGGAAAAAGTAATATAGAACATGCAAAAGTTCATAAATGAAACTTAGCATGATCTTTTAGGGTAACTAATATCCCAAACCAACCTTAGTCTAACCCTAACTAGTTAGATTACATCAATTAAGAAGAAATTCATTTTGTCTGCTGGTTAAAACAAAAAGAATCGAGAACAGATCTCAACTAGAAGTCAAAATAGGTGATGACAAGAATGAAAAGGTTAACTTATCATGCTGCTAGGGTTTAGTCAAAACCCAAATAAGATGATAAGTTGACAGGTAGAACCCTAGGTTTTGAAAATGATATGGAAAACCGAAAAGGTATAATATCAACTTTTCAGTTTGAAGCAAGTTGAAACTATTGATGCTTAAAAGAATGATTCACAGGAGCTTCTTAAGTCCTTAAGATGCTCAAGATGTCAAAATTAGGGTTTTTGGCTTACCAGTAAGGAAAGATACCAAGAACTCTAATAATTTGAGGTTGATCGACAGAGAGATCAAGTCTGATTTAACCTGCAAAAGATACCGAATCTTTAATGCAGGGTAAAACCAGTTCTTAAGGATGGATAAGCAAAGGATAGGAGCAAGAACTCCACCGACAAAGAAGGAAGAAAGTGAGCTTCAGTGGTCAACAATGGTGACTCCAAAAGCTAGGGTTTATATATGTGGATGTTGAGCTCTGAGCAAGAGGGAATGATCTAGAGTCGATGAGGTGTCCATTTGGGGCTAATTATCCCAAAAAAAATTGGTTGCAAAAACTTTGGGATAAATCCTCTCCTCTCTTTCTGAGATTTCTTGTACGAGAGAGAGGAAGAAGATAAGCATACTCTTACATGTGGGTCCCATTGTCATTCTCACCAAGGCTTCACAAAAGCTCAAGCGAATGTCACCGTCCGATTGGAAATGGCGTTGTGATAAATAGATAGATTAAATGATTTGAATCGGTGCATCGATTAATATGGACCATACGATCTAGATCCACCGATCGGGATTAAAGCGAGCTCAAAGAAATCTTGAGATCCACTTTCAAATCTGGACGTTGGATTGAAATCCAACGCCGGCTAAAAGAATACACGTCACCTCTTTTAGATGCGAAGGCGCAACACCGTTGGATTTGATTTCTCGGTCGGGATGGAAAGTTGAACCGGATGGTCCGATTGCATACACTCATATGGACCGTCACGATCGAAATCCAACGATCCACCGATTTTGGGCTTTAAAGGCCCACGGTCAAAGGAGTGCGTAGGATTGAAATCCAAGGCCGCATAAACGCGCCTCGATTTCAAATTGGAATAAGCGACGCGATTAGATCGTAAATGAACAGTCACGATTGTGCGGGGATCCGGAGTCGTCCGAATGCATACAGCAATCTCGCTCGTTAGATCAAGATCCAACGGCGGAGATTAAAATGCACACGTGGACAGCTCGCGGGGTGTTATAGCTTCACCCGTTCGATTGAAGATCAACGGCTCATATCAAGCGTGGAGTTCGGCTCGCTCGAACGTGTGATTGGACCACTAGCCTTGGGTTGGACTGCGTGAGGACCGGAATATTTAACTAGTAACACTTAACCTCCAAATGGTTCTAGCATTACTAATTAAACATTCTAAGCCTCGATGGACATATGTTTCCCGAATTGCAACATATGCACATCATCACAAAATTACACATCATTTCCATACAACATAGATCACTAAGTTCAACAACGACATAAAGTAAAGTTATTACAAAGAGAGCCGACCGGCCAAATAGATCAATATACAAGAATGACAATGAAGCAAAAGCGCCATAAGATGGCTAGAACAAAAGTCGCACAGGTTAGCCGCACACCCACAAGGCAACCGTAGGGCGCCAAGCTAGTCGCCCATAAGCTACCACAACTGACTCACAAAAGTGAGGCCCTTCGGGCTCACCTTCTTCCTCTGCAACAAAACAATTAAGCATAGCATCGAGTACAAAGATTGTCTTTGTACCCGCAAGATCGACGTGTGGAATAGCGGACCTATTCATAACTACATGCAAGCTTATTTAGGTGGAGGTTGTATGTCTCATTTTGCACGGCCAACTTTATTCGCAATAATGTAATACATTTCAAAAGCAAGTTTGCAAATCTGTTTAGTTATCAAAATAACATGAAATACAGATACATACAAGTAACCACTGGAAGTGACTATCCCAATAGTCACCACAACATAGCACGAATCCCGATTCGCACTCACCCATCAAGTTTTAATTTAAAAGGTTGTAGTCTAACTCTTGAAAGACCTCCCCAAGCGTGTCCATAACCTAGGACGAGGCTATTCGAATAGTTTTAACCTGCAGGGGTGTACCAATGTACCCACACTTGCATCGCCTTTAAGCCAAAAGCACACTTAGTAGGTATCAACACACGGCTAAGTCCTCTGAGGCGCTTTCCAATATTGTGTATTAACTACGAGCCGCTCGTATGGGTAGAAACACCATACGCTACATTGCAAGCCGAAGACAACAAATCCCATCGGGTGAAGTCTTTCGGACACTACAATGCTCCCAACACCATCCCTCCTGCGACCTCCTGCGACCGGAGCCAATACACGCCAAAGTACTAAGTCAAGAGAGGTCCCATACCCTCTAGTGTGGTTATGCGCTAAAATGCTTGGTTTAGTGTAACAAGATGTTCGGTCCTTGTTGACTTAGGCACCATTCGGTCACACCCGAGAATCACACCAACATACCATTGTGCCCAAGTCTAAATCATTTTGCTTTTAGTTTTAGTTTTCATAAGTAGACATGGCACAAGGTGGAAATCATAATCATAATAAGTTTTGTGTGATCAAGGTTATCGACAAGTCGATAACCGCCCATTTCTACAGAAGCTAAGCATGGCTAAGCAATTAATTCGCAACTACTAAGTGACAAGAGCCCTCCATGAACTCTTAATCACGAGCAAGTAACCTGGGCTCATGGTAGTAGAGGATAATCATTTGCTAAGGAAATGCATCTACTAGGCCGACTATTAAAACAAAATAGCAATGCATACATAGAATTTGAAATCAACATAAATACTTAAAATCTGGGATTAACATGATCAAACCGCTTGCCTTCTTGCTTTGTTGCTCAATATGTTGCGGAGGATCGCTCTGGGATTACCGCAAATGTCGAATCCTAAGCGAAGGCCAAAAAGAACCAAGAACAACCAATAAGACGCGAGCAACACTTAAACAAAAGAGCAAGCAAAACTTAATCAATTGCGCCAGAAATTTACACATAAGGCAGAATACGAATATACCTAGACATAGAAACTGGAAAAACCTAATTTGGAATTGCGGTGCAAAAGATATTACTTAAAAACTCATTTTCTACCATAATTAGTATACTGTAGCAAAAATATTTTCTAGAGAGATTTTGAAGCTGGAATTTTTATGGCAGCTACCTACTGTATAGAGGTAACCCATATAAAATTTTAGATCATTTGGAGTTAAAGTGATTTAGTTATGATTTTTCTAAGATGCAAAATTAGCATAATGCACTTTCGAGGAGCATAAATATGTTCAAAATCGATTTTACAGGAAGTATACCAACAGAGGGTTTTCTAGAATTTATCATCTATATTTTGCGATTCAGAGAATTACTTGTGCATTTTATAAGTCTTCCAGATTTTCTAAATCTTTGAAAATAGGTACTAAATCATTAATCAAGGTTTATTTACAATCTTGGACCTACCATCATTTTTACATTAACATTGGGTTGATAACAAATTTATCAAAGTTGGAATCATTCATTTTGGATATACACAGAGCAAGATATGCATTTTCTAACGTTTTATCCATTTTCGGAATATTCAAAATGGCGAAACCAAGTTATTCCTAGTTATACAATTTTACGCTCTTGGAACATGCTTAAATCCATCTTTATAATAAGCTAAAGTGATAACATGATTTATTACAGTTGGGATTAACTAAAAGCGCTTAAAATGAATTAGTTATGAGTTTCTAAAGTTTTTACATCATTTTGAGTTGATAAACAATTGCTTACCAAATACTGAGAACAACCCAATACAAAGAAAATGGCGTGGACGACTCCCAACCCTTGATCTAAATCCTACGGCTCCACGTAGAAAATAGCGCCGCCGAAACCCACATGAAACCCACCGTTGGATCAAGATCCAGCGGCTCACCGAGTGTATGCAGCGGGGACGGTGCGGTTGCTTAGGCCAATCCCACCGCGGTCGGCGGATGGGCGGCCCGTAACGCACCAACAACCGGATTGTCCGATTGCACACACGATCTCGACCATTGATCGCAAGATCGGCGGCCCGGGGCGGCGAGGAACCGGATGGTCCGAATGCATGCAAGATCGGGCGCGGATCACAAAATGGACGGCGGCTATAGATCGAAGTTCAAAAGAGGTGCGGCGAGTGGGACCGCATGTCGATGACTACGAGTCACGATCGCAGCGATTTAACCCACGTGCGCGGTGCTGGGCCCACAAGTCGGCGACCGGAGAAGGTTTCCGAGCAGATTAAGTGCCGACATTTTTATTAATCAATGATTAAGCATTAATGATGTCGGAGCGATGTGAGTGAAACAGAGATTGATTTAAGGAGATTGGGCCCTGGTCGGTGGCTCAATAATAATGATTAAGACACATTAACGACTAATGATTGGTAATTAATGTGTCCTAATGATGCAGCAGCGGAGCTTCTCGGTGACAAAACCCGAGTGGCTTTGTTTGGTGGTCGCGGCGACTCGGCATGGCGGCGCCCACAAACTATCAAAATGGGTTACAATAGTGTTGCGGACCGCGTGTGTGACCTCGCACGGTGGAGGTGCAGGCAGCCGCGAGCCGAAACAAAGATGAAGGCCGACCGCAAAAAACACGAAAATAGCAAAATGCTCATTGCGGTCAAGGAAGCGAGTGCCATGACTTCTAGGGACTATATAGGAGCTACCTTAGCAGGAAGGAGCTTCAAAGATGGCGGGAAGACTTGAACACGATGAAGTCCAGAGAAGAAGAAGATGAAGTGGGAATGAGGTTACGAGCAAAATGAGTGGAACCACATCATTACCACAGCTTCATTATAGCTCAAAGAGGCTCCAAAAGCAAGTAATTGCAAAAAGAATCCTTACCGTTTTGAGAAGAAAGGGGTGAAACCAACAGAAAATCTCAAACTTAAAATTGAGTGATTCTGTGAATGCAACCCAAAATCAAGTTAGGGAAATATAAAGGAGGTTGAGGAGTTCAAAGGGTGCAAGAAATGTTGAAGATGAACCACTGGACACAAGGCGCCATTGGAGCTCTACGACCAACAATGGTGTTTTGAGGGTGAGAGGTGTTCTTGAGCTCAAACAGAGAATAGCTAGGTGTGGTGCAAAAGAACACCGGGAGGACCTAGGGGAGCCAATTTATAGGAAGGGGATTAGGGTTTCGAGCAAGAACATGAGCCCATGGTGAGCTCGGTTCATGGGCGGTCAAGGACCAAGAAGTGATGGGAGCAAGTGAGACTCGGGACAATGGAGGAGAAAGCTCGGCGCATTAAATGCTCCAGAGAGGCGTTGGCGAAAGCAACTTGAGGTGACACCACAAGCCCCCATGCTCTCTCTCTTCTCTCGCCATGAACGCCGCGCGCCGAGAGGCCGAGGAGGAAGAAGAAGCAGAGAAGGCAAACCACGGCCGTCGGATTAAAAATGGGCGGTCACGATTAAACAAGTTCGCCGGACGGTCAGGTGCTCTCAAGGATGCGGGCGGTTGGATTGAGATCAACGGTCCCTATTGACCAATGCAGCGGAGGTCAGAATGCTCACACGAGCGTGGGCCACGCGATCTGAATCAACGGCGATATCGCGCGCGTTTTAAAGCACGCGGCTCGGTGCGATTAGGTGGTTCAACCAAGTCAAGTGGCTCGGACTCGAGCCCGACTCGAACCCAATGAACAGTGAATCCGCTTTAGGTTTTAATTTAAAGCTGAGACTTTTGAGGATTTATTTAGGGCAGCAGAATAACTCCAAAAATTCTGAAATTTTACAGGAGCTTGCTGACTGAGACATTGACCTTGTGAAAATTTCTCAGAGATTTTTATGCATTGCATTTTTCTCCAAAAATTCTACAAGGTCTGGTTTTAGGTTTGACCGGACTTTGAATTGGTTTGGTGACCTCCAAAAATATCAAACAATTTCTAAAAATCGTGAGATTTTTGGAGAGGGTCACATACCATCCCAAGAACTTAGGAAAAATATTTCCAGAGGATGATCAAAACATTTGAGGAATGTTATAGAAGAGACAAGATTTGGTTCAAAAGACTTGTGACTTTGCATTTCCATAAGTCTTGTACAATACTTGTGCAATACAAGCAGAAACACATGATGTAAGAAAAGTTTTAATTTCTACTCATTTTCTTACATTTGAAACACAAGCCCAAAATTTGGGATGTTACAACTCTCCCTTACAAGAATCTCGACCAGAGATTAGTTTACTCGGAGAAGAAAGAAGGAAAATCTGCACGGCGATCTTCTCGCTCCCAAGTTGCCTCATCTTGAGAATGGTTTGACCACTCGAACCTTAGGAACTTGATGACACGGTTCCTTGTTCTCCGTTCGACTTCTTCAAGAATGCGAGCAGGATGCTCGCGATAGGTCAAATTCTCACGCACATCGAGTTTCCAACGGAGTTTCCTCGTTGGGACACGGAGGCACTTCTTGGTGTGAAACATGGAACACATCATGCACACCCTCAAGTGCGGTGGTGGCTCAATCAGTATGCAAGCTGCTCAACTCTCTCGGCGATCGATAAGGCCCAACATATCGAGGAGCCAACTTGCCCTTGATACCATGGCGATGGCCCTTCAAGGGTGAGACTTTGAGATACACAAAGTCATTGGGCTCAAAGCTCAACTCACGGCGACGACGATGCGCATAGCTCTTTTATGCGGGTGGGCGTGCGCGGATGCTTTCGCGGATCAAGCGAACACAGCTTCGGTCTCATTGATCGAATACGGGCGAAATCGCCGCTCACGATCTACGACCAGTTCAATGGGTTCTGCATCTCCTCCCATACAAAGCCTCAAATGGTGCTATGCCAAGCGGCGAAAAAAGTGTTGTTGTAGGAGAACTCGGCCAAAAGGTAGGCATTTCTCCACTTCTTCCGTAGGAAAGAACACAAGCAGAGCATATCTTCCAACACTTGGTTGACTCGCTCCGTCGACCATCGATCCGAGGATGAAAGGTCATCTTGAAGTGGAAGGGTCCCCATAGCCTCTTGCGGACTATGCCAAAACCGCGAGGTGAAAAGCGCACCACGATCGAAATAATCGTCTTGGCTGCGTGAAGGCTCACAATCCTCGAGACATAAAGTTGGCCAAAGGCCCCCACGGCGAGTCTTGACGGGAAGGAAATGGGCCACTTTAGTCAACACATCGATCACAACCCAAATAGCATCATTCCCTTTGGGACGGCGGGGCAATCGGTGATGAAGTCCATGCCAACGAATCCACTTCCATCCTGGCAGCGGCAAGGTTGAAGAAGACCTGCTGGGCCGATGATGCTCGGCCTTCACACGACAGACACGTCGCACTCGACAACGAACTTGGCAATCTCGCGCTTCATTCGGGTCCACGAATCTCGGCGAAGATCACGATACATCTTGGTAGCCCGGGGTGAATAGACAAAGGAGAATCATGGGCAGCGGAGAATCAAATCCGCAATTCCATGACCTTAGGGACCACAAGGCAGCTGTCCAAACCACACAACGCCATGCTCGTCCTCACGAAAAGCACTTGGCTATCCATCCTTGATGTTACGCTTGATCGGCTCACACCAACATGCACTGTGTGCGCCTTGATTTGGTCCACCAAGGTTGGTTGCACAACCAATGTAGCAAGAGAACGTGCTCGGTCAAACCCAAATTAAGGCGTTGAAATTCGAAATGAGAGCGCCGCTTTGCTCTTGGAGCATCAACATGTTGCAATACACCTTAGTGAGTGCATCCGCAACAACATTGGCTTTGCCGGATGGTGCTGAATGCCCATGTCATAGTCCTTGATCAATTCCAACCATCTTCTTTGCACGAGGTTCGGATCTGTTGGGTGAACAAGTACTTCAAGCTCTTGTGGTGGAATACACCTCACATGATTACCAATCAGGATAATGCCGCCAAATCTTGAGTGCATGGACCACAGACTAACTCCAAGTCATGAGTAGGATAGTTGAGTTCATGAGGCCTCAGCGCCGCGATGCATAGGCCACAACCTTGCCCTCTGCATAAGAACACAACCAAGACCACGACGAGAAGCATCACAATAGATATCGAAACTCTTGTGAATATCGGGAGAACAAGCCACTGAAATTTGAGTCAACGCTTCTTGAGTTCACGAAAACTCACATCACAAGCAGCGGACCACTCAAACTTCTTGTCCTTCTTAAGCAATTCGGTCATAGGCCGCAATCTTGGAGAAATTTCGATGAAGCGGCGGTAGTAGCCACCAAACCAAGAAAACTCCGCACATCGGTGACCGACTTGGTGACCCCAAGATAGCACATCAACGACCTTGCTAGGATCCTGACACACCTCGGTTGAAAGAACATGGCCCAAGAACGCCACTTCCTTCAACGAACTCGCACTTCTTTGAATTTGGCATACGGTGGTGTTCACGCGCTTGCCCAACACAAGCTTAAGATGCTCGGCATGCTCTTCTTCACTCTTGGAGTAGATAAGGATATCATCGATGAATACCACCACGAACCTATCCAAATACTCCATGAATCACGAGTTCATAAGATTCATGAATAAGCGGAGCATTAGTCAAACCAAAAGACATGACGGTGTACTCGTAAAGGCCATAACGAGTAGCAAAAGCCGTCTTAGGAATATCCTCGGCCTGATCGACTTGATGATGGCCCAATCTCAAGTCAATCTTGAGAAGACTCATGCTCGGTCAATTGATCGAAAAGATCATCAATACGGGCAAAGGATACTTGTTCTTTACCGTCACCTCATTAAGCGGACGGTAATCAACACACATGCGCAAGGTCTTGTCCTTTTTCTTCACAAAGATAAGCTGGACAACCCCAAGGAGATGAGCTAGGGACGGATAAAACCCTTCTCTTGCAGCTCACCCGGTGCTTCTTCACTCCTCCAACTCATTAGGAGGCATGCGTCGGCCTCTTAGAAATAGGCGATGCAGGCAGCAACTCTATCACGAACTCGGATCGCGAGCAGGAGGCATCCTGGTAAATCTTCGGAAAGACATCCGCGAAGTCACACGGTGGGGGCGTCGCGAATCTCAATCTTGGCTTTGCTTCAAGGACATAGAGATGGGGCTCAAGAAGCGCTGGCGAAAACCCAACTGTTCACTGAAGGGTGGTGAGATAGACAAACTTCTGGCACAATCGATTTGCCCCAAGTGTTGGGACAGCCAATCCATGCCAGAATCACATCCAAGCGGCGAGTCGAGTAGAATAAGATTCGCCAAGAACCCTCGCCTTGATGTGGATGGGAACATCCGGCATACAGTCGGCTCTCATTTCCGAACCGGAGAGCGAATCGCGGTGGAATCCCAGGAGGAACACGGTGAAGTCCACAATCAACGACAAAAGACCTCGAAATAAAAGAATGCGAAGCTCAGTCAAATAAAGCGTAGCGGTGCAAATTAACAAGGCGTACCCAACACCACGTCGGGCGCCTCCGTGCCTCCTCGGCCGAGATGTGGTTGACTCGGCGCTCCCAAGCCGGGGTCTTACGGTGGTGGGTGACCACTCCCTTGCCGCGTCCTCCATTAGGACGAGGGCGCTCGATCTTCTTAGGACAACTACTCGCGTAGTGGCCCTTGTCGTGCGATAGGCGGTGGCGTCGGCGCGGGTTCACGAGAACACCTGCTGGCTGGGTTGCGGCGCGCGTGGCGAGTCACGGCTGCGGAGGACGTGGGGTGGTGCCGAAAGGCCTCGGCGTAGGGAAGCTCGAGGGCGGGCCACCGTGCGAGTCAACACGGGACGAAGCGAGGCGGCTGTGCGAGCCATTGGGCCTCCCACTTGCGCTGCGGGACTCGCCAACGCGCTCGCCTTGTGCTCGGCGATAATGGCCTTGTCCACCAAGGTGCGGAAGTCGGGAAGTCCACAATAGAGAGCTTGTCTGAAGCTCCTCGAGACAAACCCTCCATGAACTTCTCTGCTTGGCCTCATCGTGGCCACCTCGGCGAGGCGTACCTCGCCAAATGGTTGAACTCATGGAGGTACTCGATCACGAATCTGCGCCCTGTTTGGCGCCAGAACTCCTTCTTCTTGACTTCATCGGGCGCGAGGACATGGGCCCGACGGAAAGCGATCGAACTCCTCCCGAGACCACGTGTCCGCGAGTGCATGGCGAGGAAATTCTCCCACCATGAGTGCCGCACCCTCCAAGCGATGGGATGCGAAAAGTGCGCTCCGCTCCGGCGGCGAGCAGCGTTGAGCTTCCGCTCAACCGAGCGCAGCAGATCGTCTGCGTCAAGGATCCTCGGGCCGGGAGAAGGTAGGAGGCGAGTGCGGAGGAACTCCGCAAGTCCCCACGAGATTGGTGACCACCTCGGATCGAGAGGCACGGAGGGAGTGGAGGTGTTCTGGCGATAACCTCCAACACCTCGGTCCTCTGAGCGATTGCGTTCGATTTGCATGAGGACTTCCGCCATGGTCCGGAGGAGGAGGAAGCTCCTCGCCGGGACTACGGTGATTCAGCCGCTCGTGTCCCCCGACCATCTGATTTACTAAGACAAGTTAGATACGGTTCAAAACCCAAGAGCACGAGAAATCCAAACTTAGTTAAAATGACCCACGAACAGCCACAAAAGAACATGAGATCATAAGTCACGAATCCACTTCCAAACGACTAACCCGTATGGAGGAGCAGTGATCGTTTGAGAAGGCCCAAAATTTCAGCACTAATTTCTAGCTCAAAACAGTCAAAAATCAGGTATAGCCACCTAATAGAGTATAGGCATAGCTAATTTCATATCACTTCTTACCCTTTTTATTCCCACAAGTTTTAGTTGTATTTACCTCTCATTTCCTACCTTATTTACTCACCATTAGCTAGCTGTCCAAATTCCTTTCTCCAAGCTCTCATGTTTCTCCCAAAACCAAGTTAATCGATAAAGGCTAATTTTTGAAAGGAAGAGAGGAACATCTTTTCAAAACTTAAGTGAGAGTAAGGTGAGATGAGCAAGCTAAGATAGGTAAGGAGTAAAATCTGAGAACTTACTTAAGTTTTAGTAAACTATTTGAAAGTAAGTTTTCAAAGTATCCTAGAAGCGACCAAGCTAGGGGTTTCTCTGTCGGTATGGCTCGATACCAACTTTGTGAGGACCGGAATATTTAACTAGTAACACTTAACCTCCAAATGGTTCTAGCATTACTAATTAAACATTCTAAGCCTCGATGGACATATGTTTCCCAGAATTGCAACATATGCACATCATCACAAAATTACACATCATTTCCATACAACATAGATCACTAAGTTCAACAACGACATAAAGTAAAGTTATTACAAAGAGAGCCGACAGGCCAAATAGATCAATATACAAGAATGACAGTGAAGCAAAGCGCCATAAGATGGCTAGAACAAAAAGTCGGCAGGTTAGCCGCACACCACAGAGCAACCGGCCGCCGCCAAGCTAGTCGCCCATAGCTACCACAACACTGACTCACAAAAGTGAGGCCCTTCGAGACTCACCTTCTTCCTCTGCAACAAAACAATTAAGCATAGCATCCGAGTACAAAGATTGTCTTTGTACCGCAAGGCAGCGTGTGGAATAGCGGACCTATTCATAACTACATGCAAGCTTATTTAGGTGGAGGTTGTATGTCTCATTTTGCCTGAAGCCAACTTTATTCGCAATAATGTAATACATTTCAAAAGCAAGTTTGCAAATCTGTTTAGTTATCAAAATAACGATGAAATCTGAGATACATACAAGTAACCACTGAAGTGACTATCCCAATAGTCACCACAACATACACGAATCCCGATTCGTACCACCCATCAAGTTTTAATTTAAAAGGTTGTAGTCTAACTCTTGAAAGACCTCCCCAAGCGTGTCCATAACCTAGGGCGAGGCTATTCGAATAGTTTTAACCTGCGGTGTACCAATGTACCCACACTTGATCGCCTTTAAGCCAAAAGCACACTTAGTAGGTATGCAACACGGCTAAGTCCTCGAGAGCGCTTTCCAATATTGTGTATTAACTCGAGCCGCTCGTATGGGTAGAAACACCATACGCTTACATTGCAGCCGAAAGACAACAAATCCCATCCCGGGTGAAGTCTTTCGGACACTACAATGCTCCCAACACCATCCCTCCTGCGACCTCCTGCGACCGGAGCCAATACACGCCAAAGTACTAAGTCAAGAGAGGTCCCATACCCTCTAGTGTGGTTATGCGCTAAAATGCTTGGTTTAGTGTAACAAGATGTTCGGTCCTTGTTGACTTAGGCACCATTCGGTCACACCCAGAATCACACCAACATACCATTGTGCCCAAGTCTAAATCATTTTGCTTTTAGTTTTAGTTTTCATAAGTAGACATGGCACAAGGTGGAAATCATAATCATAATAAGTTTTGTGTGATCAAGGTTATCGACAAGTCGATAACCGCCATTTCTCTGAAGCTAAGCATGGCTAAGCAATTAATTAGCAACTACTAAGTGACAGAGCCCTCCATGAACTCTTAATCACAGCAAGTAACCGGGCTCATGGTAGTAGAGGATAATCATTTGCTAAGGAAATGCATCTACTAGGCGACTATTAAAACAAAATAGCAATGCATACATAGAATTTGAAATCAACATAAATACTTAAAATCTGGGATTAACATGATCAAACTGCTTGCCTTCTTCTTTCGTTGCTCAATATGTTGCGGAGGATCGCTCTGGGATTACCGCAAATGTCGAATCCTAAGCGAAAGGCCAAAAGAACCAAGAACAACCAATAAGGCGAGCAACACTTAAACAAAAGAGCAAGCAAAACTTAATCAATTGCGGCAGAAATTTACACATAAAGGAGAATACGAATATACCTAGACATAGAAACTGGAAAAACCTAATTTGGAATTGCGGTGCAAAGATATTACTTAAAAACTCATTTTCGCCATAATTAGCTTTGTAGCAAAAATATTTTCTAGAGAGATTTTGAAGCTGGAATTTTATGGCAGCTACCTCTTTGGTATAGAGGTAACCCATATAAAATTTTAGGTCATTTGGAGTTAAAGTGATTTAGTTATGATTTTCTAAGATGCAAAATTAGCATAATGCACTTTCGGAGCATAAATATGTTCAAAACTGATTTTACACGGAAGTATACCAACAGAGTGGTTTTCTAGAATTTATCATCTATATTTTGCAGTTTTCTAAATGCTGAAAATAGGTACTAAATCATTAATCAAGGTTTCTGTTACAATCTTGGACCTACCATCATTTTTACATTAACATTGGGTTGATAACAAATTTATCAAAGTTGGAATCATTCATTTTGGATATACACAGAGCAAGATATGCATTTTCTAACGTTTTATCCATTTTCTGGAATATTCAAAATGACAGAAACCAAGTTATTCCTAGTTATACAATTTTACGCTCTTTGGAACATGCTTAAATCCATCTTTATAATAAGCTAAAGTGATAACATGATTTATTACGATTGGGATTAACTAAAAAGCGATTAAAATGAATTAGTTATGAGTTTCTAAAGTTTTACATCATTTTCAGTTGATAAACAATTGCTTACCAAATACAGAACAACCCAATACAAAGAAAATGGCGTGGGCGACTCCCAACCCTTGATCTAAAATCCTACGGCTCACGCTGCGCGAAAATAGCGCGCCGTGAAACCCACATGAAACCCACCGTTGGATCAAGATCCAGCGGCTCACACGAGTGTATGCAGCCGGACGGTGCGGTTGCTTAGGCCAATCCGGCCGCAGATCGGCGGATGGGCGGCCCGTAACGCACCAACAACCGGATTGTCCGATTGCACACACGATCTCGGCCATTGATCGCAAGATCGGCGGCCCGGGGCGGCGAGGAACCGGATGGTCGAATGCATGCAAGATCCGGGCGCGAGATCACAAAATGGACGGCGCTATAGATCGAAGTTCAAAAGAGTCTCGGCGAGTGGGACCGCATGTCGGTGACTACGAGTCACGACATCGCGATTTAACCACGTGCGCGGTGCGGGCCCACAAGTCGGCGACCGGAGAAGGTTTCGGCAGAGTTAAGTGCCGACATTTTTATTAATCAGCGATTAAGCATTAATGATGTCGAACGGTGTGGAGTGAAGCAGATTGATTTAAGGAGATTGGGCCCACTGGTCGGTGGCTCAATAATAATGATTAAGACACAATTAACAGCTAATGATTGGTAATTAATGTGTCCTAATGATCGGCAAACGGAGCTTCTCGGTGACAAAACCGAGTGGCTTTTATGCGGTGGTCGCCGCGACTCGTCGCGGTGGCGCCCTAAACTATCAAAATGGGTTCGCAATAGTGTTGCGGACCCGGTGGTGACCTCGCCGCGGTGGAAGTGCAGGCACGCGAGCCGGAAAACAAAGATGAAGGCCGACACGGCAAAACACGAAAATAGCAAAATGCTCGCTGCGGTCCAGGAAGCGAGTGCCATGACTTCTAGGGACTATATAGGAGCTACCTTAACCGAGAGGAGCTTCAAAGATGGCAGGGAAGACTTGAACACGATGAAGTCCACTGAGCCGAAGAAGATGAAGTGGGAATGAGGTTACGAGCAAAATGAGTGGAACCACATCATTACCCAGCTTCATTATAGCTCAAAGAGGCTCCAAAAGCAAGTAATTGCAAAAGAATCCCTTCTGAATGGAGAAAGGGGTGAAACCAGCGAAAATCTCCAAACTTAAAATTGAGTGATTCTGTGAATGCAACCCAAAATCAAGTTAGGGAAATATAAAGGAGGTTGAGGAGTTCAAAAGGGTGCAAGAAATGTTGAAGATGAACCACTGGACACCAAGGCCGCCATTGGAGCTCTACGCCAACAATGGTGTTTTGAGGGTGAGAGGTGTTCTTGAGCTCAAACAGAGAATAGCTAGGTGTGGTGCAAAAGAACACCGGGAGGACCTAGGGAGCCAATTTATAGGAAGGGATTAGGGTTTTCGAGCAGAACATGAGCCCATGGTGAGCTCGGTTCATGGCGCGGTCAGGACCAAGAAGTGATGGGAGCAAGTGAGACTCGGGACAATGGAGGAGAAAGCCCGAGCGCATTAAATGCTCCACAGAGAGGCGTTGTGAAAGCAACTTGAGGTGACACCACAAGCCCCCATGCTCTCTCTCTTTCTCTGCCATGAGCAGCAGCGCCCGGAAGCCGAGGAGGAAGAAGAACAGAGAAGGCAAACCACGGCCGTCGGATTAAAAATGGGCGGTCACGATTAAACAAGTTCGGCGGGCGGTCGATTGCTCTCAAGGATGCGGGCGGTTGGATTGAATCAACGGTCCCTATTGACCAATGCAGCGGAGGGTCCGAGATGCTCACACGAGCGTGGGCCACGCGATCGAATCAACGGTGATATCGCGCGCCGCGTTTAAAGCGCGGCTCGGTGCGATTAGGTGGTTCAACCAAGTCAAGTGGCTCGGACTCGAGCCCGACTCGAACCCAATGAGCAGTGAATCCGCTTTAGGTTTTAATTTAAAGTGAGACTTTTGAGGATTTATTTAGGGCAGTGAGAATAACTCCAAAATTCTGAAATTTTACAGAGCTTGTTGACTGAGACATTGACCTTGTGAAAATTTCTCAGAGATTTTTATGCATTGCATTTTCTCCAAAATTCTACAAGGTACTGGTTTTAGGTTTGACGGACTTTTAATTGGTTTGGTGACCTCCAAAATATCAAACAATTTCTAAAAATCGTGAGATTTTTTGGAGGGTCACATACCATCCCAGAACTTAGGAAAAATATTTCCAGAGGATGATCAAAACATTTGACCTGAATGTTATAGAAGAGACAAGATTTGGTTCAAAAGACTTGTGACTTTGCATTTCCATAAGTCTTGTACAATACTTGTACAATACAAACAGAAACACATGATGTAAGAAAAAGTTTTAATTTCTACTCATTTTCTTACATTTGAAACACAAGCCCAAAATTTGGGATGTTACAGACTCAACCACGAAGGTGTAGTCGCTCTGATACTAGGGCTAGGTTTAGACCAATTTAGTTGACCCAACCTTATTCAAATTTGTAAAAGGTTTGACTGGGCTTTTAAAAATAGCAAATAAATTTATAAATTCATGAAATTTTTATTGTAAGCTACTGGGATGATATATTTCCCGGATAAATTTTATAAACCACATTTTCACTTTGTAAAATACATAAATATTTATTTAGGTAGAAAATATTTATTTAAAGACCATAAATTTTCTTTAAGCCCAAATAATTTCTAAAAATACAACAAAAATATTTTTAGCCAAGATAATTTATCTAGGCTTTAATAAAAAAATACTTCCCAGTCATAATACAAGTTTTATCTTGTATTCCTTTAAGACTTTGAATGGTTCTTTAGGGTTTTGGCTATAAAGGAGGGTTTTTAACTTGTAACATGCTACCCAAAGTGTAAACATGAGCAGTAATGATATGAACAAGATCTCATTCATTGTTCATAAAGCATTTTATTCTTGTTTATAAACTTGGGGTCATTACACCAATTCTTCCTGTTCTTGAGAGAAAATGGCTAGGATTGTCTCTGAGTGTGCTGAATCGGAGATGGACGATGCGAAGATGACTGCTTTGGTCACCGCCGAGAAGATTCCTGAGGGACTTCTCGTAAAATAGATGCGGCGCAGCGGCATTGGCGTCGGGAGAGGAAGATCAAATTCGGTTTTGAGCGTATTGTGAGTGCGGCCTCAGTTGCTGCTCATCCTTCCTCACACTCGTGCTTGAGCACTTTGGGGTGGAGATTAGTGAATCTCGGTCCTAATTCCATCACAATGCTGAGCTGCGTTCGTGTACTGTGTGAGGCCTACCTGGGATTCGGCGGACCTCGAGCTTTTCGATACTATTGCGGAATGGCTCGTCAGCCGGATCACGTAGTTGTGGTCTGAAGCTCCACGGCGGCAAGTCGAAGGAGTACATTCGGATGTTTACCCTTCGTCGTGGCACAGGTAGAAGAAGAAGTGGTTTTCTTGGGAGGTTACCAAGGAAGATAGCCTCTCATTCGTCGGAAGGCGTGGCGGTCTTCTTCCTGGGATTCGACTCCCAGTAATCTTGACCGGATAGCCCCCTACATTCAAGCTGTCAAAGACTTGAAGTCGGAGGGGCTCACCGGTTGGCACGTGGTGAAGGACTTCATCACGCGACGAATAAGTCCTTTAAAGGCAAGGGTTCCTCCCATGTGGAGGTACTCAGGAAAAGACGACCCAACCAGGGACTACAAGGATGGTGAGTAGAAAAACTTACTCTTTTTTGTAAACCTTGTTTAATCCCGGTTTAGTCTGCTAATCGTATTGTCCATATATTCAGATCTTCCACAGGCGGAGGTTGACGCGTGTGTCAGGCTCATCTGCGAGAAGCATCCGGCCAACACGGTGGCTCCTCAAATCCTTGCGGTTTTGACCGCAGAAGAGAAAGAGGAGCGCCTAAAAGTAATCGAATGATTTTGTCTCTTAGGTGTTTTGTTAGCGTAAAATGATATACGACTAACGGGTTTGTTGTAGAAAAACTTACGACAGGATACTGATCGTAGAAAAACTTACGACCGAACGTAATCGTAGGATAACTTACGACTAGACAATGTCGTAGAAATACTTACGACTTTTGAGCTAGTCATGCGATGTCGACTAGTGATCGTAAAGATTTCTGTTGCTTTTTCCCTTCTTCAACAGAAACTTGGCATGGAGAACAGCCAAGATGACGAGGAAGTCAACTTGGTGGTCGTCGGGGCAACTGCGCAGGCGGAGTCAGCGAAGTCCCCCCCAACCAAGAAGCGTCGACTTGTAAAAGTCGGTGACAAGGGGGGTTCGAGCTCGGCACCTCCTGCTCCTTTCGCCAAATTTGCCGCAGACATAGCTGCGGCAAAGAAGAGAAAAGAAGAGGAGGCCCTTGCCCTTAAGCGCAAGGTCCCCAAGGTTAAGGTACCTTTCTATTATGACAACAAGTCCTTCGTAGTTTCAGCTTCTCGTGGCTTCATCAGACATCTAGAAAAGGAGAACTGGAAGAACTTCATGTTTTTTGTGAAGGAAACCGCTGCTCCGGTGGGATTTGAGGCCGAGGGGAGCAGCGGTCTTAGGGTGATCGAGACTGATCTCGTTCACCAGGGAAGCCAAGAGGATGCGACTCCTGTTGTCCCAAGTATGTCTCGACCAGAGGTGATGTAAAAAACATGAGTGTAGTAATCACTTACTATTTGTTTTTTACGAGATAACTTACTTCTGTGTTCTGTGATTTTAACTCGGCGTCTTGACTCGGGGATACTCCATGGAGAATCCGTGTCCTCTCCCTCAAGCGACGAGGTGCGACGAGGGTAGTGGCTGAAGATCTAGTCACTGTGGCGGAAGAAGTTGTGGTAGCCGAGGTTGCCGTAGCCGCCGAGGATGTCGAAGTCACTACGACAACCGGAGCTGTCGTAGAGACTGTAGAGGAGGCGATAGAAGCCTCTAGGGGGATGCCGGAGGTAGGTGGCAACGAGAGTGTTGAACGCCGTGCCGGTAAGGAGGTTGCTTAGGACGCTCCTTCCGGCCCTCCAGGTGGTGTTCCCATCACAGAGTCAGAGGAGGAGGAGTATTTCAACTTTTGCTCTGATTTCTTTGGCCCTGACACCATCGTAGGATCTTCGGCTTACTGTTTTCGCGACCGATTTCCCCACCCTAGCAGCATTCCCACTTGTGGGGATGTCTTCGACAACGAACGGCTCGAAGAGGTCTGGTGGAAATGGGTCGAAGAGATGGATGGGTTGAAGGATCCATCACGAATAGTCTCCATGTTTGCTTGGTCAAACATGAATGTAAATATTCATCGATACTCACTTATAGTTTTATCTCTTTCTCTTATCGTTTTTCTCTTCTGTAGAGAGCCGTGTCGCAAATCGCTACGATTTGCGAATACAATCGGCAACTTGTCAAGCTTAGACAAGAGAAGGCAGTACTCTGCGAGCAAGCAGAGAGGTGGTGAGTGACTGAATATCGTAACCGCTCTGATTACTTTTTTTTCGGTACTCATAAAGGATGGTCGTGGAAAACTCACGACTTGTACTAGTCGTAGAAAAACTTACGACTAGAGGGTAGTCGTAGAAAAGCTTACGACCACCCATAGGCCGTAGGAATACTTACGACCAGGGGGTAGTCGTAGAAAAACTTACGACTTCCTGGATAAGTGTGTTCATGTCTACCCTTTACCCTTTCAGGTTTAAGAGTGACGAAAAGACCTTGGCCGATTTGCTCGACTTTGAGAAAGCCGAGGCAAAAAAGCTAAGGGTCGAAGCCACCGACCTCCGAAAGAAACTTCAGGAGGCTAACTCTGCAACTAAGCGGTTGCAGGAAAAAAATAAACAGTACGCATAATTACGACTGCTTCTGATCTTTGTTTCCGCTTTCCCCTTATCTCTTATTCTTTTGCAGAAAAAAAAGTTGAAAATAAGGCCCTTCAGGCCAATGCGGGGGCTCTCCGGACCGAGGTTCAGGAGAAGTCCTCAGTTGTCCGTGAACTCTCCCGCATCGCGAAGGAGAAAGATCAAGAAATTGGGAACCTGGGCTCCCAACTAGCTGGTAAGTAGAACTTTTACCTGCTGTCGATTTATTTTTATCTTCTCGTAGAATTATTTCATCTAATCAATCCTTCTTTCAGATCGATTGACTGAAATAAAACAACTCCACGAGGCTTCGACTTACTCCCAGGAGGAGACAAAATCAACGAAGATCAAACTTCAAGATAATATCTCGCTCCTGAACAATGTACTCGATGGCTTTGTGCCGGGAAAGTCGCTCCTTGCGATGACACGATAGCTGCCCATACGAGTGCCATTGGGGAACAAGTTGGTACTCTGAACGAGTTGGTGTCTACTCTGAAGGCCAACCAGAATGAATCGATAAGGGAAGCGGTCAAAGGAGCTGTGTGTTTTGTTTTAGCAAAAACTCAAAGCATGTGATCCTAACCTTAATCTTCATCCCGTTGAAGCCGACTTCGACTGCACTGAATCCGAAGCAGAGAAGTTGATCGGAGAGATGCAGTTGGTTGGCGAGAAGGTCGCAGAGGAGATGCAAATAGAATCTCCCTGAACAGAGTAGTCTTGTAATATAATCCTGTAAAGACAAGTTTTTTGTTGGTGGCGCACAAATATATGATCCTTTCTTTTTTCCTGCAAATTATCTTGTGGAGTAGTTAGTAACTCGTAAGATAATGGAAAAGGAAGAAATAATTAGACCAGATATGAGCGCTTCCTCCTTTCTCCTTCATTTTCCCTGCGGATCATCTCGTAGAGTAGTTAGTAACTCGTAAGATGATAACTCGGAAAAATTAAGACTAAGAAATGAAGTCATGTTTATAACTTTATCCTAGCCCCCGACTACTTACTTAGTGTATTTGGAATACACTAAGGAAGTAGTAAAGAAAGGGTTTTTGAAAACAGAGAGGTTTGTTCGACTTATAGTCGTTGAGTATCGACTATTTTGCACTAATCGAAAGAGCAGAAACAGATCGACGCTAGGAAGTTTCCTCCAGCGGGCAGGACCACGTGCGGAGAGAAAAGGCTTCGACTAGGTGTTGTTACCATCTTCGACCAGATTAATCAAATCGATAACGACGACTTGAGCAAAACAAACATCTAGAGGACCTTAAGAATTCATTCGACAATTATCATTTTTCCTGACAAAGTTGTCCTGGCAGCAAAAGTAGGAAATGGAACGACGCTAGGAAGTTCCTTCTAGTGGGCAAGACCACATGCAGAAAGGAAATGCTTCGACTAGGTGTGTTTCTTCCTCCGGCCAGTAAAAACCTATCAGGTTAATTGAAAGTAGTCGAACGCATCGCAAAAAGTGCTCTCTTCTTAATTTATTTGTCAAAATAAGCTAAGGTGACATGAATTTGCTTAATATCTTTCTACCATTTTTCCGAGCTCAAGCAGCGTTGTACTGGTTGCTATAGTAAAGAACAAAGCAACATTAGGAAGCTCCTTCCAACGGGCAGGACCACATGCAGAGAGGAGAGACTTCGACTGAATGTGTTGTTCTTTTGTTGACCAAAGTACATAAGGGATGAGCATAAAAAATGGTCGAAAATAAAAGCGAAATTCGAAAATAGACACAAAAAAAAGATAGGAGGAACATGATACTTTATTGTCGTTCAAGCTTGTTACACATAAAATTTGCGTAACTGGTCAATGTTCCAAGAGATTGAGAGGACATGGCCGTCTTCCATAGCAAGTCGTACCGATCCTGGACGCATTACTTCGACCATAGTGTAAGGACATTCCCACTTAGGGGAAAGTTTGTTCCTATTAGACTGGGATTCGATAAGCCTCAATACCAAGTCACCTGCAGCAAGGCTGCGAGGTTGGACCTTACGATCATAGTATCTGCGCAAGGCTTGTTGGTAGACTGCAGAGCGGATTAAAGCCTGGTCCCTCTTTTCCTCGAGCAGGTTAATATCGTCCGCTCGAAGTTGTTCTTGATTTGAGTCGTTAAACTTGTCGACCCGTGCTGACCTTATCTTTAGTTCTGGTGGAAGCATGGCTTCGGCACCGAAAACTAGCAAGAAGGGTGTTTCTCCTGTCGCTCGGCTAGCTGTCGTACGAACTGCCCATAATACTGAAGGTAATTCTTGTACCCAAGCCCCCGAGCGTTTGACGAGCTGATCGAAGACTCGGGTTTTGATTCCCTTCATTATTTGGCCATTCGCTCTTTCGACTGCCCCGTTGCTTTGGGGGTGAGCAATAGAAGCGTAACACAGACAAGTTCCCAACTCGTCGCAAAATTCCTGAAATTTTGCACTTGTAAATTGTTTGCCATTGTTTGTGATAATTCGACCTGGTACTCTAAACCGAGTGATCACGCATCTCATCATGAAGCTGTTTCTTTGCTTCGTTGTTATCCCGATCCTGGCTCGGCTTCTATCCATTTTTGAATGTATCAATGGCCACAAAAAGGAACTCGAAACCTCCTGGAGCTCTAGGTAACGGTTCTAGGATATCAAGACCCCAGGTTGAAAAAGGCCGAGACAGAGGATTGTTTGCAATGGTCGAAGTGGTTGGTGTAGTTGCTGCTATGAAGCGGCATTGAACACATTTTTAACTAGCTCCTGGCATCGTGAGAGGCATTGGCCAATAAAAGCCTTGTCGAAGGCTTTACCAGGCGATGTGCAGAAGCATGGGTTCCACAGATCCCTCCGTGAATGTCGTGAAGGAGTGTTAATCCTTCGCTCTGCGGAATACATCGCATGAGCACCCCTTGGGTTCCTCTTTTATAAAGGACCCCTTCGACCAAAGTATACATTTTGGCCTTTCGGGACAATCGATTTGCTTCTAGATCGTCATCGGGTAGGGAACCCGCCTGAAGATACTCGTAGATGGGTGCCATCCATGTACCTTCGTACTCTAGAGAGGCTGTTTCTATAGAAGGCGTCTCTAGTTCTTCAACTATAGACGGTTTTTGAAGCTGTTCCAAAAATACCCCTTTCGGTACCAAGGATCGAGAGGAAGCTAGGCGAGCCAGTTGGTTTGTGAGAAAATTATCCCGTCGAGGGATAAATTGTACCTCAAAGCCCACAAAGTGTTTTTCTAGCTTTCGAACTTCCGATATGTACCGGGACATGGTTGGATTGGAGCACTGGTACTCCTTTCCGACTTGATTCACGACTAGTTGAGAGTCTCCTCTTACAGTGAGTCGTCGAATCGAGCGCTTTCGCGGCTCGTATGCCGACTAGCAAACCTTCGCTACTCGCCATATTATTAGTGGCACGAAAGTTTAATTGTATGGCATACTTTAGGTTTCTCGATGGGAGATTCAGGACCACCCGACCCCGAGCCACTTATCGTAAGTGACCCATCAAAGTACATCGTCCAGCGGTGTGGGAATCGTCTTGGGGATCTGAGCAGGTTCGGATTTATCCATTCGGCGACAAAGTCTGCTAAGATCGGGATTTAACGGCGTTCGGGACACGAAATGGATGTCGAGCGCCCCAAGTTCGATGACCACTTTGCCATGCGTCCATTGTTTCCCTATTCTGGAGGATCGCTCCCAAGGGAAACTCAGACGACATAGCTAGTTTGTGCGCCTGAAAATAATGCCACAGTTTCCTTGAAGACATAAGGAGGGCATATAGAAGTTTTTGAACCTGAGGGTAACACTCCTTAGGTCCATGTAAAACTTCACTGACGTAGTATACCGGTCGTTGTACGTTTTCACATTCTACGACCAGCACTGCGCTTACTGCCTGTGGCGTGGTAGCTAGGTAAATTAAGAGCGTCTCTCCTAGTTTCGGGGAAACTAGGACAGGAGCACTCGTAAGATACCTCTTGACTTCCTCGAAGGCTAGGTTAGCCTCTTTCGACCATTCAAAGCCCTCGTGTTTCCTTAGAAGTTTGAAGAAAGGCAGTCCTTTTTCCCCCAGTCGTGCTATGAAACGACTTAACGCCGCCATGCATCCTGTGAGTTTCTGGACTTCTTTTTCCGTGGTCGGAAGCATCGAGTGATGGCTTTTATCTTTTCGGGATTTGCTTGATTCCTCGTCTTTGAGACCGAGAATCCAAGTAATTTTCCTGAAGAGACCCCGAACACACACTTCTCGGGATTGAGCTTCAAGCGGTGTTTTCTGGGGTTGTCGAAAGTCTCCTGCAAGTTTGTGATATGATTGAGTTGTTTGGTGCTTTTTACGACTAGATCATCAACATAGGCTTCCAAGTTTCGGCCTAGTTGAGGAGCAAAAGTCATTTGCATCAAACGCTGAAAAGAAGCACCAGCATTTTTTAAGCCGAATGGCATTTTGACATAGCAAAATATTCCAAACGGTGTAATAAATGTGGTCTTCTCCTCATCTTCTCGACAAATACTAATCTGGTGGTAACCAGAGTATGCATCTAGAAAACTCAACATCTCACATCCGCAGTAGAGTCAACCAGCTGATCGATACGAGGTAAAGGGAAATCATCTTTTGGACAAGCTTTATTAAGATCAGTAAAGTCTACGCACATACGCCATTTGCCATTAGACTTTCTAACCATTACAGGGTTAGCCAACCACTCTGGGTGGTCGACTTCTCTTATGAGGCCTGCTTTAAGCAACTTGTCCAATTCTGATCTGATAGCCTCTCGCCGATCAGGGGCAAATCTCTGTAACTTTTGTTTTACGGGTAGTTTATCAGGCCGTAAAGCTAGCCTGTGCTCGATCACTTCCTGATGAGGACATCACTTCTTCGGATACACACAACAATCCTCCACTTGACATTCAAGGACCAATCACTAGAGCTCGCGCCCGACAATTGAATTTACAGGTGAGCTCGTTCCTAAGTACTTCTTTTTGTTCATTTGAGAATCGATTGCTACCTAATAATTTAATTATGATTAGGAACCATGGAAGGACTGGAAGTACTTGGAGAAGAACAGCGAGGTGCACAAGTCCAGCAAGGGCGGTCGAATCATGTTGGAGGCCCAACTCAAGCCGACTTGAATCCAATTCGGAGTCGAGGACCAGGCCGCACTAAAGCGGGACGCCCAGATCGCATCGGGCTCCGTTTTGGACGTTCCACATATGTATCGAAAGGTGAGAAGACGAACTTTCCAATGGCTCTGGTCCCATGTCAAAATTCCTTTTGAGTCAACGGGAATCGTCGAAACAAGTGGGCATTCAGAATCTGTCAGGGTGCTGCGTCACCGTCTTTTGGGCCGTTCAGCTTGTATCGTGTTGGAGCCCATTAGGGCGCGTCCAGGGGTTTTGCTTAGATCAATTCTGTCTTGAACAGTTTTGCCGTTCATCGGTTTGTGAGACCCCAACTTTGAGTGCTAAAACAATACATCGCAATTTCGTTGTGTTCTTCCTTGTTCTTGCTTGTGTTCTTCGATTCGCGAGCAAGGATTAGCCTTCTTGGCGAGTCAACCGCAGCGCGCAGTTGATAACCGAGAGCGTGGTGCTGCGATTGCGGGGTTCGGGCGTGTTGTTCTAAGCCGAATCGAATTGTGTCGCGCCTCCGCCAAATCGAACATATCCAGAACCTGTTGAAAGATTGGGACCCCGTTCCCATCAAGTGGTATCAGAGCTTCAGGTGTTCCTTCAGGTTCGAGTTTACCCTACCCTTGTTGTTTTCGGTTTCGTCCTAGAGTCCAAGAAAAAGCCCTACAAAAAAATTGTAGTCATAGGTTGTTCCCTGTCCCAGATCTCGTTTAGCCTTTTGCACAATTTCATTTCAGTGTTGAGTTTGTGTCCTTAGTCGAGTTGTGTTGCTGGTTTAGATCGTGTTTTATTTCGGGTTGTCTTGCTTCCGCTACCTCGCATACAAACCCTAGCCGTCAACGTTTGTTTCTCCCACCCTCCCACCCTCTGTTTTTGAGTCATCCATCGCGTCTCGTGATCACCCAGCACCATTCCCCTTTGAGTCTCGTGCTCACCCAGCACCATCCCCCACCTCTTCATGAGCTTCCGCCCCCATTTTCCACTAATTTCCTCCACCTGATTTTCGTTTCGGCCTCCACAGCAACCATAACTCGGAGGCCCTCCTCCAAACAGCAGTAACTTTCGCATACGGAGTCGAAATCAGAATTTTTTTTTTTGAAATTGGGTGAAATTAAATTTTGCATCCGATACTCCACAACTTCGTCGGGTTCGGCAAATTTATTTTGCCCAAATTCGGCCTGGAAAGTGCAGTACTCGAGCTTTGAACTTTCATCACCGAATTTATAGCACATTCATCATTTTCTGTAGGCCACACCTTACATCAGATTGAGGTGAAACTTTGTGTGGTGCCTATTTCTGTGCTCCGCTTCGTGAAAAAATAACAGAAAAAACAATTCGCACTTTAGTTCTCGGAAAAAAGGCACTGAGAGGACTCAGTGCCTAAAAAAAGAGAAGAGCTGATTCAGGTGTGATGATATTGATTTGTCTTTGTCTTTACCAGCCATCCTTATTCTTTGTCTTTGCTTTACTATTCTGGTCTTGACTCCTTATTCATCACATCATACCTGCTATAGGACACATTTGGACCAGCAACTAGGACCCGTGTTTTGGACATTTACTCAGCATTACTATCTGTTATTTATTTGTGTTCCACTAACATATTTGGCCTTCCAAGCTCCATATACCTACTTCCGGATAGCACAGCTTTTGACCCTTGCAATCGCCGGGTCACACTCTCTAGGTATCACGAACCAGCCACCGGTTGTACCACCTACGGTTTGCGATGGTAAGAACACTTGTAAGAGCTTGGTAAGCCACTTCCTTTGCGGGTTCCCACTGTCCTCCTTTGTAGTTGATAGGGATATTCATTTTTGTTTTCCCTGTGTTTCCACTAACCATGGCAGGGTGAAGGAACGCGACACCGTCGACTTCAACGAGTGTGTTAGTCGCGCCGCCTACAAGTGCGCTCGACAAACAAAATGCTTCCTTCATCGATCTCGCGGCGAATGGACACCATCGTCGCGCCATTGCCCGATTGAACACCACGAAGGCATTGAGTGGGTGGAGCGGCGGATGGTGACCTCACTAGTCGGATGGACGCATTGAGGCACGCCTACCACTGTCAATGACGGCCATCATCATGATGATGACACGATTGCATGATGCGGTTGGCAACATTGATCGTGGGAGACACAAGATGCGCGACTACGTCGGCGTCTTGACAAAAGCAGACATGGTATGGGAGGTAATAACCAGCACCGTCATGGTAACGATGACCCTTTTGCTAAAGTCAAGTTTACCATCCCATCTTTTTCTGGCCTTTATGATGCTGCAATATATCTTGATTGGGAGATGACGGTGAGAGCGAAGTTTAATTCTCACTTGGTTCTGAACAACATAGAGTTAGACAAGCTACTAGTGAGTTTAAGGACTTTGCTATTATCCGGTGGAATGAACTGGGTACCATGCGCTACAACCCGATACATGGGAGCGGTTAAAAGAAGCTATGCGTATGTCGCTTTGTTCCTCCTCATATAAGCGTGATTTGAGAAAAAATTACAGCGCTTAGAACATGGTGATAGTTCTGTTCAGGACTATTATGCTGAGCTTCAAAAGGGTATGGTGCGTTGTGGGGTTGTTGAGGACACAGAGGATAAGATTTGTCGTTTCTATGGGGGGTTACGGCGTGAGATTCAGGACATTGTTGATTATAAAGAATTTACTAATGTCAACCAGTTGTTTCAACTTGCTATGCTTGTAGAAAAATAATTGCAGGGACGCAAGGAATCAGCGACGGCAAGCACCGGACGACCCTCCTACACGCCGCGAACGAATACATCGATGGGACTGCCCAAGTCTTCTTTGAGTTTTCGTTCTCCTCCACCACCAGTGAACAAGATTGCTGCAGCGCCACCGAAGCCACCTTCCACGACACGCCCTGCAGATTCTACAAAAATTTCTTTGCAGGCTCCAGCCAAGAGTTCTTCTTCCGTGCTTTCCACGGGCCGCTCCTCCGACATTCAGTGCCACGCTGCCATGGACTTGGTCATGTGCAGAGGAATTGCCCTAGCCAACGGGCATACATCGCCGCGAAGATGGAGGCTACATCGACGCCGGATGTCGAGGAGGATGATAGCGTTGATGCTACCTCGGGCGACAATGGCGGTGGTCATGGCGACTGTTCCTTGGTGGGGCGCCCACAGCGGACGCTACGGAGCATCATTGTGCAGCGAGTCCTCAGCACACAGGTACAACAACCCGATAAGCTTCAACGCCAAACCTGTTGCCTACTTTAGTGAAAAATTGAATGGTCCTGCTCTTAATTATTTCACGTATGATAAAGAATTGTATGCTCTTGTTCGTTCTTTAGAGACGTGGCAACACTATTTATGGCCTAAAGAATTTGTCATTCATTCTGATCATGAATCACTTAAGCATATTCGTAGTCAAACCAATTTGAATCGTAGACATGCTAAGTGGGTTGAATTTATTGAATCTTTTCCTTATGTCATTAAACACAAGAAAGGGAAGGATAATGTGATTGCTGATGCTTTGTCTCGACGCTATAACTTCATTGTCACATTTTTGGTCTTCAAACCATTAAAGGTCAATATGCTTTAGATGCTGATTTTAAGGATGTGTTGTTGCATTGTAAAGAGGGATAAGCATGGAATAAATTCGTGATCAATGATGGGTTTGTGAGACCCCGGTTTATTAAACTTGTAATACTTAACCTTCCTCTGGTTCTAGTATCACAAATAGAATAACCCGCGTCTCGATGAATATGTGCCTCCCGAACAAGCAGCACACATACATCATATCCAAGCATGCATCAATTCCATACAAGTGATTGTAACAAGTCTACCAAAGACATACATAATATAAGTTATTACAACACACCGACCAGCCAAATGATGAAGTACCAAAGGTAACAGCGGAAGCAAAGTTGCCATAAGATGGCTTAAACCAAAAGACGCAGGTTAGCCACATAACACCACAGGGCAACCGACCGCCGCCAAGCTAATCGCCCCGAGGCGCCATAAGCACAACTCACAAAAGTGAGGTCCATCTGACTCACTATCATCCTGCACAACACAAGCAATGCGGTGAGTACAAAAATGTACTCGCAAGACTTACGAGTAGCAAGCCTATACATAGCTACATGAAAGCTGTATTCAAAGGAATGTGGTTATATGGTTCTTTGGACGCATAAAGCAAGTTTCATTTGCAATATTGTAATAAGTTGAACAGCAGTTTGTAAAATCTTTTTTTAAGCATTTAAATAACAGCGAGTAAGCATAAGTAACAAGTATCCACCTAGAAGTGACTTTCCCCAAAGCCACCACAACATAGCATGAATCCCTGATTCGTACCACCCAACAAGTTTTAATTTTTAAAAAGGTTGTAGTCTAACTCTTGAAAAGCTTATCCAAGCGTGTCCATAACCTAGGACGAGGCTATTCGAATAGTTTTAATCCCTCTAGTGTGGTTAGCACGCACAGAATGCTCGGATAACAGATACTCACAAGTAGTTCGGTCCTTAATTGACCCGGGCACCATTCCAAGCACACCCAAAAGATCACACCATCTTA